>OZ038479.1:130394438-130481938 GCA_964036315.1 Acanthosepion esculentum
TTTATTGTCATATTCACGACGTTTCGGCCGTTGGATGTTCCGGCCTTCTTCAGGTAATATACGTTGGAATTTCGAAGGGAACAATTTATTTCGTCCACCGGGTTAGATTTTTCTTGTTCAACATGCCATGCTTCAGTCAATTAAACCAACGAAATATGATGGCTTAGATTTTAGTCAAATCCCTTCAGTAACTCCTAATTTTTGTTCTGGGAAACAACTGATTTCGAATGAACCCACAGGAAAAAAATCCCTGCAGGTGTGGTCTGGTGACCTTGTTCACTCAATGACCTATCCATTAGGCCCTATGGTGCTCGTCTTTTTCCTCACCCTGTATATTCCCCTTCTTGTGGTTGCATGTTTGTTCTTGCTGCGGCCAGGTATTGAACTCACAACACCTTGGGTCAAGTCACTGGGTTACTTCAATTAACTGTTTTATCCACTGGGCCATGTGTTCAATACCGAACAAAAGCTTGAAGACTAAAGGGAAATAACTGAAACTGTGATATCCAAAAAAGGTATGGCACGTGGAATGAGAATAATCTACCCCAGGGTTCAGTTCGAAATATAATCTGAAGAAGGCCAGAATGTATAACGACCATGTAATGTAATCAAAAAAATTGGGAATTGCCGCTTAGAAAATTGCTAAACTAAAAGGGAGGTAACTTTAAACATTTAATTCTAAGACCGTAAATTAACAACGTACAATGAGGTAGAATATATCTGACGTTATTTCAATTCCCTAAACTTGTTTTCAACACTAAAATGCATATTTACACCTTTTTTCTTCCTGCACCATATCGATAATTTATTAAAATGTTCATTACTGTTATGGGAACTTACCCATAATAATAATGGACTATTCTGGACATCATAAGTACTGCGCCTCAAGAGGGAGCAGCGTTCAGAGTCAGTTTAGTTCAGTTCAGAGTCGGCCAGAGTTAGTCAGAATCAGAGTCGCGTCAGACGATTACTGTAAGATATTGGAATAGTGATACTAGTCGAGACAACATAGTTCTCTCTAACCTAACCTGATTGTTATTACTAACACTTCTACTTCTTTTGTACATATTCTGTTTGTAATATATCTGTGTTATTCCATACCTGTGTTCGAGTTATTCTTCATTGCTTCTACCTTGGACCGTCACCGTGGTATAAGGAACTTGGACCATAACAAGTGGCGACGAGGAACTTGGACTATAACAAGTGGCGGCGAGGAACTTGGACCATAACAAATACAAATGATCATTTTATTTACTACTTATTCAATTTTTGTACGTGCTGTTCAAAATGTCCTCCTTTTTTAAAACACATTTCAATTCTGTGCCTGCATGATTCATTAACAGTACGGAGTTTTGCCTCCGCCATTTTACTGCATTCATATTAAATATTTTCTTTAAGTTCCTCAATATTTATTGGGTGCGTCTGAGAAACAACTGATTTCAAATGGCCCCACAGGAGAAAAATCCGTGTATGTGTGGTCTGGTTACCCCGTTGGCCACTCAACGAGACCTCGTCCACCTATCCATTAGGTCCTATGATGTGTGTCTTTTTCCTCACCCGGCATATTCCCCTTCTTATGGATGTATGTTGGTGCCTTTGTCTCTGAGAAAATGCCTTAGATGAAGCTAGCGAGTCTCTGTTGTTTTAGTATGAACTAAGAATTCATGTAAAATTGTAAATTAACATAATTATTTTCATGAATTATAAATTTGTGATTGTATCCCAGATACTGTAACACATTATAAACAGAATGACCGTAGAACATTGTTCAATACAATTCTAGAGTGCTTATAGATATATCAGGAACAAAATTTTATAACGTCATTAAATTCTTCAAAAATTCTTTCAACTCCTTCAAGTACCGCCAAGTAGCTTTATACGGCCACACATATCATATAACAAGCCGAATTCTAGCAGGTTGATGTCATGTAAACAAAAAAAAGTGTGAATGGCCGGTTAGAAAATTGTTTATCTAAAAAAGGGGTCATTTTAAAAATTGAATTCTTAGAACGTAAATTAACAACGTAGAATTACGTAGAATTTACCAGATATTATTTTAATTCCCTAGACATTTTGTCAACACTAAAATGCATATTTACACCTTTTTTTAATTAGTCTATGAATTATAAACGGTTGTTAGTTACCTTGCTTTCATTATTTTCAATTGTGTATACGGCCC
This sequence comes from Acanthosepion esculentum, assembly GCA_964036315.1. Lineage (NCBI taxonomy): Eukaryota > Metazoa > Mollusca > Cephalopoda > Sepiida > Sepiidae > Acanthosepion > Acanthosepion esculentum. Next base: position 130,396,618 of record OZ038479.1, read on the forward strand.
GTTTTGTAAGTGAACGCTATTTGATAAAATTTCTACCTCATAGTAATTAAATTATAAAGTTTGTTATCATACTTTGTTCAACAAAAATAGTTAGCAAATGTGTTGCATTTGGCTACTTCAAGTAGATATTTAACTAACATTGAAAAAGTATTGACATTTTCTATTTCAATTGGAAAATACGACTTCAAAGAAAAATGGATAAAATTCATTACTCGTATTGACTGGTTTCTTACAATAAATTCAGTTCTCTTTATAAAACATGTTGAAGATAAATTTGTGTTGAAAGGAAAACGAAACAAACTGAATAGGGATTTACATCCAATCGCTACATTTAGAAAAAAAATAAGAAAACCCCCTCTTTTGCCGCATAAAAGGGAATTCCGAAAGCCTCCAGAACAACAACTGGCCCAAACCTAATAATTATATGATTTTATTTCAGCTGATACGATAAAGGATTTTTTTTTCAGTTGGAAGAAGCAAAGTGTTTAACTAACAGTTTTGAAATTAAAAAAGGACGATTATATTCTAATTTAAAAAATAGTCTTTGACCCTCAAACACTTTTTATACCTATAAAAGAATGTATTCGTACTGATCCAAACACACAGATTCAGCTCCAGTGCGATGGAACCCCTATACTGTTAAAACTGTAGTTTCTTTATGGACATAACCCTAAACTCACACGATGTTAGAACATTTTACGATTTACATACAAAACATGATGGACGAACAACCATACTTAATTCTAAAAGAAATACAAAAACAAAATTACCTATCAAGAGATCATCCCTCATTTTCTGCAGAACTAATACGCTATGCCTTACTACTGCGCTGTACGTCTCAACAAGCCTACAAATTACTTCTGGAGAAATTTCCATTGCCATCTTTTTTTTTAGTTGAGAACACTCAAAAAATTAATTAAACGATTTCAATCTGAAATGTGTTCCCAGATCATGGTAGGCAATGATAGTGATGATGCTACAGAGAAGCAGTAATTTGACTTAATTTCTCGAGGTGATCTTACAGTTCCATCTCGCCATATAGCTGATTATATTTTTGTTTGATTTGCTATACCTGACTCTGCAGAGAGATTTATTGTAAAGTATAATGATTCCAAGAGATTCTGCTGAAAAAGAATTTTAGAAATTTATTCTCCAAAATTTGTTTTTAATTGTGAATAACACACTGAAAAAGGAATTCAATTCGCAGCAAAAAATTTTGTGGATATATTTTACAACAAAAAAAAAACGATAGTTTTCATCGAATGAAGTTCGAAAAATATTATGGAATGTTTTTTTTTTGTTTTTTTTTTTAAAAGGCAAAGGTCACAAGAAAATTGATTTATAGAGAAAATTGGTAACTTTTTTTATACTTGTATTTGTTTTGTATTATCGCTTAAGCATTTAATAACCTTTTTATATTTGTTTACAATCTTTTATTATTACTTTTCTGTTTAAAAAAGACAAAAAAAAAACAACCCGTTTTTGTATTTTGGGACAGTTTCAACATGCCTTAGATAAAACAGACATAAATTGACTATAAACGAAAAAGGCTTGTTAGAAATTAGCCTGAAATGCGATAGGTGGGGCCGTATATATTAGAGGGGCGTGGGTCAGAGTATTATCTTGAAGTAGAAATTGAACCTCGGCGATTAAACGGTGCCGGTCGCATTTTGCTAAACTTAATACTTAACTTCAATTTGCTGACAATACACGCTAAGACGATCGCTTACGATTGTCATAAAGGACGCGTTTCTCGTCACAAATCAGCATTCAATCAAGAAATCGATCATTCAAATTTCGCAGTTGCCGCGTGGAACACACTTGAAAACATCTGGGTACGTGTGGAACCCATCTATCGAGTGTCTTCCTCTTGCCAATTCTCTTGAAACGGCCCCCGATATGTTCGAAATGCTGACAAGAATTATCTGAGACATTTCTCTGAGACCCGGATGTGGATTTTGATCGAGTAGTGTTTTCGGATGTCGCTCGCCAGTTGCAAATTGACGCCCTCTACGTCCTTGATCATACATTCCTTCTTTTTTTCATGTTCAATATGAGAGGTATATAAACTTTAAAGTTGAATTCTGAAAGAGATCGATATGAAAGAAAGATTGATATATAAGAAAGAGGACACTTTAATCATTCGGAATGTGTGATAAATACACCATATATATATCTCTCTCTCTCTCTCTCTCTCTCTCTCTCTCTCTCTGTATGTACATAATATGCTATATATATATATATATATATGTGTATATATATATATATATATATATATATATATATATATATACATATATTAAAATATGTGTAAATTGGCAGCAACTTGTCTTTTAAACATGTAGTATTGAATGTTAAAGACAACATAGTCATGCATATTTTCTTTTGAATTTTCTCATATTCTCTAATGAGACTTTTTATTTGAAAATGATTTCGAAATATGTATTGTCCATACGATGACCTATATATATATATATATATATATATATATATATATATATATATATATATATATATATATATATATATATATATGTAACCATTTATCTCATTGACATTGCTATTTAATTATTTGTATAAATTGTTTCTTCATAATATATATATATATATATATATATATATGAATATGTGAATATATATAGAGAGAGGGAGAGGGAGAGAGATATGCATAGAGATTATGCATAAATTATATATATATATAAATTGTATATATATACATATAATTATATATAATTATATGTATATATGTATAAATTGTATATATATATAGAGAGAGAGAGATGTATAGAGTGAATGTATAAATTGTTCCTTTATAATATGTATATATACATATATATATATATATATATATATATATATATATATATATATATAGAGAGAGAGAGAGAGAGAGAGATATGTATAGAGAGTGCGCATGTACATGCGCGTACTGGTATATGTATACATATATTAACAAAAACAAAACTGTTCACGGGCACGCACGCGAACCCTACACAACATAGGAAGTGTGCGTATGTGTGTATCTGCATGTATGTGTTTATATGTATGTGTGCATATGTGTATTCTAATTCCTTATAATAAGACATTATATATATATATATATATATATATATATATATATATATATATATATATATATATGGATAGGGAATTAGTGTATGCGTACGCATGCTGACAAAAACACAAAAAATGCAAATAGATCTAAGAACACACAGGGGTCATTAAAAGATAAGAATATAGATATATTTTTCACACTTTTTCGGGCCAGTCTTAATTGTTTTATTACCCTTCACGCAGAACTTTTGCACTGCCAGTTCAAGGAAGACATCTGGGTCACTAACACACAAACAAAGAGAATGTCTAATATCGAGAATATTTAACATTGAAAACCATAAGAAAAATTAATTCCTTTCAATATGTGGAAATATGCAATCTTTACCTGATGAAAGACGCGAGACCGGAAACTCGTGTAGTAAAATTATGGAAAATAAAGCATAATATATTTTTAATGTAAAATCTACATTACAACCTAAAACGTTTGCGGTTTCTCTCTACATTTTATTATACACATATTTCTCTCGTTGGAACTACTATAACCTCTTCCATTTATATATACATATATATATATATATATATATATATATATATATATATATACGTTTTTTTATGTGTGTATAATAATTGTGGGTCCCATTGAATCGAATTCGTATATATAATACGCCACATATATCTTCATGAATGCATTGTCAAATTTTAGAAATTCATTTTCAACTTTAAAAATTATAATTAAAAAAAAAAGGAGGGGTGACAAAATAAATCAAAAAAATATGTGATGATACGTTGCTCTTAGTAGGACGACACACACAACGGCTGTTGTGATGCGTCTAGTTTGGTAGTCTGTAGTGGTAGTGCTTGTGGCTTCTCGCTTTCAGCTACCGCCGCTGGCTAGCAGCAATGCGAAAAGGGGAGCCGAGTGCGTAAGTCTTCCCCTGCCAGTATATAGTCTCTCCATCAGCAAGCCCTATGTAGTGCCTCCTCGTGACGACACATGGCAACCGAGCACCTTGCGGACTTGGGCTAAACTACAGGAGACGGGGGGGGTAGGCCCCCTTAACATGCGGCACGCCCTGGTGCCCATGAACCATACCCCAGCTATGGGTTAAATAGCTCCACTGCCTTGTGGAAATCTTCGGGAGAAGAAAAGGCTAAGGAGTAAACCCTACACTAATCCGGAGTGGAGCCCCTAAGGCGGATGGACGGCACTCTGTGCTACCGTCCGGCAACTCCTGCAGCCGCGTTGGTACCAAACTCTATTAGTTCATCCCCTCCTTTGGATTCTGTTAGCAAGGCTGAGATGGGTAGCTAGACGTCCGGGCAGCCATAGTTCTCCATACATCCCGCCCAGGCTAGTAGCGCACTGGAGAGGACACTCCAACGACGTCGCAAGACATCGGCAGCGCTATTCCATCGTTTCATCTCCACCAAGTGCCTGAGAGACTGCCGCTCCAGAGTGGGACTGCACAGTCGCCAGAGGCGATGTAACTCCATTGCCTAGCACCTACAGCGCTACTCCATCGTCTCCCGAGACGAACAGATGCTGACGACGACGACGAGTTAGACGAGAAATAAGCAGACTTTTAAATTACAGATTGAATCTACGGACTGTCAAGGATTACTTAATCCTTCCATATTTTACACAAAAAATATTATGCTTTGGGAACTTTCGCAGTAAAGATAATTTTGGTTGTAAATATTTAATAAGGATAATATACGGATAAGCTTTGTTTAGGTGTTTACAAATTATCACACTGTTCATTATTATTAACGTTAAGAACGGACTATTTTAAATTACAAAATTGTAGTTGGATTAAACGAAAATTGCTTACAATATAATACACATTACTTATAATATAATACACATTACTTATAATATAATACACATTACTTATAATATAATACACATTACTTATAATATAATACACATTACTTATAATATAATACATATTACTTATAATATAATACATATTACTTATAATATATTCCTTCTTGCCGTCAATTTTGTCGGCACTGGTGCACTAGTTGTAATATATTAGAACTTTAATTAGAAATCAAATATATGGCATCGAATCATCAGCGAAACAAATAATTTTTTTCCAAATTGTCTTGTCTATCTATCTGGTAAATTGGTAAAGAATCATTGTAGGACACTAGAATTCTAAAATATCTGAGTTGAAATGAATTAAAAATGAATTGATTTAACCATGCAGTAGAAAATAAACTATTCGGCCGCGTGATATGAATGACGTAATGTCTCGTTCAAGTCTATCTTGTTCTTGGGAAATAAAATTATTTTTACTGATGACGCCGAAACATCACCGTTACTTGTCAAATAATTTTTTCACAAGTAGTCTTATATACCGGGTGTAACAGCAAAATTGTCCAATTGCTAGTTCATGCTTTGGAACGTTGCATCTAAGAAATGATTAAAGATATTTTACTGGAATTCTCCGAGGTTTTTATAAGACTATTGGGCCCTACTAAATAAGAATGTATTTAACTCTAAGTTAAAATGATAACCCCCCACTCTTGCTTTTATGACCTCCTGATCCAGATTTCCTCTCTATTGTCCCCTCGTTTTTTAAACTTATTTACCGTTCTCTTGATAGTTCTTGAGTGAACTCTGAAGATAGTAGCCAGAGTATGAATGTTGGAAGCATTACTGAAAGCCTGAATGATCTTTTTTCTCTCTCCATTGCTCAGTTGAGGAAACATAGTGGATCTGATACAAAAAAGCATTTTAACCTGTTCTCTTTCCAGCTGAATAACTCAAATGGGTTTTTATGTGATTCTTCCGACAAATTGTGTGAAGATGGCTAAACGATCTATTTGAAAACCTGGAAAAAAGAAACCCAATTTAGTGTTTGTTTGTTTTTTTGACATTTTGTGGGTTGAACAGTTATCCCCTGCTGTTACACAATTTGGACAATTTTGCTGTTACACCCGATAAATATATATATATATATATATATATATATATATATATATATGAATAATGACCAAAGAAAAATATCATATATATATATGTATGTGTGTGTGTGAAATATGATGGTATAAATATATATATATATATATATATATATATATATATATATATATATATATATATATATATATATATGCAATTTTCTACATATATTATTTATATATTATATATGCGCGGTACTTATTGGAAAGCGCTCAATATCAATGATAGAGCTAACATATTGAGTTGGATTGATGTGAGTTTGTGACCCTGGGTTTCACGCTATTTGCGATCGTCAAACTGATTAATTTTTAAATTTGCATTTATATAGGGTTGCGTTTATGGCAGTGGGACGAAAAATTGTTATCGGGTCGCCACTCATACTTACACAAACGTACATACACGCACGTACACTCATTGACGTACGTAGACACACACACACGCACGCTCACTCACTCACCGGAGCTCACACAAACATAAACATATGTGAACAGTGTTGTACTGGGCATATATACGCATCCATGTGTCGTTGCGTACATCCGTACGCGTTTGGTCGCTGTATTCAATGTTGTATTGTGTAGCGAATATTTTTTGTTTGTTGCGCTGTCGACCGTTTTCCTATTTTTGTCCGCTGAATAATGTTTTCTCGCACGCACGCATATACGTATGATGGGGTCTGTGTAAGACTATGATAGGTAAAAATTGCTATTATTTTTAATTTTTTAAGACTGTTTTGTTATTATTATAAATCCGGTTATTTGCTTGTTTTTGGCGATTGCGCATATGTAAAAGGTAGAAATTCCAATTTGTAATACTTATTATTATTTATGCGGTGGTATTAATTTTGCTGGGGAGAGAGAAGTAAGTATAATTGTGGGCTGATACGGTAATGGTAATTGTGGTGCCATAGTAATTGTGGACTAATACGGTAATGGTAAATGTGATGTCGTTGTAATGGCGGGGGAGCGGGTGATGATAACAATTGTATCAGCAAATAGGTATTGTAAAGTGGCAGAACTGATCTTAGTAATGGTGGCGGATAATAACAATAATTGTAATTATTATGATTGTAGTTTGAACTAGAAAATAATTGATGGTGTTATGGTGTCAGTGGTTTCTCTTTTCATGTTTATAGGGTCAATGCTAGTTTATGTAGTAGTGTTGGTTGGTATTTTTTATCCGTTTGGTATAAATTATGATAATAGGTATTTATTTTCATTTCTGCATTCGGAAATTATTTCTGATCTTATGTTTAGTAAAGTCTTTTGTTGGGTATGAGAAATTATTTTTTCGTTTTGGCAAAGTAGAGATTTCTTTGTAATGTTGTGGGCAGGTGCCTTTTTTCAATATTTCCCCAGCTTATTGTTGGTGTATATTTCTGTCTTTTAGATGCCATATGTATGTGGATAGTGTAGTGCTGCTTGAGTATTTTCTGTTGGAGAATGAAAGGTCGTGGTTGTTTTTTCTCTTCTTGAATGGCCCCTCTATGGCACCGATGTAGTATATTGTGCTGTTGTTTGGCTTTATATATTATATTCGTTTGTTGGCAATTTCCTTGGAGTGCACACGTTGTTTTATTTCTGCAGTTGCAATAATACATACGAACCGTACAAAAAAGATAATGACACCCCAACTTACGTACACACATCCTCCAATCATCCACCTTCAATCATCAAACAAATACCCATATCAATAATCCGCAGACTACCTGAAAACCCATCTAACATACACATTTTCGATAACAAAAAAACACCATACGACAAAGCACTAAGAGAAAGTGAATACACACATCAACTATAATACACACCTCCAAAAGCGAAACGCAAAAACAGAAAAGGAAATGTTATCAACAAATCTGTCAAAACAAGCATAGGAAGGACATTACTAAACTTAATAGAAAAGCACTTCCCTGAAACAAACCAATTAGCAAAAATATTCAACAAAAATAACGTTAAAATCAGTTACTACTGCACAAAAAAATATAACACAAATAATAAAAAGCCACAACCAAAGAATAACAACGTACAATAATGCAACTAAGTAACCTTAATGCTCAATGCAATATATATATATATATATATATATATATATATATATATCGTAATTTTTGAAAGGATTATTTTTATCCGACACTGTTTCATTTAAATAAATACACGGCAAATTCTGTCTATCTGTCCGTGTGTCTGAAAGCCCTGTAATTTGGAAAACACTTGCTTTGCATAGACGTATACCTTTTTGAAATAAGGATGATCCCGAAATTGAAAACTGCCTTGCATCTCTTGATTGGACATCCAGCATTGGGATTCGTCCGGATGAGGAGTGAGTAATTAAAGATTCATCTTTTTAAAAAACTGAAAAAAATTAATGATTTCTAAAAGATTTTAATTTGTATTCAGTTTAAAGTAACAAAAACTGTCTCAATTTAAACATTTTTTTGTTTTAAACTGATTTTAAAATATCTCCGAAATGTTATGAATTGAGGAAATCAATTTTATTTCTTCAAAATAAGTGAGTTTTTGAAGTTCATGGAGAGAATTAAGGAATTCAAAAATATCATTACTGTTTTCCTAGCTGAACCAGAGGGCGTGTTGGAGTTTTTGGGTACCCTGGTGTCCAGTGAGTCAGCCAAAAATGAGCTTACTCATTTTATAGTTCACCAATAGAAGTTGCAACCAATCAGAAGGCTCAAAATATTCAGTGCGACGTGTATAAAGGCAGCCATGTTTTTCCCGAATATGCCCTGCCAACCTTTGATATCGAAGACTGAAGAATTACGGAACAGCTGCTGGTGGGATTGGCGATATAGTCAGATCCAGTAGAGTGTCTGAATCGTGACTGTTAATCTTTAACGTTGTTTCATTGAACAGATTACGTACTGCGCTGGATGCTATATTAATAGACTATGGTGAACATGGTCAACAGGGCGCTGAAGTTTTTTTTTTCTGGCGGCTCAATTAGCCTCACCCAGGAACGAAATTAAGACATACATTAAGGTGTTAACCATTTTGTTTAATATTAGCGCTGGTGGAAATTATATTTTAGGCAGTTTAAGTATTGTTTTAAGGTATACTATATTCATGGATAAAACTGCTCAATATCAGGGATAGAATGTATATAAATATAGAAGTGGACACTGAGGTCAACACTAAGCGGCGAATATCTGAACATTGAGTTCCAGTATTAAACAGAATGTCACCTCTTGGTGTTGGCCAGCAGTTTCCACTTTATATATATTACCTGTCACACATTTTTTTGTAAGGAAATAATGATTGATTTTAAATCAATGTTTTAATTTGTCAAGAAAAATAATACACTATAATATTACTCAATGATTTTGCCGATATGACCTCCATCTTCTGGATTTCCCCTTCAATATTTTGGATAGGAGTCATTCCCTTGTTCAAATTTAAATTTAATCTAAATCAAAGGAAAAAAAATTCAGTGGTTGAGGGGGTGCCCCAAAACAGGTTGATCTGACCCCTTTGATATGTATTTGATGCAATACTTGATGGAATGAATTGATGAGCAGATTTTCAACATTGATATGACAGTGGAATTGTCGCAACAAATATGTATTGTAAGGCACTACACACTGGTGATTTCTTACTCAACTTGACGTCCATAATGTTTCATCTTGATCTTGCCGATGTGACCTCCATCTTCTGGCTTTCTCCTTCTATATTTTGGATATTATCATTACCTTGTTCAAATTTAAATTTAATTTAAATTTTAAAAAATCAGTGCGAGGGGTACCCCCGGGGAACTCCTTTGATCAAAATGAAATATACTTATCCAAGTACCCTAGGGGTGCGGCTTTTAAGCTAATGTCATTTTAGTTTTAATATCGAAATGTTATTTTAGTTGCTGTCCTTGGAGTTGCTCTCCTTACATTTTTAGTTGCTCTCCTTGGAGTTGCTCTCCCTACATTCTTTTATTATCTTAAACAGTGTAATTAATAATAAATGGCCTTGACATAGAAGCCCTACTGAAGAAAAAAAATGTTCTTTTGACCGGGATCGAAAATGCATTTCCGTTTTCCCTCAAAGGCACCCGTTTTGTTTTTACCCAAAGCGTGCCGTTGGTATCTTAATCTCGAATAGCAGCATAACAGGGGAATGTTTGAATGGCCTGTCTAAGAAAGGCATATCTCTCGTTGGGACTTCTACGTATCTGTATCTGCTGGCTTCAGTTTCGTAGTCGAAACATAACGAACAGCCATTTGTAAAGGTTTTTTTTTCTCAAACATTATTTCTTATTAGAAACATATTTAAGTTGCTCTCCCTGCAATTTTTATTCTTTACTTTCTTAAACAGTGATATTAAAAACAACCGGTCTGAAAAAAAAGTCCAACAAAAGAAAAAATTCTGTATCCCTTTCCAAAAAACAAAAAACAAAACACGGATAGCAATTCACACAATGGAGTTACATACGTCTAGAAAGATCGACTTATGTGTTTTCTAGAATTGATATCGGCCTGTTAGCCTTCTATCTGTTTTTTTTTTTTTGGCAAATTTCTGGAGTTTCGAATCAGCTCTGAATTAGTTAAACTTCTCACATTGCAGGGTCTTCTTTCAGATCAGCAATATGGCCTTCGCTTTTCTAGGTCAAATCCTAATGTGTTAACGTTTATTGCTGAAAGTGTTTATCAAGATTTAGATAAGAATAGTGAAGCTTGAGCCGTTACTTTGGAGATCTCGAAGGCTTTGACAGTGTTTGGCATATTGATCTTCTTCACAACATGAAAGAATTTAAGATTTCTGGAAGAACTTTTTGAACTGCTTACGTTTTTCTTATCCAATCGCGAAATGAAACAGTTCCCGACAGGCCATACGTTTTTTTTTCGGCAGATTTTTATTGTTGGTAATATTTTTTCAAAAATCTGTTGGTGGTAATTTTTTTTTTCAAAAATGTATAGCTGGTAATATTTTTTTTCGAAAACTGTATTGCTGGTAATATATTTTTTTTCGAAAATGTATTGATGGTAATACTTTTTTCAAAAATGTATATAAGGTAAAATTTTTTTACTAAGATGTATTGCTGGTAATGTTTTTTTTTTTTTTTAAATGTATTGCTGGTAATATTTCTTTCCAAAAATGTATTAAAGATAATTTTGTTTTCAAAAAATGTATTGCTCATAATATTTTACTTTTCAAAAATGTATTGCTGGTAATGTTTTGTTTTCAACAATGTATTGCTGGTGACAAATTTTCTCCTCAAAAACTCATTCCTGGTAATAACTTTTACAAAAATGTATAGCTGATATTAAACCGAATTTTACACTTTCATAATGCTCTGACCCCAGTTTGGGGGTTAACTATCTGCCCATAGCTGGTACCCTAACAGGTGCTACAACAGCAGGTCAGGGTGGACGTGGGAAGAATATATCTCAGTCATATTTGAATGTTATTTGTTAATTCATTACACGTGACAAGTATCTAACCAATAAGAAATAAAAAAAACACAACATACAAAAGCTTTAACAAAGTAAAAGATGTTAGATTAAGATCTGTTTCCTACTTGGTCTTTATCCTATTTTTTCTCGGATTCCTATCCATACTCGACCTACCTCTCTCTCTATATATATATATATACATATATATATATATATATATATATATATATATATATATATATATATATATATATATATATATATATATATATATATATATATATATATCTTGATCTCTAACAAAGCTTTAACAAAGTGAAAGATGTTTGATTAAGGTCTGTTTCCTACTTGTTCATTATCCTATCATTTTGTTGGTTTCCTGTCCACGCTCATTTGATATCTATCTATCTATCTATCTATCTATCTATCTATCTATATATATATATATATATATATATATATATATATAAAATAGTATGAAAAATTGATGATACCACCTGTTCAGTTGGCCAAAAACCTCGTTCGGTGTTTATATAAATTGTCTACTTAATAATCGGGCGATTTTTTTTAGCCAATCCAATCCAATGTCTTCGTCTGCCTGTCTGAACGCTAAAATGTGTAAAAGCTATTGTGACGCAACAGGATGTTTTGATTGGTTAGTTCGCATTGGTTTAAATACGTGTCACCTCAATGTGTAACAACAATGTGTAACATTGTAACATCAATGTGTAGCATTAATCAATTGTGACATCAATGTGTGAGAAAATATTCTGAATGCAAAAGTGTGCAAAAGTTAGTCCAGAACGTTTGTCCCACATATTTGGATATTATCTGTGACGTCATTACACGTGACACATATCTAACCAATACGAAATAGCCAAACACAACATTAATATGCTTCTCTTTGCTTTTTTTATTTTTATCATTTCTATCTTGATCTCTGAAGAAGCCTTAATAATGTGAAACATGCTAGATTAAGATCTGTTTCCTACTTGTTCTTTATCCTATCATTATGTCGGATTCCTATCCAGACTCGATCTATCTATCTATCTATCTATATATATATATATATATATATATATATATATATATATATATATATGTATATATATATATATATATGTATATATATATATATATGTATGTATATATATATATATATATATATATATATATATATATATATATATATATATATATATATGTATGTATGTGTGTGTGTGTGTGTGTGTGTGCGCGCGCACGCGCGTGTGTGCGTGTTGGAGAAGACACGGTGGAGTAATGGATAGCGGCTCGGGTTGAGGAATCAGAGATCCGAATTACGTGCTAATATCCTTGGGAAATCCCTTGGGTAAATAGAAGGAGAGACTGGGTTCTATAGCCTTGGATGGCAACTGATCTAGCAGAAGGACAACTCTTAATTCAAAACCTTTGGAGGGTCGTTTGGGGACCTTGTGGCAGGTCTTTACCATAAAATCCAAACTGTCGAATTAATAAACACATTACATTTCAAGGAGGCACGGTGGAGTAGAGGATACAGGCTCTGATTGCGTAATCGGAGAGCCGAATTTGAAACCCTGTCGTATCCATTATGCTAATACCCTTGGCAAAGGTATGAATCTTCTTCTCCCCAAGATACGGGTAAAATAGCAAGACAGACTGGGTTCTATTAGATGGCAATTGGTCTACGAGAAGGATAGCTCTGAATTCAACACATGCGGAGGGTCATTTAGGGTCATTGTGGCACGTACTGCACCAAGTCTCTGTATTCGGCCCTTCAAAATAGTCTGGTTGGATCTGCACACATCCTTCACCACTAAATCAAATAATCTGTGCTGGTGTCTGGGCTGTCGGTTCCTAGGAACTGAGATGCTTGACTCTCATACGTCGAATACGACGGGAGTGTCCAGCATACATGTTTTAAAATTAGGGTATATGATCCCGACAAAGTTTCAAAATTTTGGCAGTTGGAAAACGTTCATGAATATAAATATATTCAATTATGCATTTCACCGTTTACTCGTCATCAGATCAAAAGCGAAAAAATGATTTGACTGAGTGTCTGTTTGCGTATATTTAAAAAAAAAATGAAATCTTATTATTCTTTTTCCAAAGCTAGCGTTGCTCGTGACGAAAAAGAAAGAAGATGAGTGACTTTTAAAAACTTATCGGCTCAGAATGAGAATTTGGAGAGCCGAGTTCGATTTCAAGTCGGGTTCGTTACATTCACTTTCACACCAGTCCCTTTGGGAAATGTTATGGTTGCATCTCTTTTCCCCTTGTAGCAATCCCGCTATTGATTGAATAAGTTCTACAGCCTTGGTTGGCAACCAGTATACAACAGAAAAACGGAAAAAATTACTGCGGGGGTATGTTCTGCCTAGTTAGTCATGGATCGAAGATGTCAAGCTCTTCCAAGCGTGTATCACGTATGGCACTTAACTGGCTGACACGCAAATACTTTTTGGGGAGGCCTGAATCTATAATCTTCTCCTACAAGCTACGGGCTGAATAGAAGGAGAGGCTGCATTCTCTGAGTTTGGTACGTTTTGGCGCAACTCATTTGGCCTGGCCAATTCGGCGCGGCCGATTCAGCGTCAGAAAAATAATTGGACTATTCGGCACAGGCGTCTAGACGTCAGACTGTTTCGACGTGAATGTCTTTGAGCGGAGGCACACCCCCCTCAACGAAAAAAAAACAGGCTAAAATCATTGAAAACACCAAACTTTCAAGATGAATTTTTATTTATTTAGGGAATTAAGGATCCTATAAAAACACCCAAAGTAACAAGATGTCTGTGCATGTTTCGGGTTAAGTGGAAAAAGCAACCCTTAATGCGATGTAATCTCACTTTACATCGATCTTTCTGTTCAGGTCGCCAAAACTTTAATTCAGGATCCCTCGTTGCGTCAAAAATAATAAAAAAGGTTGCCATCTTGTTTCACTTTGTTTCTTTCACGTTTTGATAAAATATTTGCTTTCATTTTGGAATAAAAGGGCTTTGACGACTGAAGAATTTGAAGCTGTCCTGAAGGAAATAAAATATTTAAAAAAAAAACCTCCAACTACACTTTTTTGTTAAATTGGACTATTCGAGAATATAAAGACAAAGTATTAATTTGACTATTAAACGAGAGAGAAAGAGAGAGAGAGAGAGTAGTATTAATCTGACGCCGAAAAATTCCTATGTCGAATCAGCCACACCGATTCAGCGGCGCCAAATCGACTACGCCGGAACTTACTGCTATTGTTGCGATATCGGGACACTGTATCTATACGATATCCAACTACTAGAAAGCTTTCACCAGCAAAAGCTACGGTCAATCGTGAACATCAAATGGAATGACTAAATGATGATGAGTGCACTCGGGTCGGAGTCGCGATCCGTCTTGGACTCAAATGAGGTGAGCGTCACAGATGCAGATGTGGAGCCTCCATCGATGAGTTTGGTTTGCATCCTCTCTCCTGTCGTCGTAGTGCCGGCCGCTTTCCACGGCATGCAGCAATTAACGACATCATCAAAAGAGGTTTGGATGCAGCTGGGTTCCCTGCCCAAATCGAACCCGTAGGCCTCGACCGTGGTGATGGAAAGCGGCCGGATGGCATTACCATCTTCCATTTTAAAATGGGTAAGTCGTTGATTTGGGATGCGACCTGTGCAGATACATTTTCGCCCGGTAATTTGATCAGGTCCGCGGTTGAGCCGGGGTTCGTCGCCCGAGACGCAGAGATAAAAAAAATAGCTAAATATTCTTCTCTTGCTGATAGATTTTTTTTACTCCTGTGGCAGTGGAGACTTCAGGGGTTATTGGCCCTCGTTCGATGGCGTTCCTTCAGAGGATTGGCGCGATTGCGTCTCGATTAAGGAACGAGCCTCGCGAAACGGGGTGGCTCTTGGAGCCTGTCTCACTGGCGACGGTTCGAGGTAATGCTTTCTCCATCATAGCGGCTGGCAAAGGATAGAAAAAATTGTTTATAGTTACGTTGTTCTGGAATTGTCATCATTGGTCGACTGAACTTGCTTTGTTTCAATGACTTTTGTTTTTGTTATTATAAGTTACTTTGTTCAATAAATTATCAGCGCTTAATAAAAAAAATAAAATAAATTACTATGTGACCAACACCAAAATCCTGGAAAGATGCAACGGTCAAAACATCAAGCCACTGCTCATCAAACACTGTCTTCGATGGCAAGGACATGTAGCAAAAATGGGAGAGTCATGGTTTGAATAGAAGGAGAGGCTGTATTCTATGTGTTTGGTACGTTTGGCGTGGCTGATTCGGCGTCAAAAAATAATTGGACTATTCGGCACAGGCGTTTAGGCGTTTGGCTGTTTCGACGTCACTGGCTCTGACCGATGGCAACACCAAAAAAAGGATAAAAGCATTGAAAACACCCAACTTTCAATATGACTTTTTATTCATTTCGGGAATTAAAGATCCTATTAAAACACCAACGGAATAATGTAAATTAAAAACTTAAATTATAATGTTGCATTTCAAAAAAATTAAAACCTTAATGAAGCTATTTAACCGTAGAAAATTATTTCTCCATTTCGCAATTATAAGCAAAACCCTTCCGGAACTCAATCGGATCCAATGATGTAACTTCCATTATGTGTTTCTTTTTTATTCGTTCGTCAGCATCTCTATTTCTTTTTAGTTTTTTGGTGAGTGGATATTCAGCGATCAGATTGTCAAGAAATTCATCAAGTCCTTTCTGAATTTTCCCTAAGGCATCAATAAATTTCCAGATTGAAGGATGATGCATTCCTCGCTCATATTGCAAACGTCGATTGGAAGCTTCGTCCTGATTGTTGGTGCTATCATTATTAGTTCGTTAATAAAGGTTCCATGTCTTAGGAGCCAAAATAAGGATCATGCTCGTTGCGTCAATAATAAAAAAGGTTGCCATCTTGTATCATATTGTTCCTTAAATGTTTTGATAAAATATTTGCTTCCATTTTGGAATAAAACGGGCTTTGACGGCTGAAATATATGAAGCTGCACTGAAGGAAATGGAATATAAAAATGTTTCTTAAATTTAAAAACGCTTCCAACTATTCCTTTTTTTAACTATAAAAATTCCTCCAACTTCTCTTTTTCTTAAATTTAAAAATACTTCCAACTATTCCTTTTTTTAACTATAAAAATTCCTCCAACTTCTCTTTTTCTTAAATTTAAAAATACTTCCAACTATTCCTTTTTATAACTATAAAAAATCCTCCAACTTCTCTTTTTCTTAAATTTAAAAACGCTTCCAACTATTCCTTTTTTTAACTATAAAAAATCCTCCAACTTCTCTTTTTCTTAAATTTAAAAATACTTCCAACTATTCCTTTTTTTAACTATAAAAAATCCTCCAACTTCTCTTTTTCTTAAATTTAAAAACGCTTCCAACTATTCCTTTTTTTAACTATAAAAAATCCTCCAACTTCTCTTTTTCTTAAATTTAAAAACGCTTCCAACAATTCCTTTTTTTAAATATAAAAATTCCTCCAACTTCTCTTTTTCTTAAATTTAAAAATGCTTCCAACTATTCCTTTTCTTAAATATAAAAATTCCCCCAACTACGCTTTTTCTTAAATTGGACTATTCAAGCATATAACGACGAAGTACTAATTTGATTCCTAAACGAGTGAGAGAGTGAGAGAGAGAGAGAGAGAGAGAGAGAGAGAGAGAGAGAGAAAGCAAATTTGACTATAAAGACGAAGTCGTAATCTGACACTAATCGCCCGTCTGCCGAAAAATTCCCATGTCGAATCAGCTACGCCGAATCAGCGACGCCAACTGGGCTACGTCGAAACCTCCCTTTCCCGTATCCTATAGCTTTGGCTTGTATCGCAGAAGGAAACGGTAGCCTACTGCGGGAATATCTTCCGCCTCATCAGTCGTGAATCGAAAGAGACATGGCGTGTATCACGTATGGCCCTTAACTGACTGATATACCGTTACGAAATGCCATGCTATTTCCACGTAGTCGAATAACCCCTGTTTCAAGTGTAAAAAGCCGGGTTCATTGAATTAGCGCACCCCCCAATGACGTTAACTTTCTAGAACATGCTCCAGTGTAGATTCTTCATTGAACACTTTAATATTCACCTCTTCAAGTGGTGGATATATATCTATATATCTATCTTCGTTATCCTAATAATCTCAACTTCCTAACAAACCTCTCATTCATAGGCCATTATTGTTGAAACCCTTACATGCGACATTGAGTGGCTCTCTATCTTTTTCAGTTCATTATTTCACTGTCTGGACCCGAGCTTACAACCATATCACGTTGAAACTCCGGAACCCATACGATCACCGAATGTAAGCAACGTCGAACATAGTCACTCTCTAAATGGGTGACTACTTGGGAATACCAGGATCTATATGCTGGGATGTGCGGGTGGTGTAAGAGATAATTGTTCAGAATCTGAGAGCCGATTTCTAAATCCAGTTCGGTAGATATTCCCGCAGTAGGCTACCGTTTCCTTCTGCGATACAAGCCAAAGCTATAGGATACGGGAAAGGGAGGTTTCGACGTAGCCCAGTTGGCGTTCGGTTCGGTATATTCACTTGGGAAAGGTATGAATCCACCTCTTCTCCCCACAAGCTATGGGTTAATTAGTAAAACTTGTATCACTTAATCATTATTAACTACAAAAAATATCTACCCCCCTCAAAATATTTTCTGGCTTTGAATAACCTTCAAAAGGTTTGATAAGCCGTAAAATAGAAACAATCAAATATATAACAGTCCCGAAATTCCATTTCTCGGCGTCTTAATTGGCTTTGTACTGTGTCACTTTTCAGGAGGTTGGCGATCATGACTCTCCACAATTTCCTATTTTTCGTACATCTTAATAAATTTCGTGTTTTAAATATCTTCCCACACTTTCTTTCGCCATCCATTTACTCATGTCTATTGTATTCTCAATATCCTTCTGTAGAACCACATTTCTATTGTCTCGGGTTTCTCCTTCATCGGTGTGACGATGGACCAGCAGTCACCGCCATAGAGGGAAACTGATTTTATTCTTTATTCTTTGTTTCTAACAATAATTTTCAGTTGTTTAATACACTGCTTAGCTTCTGGAAGGCATCATTTGGAAGGCACATTTTGTTTAGTTTCTGGAAGGCATCTACTACAAACCTTTTCCGGAGTGTGTCTTCACTTTACGCCCAAATAAATAAGTAAATAAACTAAGTGAATAATAAACAAATAAACAGACCACGCCTACTATAATAACCTTTAGAATAATACTGTAGACGACCCGAACTGCAATAGAAGTCCCACAATGCATCACTGCCCTTTATATCTAGAAAGTCGAGCAAAAACACAACGCGCATGGTCGGACGATTGCGTTTAGCAGGACGGTGGCCTCTGGATGTTTACCTTAATATCCGCTTATATATTTACATACACTCTATTCCTGATATTGAGTATTTTGAACCCATATATAGGGCATATGTTAAAACCATATTTTATCATATATATATATATATATATATATATATATATATATATATATATATATATATGTGTGTGTGTGTGGGTGGGTGTGTTGTATATTTGTATATATATATATATATATATATATATATATATATACATACAAAAATACAATACATATATATATATGTATTGTATATTGTAAAAATACAATACATATATATATGTATTGAATTTTTGAATATATATATATATATATATATATATATTGTATTTTTACATATATATACTGATATATATGTTACATTGTCTTTTTTACAGATATATATTGTCTTTTATATATATATATCTATATTTAAAACCATATATATACGTATATGTTAAAACCATATTTTATCATATATATATATATATATATATATATATATATATATATATATATGTATGTATGTGTGTGTTGTATATATATATATATATATATATATATACAAAAATACAATACATATATATATATGTATTGTATATTGTAAAAATACAATATATATATGTATTGAATTTTTGAATATATATATATATATATATATATATATATATATATATATATATATATATTGTATTTCTACATATATGTACTGATATATATATATTACATTCACTTTTTTACAGATATATATTGTCTTTTATATATATATATATATATATATATATATATATATATATATATATATACCTATATTTATATAAATATATATGCATATATATATATATATATATATATATATATAGTCTTTATTTAGATATATATAGTTATATCTGAATCCTTACATATATATACATACATATATATTAATGAAAATAATTAAAATATCATCGACTCTCCCGTCGCATTCAAGCAGATCAGTTCCTAGAAACTGAGAGCCCGACACCGACACATGAGATTTGATTATAGTGGTGAAGGTTTCGTGCAGGACCATCCACACTTTTTGAAGAGCCGAATACAGAGACCTGGTGCTCTGAGTCCCCAAACGACCCTCCGCAGGTTTTGAATTCAGAGTTGTCTTTCTCCTAGACCAGTTGCCATCCGAGGCTATAGAACCCAGTCTGCCCTGCTATTTATCCATAGCTGGAGGGAGAAGAAGAGGATTCACACCTTTCAAAGGTTATTAGCACGTAAGTGAATGTAATGGATTCGACTGGAATTCGAACTCAGCTCTCCGATTCCTCAATCCAAGCCGTTATCCATTACTCCACCTCCTAATTAAAATACAACAGCATAAATATATACATATATGCGTATATGTGTGTGAGTGTATTTGTGTAAGTGTTTGCGTTTGTAAATCTTTGTATATGTTTACTTTTCTGAGATATTTTTTTTTTATATATGTCTACCGATCTTTGCGGAAATTAATTAGTTAACAAGAAAAAAAGATATTATAATACGTATCATACCTATGTTGATAATTGGATTCAATATATTTTAAATGAAGACAACATTGAGTAGATGCACACAATGGATGCTACGTGTGAAATTGCAAGATCTTAATAATAAAGAATTTCGACAAGATCTCATCGACAGTTTCTTTACTCTTTCAACCCAAAGTAGCTAAGTAATGACTCATGTAAGAAAGTATAAAACATCCAATGAGGATCGAACTCGCTACTGTAGCAATATGAACCAAGCTGTGGCATTGTTAAATTTAAAACGTTCGAGACCTGTCGCAAAACATTTACTTTTGACCGACTCCAGCTTCAAATTAGAAGCGCAAGAGGCTCTGACTGAGAAAAAGTGACGGTAGGAAGACTGATTATTTTTTAGACGATGATGACAGGACAAAGAAAACTGTTGTCTTTAAAACTGACCATCCTGCGAAAAGTCAAACAGAAGGAAAGAATTGGGCCTTGCAGAAGGACATAGAAAACCGCACTCACCCACTTTAATTACGCCTCAACCCTACTACGCTCGCTTATAGAAGTAAGTTAGTACCTAAGAAAAAAATCTTGTTTATTGCTAGGAATTGTTTTTTCTTCACTCGTGGGTAAAGATCTGACTGAAGGGTATTTTTAAGCCACAAGGGTTTGACTGAAAGTAACTGCAGCCTGTCAACGAACCGGGTGTCGGTGGTAGCTGCAGTCGTAATTGATGCAGCGAGACAAGCTTGCAAACTATTACACCAGGAACGTATGAACGCCCATTGTGACCCCGTAACGCTGAAATTAAAAAGAAAAAAAAAATATCAAAAAAACATTTATTGGTTTTCACCTCCACCGATAAATATACAAAAATTTAAATCTATTTCACATTAATTACAAGATGTCGTTTACGAGGTTTTCGCAAAACCTCTGATTTGAAATTCAAACTCGTTCCAAATATGCAAAATAGCTGGAAAAGAAATCTTAATTTCCTTCATAATAAAACAGAGGCCAGTGAAAGCATTGGAAGCTGAATAAGAACGGATATTACGTGCAGACAGATCTATAGATCTTGAACACCAATATAAGTAAATGAAGCTGTCACAAGAAAAAGCTTAGTAGAAACTTATATAGTTATATATTAGTTTCTGTTACCTATCTATCTATCTATCTATCTATCTTCTTCTTCCACTTCTTCTTCTATGTACCGTGTCTCTACAGGATGTTGGCGATCATGGCTCTCCACAATTCCTCGCCTTTTGTAGCTCTTATTAAATGTTGTGTTTTTTGTCATTTTGACAGCTAAAGGAAGGTTATTTTACTGACAGAGAAATCTGAGAGAATCAAAGAGAAATATAAAGACAGGTCATTGGAAAAGGAAGACCTCTGCTCCAAAACGGACCCAAAAAATGATACCCTGTGTGTGTGTGTGTGTGTGTGTGTGTGTGTGTGTGTGTGTGTGTGAGAGAGAGAGAGAGAGAGAGAGAGAATGTGTGTGGGTGTATGTGTGAGGGAGAGAGAGTGTATGAGTGTGCATATGTGAGTGTGTACATGTGTGTGGGCGAGAGAGAGAGAGAAAGAGAGAGAGGGAGAGCGAGAGAGAGAGAGAGAGAGAATGTAGAAATGGATGTGAGGCTGTCGTCTGGACAAGTTGTATTTTATATTCACCCAAAAAGCTTCTAGCCAAGAAAATGTGTCTTCTTCTTCTTCTCCTTCTTCTTCTTCTTCTTCTTCTTCTTCTTCTTCTTCTTCTTATTATTATTATTATTATTATTATTATTATTATTATTATTATTATTGTATATGCCGCGTCCCTTCAGGACGTTGACGATCATGGCTCTCCACAAATCCCTGACCTTTGTACCTCATAATAATTTCTGTCTTTTTGTTATCTCTCCTAAACTTTATTCCACAGTCCATTTACTCACGGTTATGTGTTGTTTTCACGGCTCTCCACAATTTCCTGCCTCTTGTAGCTCTTATTAAATCTTGTCTTTTCGACAGCTAAAAGGGAGCTTATTTCACTGACAGATGAAAATAAAGGCAAGAGAAACAAAAAGAAATACAAAGAGAACGAGCCCTTCGAAAAGAAAGACCTCTGCTCTAAAAAGGATCCAAAAATGATTCCTTGTGCATGTGAGTGAGAGCGAGTGTATGTATGTGTGTGTGTGTGTGTGTTAGTGTATACATGTGTGTGGGCGAGAGAGAGAGAGAGAGAGAGAGAGTGTGTACAAGTGGATGGAAGGATGACGTCTAGAGAAGTTGTATTTTATATTCATTGTTCAAGTTATCCAATTGTGTCTGGATTACACCTAAAAAGCCACTAGCCAGGAAAATGTGTCATCGTCTGCTTCTTCTTTTTTATATGTCGCGTCCCTTCAGGACGTTGACGACCATGGCTCTCCACAGTTTCCTGACCTTTGTTCCACCGTTCATTTACTTCAGCTCGATAGGTAGGTGATGCGTTGTTTTCCTCGCTACTTCTTGCCTTTGATCCGCCCTGTGAGTATCACATTTCCCAAGCCATCTTTCCTCATTATATTCCCTAGAAATTTCGACTGCCTCTTCTTGATGTTAAGCATAAGTATACTTTTTGTTTCCATTTTCTCTAAAACTTGGACGTTTCTCACATATTCGGGCCATGGTATTTTCAGCGTCATTCTGTAGCGTTGCATTTCTGTTGCTTCACGACCTCTTCTTCAACTCTGCAGATAATATCCAGGATTCACAGCCATATAAGAGTATTGCTATTGCATTACAGGCCTTTAAACGTTTCTTTGTTTCTAACAAATTTTCCCTGTTAATACTTTGCTTAGATTTTGGAAGGCATCTTTCGCTGTCCCAACATGCATTCGAAATTCAATATTGCACATTCCATTCTCTGTTAAAATGCTTCCCGGGTATTTAAATTGTTGTACTTGTTTGATTTTGGTATCCCCAATTTGTAATTTGCATGTTGGGCTCGTTTACCTTAACAATCGGGCATTCTGATTGCAATTGCAAGTTAGTCCTTTCTTCTAGCTTTCCTTCGCTATCTTCTGTGGGAGTTATTGTATTTTCCTTCCAGTGTTTACTATCAACACTGTATCATCTGCATATCTTCTGTTGTTAATATTGTGGTCTCCAATAATGAATCCTTTAAGACTTCAAATTTTCTCTGAAAAGCCTCATTGTATAGGCTAAATACGTCCGGCGGGAAGACACACACTTGCCTTACAACCTTTTCTACTTATATATATATATATATATATATATATATATTAAAAAAAAAAAATGATTCCTTCCCTACATAAGAGTTCTCATGTTTCAAAAGAGAGAGCCGAGACCTTCAATATAATTTTTGAAATTAAGTTGAATTAAGGTGTATGATCTCGCTTCATCGTCAAGCGAGACCAGACACCTTAATTCAACTTAATTTCAAAAATTATATTGAGGTTCTCGGCTCTCGCTTTTGAAACATGAGAACTCTTATGTAACGAAGGAATCATATTTTTTAAAAAAAATTATAATATAAGCTCTACTTCTGTATGGAGCACTCTCTTTTAAAAATAAAAGCAAAAATACTAAAGAACTCCAGATTATTTACCTAACGTGTTCTTTCCTATTTTCCTGCATACCTGCACACACACACACACACACACACACACATATATATATATATATATATGAAGAAATATAGTCTTAAAGTGTGCTATATTTATGGGATAAAGTTAATCAGAGATAGAGAGTGTGTAAATATAAAAGTGAACATAGAACTCTACACTTAGAGGCGACAGTCTGTTTCATGCTATATGCAATCGTCAGGCCACGAGTGCTGTTATTTTTCTCGTCTATTTATATATACGGGTCAGTGGTGCATTGTGGGTAGACTATTTTGGCAGATATTTTACCGGAAGTCGTTTATTTGTTTATTTGTGTCAAATTATTTTGCTTGTTTTTATTTAATTTAATTTTGTTTTTTATCCTTCATATTTTTTTATTTTATTTTTTTATTTTGATCGGTGTTTTTATTAACGTAGTAAAAATTTGTTTATATAGCTTAGTGTGGGTAGTCTATTATGGCGGCTATTTTACCGGAAGTCGTTTATTTGTTTATTTATTTGGGTCAAATTATTTTGCTTGTTTTTATTTATTTTTATTTTTATTTTTTATCTTATATATTTATTTTTATTTTTATTTTTTATCTTATATATTTATTTATTTATTATTTTTATTTTGATCGGTGTTTTTATTAACATAATAAAAAATTGTTTATAAGGGTTTTTTAATAGTTTTGTTTTCCGCTAAAATACCTGCCAAAATAGACTACGCACAATGCGCCACTGACCCGTATATATAAATATCCGAGAAAGATAACAGCACTCGTGGCCTGACGATTGCATCTAGCATGAAACAGACTGTCGCCTCTAAGTGTTGACTTCTATGTTCACTTTTAAATATATATATATATATATATATATATATATATATATGTATGTATTATGAAATGGCCAAAGTCCGGCAATTATTTAAAGACATTTTTATGTTTAACGTTCTTTTTTATAGAAACAAGTATTTAAGTAAATGCTCTGTTTATAATAAACAGTATTAAATGACATTTACCGGCCTGAATGTCCGAGAAATTTTCATAGAAAATATTCGTCCTCCGACAGGATTCGAACCTGTATCCTACACGGAACCGTCATATAGCCTGACGTGTCTTAACCGATTCGGCCACTGAGGATCGTTCTGTTGGCAAGGTCGAATTTACTGCTTATAAACTTCAATCTTCCATGAATCTCTCACGTACATTCATAACTGCTCATGGCGTATCAAATGTAAACAAATGACGTCACACATTATGATAAACAGAGCATTTACTTAAATACTTGTATCTATAAAAAAGAATGTTAAGCATAAAAATGTCTTTAAATATATATATATATAAAAATTAAACATTTGTTTATATAGCTTATTGTGGGTAGTCTATTATGGCGGCTATTTTACCGGTAAAATAGCCACAATAATAGACTTTTTTTACTACGTTAATAAAACACCGATCAAAATAAAAAATAAAAATAAAGTAAATATAAAGGATAAAAACAAAAATAAAATTAAATAAAAACAAGCAAAATAATTTGACACAAATAAACGACTTCCGGTAAAATATCTGCCAAAACAGACTACCCACAACGGACCACTGACCCGTATATATAAATGGCCGGGAAAATTAACAGCACTCGTGGACTGACGATTACATCTAGCATGAAACAAACTGTCGCCTCTAAGTGTTGACTTCTATGTTCACTTTCATATATATATATATATATATATATATATATATATATATATATATATATATATATATATATTAGTTCGGTTCGAAATTCTATCAAAACCGAGCATTATGACCCAATTCACAAATTATTCATTAAAAATATGTGTGCGTGTGTACGTGTAGGTGCGATGGATAAATTATCGCAAAATTTAAGCAAAAATGAAAATAAAGCTGACATCTCGTTTTAACAGATATATTTACCAAAATGACGCAGAACTATCTCAAAATACTAGATTTATTCAATAAAATCACCATTGGCTTAAACCACACCCTACAAACGAGGGTGGTCTCCTTGTTTAAGTTCGTGAATGCTGCCATAATGCTTGCCTTCAGTTCTTCTTTGGTGTTAAAGGGAGTTCTGCAAGTTCTCTTACTCAACTGCGCCCTACGCATAATAATCAAAGGGGGTTTCAGTGTGTGGGGAGTTAGTTGGCCAGATGTAAAGGGTGATGTGGTCGCAGAAATTGTCCGACAGCCATGACTGACTTCTGGTGCTTGGGCGAAATGGTGACTCCTGTTGCCAAACATAAGGTCTTCCAGCAGCCCCACTCTTCGCCCAGGTCAGCACTAGCTCCTCAAGCCACTTGATGCAGGCCTCCCTATTGAGTCTGAGACACTGTAGGAAGATGAATGTAGGCGTAAGGTCGCAATCGCTAGTGATCACTCAAAACACCGTGATGTTGACTGGACGTATCACCCAACTCTTTCGGAATCATTTACATTATTTACATTATTTGGAATGTTATCCTCATCTTCATTACCATATTCATAACATTTCGAGCATTGTACGCTCCGGCCTTCCTCAGGTGATTGGAATTTTTGAACATCTCTGAGATGAGGTATTATGATTACTGACATTATTTAAATTATTCGGACTGTTATCTTCATCTTCATTGCAATATTCATAACGTTTCGGTCGCTGTATGCTCCGGCCTTCTTCAGGTGATTTGAATTTCGAACATCTCTGAGATGAGGTATTATGATTATTTACATTATTCGGACTGTTATCCTGATCTTCATTGCCATATCCATAACGTTTCGAGCGTTGTACGCTCCGGCCTTCTACAGGTGATTGGAATTTCGAACATCTCTGAGATGAGGTATTATGATTACTTACATTATTTACATTATTCGGACTGTTATCCTCATCTTCATTGGCATATACATAGCGCTTCGAACGTTGTACGCTCCGGCCTTCTTCAGGTGATTGGAATTTCGAACATCTCTGGCGAAGTGAATTGCGTCATGGTGAACAGGCATCTCTAACAGAGGTGGCGAAATGGCCCTACTATATTGTGCAGTCGAAAAAATCAAAAAGAAACAGCAGGCATGCGCGATATTACAAATATAAAAATGGCGATCATTTACCAATCGCACCCTGGAGAAACACACACACATACACACACACACACACACACACACATATATATATATATATATATATATATATATATATATATATATATATATATATGGAGAGTGATACCAAAGATATAAGTATTATATATAAATTAACACCTTAAAATTTAATGTCTGTTAATTTAACGATCAGAGTGAGTTTTCCGAGCTGATGTACCTTCGTAATCACCATTAGACTCATCCAACTCTTTCCGAGTCCTCAGCACTCTATTCAATATATATAGGTGTAGATCTGGCAAAGTCAAAGCCCAATCCGATGAAATCGTAATGGAATTATATGCGTCACAAAAACATTTTCCCAGTTTGTCATATTTTTCTAAATAGCGTTTGTTGATATATAAAATTGTACAAAATTTTATATCGTTATATCATATATATATATATATATATATATATATATATATATATATATATATGCCTGTGTGATAAAAATATAGTTTGAAGTTATACTATATTTATGGATAAAATAGTATCATGGATAGAGACAATATGAATATAAAAGTGAACACGGTGGTTAACACAGAGTAATGAGAGACTGTCTCAGGCTTGAAAAAATATTCAGGGCTGAAGACTGAGATCAGGCATGAATCAGACTATCATCATGCGGTGTTGGACTCAGTGTCCACTGTTTTATATATATATATATATATATATATATATATATATATTGAGACATTTTTCGTTTATACATTTTTTATAGATAGTATTTAAGTAAATGCAGTGTTTATAATAAATAGTACTAAACGACATTTACCGGCCTGAATGTCCGAGAAATTTTCATAGAAAATATTCGTCCTCCGACAGGAATCGAACCTGTATCCTAAACTAAACGAAACTGTCATATAGCATGAGGTGCCTTAACCGATTGGGCCACAGATGAGCGTTTTACTGTCTTTTAACTACAATCTTCCATGATTCTCTCACCTACATTCATATCTGCTCAAAGCGTATCCATATGTAAACAAAATGTATCTATAAAAAGAATGTATAAACATAAAAACACTATTGTATGGTCCAGAGTCCTGGACACTGTACAGAAGACAAATTCAGCAGTTGGATGTATTTCACAAGGGCTGTCTTCGAGAAATTTGTGGAATAGACCCAAGCCAAAGGATGGCCAATGCTGACCTTTTCACCATGTGTAATATTGATGGTATTGATTCCTTTCTCATGAGGTCACAATTACGCTGGGCTGGTCACGTGCTACGTATGCAAGACAACAGAATACCAAAAATGCTCATGTATAGTCAACTTGACAGTGGTCATCGAAGCGTGGGCCGACCATTGCTTAGATGCAGGGACAAACTGAAAAGTAACCTCTCAGCTGCGAATATGGACCATGCTACGTTTGAGGACATAGCAATTGATCGTAATGAGTGGAGGACTACTTGCGACAATGGCATCAAGAACAATGCAGCATCAAACATCACCAAGCTTCGCCACACTAGGGAAAGGACTAAAATATCTGCTGCTGTACCGGCCACACACTCCAACAATCCACACTCTTGCACAATCTGTAGACTTCTTTGCAAATCACTAGCATGACTGAAATGTCACTTGCGACTTACACACAGGGTTGAATAAGCACAGTTGTCGGAACCTCATACGTTGGAACCGACGGGTGAGTCCATCATATATATATATATATATATATATATCTGCTATTATAGATCAATTCACAAAGAAAATAAGCACATTGTCAAGAGAACAATAATAAAAAAATCAATGACTTTAAGAATTCTCACAAGATATTTGGGAAAAAAATGAAACAGTATGCAAGAAGATGAATTTTATTGATCAGCAAGAAATGGTTTGAAGAATTTGGTGCTGCCAATTTCAAACTGAGAAAAGTACTTTGGCTGTAGCTATGAAAGAAACCAAAGAATTTTGGCGAGCATGCACAGAGAAAGAAAAGATGCAGAGTAACTTTCGGTGTTGAAATTAGATCTCGTTTGCATGGATCTTGTGCCCTACTTGGAATTACTCCACCAACAAACTTTGTAAAAATTAACTACAATCTTCCATGATTCTCTCATCTACATTCATATCTGCTCAATGCGTATCCAAATGTAAACAAATGACGTCACACATTATGAAATGGACAAAGTCCGACAATTATTTTAAGACATTTTTATGTTTATACATTCTTTTTATAGATACAAATATTTAAGTGAATGCTCTGTTTATAATAAACAGTATTAAACAACATTTACCGGTTCGATTCCTGTCGGAGGACGAATATTTTCCATGAAAGTTTCTCGGACATTCAGGCCGGTAAATGTTGTTAATACTGTTTATTATAAACAGAGCATTTACTTAAATATTTGTATCTATAACAAGAATGTATAAACATAAAAATGTCTTAAAATAATTTTCGGACTTTGTCCATTTTATAATGTGTGACATATATATATATATATATATATATATATATATATATATATATATGTTAGGTCATCCCATAAGATCTATGCGAATTTTAACTTTTTGTTAAAATGAACGAAATTTAAAGAGTATTTTTAATGTCTAATGGAGCTGAACATTATTTTTATGTTTAGATGCATTTAAACCGATCACATTTTATTTCAGAGAACAATAATTTTAAATTTTGTTTGATTAAAACCCTGCTAACATGGAAGTACCCAAGAATCATTTGAGGCACATAATGCTTTATGAGTTCAAGAAAGGAAACTCAGCAGCCGAAGCGGCTAGAAACATTCACTCAGTTTATGGAGAGGAATGTGTGAATGAAAGAACTTGCAGAAGATGGTTTGCAAAATTCAGAGGTGGAGATTTCACCCTTGAAGATGAAGATCGAACGGGACGTCCAGTTGATTTTGATGAAAAGCTTCTTGAAGCAGCCCTTGAAGAAAATCCTGCTTTATCAGTTGAGGAATTATCAGTGGTTCTCAGTTCAAACCATACAATTGTTCATCGTCATCTTCAACAACTTGGAAAAGTTCCTAAACTTGGAAAATGGGTGCCTCATGAATTGTCTGAAAACAACCTGAAATCCCGAGTTGAGATCTGCTCTTCTTTCCATTCTCGCCAACTTGTTTCACCTTTTTTGGATAGTCTTGTGACTGGCGACGAAAAATGGATCTTTTATCGAAATGTTAAGCGTCGTAGACAGTGGCTTGGTAAAGGGGAAGGACCCCAGCCACAGTCGAGAAGGGAAATTCATGGGCAAAATGTTCTTCCTTCAATCTGATGGGATTGCCAAGGAATAATCCACTTTGAATTCTTACCACCTAATGCAACAATTAATGCTCAAATATACTGTCAGCAATTAGAGCATTTGAACCAAGGTTTGAGGAAAAAAGATCTGCTCTAGTGAATCGAAAACGGGTGATGTTTCATCATCAAGACAATGCGCGACCACACACAGCAAGAATCACGTAAAAAAAGATCGAAGAACTTGGTTGGGAGAAAATTCCTCATCCACTTAATTCTCCCGATCTTGCTCCTTCAGACTACCATTTGTTTCGTAGCTTACAGAATCATTTGGAAGAAACCGCTTTTGTAACACAGGAAGAGGTTAAAACTGACATTTGTGAGTTCTTCGAATCAAAGCCAAAAGAATTTTACAGTAATGGAATTAGTAAGCTTGTTAATAGATGGAATGAAGTCATAGATAATCAGGGAAAATACATTGTTGATTGAATCTGTAATTAAATGTAACATTTGGTCACTTGTTTTCTTTATTCAAAATTCGGACAGAACTTATTGGATGACCTGATATATATATATATATATATATATATATATATATATATATATATATATATATATATATATATATTGTACAATAATTAATCTTAACAATATTTATCGGATGTAAACTCTGACATCCGTGATTTTTCATTCGTCAAGATTTTAGATAAGAATGATTGTACTGAGAAGATAATTTTTTCTATTTTATTTTTTAAATATTTTATGTAATCAAACACATTCTGTAATCAACACAATCTTTCTTATCCGGTAATCTGATTAGAAATAAATCATGAAACCCCGATTTGACATCCGATAAATATTTGAACTTCCCTATTTCTCGTTCAATATTTATTGCTTCGGACAACAACCAAGCATCTTTATTGACAGTGATTATCTTTCCATTGATATTCTTAGAATTATGTACTTTTACTTATATCAATAAGTACCACTGATTTAATTATATTATTTCTCTTATGTATAAAGGGTGTTTCATTAAGACGGATCAAAGTCAGCAGTAAACATATTTGCGTAGAACTAATTACTCGGTGTTAAGCGTGTTTTATGTTGTAGCTTTTTTTAGTTATATTTGAAGTAATAAAAATATGATATATGTTATTCTGCCTTCACAATTGAATACATGGTAGATTATACTCAGATTTTGTGGACATGATTATTAGCGGCGGGGATATGTGCGTTTTATCTTGTAGTCTTTTCAAAGTTATATTTTGGAAACCAATTTGATTTAAGAAATTGTAAGATATTATATGGATTAATTCCATGAAAGAGTACTTTCATATTGTTTGTTTGATTTTGTTTGACAGCATATCAACATGTATGGATTATTTAATGCCGAAATCTAAATATTTTGAACATAATTTTATGGCTTAAACTAAATATTTTGAACGCAATTTTATGAATTGAACTACAGATATAATTATAGTCATTTTACTATAAAATGTATTGTTGGACTTATTGCTTTAAAATTCTATCGCTGGCAATTTTATTATAAATTAGTATCAATGGTTAGTTTACTATAAATATGTATCGTTGGTAATTTTACTTCGTCCTGATTAGTGGTTGTTTCACTATGATGGATGATATATATATATATATATATATATATATATATATATATATATATATATATATATATATGTAACGTAAATCATTCAAACGAAAAACAAATACTGAAGCTAATTATATGGCAAGAATCACTCTCGCAAACAATATTTAATAATAAAATACAATCAACTTTGAATCCGTTAATGAATGGTATGATCCTTGTTTATAAATTCTGGTTTTATCAGGTCTTATTTTTCTACTAGCCGGGATTTCAGTCGTTTCGAACGACCATCATCAGGTAGACATTTCAGTGTGTTTTTCTTACATTTAACAATATCTCATTGCTAAAAAAACACTCTTTCGGACTGCAATATCTTTCGATGTCGCATTACTACCTGGAATTTAACAAAAACACACTGAAATGTCTACCTGATGATGGTCGTTCGAAACGACTGAAAGCCCGGCTAGTAGAAAAAATAAGACCTGATAAAACCGGAATTTATAAACAAGGATCATACCATTCATTAACGGATTCGAAGTTGATTGTATTTTATTATTAAATATTGTTTGCGAGAGTGATTCTTGCCATATAATTAGCTTCAGTATTTGTTTTTCGTTTGAATGATTTACGTTACATAAATTGAATACGCACTACATAATTGATATTAAAATAACCGGATCCTAAGTGCGAATTCCTGATAATAACTGTGACATTTACTCTAACTATTGAACAATTTAGTTCATGCCACTTTTCTTCAGTACAAGAACGCACAATTTTCAAATTTAAAAAAATTTCAACCTCAGTGTCGTGACTGCACGCTCCAAAATTATTCTTACATTTAACGATATCTCATTGCTAAAAAAAACACTCTTTCGGACTGCACTATCTTTCGATGTCGCATTACTACCTGGAATTTAACAAAAACACACTGAAATGTCTACCTGATGATGGTCGTTCGAAACGACTGAAAGCCCGGCTAGTAGAAAAATAAGACCTGATAAAACCGGAATTTATAAACAAGGATCATACCATTCATTAACGGATTCGAAGTTGATTGTATTTTATTATTAAATATTGTTTGCGAGAGTGATTCTTGCCATATAATTAGCTTCAGTATTTTTTTCGTTTGAATGATTTAGGTTACATAAATTGAATACGCACTACATAATTGATATATATATATATATATATATAAAAGGGTGTTTCATTAAGACGGATCAAATTCCGTAGTGAATAAATCACTGTTATTAGTGAAAAAATATATATTGCTCTATTGGATCATGTTATTTAAGTCATGGGAATTATGTGTGAAAAACAATATCGTCCATATGCCGCCAATTCTGGAAAAAAAACAGATCATTAGACGCTTAAACTTAATTCACATTAAGCATCGGTCCAGACTATTGGAACACTCTCTATATAGCGTGTATTAAAATTTTATTCCCGTCAAAACAAGGACAAAAGTCCATATGTGTATATATCTCCAAATTCTTCGTTTTTGAGTTTAATGTTTACGGTAGATGATGTTAGATGTACAATCCAAAATGCAAAATTCTTTTAGAAAATTTGTGGGAGAGCGGGGGAAGGAACCAAAACAAGGAAAAATGTCCATATAAACATATGTCCAAAAGGTCATCGCTGTACCTCAACGCAGCATAACAAATGATTAAAATGTCCTCAACTTTTACCCGTTGGATCATTGACTGGCGGACCCTTTCAAATACGCCTACACAGTGTCGAATGGTTTCGGAGGCAAGCATGACACATTGATGAAGCATCTCTGCATTATTAGTGTCTACTGCATAAACTAATTGTTTTAGGTGGACCCACAGATAAAAATCCAATGTATTGAGGTCGGGGGAACGTGCAGGCCATGGAAACGGTTTTTTCCCTACTTATCAGTCTTTCAAAGTAGATATCAGTGAGCGCATGGCAACAACGTGACTAAAATGTGAGCCCCATCAAGCATAAACCACATGCGTCTTCGTATTAGCAGGAATACTTCTTCTAGCAGATCTGGAAGCTTGTTCGAAATAAAGTCTCTGTGGACAGCCCTTGTTACGGGGTGCTGGAAGAACATATGGTCCTACCAGACAGTCACCTACGATTGCAGACCACACATTAATTGTAAACTGATGCTGGTGTCTAGCCTTCATTGTATCATGGGGATTCTGATCCACTCTGAAATTTTGTTTGTATAAAGTTGTTATTTTATCTCTTCAAAATGTTGCCTTATCTCTAAACAAAACTGAAGAGGGAAACAAGCGATCGGCAGTTTGTGCAATAAACCATACGCAAAAGTTCTCCCGTCGTGAGTGATCAGAGGGTGAATGACCCTCAACACTTTGCAAATGATACGGAGACAGGAGCTGCGTTTGAAGTGTCCTACATTCGGTACTGTGAGATGTACAACATGCTAGGGCTCCTTTACGTGTGCAGATACCTGGATCGTCTCCGACAATCTGTATAATGTGATCTTCGTGGTCAAGCTTACTACATTCGGTACTGTGAGATGTACGACATGCTAGGGTCCATTTACGTGTGCAGATACCTGGATCGTCTCCGGCAATATGTATAATGTGATCTTCGTGGTCAAGCTTACTACATTCGGTACTGTGAGATGTACGACATGCTAGGGCCCCTTTACGTGTGCAGATACCTGGATCGTCTCCGACAGTCTGTAGAACGTGATCTTCGTGGTCAAGCTTACGAGTGGATCTCGGTCTTCCTCGATCCACAGCTTACGGTGCCACGGATCCAGTCTATATTTAACAACCCCCACACACACGGGTCGAATGTGGCACAAGGCCGGTTTAACGTGGGTTTACCAAGCCCGTAGGCTCGGCCAAAAATATGCCCATTAGAACCCGTATACACGAGTTCAGGGACTGTCTACCTCCCTGGACGAAACTTTGCCCTGCGGCAGAGCCCCGTCCGAGTTCCACCCCGCCGAGGCGGAGAGTTCGACAGCAAAGAACAGTCTAAACGACTCTTGCCACGGATCCTGTCTTCGCAATGCGACGATAAACAGCAGAAAAAAGCAGGGCATCCAACGGAACCTGTCTCCCGGTCAAGAGTATATTCCCAGTTAGTGATTGAAATTTCACACACACTCATGTGTCACCCACAGAATTCTCAACTTTAAATGACTTCAGTCTTTGCTTGCATAGTCGTTTATCTCTCTCTTTTTACAAAGTGACGTAAAAACCAAAATATAAAATATCGCCTCGTTGAAATTAATTCCATTTCATTAAGCCTGTCATTTCCATGTGACAAAACATTGTTGCCGGTTGGCGTTGTAGTCCAACACTATGTAAGGGTGGTAGAAATTTTGAGGTGTCCGTTCACAGCCTTAAAACGCAAGTGAAAGGAAGCTCGTCTTGGCGGATTTAGGCCACTGATAAAATGCTGAGTCACAATTGTGAATGTTTGCCGCGGTTGGCCCGGCGGACTTTATTGATGGTCGGCTTTTAATCTTCTTTCAGACAGGATTATCCCGACAATGGCAAAGACCAAACGAATTTGAAAGAATACATGCTGGAACGCACTTTTCCATTTATACTAACATTGAAATCAATAAAGAAAACTGTCATTAAAAACAAAAGACGAAAACCAAAAAAAAAAAAAAAAAAAAACTATCGGTGAACTGATAGATTTTATGGAATAAAAAGAGCATTGAATCACTGACCGAATAAAACGTTATTGTCTACAGCTTTATAAAACGATGACGGACGCGAGAAAAGGCCGCAACGTCTGCCGGTGGAAAAACGAGAAACTGTCCTTGTATGTTCTCGACAAATTCTATATAAATATTAAAAAATAAAGCTACAATGATTACAATACATAAATATTAAACAGTATTATTAATTGACTAACCTCATTTACACCCTTGTGCAAATTAATCGAAACAAAACAAATAATTCCGTCATTATTTACATTTTTTTTCGTATTTTTCCAATGAAACAAGACCCAGTTCACATGTTAGTACTTCGTCTATCCATTCCACTAATTCGTTCCATGCAGACTGACCGCAGATTCTTGATTGGGTTTAAATCAGGATAGTTTCTGGGCCTATCTATACTACTTTAACTTACAGGTAATGCTTGCCATTGTGTTCGTGCAGCGTTACAATTTTCGTAGGTTTCTTTGGAGTAACGTCTATCGCAGACAATGACCGTATGACAACTAATCGACAGTCGAGACAATAGTGTCAGGCCGTGATAAAAATAAAATTTGAAAAAAACCGATGCAATCACGGATGACGCAATATTTTTCAAGACCAAACAAATTTCATCACACATACCGAAAAGAGATTCATACTACTTCACACCATTTCAAATGACCTAATCTGAACATAAATAGAAAGCGATTACACCCATTGGGCCTAAAACTGACCGTATGGTGAAAGAAAGGAAACTAAAGTGGTTGTTTCAATTAATTTACACAAGGGTGTGCATTGTTCGGACTGTTGTCCTCATCTTCATTGCCATATTCACGACGTTTTGGCCATTTTACGGTCCAGCCTTCTTCAGGTGATTGGAATTTCGAACTGAACCTTTTATTTCGTCAACCAGGGAAGATTGTTCTAGTTCCACGTGCCATGCTTCTTCCGGGTATCTCATTTATATTCCTTTAACTGGACTCTACAAGCTTTTGTTCAGCACTGCTGTAGGCAGGTTTTGATCTCGACGGTCTTAATTATTAATTTACTTTTTTATGTAATGATTTAGAAGAAATAAGTTCGATACATAGTGAAAACATTACATCTTTGATGATAAATAAATATTTTTCAACACATAATACCCGTCCTTGTAAAGGCACTCAATTCCGTGATGAAGACCAGGGGTCGCTGAAAAGCTTAGAACCCTCAACAGAATGCAGAAAGCACCGAGTCCCGTGGTACAGTTGGTATGACGTTCGCGTTTTATCGAAGTGATCCAGGTTCGATTCTCGGTAGTGGATGCGCACTGCTGATGAGCCCCACATAGGACGAAATGGCCGTTCAGTGTTTTCTGCATTCTGTTGAGGGTTCTAAGCTCGACCAATTACTATTAAATTCTCGCTTGACAAGGAAGCGGGTCCAGACGCCTTAACTCTTCATAACTTAAAAAATTATGTTAGGGGTCTCGGCTTTCGCTTTTGAAACATGAGAACTCTTATGTAGCGGAGGAATCATATTTTTAAAAACTAAAAATATTATTATAATTATATTATATTATATATATATATATATATATATATATATATATATATATGAAAACGATTGATCTTAGACTTGAAGATGTTAAGATGGCAGTGTATTCTGCAATATAACAGATGTGGGGATGACGCGGTCTGAGTGGAACTTCCTCCTTATTAATGGAATATAAAAGGATTGAGGATTATTCAAAAACACTGTAAGTGGCATGGGGTTTAAGTTTGGTGGTTTCTTGTTTCGTTTTTTACGGTTTATCAACACATTGCAAGTTACTTAAAGCCAGAAAATATTTTTAGATTGTAAGAATATTTACTTGTTCCGATATTAAAGTCTTACAAGTCCTACTAATTATCCAGTAACATCGCTTTATAATCATCACAATTTCAAATTAATAATAATAATAATAATAATAATAATAATAATAATAGCAATAATTATAGTCATAGTAATAATAATAACATTTGACATCATTAGAATAAAGTTAAATAAATAAAAATATATAAAAACAATATATAAAAAATGTTAAATAATAAAAATTAAGATATATATATATATGTGTGTGTGTGTATGTGTGTGTGTGTGTGTGTGTGTGCAAATATATAGAAAAATAGGAAAGAACACTTTAGGTAAATAATTCGAAGTTCTTTAGTATTTTTGATTTTATTTAAAAAAAAACAGAGCCCAGTACAAAAGTAGAGCCTAAATTATTTAAAAAACAAATATGTTTCCTTCGCTACACAAGAGTTCTCATGTTTCAAAAACAAGAGCCAAAAGATCCGTTTCATCCTCAAGCGAAATTTTTGGGAATAACTAATCTTGAAGTTTACGCATCTTTATAAGCATATTCATCCGTAGAATTAATTACTATGGAAACGGCTGAAGCGACCCGTCCAATAGGCGGCGTAACGGTTTAACAATTTGTATCAACATATCAGTCACCCACGGAAAGAGGCCAAGCCAAGGCAGGGCCGGGGTGTTCATTTCAAAGCGAATGATGACATTCCTCTACGCACATTGTCTATACCGTCTTATCGACAGAGGGTTATTGTCATAGATTTTTTTTTCTGAAAGGGCTGTTAGTACATAAAAGCGTCGAACCGAACTACAATTTGTTTATTTGACAACTTCATAAAGGGTTTTTTTTTTATCTTGGGATTGGGTTAAGCTTTTAAACCCTTTATTAGACAATGAAAATTTATTTTTTTTATGCTAAGTATTTAATACAAAAATTTGCTGATGTCGGCAGAAAACCGTTAACTCATGTCTATGGTTTAATAAATTTTCATTATTTAGAAACTTAATAATGTGTAGTTTTTCATGTAGGCATAAAGGGCATGGGTCATCCCAGATTTTACAAGTTCTTGTTCTATTTATTATTTTCCATTTTACTTTTGGTGTTTTATTCTTTTCTTTTAAAAGCCAAAAATATTTGGATAAGGATGTCTGATTTCTATTTCTAATATTATTGAAGGAGCTCTTGTGTTGTCTCCACCTAATTTTAAAATCATTCTTCGTGGATCCTATATATATCTTTACAATGTTAGGATTCTCAATGGATGAGATTGTGCATTGGTATACCACAGATTCTATGCGACATTTATTTTCCAACGGGCAGTTTTCAGGATTTCTACAATCACATAATTTTTGTCTAATTTTAATTTAGGGTTTTTATCAATACTGTTTTGGCATGCGTATTTTTCCATGATTATATTATTATGTTTTTTTATGATTTTTCTAGATTTTCAGTGCAATTGTAACTTAATTTTAAGGATCTTGCTAAGTCTGCTATTAGTAGGAAATTGTTTTTCAATTAAGGCTAGGAATTTTTGTCCTAGCTTGGTTGAACGGAGGGGTATACCAGATGATTTTTCTTTTCCTGTTTTTCTTCTGGTTAGTACTATTGTTTCTATAATTGATGTTAGCGTTTTTGTATCCACTATTTTTTAATTGCTGTGTTATAAAAATCACTGTGTTGGAATATTTCTTTATTAGCGGAGTTCATGCTGATTCTTTTCTCTATTGATGAAGGTATATGCTTAATTATAGATGGAGGGTGGTTTGACTTAGGGTGTACATACAAGGTATTAGCGTCAGGTTTTCTGTAACGTAGGCATATGTTGTTCATTAAGTCCAGAGTTACGTCTACAGAACCCGGTCTGTCCTGATATTTACCCATAGCTGGGGGGGAGAAGAAGAGGATTCATACCTTTCCCAAGGTTATTATCACGTAAGTGAATGTAATGGATTCGACTGGAATTCGAACTCGGTTATCCACTACTTCGCCGGGCCTCCTATAATAATAATAATAAGAAGAAGAAGAAGAATATATAAACAGAGAGCATTTGCACAATTTCCAATGTTCTGACGGCATTTTACGAACATTCGAACCATCGTCTAAATTACATGAGATACAAAATGATCGAAATAAGACAAGTAGGTTTAACAGCAGACGGAAATAAAAACAAAAGTTATGCGCATTTGTAATCATCTGAAACAGTTTATAAGAATCGAGGTATATATATATATATATATATATATATATATATATATATATATATATATATATATATATATATATATATATATATATAGAACCCGGTCAGTCCTGTTTATCCATAGCTGGAGGGAGAAAAAGAAGAAGATTCTTACCTTTTCCAAGGGTATTAGCACGTAAGTCAATGTAATGGATTCGACTGGAATTCGAACACGGCTCTCCGATTCCTTAATCCAAGCCGCTATTCATTGACGTTAAGAAAACTTATTAATTAATTTGGGGGGGGGGGGCTTTTGACCGCAAGAAACATACAAATTACTGAACTTAATTGTAAATGGTAATAATGTATTACAAGTAATAATATTTTACAAGGTATTTCTAGTATTAAAATCTATTTTCAACTTTCATAGTGTTTTGACCCGTTTTGGTATTAACTGTTTGCCCATATCTAGGACTCTTACAGGTGCTACCACCCGGGGTCAGGTTAGACCTGGGAATATCAGCAATTAAGATGTGCTTCGACGCCTCTCAAATCACACTGATCAGAGACCTTGGTGTAATAAGGAATGCGCAGCCGCGTGTTCTGCTGTCGAACTCTCTGTTTGGCAGAGAGGAACTCGGACGAGGCTTTGCCGCAGGGCAAAGTTTCGTTCAGGGAGGTAGACAGTCCCTAAACTCGTGTATACGGGTTGTAAATGGGCATATTTTTGGCCGAGCCTACGGGCTCGGTAAGCCCAAGTTAAACCGGCCTTGTGCCACATTCAACCCGTGTGGGGGGGTTGTTAAATATAGTAATAAGGGAGATTTCTTCATCATTTCGAGTAATTAAAACTCGGTTGCTAACCCCAACTCCAACCACCACCTATAGATATTTGAAAAAGGTCAAGATTCTTCTATGTAATTTGTCCCTTCAGGACGTTGGCGAACCTAGCTCTCCACAATTTTCTGTCCTTTGTAGCTCTTAGTAAAACTTGTCTTTTTTTTTCTGCTATCTTGCTTAACCCCGCTTCAGCCAGCCGTTTGTACGAGTTTGATAGGTCGGTGAAGCGCCGAGTTCGTCTCTCGCCCTGGCTTTCAATAGATCGCTGTCAGTATTAAATTTTCCTCTCTGCGCCATCCTCATTATGTTCCATAGAATTTACGACAATCTCTTTCAGGTGTTAAGTATATGTCCTTTATTGTTCATTTTATCAAAAATTATATATATATATATATATATATATATATATATATATATATATATATATATATATATAGATAGATAGATAGATAGATAGATAGGAACAGAATGATAGATAGATAGATAGACAGATATGAAGAGAATGCGATAGATAGTTATGAAGAGGAGATAGATAGATAGATAGATAGCTATGAAGAGAATGAGATAAATAAATAGATAGAAACAGCATGAGATGGACTGATCAATCGATAGATCGATCGATCGATAGATAGATTGATAGGAACAGAATGATAGATAGATAGATAGATAGATAGATAGATAGATAGATAGATAGATAGATAGATAGATAGATAGATAGCAATTGCTACGGGGGAGGGGCAAATATTAAAAACAAGAATAATCACTGGCATGTTCAGTCCGAAATAACATAAACACAAACAAACACACACTAACACACACGAACACACACACACACACACACACAGATATATATATATATATATATACATATATATATATATATATATATATATATATATATATATATATAACTTCGTAGTTGCTCGCATATCCCGCCCATGATATTCTTAGCATTCTTGTGTAGAACAACATTTATGTTGCTTCAAATCTCTTCTTCATCTGTAAGGAGATTGTCCAGCATGCTATGCTATATAGGAGGACTGATATTACGTAACAGTTCTGTATTCTTTTCTTTATTTCTGTTGCTTCAAGTCTCTTCTTCATCTGTGAGGAGATCGTCCAACATTCACTGCCATATAGGAGGACTGATATTACGTAACAATTCTGTGTTCTTTTCTTTGTTTCAAATGCTTCCAAAATCTTGTTACATTTACGATATATTATGCTTCTACGTCAGAAGCAATAAAGAAAAATACGACAATTCTGAAAATTAATTTGAAAAAGAGAAAATGGCGGGCATTTGACAGCTGTCAAAATGAACTAAATACGATTTATCTAAAATGTAGTTATTTAAATGCAAGCGTTTATAATACCAGTTTACAGTAAAACAGAACGAAATTTTTGGTGCCCAAAATTCTTGAAAAATAAATCTAAATAAAATCACATGTGGATATGACAGCTGTCCCAACGTAAGAAAACTGATCGCTTTTATTTCAAGGATTTTTTATATATTTTTCTTCATTAAACTTACTTCACAGTAAACACCGTTGAAGTTATCCAACGAAGATTTGATATAAGCCAAGAAACCAACTGCCGGTTAGCTACCATATGCAACTGCGGCAAAACTTCTACAAATACCACAAGGATTGTTCGGAGATTCCACTTTATTTCAGTAAAAACAGAGGTTCATCATAGTCATCATCAAATCACAGGCGACGTCCTGGGTAAGACGATAAACTACGTCCGCGTCCCGGGTATGACGATAAACTACGTGCGCGTCTTTGGTATGACGATAAACTTCGTCCGCGTCCGGGATAAGACGGTAAACTACAACTGCGTACTGAGTATGACGATCAGGCTTTAGTGATTAAGAAGAACCAGGTAAAAAAAAAAAAAAAATAATAATAATAATTATTAAATAAAATATTTCGCTGATCTGAGATGGAACAAATACATCGAGTCAGTTGCATCATCCACAGCAAGAAAAGTTGGTTCCCTGTGCCGAGCCAGGACATTCTTCTCCCCGGAATCGATCCTCCAAGTCTATAAGTCTACCATTCGCCCTTGCATCGAGTATTGCTGCCATTTATGGTCTGGGGCCCCTCCGTGTTGCCTCAGGGTTCTTGATAAGATCCAGAGATATGCAATGTGATTGGCCCTGATTTGTCATCTCGTTTGCAGTCGCTCTCTCACAGACGCGATGTTGCATCGCTCTGCCTTTTCCACAAGTACTTCCACGGTAATTGCTCCGAGGAGTTGCTTTCGCTTGTCCCTAAGCCTCGTGAATTTAAGCGTCCTACGAGGCTGGCATCCCGTTCCCACCCCTTCACCGTTGAAACTGTTAGATGTAGACGTCTCTTCTACTCCAATAGCTTCATGTCTCGCACATCTCGCCTATGGAACTCCCTTCCCTATTACTGTTTCCCTGACAAATACAATCTCCAACGGTTTAAGTGTAGCGTCAATCGTCATCTCCAGTTGCCTTGATCTATCCACTTCCCTTCTCCACTTCCTTTCATCTTTCTTTCCTATCTGCTCTCGCTCTAAATCTTCTGTAAACCCCTTGCCTTGATCGACCATCCGTCCTTCTCTTTCTCCACATCCCTTCCTTTACCACTCCTATCTGCTCTTCCTCCAACCCTTCTGTAACCCCATGCGTGATAGTGGCCACCAGCCTTGTTTGGGGTGATACGCTTAAAAAAAAAAAAAAAAAAAAAAAAAAAAACACGTCTGTGCCATGGGTAAGTCAATAAATTACGTCCGCGTCCTGGGTAAGACGATATACTACTTCCGCTTTCCGAGTAATACGATAAAATACATCCACGTCCCGGGTATGACGATAGACTACGTCCGCGTCCTTTTTATAACGATTAACTACGTCCACGTCCTGGATAAGACGATAAAATACGTCCACGTCCCGAGTATGACGATAAACTACGTCCGCGTCCTGGATAAGACGATAAACTACATCTGCGTCCCGGGTAGGACGATAAACTATGTCCGACCTCAAGGTCTCTGATAAGTGGGATTTGAGAGGCGTCGAAGCACGTCTTAATTGCCGATGTTCCCAGGTCTAGCCTGACCCCGGGTGGTAGCATCTGTAAGAATCCTAGATATGGGCAAATAATTAATCCCAAAACTGGGGGTCAAAACACTATGAAAGTTGAAAATAGATTTTAATACTAGAAATACATTGTAAAATATTATTACTTGTAATACATTATTACCATTAATAAATATTTGAAAAAAAATGTTACCAGCAATATATTTTAGAAAAAAATATTACCTGCGATATTTTTTTTAAGGAATAATATTACTAGAAATTGATTTTTAAAGAAAAAATATTACCAGCAATAAAATGTTTTGTCGGCATTAAATAACCCATTGTGGTGTTGATATGCCGTAAATCTAAGCAATATAATTCGTTTTATTTCCGTAACACAGAGGTTCATCATCGCCATCGTCAAATTACAGGCGGGATTTGGCGCGCCTCTCGTTGATATATTGTTACTTCCACCGAAATTGCTTGGTTTGGCCAGGTATGATCTTCACGGCTAGGACCCGCCATGCCACGTGCATATTAGCAAACCCAGCCACATTCCCCTCCCTATTCCAACGGTGAGTAGTAAGTTCCATTCGAGTAGCATCTTCCCGTGAGTCATTGCTCTGTGGAACAGACTCCCAAGAGGATGTTTCCCCGATCATTACAATCTTAACCTGTTCAATTGTAAAATTATCCATTATCTTACCTCCTGTCCTTATAAATGTTACAATATTTGGATACATGCTTATTAACTAGTGAGCCAACCAAAATGAGCTGACTCATTTTATAGTTTACCAAGAGAAGGTTAACCAATCAGAAGACTTGAAATATTCGATCCGATCTGTATAAAGGCAGCCATTTTGTTTTTTTTCTTGTCGGAATATCCACTGCTAACCTGTCAGCTGAAACACCTGAAGAACTACGCTCTGCTACTTTCTCCGAATATTCACTGCCAACCTCTGATATGGAAGACCTTAAGAATTATTGAACAGCTGCTATTGGATATTGGTGTTGTTTCATTGAACAAATTACTTACGTTGATTTTCTACATTCAGACTACGGTGAACATGTATAACAATAAATACCCCTTATATGCACAGAATGAGATAGATAGATAGATAGATAGATAGATAGATAGATAGATAGATCAGGAAGAGAATGAGATAGATAGATAGATAGATAGATAGATAGATAGATAGATAGATAGATAGATAGATAGATAGATAGATCAGGAACAGAATGAGTTAGATAGATAGATAGATAGATAGATAGATAGATAGATAGATAGATAGATAGATAGATATGAATCTCAGATATATTTGAACAGAATGAGATAGATAGATAGATAGATAGATAGATAGATATGAATCTCAGATATATTTGAACAGAATGAGATAGATAGATAGTTAGATAAGAATCTCAGATATATTTGAACAGAATGAGATAGATAGATAGATAGATAGATATGAATCTCAGATATATTTGAACAGAATGTGATAGATAGATAGATAGATAGATAGGTTAACATAATAAGATAGATAGATAGATAGATAGATAGATAGATATGAAGAGAATGAGATAGATCGATATGAAGAGAATGAGATAGATAGTTATGAATAG
This sequence comes from Acanthosepion esculentum, assembly GCA_964036315.1. Taxonomy (NCBI): domain Eukaryota; kingdom Metazoa; phylum Mollusca; class Cephalopoda; order Sepiida; family Sepiidae; genus Acanthosepion; species Acanthosepion esculentum. The sequence goes on from OZ038479.1 coordinate 130,441,574, forward strand.
GAGATAGATAGATAGATAGATAGATAGATAGATATGAAGAGAATGAGATAGATAGTTATGAATAGGAGATAGATAGATAGATAGATAGATAGATAGATAGATAGATAGATAGGAGATGCCCGGGATATGGTTAACTGTAGCATCGCATTTCTAATCTTAAGTTTTCTTCGCTGTAATTATACTGTTAGGATCCAATTATCGCTGGTGTACACAATAATTAAAAAGTCCAGCTCATGCAAGAGTCTTCTTTTTGACTCAGTTCAAAAGTGGTTTCGCTATTTCTGAGATAAGGTATTGTAATTATTTATACTATTTAAATTCTTCGTACTGTTGTCCTCATGTACGTTGTTGTATTCACGACGTTTCGGCCGTTGTACGCTCCGGCCTTCTTCAGGATCTGTCTCTATTTCTAGTTACCTTAATTCCCCATGTATAATACGCATTTTTCTTTTAAAAAATAAGAAGGTAAATTAGGAGTGCGTATTATTCACAGCTACAAAAAATATTTTTTTTAAAATTGACGTTTCTTAGGTCGATTTCAGTTGCGAATGACTACTCACCACAAATATACGACAATTTGACACAAACATTCGGCGATCGCGACCCCATACGGATGTCAAATACAATCATATATACCTAACAATACTTACAAATGTAAAATAAAAATAGAATAATCGTAAAACTGAATTAGGATAACATTTAAAACCATTTATTTTAAAATTACATACAGATCTGGTAGATTTCATATTTTATCGAACAAAAACAGATTAATGAGTCTGCGCCGTAGACAAAATAGAGGTATTTCCGTTTCCTTTTAGAATCGTGATCATCGGAAATTTTGATAAATATCTTCAATTACAGCTTGAATAAGAATAGGAAACGCTGGCCGTAATGAAATTGTAGAGGTACAGTTTATAGGGTTTTATTACCAAACAAGGGGTGCGTATTATGTATGAATAGAAGAATTTTCCCACACTTTAAGCACAATTTTAGGTGGGCGTATTATGGACGAAGGCGTATTTTAGACGGGTGATTACGATATGTTATATTGAATTAAAAAATTCAATATAACATATCGTAATCACCCGTCTAAAATACGCCTTCGTCCATAATACGCCCACCTAAAATCTTATATCTTAATATTTTTACTTTTCAAATAAACCAATTTCGCTCTTGTACAGCAGGATTATGTTTAGATATTGTGTGATAAATCAGCGCTGATCAAAGCAAGTTGGATATTCTGTATTCTACTAATTATTCTGTTTCAAACGATTTTTTATTAAATTAGAGTAGGAAATCCTCTCTGTAATAAAATTGGAGGGGTACAATTTATAGGGTTTGATTACCAAACAAAGCGTGCGTTTTATGCTTGAGTAGAAGCATATTCCAACACTTTCAGCACAAATTTTCGAGTGCGTATTATGAATGAAGGCGTATCATACATGAGGAATTACGGTAGTACTTTCTTCCCGCCGTTTTCTATATAAACTTTTCTAGATTAGTGTAGATTTCGTTTTTAAATTTTGCTTTTCCAAAAACACGGTGGGCACTACACGGAGACATCATTTTTTTTTTATTGTTCCAAAATTTTGTTGCCCTAAATTATTGCAACGTGTTATACAAGAGCTTGTATTATACCTGAAGAATAACAGTAGTAAGGGAGGAAAAAAAGGGGCGTGGTTACTTTTGGGGTGAGAACGCATGGGGTTGATTCGATCTAAAGCTAAAACCATCCTATGCGTGAGCAATAACAGTAATGGCGCAGAATATCGGCTGTATCAGCAATTCCTACAGATGCCGTCGCCCTTCTCCTTCATATTGCAGGTAATTACCGTAGCGCCTATTTAAAGACAGGATGACATGGGCCCATGAAAAGATGAATAGGAACGCTGTAAATAGAAAACGCTTTCAAATGACGATATATAAATATATATATATATATATATATATATATATATATGTATGTATGTATGTATGTATGTATGTATATGCGCGTATGCGTGTGTGTATGAGTAGCCCCCTCCCCCCACACACACACATGCACACAAAAAATTGCGAACGCAGGCGAGAATAATAAGAATCTTTTGATGACGTCAAAACGATGTTCCAGGAAAGGCGAAGACGGAAGCGGAAGTCGGTGCTGATTTGGAGGGAAATGCTCGGTAGTGAGCTGCAGATGCAAAAGCAAATAATGGGGATTATCTGCTGAGATTTGGCAAGCGAATTGTCTATTGTAGCGATTTTGATAAGAAGAAAATAAATCGTAAATAAATAAGTGAATAAAGGAAACAACACATCAAATCAAAATTTGTGAAAGAAAAACGCATTTTTTTTCTTACCCCTTACTCTGCAGCTGCATATGTGGAGATCCCTCGTTATAATGCAATACAGATTTTGATTCTGTCTTTTCATATCTATTTATCAATGCCATCCATTTCAATGGCATTATCTATCTATCTATCTATCTATCTATCTATCTATCTATCTATCTACCTATCTATCTACCTACCTACCTATCAGTTTTATCTCGATCTATCTATTTGTCTCGGTATCTATCTATCTATCTATCTATCTATCTATCTATCTATCTATCAGTTTTATATCTATCTATCTATCTATCAATCTATCTATCTATCTATCTATCTATCTATCTATCTATCAGTTTTATCTATATCTATGCATATTTGTCTCAGTATCTATCTATCTATCTATCTATCTATCTATCTATCAGTTTTATATCTATCTATCTATCTATCTATCTATATCTATCTATTTGTCTCAGTATCTATCTATCTATCTATCTCTCAGTTTTATCTCTATCTATCTGTCTCAGTATCTATCTATCTATCTATCTATCTATCTATCTATCTATCAGTTTTATATCTATCTATCTATCTATCTATCTATCAGTTTTATCTATATCTATCTATTTGTCTCAGTATCTATCTATCTATCTATCTATCTATCTATCTATCTCTCAGTTTTATCTATATCTATCTATTTGTCTCAGTATCTATCTATCTATCTATCTATCTATCTATCTATCAGTTTTATATCTATCTATCTATCTATCTATTAGTTTTATCTCTATCTATCTATTTGTCTCAGTATCTATCTATTTATCTATCTATCAATTTCTGTCTACTTCTCTTCGTCTATTCGATTTCTTTCTCTCTCTTTTATCTATCTCAGTTTCTTTATGTATTTTTATTTATTTTTTTTCGATCTATCTATCTATCTATCTATCTATCTATCTATCTATCATTCTGTTCCTATCAATCTATCTATCGATCGATCGATCTATCGATTGATCAGTCCATCTCATGCTGTTTCTATCTATTTATCTCATTCTCTTCATATCTATCTATCTATCTATCTATCTATCTATCTATCTATCTATCTATCTATCTATCAATCTATCTCCTCTTCATAACTATCTATCGCATTCTCTTCATATCTATCTATCTATCTATCTATCTATCTATCTATCTATCTATCTATCTATCTATCTATCTCAAACACATCCGTATCGCTTCCTTCATCAATATCTTACCTCTTCAGAATAAAGCGATTGAATGACCATTTTCGCACAGTAGGACACTTCCGAGAAATTTGTATTTCATTGTAGATGATTGCGACATCATTTCTTTTTATTCTAAGCATTCTTCATTTTAGTCAACATGCCTTGTTTAAAAACCAAGACATTCTTCATATTCTTCCTGTAGGTATCGAATATGCTCTTCAGAAATGGTTGTGAAGATGTTGCTCTCGTTTCTTCGCTTGAAGTCCCTTTTTTTGGTAACTCTTATAAAACTGGACGGGTGCTTAATATTCTTTATACAGCCCCTTTAGCTGACAGACATGGCAGAGGATAACAAAAACATTTTGTTTATAAATATAGATTAAATCAGTTAAATAATTTGACGTAGTTTCATTTGAATTTAAATAAGTGTTGGAATATGTTTTACCTATTTAATTTTCTTTTGAAGAGTAAACAATATAAATGTTTTTCATTAAGACGGATTATATATAAGGGTGTTTCATTAAGACGGATTATATATAAGGGTGTTTCATTAAGACGGATTACGTATAAGGGTGTTTCATTAAGACGGATTATATATAAGGGTGTTTCATTAAGACGGATCAAAGACAGCAGTAGACATATTTGTGTAGACCTAATTACTCGGTGTTAAGTGCGTTTTATGTTGTAGTTTTTTTAGTTATATTTTAATTTTTTTTTAAGCTTTTCATCCCAAGCAAGGCTGGAAGCCACTAACACGCAAGGGGTTGCAGAAGGTTTGGAGGAAGAGCAGGTAGGAGTGGTAAAGGAGAGGATGTGGAGAAAGATAGTGGATCGATCAAGGCGAGGGGATTTCAGAAGATTTGGAACGAGAGCAGATAGGAATGAAAGGGGAAAGGATGTGGAGAAGGGAAGTGGATAGAACAAGGCAACTGGAGATGTCGATTGACATTACACTTAAATAGTTGGAAATTATATTTGTCAGGGAAACATGAATAAGGAAGTGTGATCCACAGGCTAGATGTGCGATACATGAAGCTATTAGAGTAGAAGAGACGTCTACATCTAACAGTTTCAACGGTGAAGGGGTGGGAACGGGATGCCAGCCTCGTATGACGCTTGAATTCATGAGGTCTGTGAATCAGCGAAAACAGATCATCGGAGCAATTACCGTGAAAGTATTTGTAAAAAAGACAGAGCGAGGCAACGTCGCATCTGTGAGAGAGCGACTCCAGACGAGATGGCATATCAGGGCCAATTACATTGCATATCCGTCTCTGGATCTTATCAAGAACCCTAAGGCAAACAGCAGGGACTCCAGACCATATATGGCAGCAATACTCCATGCAAGGGCAAATGGTTGATTTATAGATTTGGAGGATCGATTCCGGGGAGAAAGATTTCCTGGCTTGACACAGGGAGCCAACTTTCCTTGCGGTCGATGAAGCAATTGACTCGATGTATTTGTTCCATCTCAGGTCAGCGGACAGCGTGAGACCGAGCAGCCGCAGAGAGGAGCTCTCGAGAAGTTGGTCTTCAGACATTCTAATGGGATGCAGGGATGGATCCCTGTGGTGGTTAATAGAGAGCTGTTTTGTTTTAGTAATAAAAATATGATATATGTTATTCTGCTTTCACAATTGAATACATGGTAGATGATACTCAGATTTTGTGGATATGATTATTAGAGGCGGGGATATGTGCGTTTTATGTTGTAGTCTTTTCAAAGTTATATTTTGGAAACCATTTTGATTTAAGAAATTGTAAGATATTATATGGATTAATTCCATGAAAGAGTTCTTTCATATTGTTTGATGTATGGATTACTTAATGCCGAAATCTAAATATTTTGAACATAATTGTATGGCTTCAACTAAATATTTTGAACGCAATTGTATGAATTCAGCTACAGATAAAATTATAGTCATTTTACTATAAAATTTATTGTTGGACTTTTTGCTTTAAAATTCTATCGATGGTAATTTTATTATAAATTAGTATCAATGGTTAGTTTACTATAAATATGTATCGTTGGTAATATTACTAAATTGTGTTTCATTAAGACGGATTATATTTATATAAGGGTGTTTCATTAAGACGGATTATATATAAGGCTGTTTCATTAAGACGGATCAAAATCAGCAATAAATAAATCAGTGTTATTGGTGAAAATTTATTTATTTCTCTATTGGTTCATGTGATTAAACTCATGGCTATTATGTGTGAAAAGTAATATCGCCCAAATTGTCCGCCAAGGCTTCGGTGGCATTTTCGAATTTAGCATGCCAAAGTACATAAGAATTGGCTCATATGATTTCTGAAGTAGTCGTTTTTTGTTTCGTACGACTTTTGTTTACTGTTTTTCATGCTTTCTATGGTATCTTGATACATTTACAACGTAGTGTTAATCATCTACTATATATTCAAATATGAAAGCAGACTAATATATCATATTTGTATTACTTTCAAGAACACAAGAAGATTAAATTTTGGCATTAAATGACCCATAAGGAGTTGCTATGCCGTTAAGCATATCAAAACAAATGGGTAAATACGTTACTTGGTAAATATCTCTACACATAGAGCCAATCCTCTAATTCAAAGAACATTTTCCAATTTAGCATGCCAATATATATTAGAATTGGCTCATATAATTTCTGAAGTAGTCGAACTTTTTGTTTCGTACTACATTTGTTTACCATATTCATGTTTTCGATCTCGATACATTTAAAATATTCTGCATGGAATTGAATCATAGTTTTTTTTTATCGAGCTGCGTCCGTTTTACCTTCGTCCTGATTAGTGGTTGTTTCATTAAGACGGATTATATATAAGGGTGTTTCATTAAGACGGATTATGTATAAAGGTGTTTCATTAAGACGGATTATGTATAAGGGTGTTTCATTAAGACGGATTATATTTAAGGGTGTTTCATTAAGACGGATTATATATAAGGGTGTTTCATTAAGACGGATTATATATAAGGGTGTTTCATTAAGACGGATTATGTATAAGGGTGTTTCATTAAGACGGATTATATTTAAGGGTGTTTCATTAAGACGGATTATATATAAGGGTGTTTCATTAAGACGGATTATATATAAGGGTGTTTCATTAAGATGGATTATATATAAGGGTGTTTGATTAAGACGGATCAAAGTCAGCAGTAAATAAATCAGTGTTATTGGTGAAAATTTATTTATTTCTCTATTGGATCATCTTATTTAAGTCATGGCAATTATGTGTGAAGAATAATATCGCCCAAATGTCCGCCAAATTTGAAAGAAAAAGAAAAGAAATCATTAAACGCTTAATCTTAATTCCCATTTAGAATCAGTCCAACACCCTTTAGTATTATTTATTCATTTGAAATCAAGATTTTTGAATTTTGTCTATCATCTGTTACTGTTAGTGTTAAAGGTTCACGCGTAATATTAATAGTAAATACCAGAATCACGTTAGTAAAGGATGGAATCAACGAATAAAATAAACTTATAAACAAGCAATTGAATAAAAAAACACTTTATTCATTTTTATAATATATCTTTTTCAAGTGACTCTTATTTTTCAAATTCTGTGTAATTTGTCAGTAATACGAAATCTTTTTTTTTTATCATTTCGCGTTAAGAAAGGCGGTAATGCCACTAAGACGCAAGATGTTACTGGGAGCGGAAGTGAACAGTAAAACTTTAGGGAGCTGAAGCGAGGAAAAAGGACCATAACAGAACAAGATCCGCTGTTCATGAAGCGAATCAAATAAACCATTCCGTTGAAATCGTGAAATAAAAGTTGTTCCCAACGGATCCTTTCACAGGAACGCTGGTGTCCGCCAAACGTCTATCCTTGATCCTGCACGACTTTTGACCTTCGTCAATGATCCTTCTGATGTTATCAGTCCCCAAGTAGGCATTTATGCAGATGACACTGCTCTTGTTTCAAGATCAAATCCGTCAGTGCTGACAAACTCAACCTGGCCCCTGCTCTCGAAGAAGACCTTCCATCAGTAGTTAACTGTGGTAGGAAATGATTTAGGAGTTTTTATGCCTCCAGAACGAAACAGTTCTCATTTAGCCACCATTAGATATAAATCCCTGCCCGCACTGTTCATGATAGACTCCTGGAGAGTGTCTCACTGCCCCTTCTTGGCCTGACGCTTTCGAATGACTTGAAGTGGAAGAACTACATTGAATCAATAGCTGCATCTGTTGCAAGGAAAGTTGGCTCACTGTGTCGTGCCAGGAGGTTTTTCTTTTCAGAGTCCATTCTACATTATATACAAACCTACCATTTGTCATTCCATGGAGTACTGTTGCCATGTCTGGTTTGGTGCCTCAGCTATTCATCTTGAGGTTTTAGACAAAATCCAAAGAATAATCTGCAATGTTATGCGTCCTGACTTGGCATCTCGACTTCAGTCACTTTCCCACAGACTTGATATGGCTTCTCCCTTTCTTTTCTACAAATATTTTTATGGCAACAGTTCTCTCGAGATTTTTACCCCGGTGTCCCGGCTACGTGGATTTAAGCGAGTCACTAGACTAGCAACTTGGTCCCGCCATTTTACCGTTGAAATAGCTAAATGTAACTCCAACAGTTTATTGTCTCGCACTTCCCGCCTGTAGAACTCCCTTCCGTTGATTTGTTTCCCTAATAACTACAATCTTCAAAAATTTAAATGCAGTGTCGACCGACATCTTTTGATGTCTTCAACCCCGTTCCTCTTTTATGATTTTCCACCTTCCCCCTATACATATTTTTTCTTTTACCTTCACTCTATTCAACTCTCCCCCGAAACAGTAGCACTCCAGTCTTGCTTTTAAAAAATTCCTAAGTCTACTGCAAGGAAAATGTTTCAGTGGGTCGTGCCAGATATTTTTTTCTCGTCGCAATTTTGCAGATTTTTTCTCGTCGCAATTTTATAGATATTTCATAGTCAGAATTTCGCAGATTTTTTCTCGTCAGTTTTTTTTTTTCTCGTCAGAATTTTGCCGATTTTATTCTCGTCAGAATGTTGCATATTTTTTTCTCGTCAGAATTTTGCAGATTTTTTTCTCGTCACAATTTCGCAGATTTTTTTCTAGTCAGTTTTTTTCAGATTTTTTTCTCGTCAGAATTTTGCAGATTTTTTTCTCGTCAGAATTTTGCAGATTTTTCTCGACAGAATCTTGCAGATTTTTTTTCTCGTCAGAATTTTGCAGATTTTTTTCTCGTCAGTTTTTTGCAGATTTTTTTTCTCGTCAGAATTTTGCAAATTTTTTTCTCGTCACAATTTCGCAGATTTTTTTCTAGTCAGTTTTTTTCAGATTTTTTTCTCGTCAGAATTTTGCCGATTTTTTTATCCTCAGAATTTTGACGATTTTTTTATCCTCAGAATTTTACCTATTTTTTCTCGTCAGAATTTTGCAGATGTTTTTCTTGTCAGTTTTTTTACAGATTATTTTTCGTCAGAATTTTGCAGATTTTTTTCTCCTCAGAATTTTGCAGATTTTTTTTTTCTCAGAATTTTGCAGATTTTTTTCTCGTCAGTTTTTTTCACGTCAGAATTTTTGCAGATTTTTTCACGTCAGAACTTTGAAGTTTTATGACTTTAACTTTCATCCTTGCATTGAATAATGCTTCCATATCTGGTCTGGTGCTTTTGCCATGTATCTCGAGATTCTTTGCAAAATCCGAAGAGGATCTGTAATATAATCGATCCTGATCTGTCACCGCGATTTCAGTCACTTTCTCCTCTACGTAACGTGGCTTCAGTTTGTCTTTTCTAAAAAAAATATTTTCATGGCAGCTGTTGTGGTGAGATTTTGTCCCCGACTACATTAATTCAAACGTGCTCCGAAATCGGTTACTAGGTTTTAACGTTTTACTGATGGACTAGCTAGAGGCAACACATGTTTCTACTGTAATATTTACTTTTCTCGCACTTCTCACCTGTGGAACACACTTTCGCTTGATTGCTTCGCTGACAGCTACACTCTTCAAATATTTAAATTAGATACTTCTACTGAATTTTCGGTACCTAAGGTTTAAAATTAATTTAAAAAAATGAAAAACCATACTTGAAGGTTTAATTTTAGCTTCAATTCAAAGCTAAATTATTAAAGTTATTATTCCCAGTAAGTAAAATATTCTGGTGTATTTCAGATAGAAATTATGTAGATTGGAATGTCAAATATTTGCTCGACTTTTTCGAAAGTTTTATTAAAAACGGCAATTTTCTGAATTTTAAGAAATTTGTAAAGAAAACAAAATTATCGGTTTTAAAAATCTTCCAAAAATAAAATATATATTTCTGACACGTTATTTGAATAAAATTTAAAGTTAAATTAAATTATTTAATATAAATATTACTTATTTATAGAATAAAAAAGTAATATGTAAACATTTCTTAACGATGGAGTCTGTTTTTCTTTTATTTTTATTGAGGTATCGATAAGTTCCGAGGTGATGACAGCTCTTATGGATGACCGGAATTGATATAAATTTACGATATCTAAGTGAATATAATCACCATGATATGTCATCTTGAACCTTCTTTCTTTCTTGGCTTTCCCCTATTATCTCCCCTTAGTTCTCATTCTGTTTCTCTTCCTGTAAACCCAGTTGTTTTTATCTGAAAACCCATCCGTTTTTTTTTGCTTTGTTTAGGGTGAATCGATTAAACAATTAGGTATTCAGGAAAACCGAAAATGACGATTGCCGTTGCATTTAAATTATTGAGGATTGTAGGTGACAGGAAGGTGTTTCATAAGAAAAACGTGTAATTGAAGAAACTATTAGACTAGATCTAACGGTAGCGCTTAGCTCGCCCAACGGTGAGGCCCGGTTGCCAATCTAGAAGCACAGTTTTGGTTCTCAAACATTTTGAACTTTATCGTGAGTGGCTATTCCCGTTAACCCTTTGAGCCCTGACCACAGCTTTACCGGTGGCAGAGAAAAATGACGTAATACCCAGCCACCAGTCGAACATTGGTAGAGAGAAATGACTTACTGCCCAGCCACCAGTTGAAAAACACCGGTTGGTGAACGCTTGTGTCGTGTTATTCTGTTGGTTGTTCCATGCAACTTTCCGCTAGCAAGTCAAGTCCCTTAGCTTCAGAGAGTTCCTAGATCTGTGTGGATCTGGTGGGTGCATTCCGGCCAGCTGCAGTGCGCAGGCAGTCAATCAATGCTGATGCTCTGAAACGCCTGCATTTGTCGGCCTCCACCTCCCAGAGAAACCAGAAGATTCCTCCACTAATAACCTCTGTGCTATGCGCTCTTATAAATACAATAAATTAAAGCAGAAAAACCCAACTGTAGCCTACAAAGACTATCCCGTCAAGGCTGTGAGTTCTTCAGTCTGCAGCACAATATACCAGAAGATGGCTCCACTAACCTCTGTGATACGTGCTCTTATAAATACAATAAATTTAAGCAGAAAAATAACAATTGTGGCTTAAAAAGTCTATCCTGTCAAGGCTGTGAAGTCTTCAGTCCGCTGCACAACATGCCAGCGCTTCTTGTGTATCAAGAGAGTCAGTACCTGCTGGGTAGACTGGTCCACAAAGAAAGAATTATGGCGATAAAGTGAAGGCATGTCATCATACACTCTCCCTGCTATATATAATCCTTATAGTTTTGTAACTATTTTTTTAATATCTGCCCTGAAATAACACCTATCAATTATTTGCTCAGGCAAAAGGGTTAAGATTGTTCAGGAACGCAGAGCTGAAAGGGTTAAGCAAGTTTGGACACGCCTGATGTATATGGTTTTAATAATTAAATCTGTTTATGTAGGTCAGACATAAATTCTGTCCAATATTTTCCAGTTATCACGGGAGGTTAAGAAAAACAGCGAACGCTTCTCAATCAAGTTCTGGAAGCTTCGCTTCGAAGAAAACCTGCTGAGATTCGCATATACAAAAACGATCAGCTTATTAAAAGGCCACATTAGACATATTAGGTAAGGTTTTGACACACGAACTAGTATCTGTTCCTGTACTTATCCCCTTTTAGGTGGAAAACAGGCCCTCGTCAAACAAAGCTGTTTTGACCTCTACTCTTTCAGACTCATCTACTGTCTACTCTTACGGCAATAATTGTCCATATGTCGAGCTTTTTATTTAGTCTAAGATGTTCTCTAAACTATTTTAAGATTTCGGTTCTTGAAACCAGATGAGCAGATCGTTAAATGTAAATAACTGGCCAGAGAATTCCTCTTAATTTTATATAAAATCCTGGTTTTCTCAAACACCGAACACATTTTTCTTAATATTCTCATAACTTTAGTTTTTATAATGTTATTCATTATTATTATTGTTTATTATAAAAACAAAGCATTTACTTAAATATTTGTATCTATAAAAAGAATGTATAGACATAAAAATGTCTTAAAAAATATTTGCCGGACTTTGTCCATTTCATAATGTGTGACGTCATTTGTTTACATTTGATACGCCATGAACAGTTATAAATGCACGTGGGAGACTCATGGAAGATTGTAATTTAAAAACAGTAAAATCGACCTTGCTAACCAAACACTCCTTTGTGGCTGAATCGGTTAAAAAGGCACGTCAGGCTGTATGACGGTTTCGTATAGGATACAGGTTCGAATCCTGTTGGAGGACGAATATTTCCTATGAAAATTTCTCGGACATTCAGACCGGTAAATGTTGTTTAATACTGTTTATTATAAAACAGAGCATTTACTTAAATATTTGTCTCTATAAAAAGAATGTATAAACATAAAAATGTCTGAAAAAATAATTGTCGGACTTTGTCCATTTCATAATGTGTGACGTCATTTGTTTACATTTGGATACGCCTTGAGCAGATATGAATGTACGTGAGAGATTCATGGAAGGTTGTCGTTTAAAAGCAGCAAATTCGAACTTGCTAACTGAATGATCCTCTGTCATACAAATGTCTTAAAATACTATAAGGTTATTATATTTAATTAACTGGGAGAAGTGAATCCTTCGAAAAGTCCAGGAGAAACGTTTGGGAAACGAAGAGAGACCAAAGAAAAAACCAGAGCTTTCCCTTCCTTAAACCTACCGTACCTTATCATACGGAGTCTCCGGACGTTTCTTCAGATCCAGCATCGGACCAATTTCATACAGAGAAGAAATGTCGATGAGCACCTCAGTACTCGTCAAAGAGTTCCGCCAACGACGATATATATATACACAGGGTGTCCTCCAAATGTTGACATCATTTCGTAGGCCAATAATTTGGGCAATTCTTGTTGAAAGAAACTTAAATTTTTCCCAGAATGTACAGAAACGGATCAAGATTGATTGTTTATTTTTGTTATCTCAATGAGAATCAGTCAGAGAGATGGATCGGGCGTGGTGGAAATGAAGACAGTTTTCTGATAAAATGGCCGCCGCGGTCACCGGACCTGTCACCGTATGATTTCTTTTTATGGGGATTTTGTGAAAGGACTGGACTATGCCACGACCCTCTTCCTGCTAGCATTGATGAACTCAAGCAGGGAATCACTTCCGCACTGAATAATGTTACCGGACACATGCTACAGCGTGTTTGGCAGGAGCTTAACTACTGACTGGACGCGTGCCGTGTCACAGGCGGTGCACATATTGAATACTTATGAAATGGGTCCCATAAAAAACTTATGATGTTCAACAAAAGCTGTTCAATTTCATTGAGCTAGACTTAGTAGTTTTCAAGATAATTGATTTTAAAATTATGTCAATTTTTGGGACACCCCGTATATATATATATATATACACAAAAGTGAAGTGGTTATAGTAGTTCCAACGAGAGTATAGTGTGTGTATAATAAAAAGAAGAGAGAAACCGCAAACGTTTTTGGTTGTATTGTGGATTTTTATAAAAAACATATCACGCTTTATTTTCCATAATTTTGCTACACGTGTTTCCGGTCTCGCGACCTTCATCAGGCAAAGATTGGATATTTCCACATATTTTTAAAAGGAATTCATTTTTCTTACGGTTTTCCATGTTAAATATTCTCGATATTAGACATTCTCTTTGTGTGTTAGTGACCTAAATGTTTTTCTTGAAATGGCAGTGAAAGTATTCTGCGTGAAGGGCAATAAAACAATTAAGACTGGTCAGAAAAAGGGGGCAAAATATATCTATATTCTTATCTTTTAATGACCCCTGTGTGTTCTTCGATCTACTTCCATTTTTTGTGTTTTTGTCAGCATGCGTACGCATACGTATATTCCCACTCCACATATATACTGTCTTATTATAAGGAATTAGTATACACATATGTACACATACACACAATCACACATACACACACTTCCTATGTTATGTAGGGTTCGCATGCAGTTTTTTTGTCAATATATGTATTTATATACTAGTAAGGCATGTTCATGCGTGCTCCCTCTCTATACAGTATATATATATATATATATATATATATATATATATATATATATATATATATATTTGTCATCAACAGACAGACTATTTCGCTGTTTCACAGCTCATCAGTGTGGCTAGACTTCCGGTTGCCTCTAGCGAGGATCGAAACCCGACTGAATTGGCGTCAGTCGGAACTTCTACCACTAAGCCGTCGGCAGGGATGAAGGTGAATTTTAGCGTATTTATTTTTAGATTTAGATACACACACAGTGACTGACAGTGACTCAATTCTGCCGAAGTGTCATGCTATATTAGCTTTAATAGGCCTGTTTACAAACGCACACTTCACACCCACAGAACTCAACCGAAATTAATTTTTCAGGAGCCAATATATATATATATATATATATATATATATATATATATTGAACAATAAAGATTATAAAAAAAATTAAAACCTTCAGACACACTGGGTTGTATATTAATATTCCTTCGTTATTATTATTATTTCATTTAGATTCCTGGACTAATTTCGGCCAATCAACAGGAGAAAAAATATTTCTGCTTGCTGGTAGCAGTGAACTACAGAAATGGATGTCTTGAAGGAGAAAATGTACTTTTGTCTGTAGTTTTCATTTGTTTTTTTTATCTTTTTAACATGAATTTTTCAATTATTTCTTGTGTTGGTCAAAGAGTCTCTTTTAAGTTGTTATTCGACATAAGAGCTGGATGGATCTATGCTGCTTTGAATTCCCTTGGTCATTCTCAAAGTTTTATTGGTAGCTGGAGAAGGGATGTGTCTCTGTTAAGTGTGTGTGTGTGTGTTATTTGGTTCTTAGGGAGTCAGTGAGTATGATATGTGTAAGCGTTTATATTACTATGGGTGTGTGTTATCCTTTGGCTCATTAGGGAGTGAGTGAGTATGATGTGTGTAAGTGTGTCTATTGGTGTGCCTGTGTGTATAGGTGTGAGGCCTCAACACCTCCGTAAGCATGTCTGTCTTGTGTGGGTGAGAAATGTGGGTAGGTTTTGATTTGTAGGGTTATATATTAATATTATCTATATTGTTAAATTTATGGTTTAGCCCGGCTGGATAGTGTGTTTTTATACGTCGTATCCACTTATTTTCATGGAACTCTAAAATCTTTCTAATGTCATCTGCTCTGGATTTTTGTATTCTCTCAATTATAGTGAATTTGGCAGGGGTTTTGAAATCGTGTTTTTCTAGGCGGAAATGTTGTCCTAGAGGTAATAATTTTTCATAGGGAGTCGACTTAATTCGATTGCGATAATTATTAATTCTGTAGTGAAAGGTCCATTCAGATTTTCCTACATATTGTTTCTGGCATAGTGTGCATTCTAGGAGGTAAATTATGTTATGACTTCTACAGTTAGAGTCGTGGTAGATTTTGAAAGTAGATTTAGTAACTGAGCTAGTGAATGAATTCGTGTGTCTAATGTGGTTGCATCATAAACTTCTTCTGTTGCTTTTGTTGTTAGTTTATTACGGATTACCTTGTCCCCTGAAATGTGGTTACTACCTATGATTTCTTTTAGGTTCTTAGGCCTACGATATGCTAGAAGGCCGGGTTCCTTAAACAATTTTTTTAGGTCTGGTTTGAGATGTAGTATTTCCCAGCGACTTTTGATTATTTGGGATAGTGGAGGCAGAGTGGGGTTGAAAGTGGTTACTAGAGGAATGCAGCTGGGTTAATTTTTAATCTTATACATTAGGGTGTGGAAATTGCTTTATTTATTTGTTCCCTTATTAGGTGTTGTTTATAGCCACGTGTTGTAAATTGATGCTCCAGATTTTCAATGTGTATATTTAATTCTTCATTGTTGGAACATATCCTTCTAAGTGCTTGTGAATAGGGAAGGTTCTCTTTGAGGTGTTTAGAGTGGGAGGACTTAAAGTGTAGATAGTTGTGGGTGTCGGTGATTTTAGTGTGTAAATGCGGGTGTCTAAAAATGTTACCGATTTTGTGGATTTTTCATAGTCAAACTTAATTGAGTCGTGTACTGTGTTTAGCGTCATGACTAATTGGATATGTTTATCGTCACTTCCCGTGTATACAAAGAATATATCATCGATATATCTTGCATAGAATACGCAGTCGCTACCAATGAGGGGACGGATACGGGTCTCCTTGAATGTTCCCATTAATATTGTAGCATCAAGAAATTCATTAGACGACTGTACAGGATGATTATATAAATAAGTAGACATAATATTATATGGTGATTGTTTTGAAACACGCACGAACGCGCTCTGTTATGGAAATTTTAAATTTTATGTTCACTTTAATACGTCGTTTCTATATTCGTAATAAATTTTGTTGAGTGTTGTTTGGCTTCTTTTGATTTAGAGGGCATCGAAAATTTTAATCTTGTGTTTATTATTTCTGTGGTTTAGTATATTGGTGTTGTCAAGAAGTATTTTCCTGCATTGTAAAGGTGGACAGGAATGTGTTTTTAGATGTTGCGCAATGGAACTCGTAACCGTCGAATGAAGTGTAAGACCTCTTGATAACGTTGTGGTCGTCAGGTCAACACATGTACTTACTTTGTGTCAGAGATACAATCTCCTAAAGGACATTTAAACTGATATAAAGTGTTGTTGTTTTTTTTTCCAAAACACTAGTTGACGAAGAAAAATTATTGCGTATAATTATGTTGGTTGTGTTAAATTTAGTAGAGTTTATAATTTGTTTTATTTATTACTGGTATATATTTGTACTTATTGAACATTTTAGGGCTTTTTCATTTTGTTTATAATTACAATGCATTTGATTAGTGTATATGTTTAGGTAAGTGTTGAGGAAGTTTTATGCTCTTGATTTCTGTTAATATTTCTATATTATTCAATAAAACACACACACACACACACACACACACACACATATATATATATATATATATTGGTGTTATATTTGATATGAAACAATAATTTTAAATAATTCAAGTAATGCTATTACATTTACTTGTTTTAAAAAGAAATATAGTCTATTAGTAATTAAGAGAAAAAATAATATATTAAAATTGTAGTTAAATAAAACGTATTTTAACCCAAACACACCTAGAAAGAATCATTAAGTATACAAGTACGAAAAAAATGCCGTAAAACTTTTTGCCGTTCATAAAAAAACAAAAAAACAGACGGCATGCGTTTAACGGATGTCAGAATTCGTTGAAAAATACACCCCTACCCTCCCTAAACTTAACCTCTTTTTCGAACTTATCTCATAATTGATACAACAAAAGTTAATAAAAATGAACACGCTACCGCCCCTGTCTGAATGATTGGATTTCTCTGTATCCTTGGAAACAGGAAATTGGGAATTTATCTGTGCATTTTAAAACTCAGTAAATTCAAAAATAAGTTATTCCAAAATTGGTTTGAAGATGAAACAGAACTAATGCTTTTAATTTAATTATATAATTAAATTTGAAGTTTTTCGCTTCAGTTTTTGAAACATGGTTATTAGTGTGTAGCGAAGAAACCATATTTTAAATCAGTTAATTTATAATATTTATGCTCTGTAAATTTACATTGAGCACTGTTTTGTAAAAATAAAAATAAAAAATATCAATAAGAACACCGGATTATATATCTTACTGTTCTTTGTTTATATATATATATATATATATATATATATATATATATATATATATATATATATATATATATATATATATATATAAAATGAATGTGTGTGGGTGTGTGTGATTAATACAAATAAGATGTGTCACTTAGCTGATTGATGTTATATTCAGCACTTTGATTATGGGGTTTCGTAGATAGACCTTTACGCTTACGAAAAGGTTCTTCTTCGAAACTCCAGATTCGAGGTGCTGAATACAAAATCAATCAGCTAAGAGAAAAAAATGATTTGTATTAATCCTTTTAATGTTCTATCTTTGAATTCGACCACTTTATTGCAAAAATGCTTTCCTTCAATGTCCTTTCTTTCAGACTTCCACTGACGGACAGTATCCTTGAAATATCTTTGTTATCGATATCTATCTATCGATATATATATATATATATTTGTGTATTTAGGCAGCAATCCTTCTTTCATGCACATTTCATTAAAAACGACTGACAAGGTGCTTTTATTTAGTTTTTTTTTTTATATAATTTCTAATTCTAACAGTTGAAATATAATCCTTGAAAATGGCTAAATGTATAGCCGAAAGCGCTCGGATAAAAAGAACATTCGGACAGTTTTTATATAATTTATCATCTGAAATGAAAAACATTATTAGATCGCACGAGAAATTATATAAAACACTAAATAAAAGCACCTTGTCAGTCGTTTTTAAGGAAATGTGCATATATATATATATATATATATATATATATATATATATATATATATATATATATATATATATATATATATATATGCATTTTGTATTTAGACAGCAATCCTTCTTTTATATATGTTTCATTAAATAAGACAGAGAAGGAACTGCGTTTAAGATTTTTATTTAATTTTTTTTGGTGTTTGAACAAGTGATATCTTTTCTGAACACAGAGTGTGTAGAGACTGTCCAAAAGGTCTATAATTCCGAGCGCTTTCGGCTAAAGTTTCAGCCATTATCAAGGATGATTTTACCTTTTACTTTTTAACTGGATGTCCGGGTTTGTGTATGTATCTGGAGTTATTATATTTTATTTTCCGAACACAGTGAGCTCATTATGGCCGTGTTTGGAGTTAGTATTACTGAGTGTTGGCATTTACTTCTTTTTTTATTTGTATTAAAATTCCATTATTTTTAATTCTTTTTAGCAGTGCAAGAGGTTATTGTGCTTGTATTTTCTACTAGTCTCGAAGTCCAGTCGAATCCATTACATTCGTTTACGTGCTATTACCCGTGGGAAAGGTATGAATCCTATTCTACACACCTACAGCTACGGGTAAATAGCAAGACAAACCTGGTCTACCGCAGAAAGAAATGGCAACCTACTGCAGGAAAAAGCTGCCTCGTCAGTCATGTATCGAAAGATACATGATCGCCTAAGCGTGTACCACGCATGGCACATAACTGACTGGCTCTTTGGAAAGATATTAATCCTATTCTTCTCCCATCCAGCTATAGGTAAATAGCAAGACAGACCGGGTCCTATAGCTCTGGATGGTAACTGGTCTAGCCGCAGAAAGAAATTGCAACCTACTGCGGGGAAAAATCTGCCTAATCTCTCCTGTATCGAAAAATACATGGACGCCTAAGTAGGGTTCTGTGTGTGTTTAAATGAGTTCTAATGGAGCTGTGCACGGATAGGCGTAAGTTAGGAGTTCATTAATGCTAAGCTGGAAGTGGTACAGTGTTTCCTTATGTTCTAGTTCGGTCAAGGCGTTTTGGTGTCTCGTTATATTTGTGGATTACATTATTTAAATGCTGGATGTCATTTTTAGCTATTTTTATTTGCTGTAAGACGAGTTTTTTCTGAATGCAGTAGTGACAATTTCTTTGTGATAATTGCTAAAATTATAGCCGAAAGCGTTCAGTTTTTACACATTCTGTGTACAGAAAAGAAAACACTTGTTCGAATACAAGAAGAATTAAATGAAAAGCTTAATCACAGAATTTTGTCTGTCGTAGTTAATTAAACATATATATATATATAAAATGAATGGAGCACTTTGGCTGGTTGGCATTTGTTTACATTTGTAAAAACAATACGCTAGTTTTAGTTGTGTAACTCTACCGAGTGAAGATAGCTCTGGCTGACACCAAATTAGTTGTTTCAATCCTGGCTTGAGGCATTCGGAAGTCTAGTCACACTGAGGAGCTGTGATACAGTGAAACAGTACTGTCTGTGAATGACATATATATGACATATATATATATATATATATATATATGACATATATATGACATATATATATATATATATATATATATATATATATATATATATATATATGATATAAAAGGCTCAAACACTAATATTCCATGGTTATAATTTATTACATTGGAATCGGAATCACGATCCAATTCATCAGACCTACAAATTGGATCGTGATTACGAATCCAATGTCATAAATTATAACCATGGAATATTAGAGATTTAGCCTTTTATATTATATTCTAACTCTGTCATGGACATTGAGTTCTACCTGGATTCTATCCTCTTGGAAATATATATATATATATATATATATATATATATATATATATATATATATATATATAGAGAGAGAGAGAGAGAGAGAGAGAGAGAGAGAGAGCACTAATATTATCTCTATCTCTCTCTCTCTATATATATATATATATATCGGCAGGGATGAAGGTGAATTTTAGCGTGTTTATTTTTAGATTTAGATAAACACACAGTGACTGACAGTGACTCAATTCTGCCGAAGAGTCGTGCTATATTAGCTTTAATAGTCACTGTTTACAAATGCACACTTCACACCCACAGAGCTCAACCGAAATTAATTTTTCAGGAGCCAATATTTTTGTCATCCACAGACAGACTGTTTCGTTATATATATATATATATATATATATATATATATATATATATATATATGGTAAATGTTGTTAATACTGTTTATTATAAACAGAACATTTACTTAAATATTTGTATCTATAAAAAGAATGTATAAACATAAAAATGTGTTATATATATATATATATATATATATATATATATATATATATATATATATATAGCTGACCAGTCTTATTCGAGGATACTCGTCTACTAGGGCGATTAGCCAATCCCTATTGCATAGGCTAGCTCAGGCACAATTGTGTTTGTTCAACATCCACGGAGCCGACCTGTGGTTTATACTGTATATATGACTTCAGTTACAATTTCTGTGGAAGACCGTGTTATCTATCGTGAACAACAATCTGAACAAGGTCAGCTCACTCAAACCCTCAGTCACGATGACTTGTGACTTCATTCTAGCACAACCATCGCCGGCTCCCAAGAGTTCCGCTCTACGCAAATCGACTCACAAGTCTTGTGTCAACCAGTGGTATTCTTTTCATCACTTTCCAAGAGTGACGCACACCCACCTCCAGACTGATAACATCAAGAATCACCTTCCTGAAAAATTGACTATGGTGAGACTCGAAACCGTGTCATGGTTAGAAAACGAAAGATGGGGGAAACAAAAGAGTAAGGAAAGAAATAATAACGAAAAACGTGCATGAGAAGGGAGAGAAGGGGAGGAGTAAATGGCGAAAAATTGAAGGGGTTTGCTTTGGTTGATTTTACGGCATATCAACATCAATGGGTTATTTAATGCCGACAATATTTTTTAGGATAGATTCGTATGAATAGAATATGTATTCTTTGGTTTGGTTTATTTTGTATAGAATAGAATAGAATGGAATATGTATTCTTTTGGTTTGGTTTATTTTGTTTAACGGGATATCAACATCAATGGGGTATTTAATGCCGACAACATTTATCTTGCTGGTTATATTTTGTTTTTGTCAGAAATCTATTTCTGGTATTATTTTTCCTTTAAATTATATTGCTGGTAATAATTTTTTATTTCTACAAAAAAATTATTGCTGATAATAATTTTTACGAAGTATTATTTCTGGTATTAAAACCTATTTTTACACTTCCATAGTTTTTATTATGACAGTTTCGGGGTTAACTATTTGCCCATAGCTGGGGCCCTAACAGGTGCTATTACCCTGGGTCAGGGCGGACCTGGGAACACCAGCAATTAAGAGGTGGTTCCACGCTCCTCAAAATCTCCTGATCAGAGGCCTTGCTGTTGGACGTAGTTCATCGTCTTACCCAGGACGCGGACGTAGTTTAACGTCATATCCAGGACGGAAAAATAGAAGGGGAGTTATGAAAACCAAAGAAGAAGAAAAGGGAGAAGGAGAGACAGTAAAAAATACGTATGGGGTGTATGATGGGGAAATGAAATGCAGGAGGAGGAGAAAGAAGAGGAAGAATGTAAAAGATACGTGGGGTAAGAAGGTGAGGCAATATGATGACGAAGAATATAAAAGATGTGTTGGGGTTGAAGAAGAAGAAGAAGAAGAAGAAGAAGAAGAAGGGGGAGAGAAGGTGAAGAGAAAGAAGAGGAAAAAAGATGAAGAAAGAAAAGACGAAAAATAGGGAGGAAGAACATGAGAGGAAAAATAATAAAGATGGGAAGAAAAAGGAGGAGGAAAAGGAGGAGGAGGAGGAGAAATACAAAGGACAGAAGAAAAATGGGAATGAAATACTTCGCGAGCGAGAACAAAAAGAAGTGGAAGGAAAAGAAAAAGAGAGGGATAAAAAGAAGAAAAGGAGAATTAGAAGAAGAGGGTGGTAGAGGAGACAGAAGAGGAGAATAAGAGAAAGAAGTATATAAGAAGGAGGAGGAGGGGGGAAGAAGAAGAAGAAGAAGAAGAAAAAAGGAAAAGGCGATTAAGAAAAATAATAATATAATAATAATAAGAGGAAGCTGGAGGAGGAGGAGGAGGAGGTGAAAAAGTGGGATATGTAGGAGAATGGGAATTAAATACTTGGCGAGAAGAAGAAGAAGAATAATAAGAAGAAGCAGAGGAGGAGGAGGAAGAATAAGAAGAATAAGGAGAAGAGGCACAAAGAAGAAGAAGAAGAAGAAGAAGAAGAAGAAGAAGAAGAAGAAGAAGAAGAAGAAGAAGTGGAAGAAAAGAAGAAGAAGAGGAAGAAAAAAGAAGAAGAGGAGGAGGAAGAAAAAAGAAGAAAAAAAAGAAGAGGAAGAAAAAAGAAGAAGTAGGAAGAAAAAGAAGAAGAAGAAGAAGAAGAAGAAGAGGAGGAAGAAAAAAGAAGAAGAAGAGGAAGAAAAAAGAAGAAAAAGAAGAGGAGGAGGAAGAAGAAGAAGAAGAAGAAGAAGAAGAAGAAGAAGAAGAAGAGAAGAAGAAGAAGAAGAAAAAATAAAAAGAAGAAGAGGAAGAAAAAAGAAGAAGAAGAAGAAGAGGAAGAAAAAAGAAGAAGAAAAAGAAGAAGAATAAGAAGAAGAAGGAGGAGGTTGTAATATGTTGCGGGTGAGATATAAAACAATAGAAAAAGAATGAAATAGAAGCTTGAGAAGTAAAATAATGACGTAAATGAGGAATAAAAAAAGCAAGAACAACGCACAATAATCTGAGGAAATAAAAAAATAAAAAGATGGACAGATCTAGAGTCAATAATCAATACTCGACCAATACACACACAAAAAAAACCGCGGGCTGAATATGCCTGGTCTCCTCTCGTCTCCTCTCGTCTACTTGGCCTTAATGACTTCTTTAAATAGTCAATAGACGACGAGATTTTAAACTTTAAATCACGTTTGTTGATTCCTCAAAACGCTCTTAGTTATTTCGACTCCTTTTTTTTAATGAATTGGCATCGTTCCTTTGAATATGATTTCCGGTAAGTGAATGAAGGTTATTTAGATAGCAAGGCGTTGATAATGGTAATAATAAACATTTGCCATTTATTGACCGAGCAGCCATTACAGCCTTCGGTCAAAATTCATAAAATCTTTCTTTCAGAGAATTTTTTTCAGGAAAACAGGTTTCTCAAGCCCAGTAGCTTTTATAAATCTTTCCAGTATCGATGGCAGTTTCTTTGTGAATCTTATATTTCAAGTAGTGTGTGATGACAACATCAAGATTATGTCAATATTTTCTCTTCGTATGGTATTCATTTTTATTGTTGCCGCTGTTGAAAGTCCTCGACTGATGGGGTTTCTCTTCTTTGACACGGTTAATTGGGGATTATATAGCGCCAGAACGTAGAAGCTGGAAATAACGTTCCGACAGAATTTTCGGCATTGGTCGCCACAATATAAGTGGCAATATGATTAATTATGCATCTACACAGAAAGTGATTTTCGATATAAACAAACTTCCTAAAAGAGAAAAAAAAAAAAACAAAAAACAAAAACGCAATTATAGCAATTCGATAACAATAGTAATGTTACTGCTAAAAGTAGTCGTTACCTTACAAGGTCAAAATGGCAGATGATGTACAAAACAACTTCAATACTGTCGTAAACTGGGGCAGAAGATGTCATGTCAATTTTAACGCCACTATTAATCATCTCAGGGACCGCTCACTGCCTTCCATGAACTTAATGCTCACCTCCAAGAAAGTAAACTGTTGTGCTTGCCCAGCTTAACGTGCTCAGCTAACATGAAGTGGAAAGACAATATTGAATCAATTGCTAGGTCAGGTGCTAATAAAATCGGTTCACTATGTCGGATGAGACAGTTTTTCAGTATCTGTCTATATTTCTGAGATGAGGTATTATGTACACTATTTACATTATTCGGACTATTGTCCTCATCTTTGTCGCCATATTTGTTAGAAAATGTCGGCCCTTTAGTATATGTCTATATTTCGGAGATGAGGTATTATATACACTATTTACATTATTCGGACTATTTTCCTCACATGTGTCGCCATATTTATTAAAAAAATTTCGGCCCTTCAGTATCTGTCTATATTTCTGAGATGAGGTATTATGTACACTATTTACATTATTCGGACTATTGTCCTCATCTTTGTCGCCATATTTATTATAATATTTCGGCCCTTCATTAACTGTCTATATTTCTGAGATGAGGTAATATGTACATTATTTACATTATTCGGACTATTGTCCTCATCTTTGTCGCCATATTTGTTAGAACATTTCGGCCCTTCATTATCTGTCTATATTCCTGAGATGAGGTATTATGTACACTATTTACATTATTCGGACTATTGTCCTCATCTTTGTCGCCATATTTGTTAGAACATTTCGGCCCTTCAGTATCTGTCTATATTTCTGAGATGAGGTATTATGTAGACTATTTACATTATTCGGACTATTGTCCTTATCTTTGTTGCCATTTTTATTCAACGTTTCGGCCCTTCAGTATCTGTCTTTATTTCTGAGATGCGATATTATGTACACTATTTACATTATTCGGACTATTGTCCTCATCTTTGTCGCCATATTTGTTAGAACATTTCGGCCCTTCAGTATCTGTCTATATTTCTGAGATGAGGTATTATGTAGACTATTTACATTATTCGGACTATTGTCCTCATCTTTGTCGCCATAATTATTACATTTCGCTTCCGGCGTCTCGTATGCACGATTTTGTCGTTGCTTGGAAATATTCCATGTAAAGAAAAACAGACTATCATTATTGTTTTGTCCGTGTATTGTTTAATATATTGTAATGCAACTGTCAGCTTAGATAGGGTTAAAAAAATATGTATCAATATGGTGATTTTCTTTCGTCTTTTAATGATAATGTTATTAAGCTTATCAGACGATATGAAAAGAATTTACATAAAATAAATAGACAACACTTGTCTATATTATTTAATGAAACATGCATCAACATATATATATATATATACATATATATATATATATATATATATATATATATATATATATATATATATATATATATGTATAATAAATCCTAAAGTACCAGGAAAACCTACCATGTTTCACCTAAACGGATCTTCAGGGTCAGCTGGCCAGCTTAACCTGAAGATCATTTTAGGTGAAACGTAGGTAGGAATTACAGGCTCTTTAAGTTTTATTTTATTTATTTCAGCACTACTTACCGTATTGAGCACTCTATTTTTTGGTTTAATACTCGTTTGTGTTTTTTTTCCTTGGACTAAGGACTTAATGTACTGGGTGATATGTTTCGCCCTGTTTTGATATTTTTAGCACTTTCCTTTTTCTTTTTTTTCTTTCAAAATTTTACTTGGGTACCGATTTGTTTTGACATATCTAAAAGTTGTGCTATCCAAGGTTTTTTACAACCGAGTACTACTATTAATATATATATATATATATATATATATATCTCCTTACAAGCATGGGCAAAAGTTTCACGCACAAAGCTATAGAGTTATTTTATTTCGAAGTGTGTTTCCAAATTCAAGTTGGGATGTTATATATTAATATGCATCCATCCCGAAAGATAATAAAACAATGGAATGTTTGTGTGAAAGATTACGAAACTATTTTGAATTTTTCCCCCTGTGCCAGAGGCCACTAACCTTAACGGAGAGTCAAGCAAGATGGCGAATGAAGATTTGTCGCTGAAGGAAAAGACGAAATTGAACGCTTCATTGGTTTTGTCTAACGAATAACCAAAATCTGTGAAATTAACTTTTCGTCATCAAAATAATTTCCTTTTGTGGACTTATTTGTTTGTGAAAGTTTACCAGTGATTTAGTGAGTTGGCTATTATTGTTCTATAAGAAAAAATAAAAATATGTGCACCAAATATATATATATATATATATATATATATATATATATATATATATATATGATGAAACAAAATGGTTACTTTTGTAGTGATTTTATAACATATTTATGCTATCATTTTCGAATAAATAATTATATATATATATATATATATATATATATATATATATATATATATATATATATATATATATATATATATATATATACACAGGGTGTCCATAAAGATCGTGTGCATTTAAAAAAAATTATAACTTTATTTGTATTTGCGATAGAAATAATCTGTAAAAAATGTTATGAAGTTTAATGTTCCTAGTTTTAAGTACAGCTAAAATAACTAATGT
The DNA here is from genome assembly GCA_964036315.1 of Acanthosepion esculentum. NCBI lineage: Eukaryota > Metazoa > Mollusca > Cephalopoda > Sepiida > Sepiidae > Acanthosepion > Acanthosepion esculentum. The sequence continues at coordinate 130,468,012 of OZ038479.1, forward strand.
GATTTCAGGCATTACTGTAAATCAGTTGGCAATTGTTTTCCGTGATCTGCAAAATCGTATTACCCTTTGTATTGCTAATGATGGAGGACATGTGGAAACTTAAATAACATTTCAATAAAACCTTAAAAAATATAGATTTACTTCTTTCTAATCCTTTTTACAAATTATTTCTATCGCAAATACAAATAAAGTTATATAATTATAATTTTTGTAAAGTGCTCCCGAATTTTATGGACACCTTTTATTTTGTTTATACGTTACTTTTATAGATACAAATATTTAATTAAATTCTCTGTATATAATAAACAGTATTAACAACATTTACCGGCCGGCATGTTCGAGAAATGTCAAAGAACACATATATCCCCTAACAGGAATCGAAACTGCATCCTACACGGAACCACCATATAGCCTGGCATGCTATACCATTTAGCTACAGAGGAAGCGTCTGGTTAGAAAGGTTCTCTCGAACGCTCATATATACTGAATATGAGTAGATATGAACTAACCAGAAGCTCGAGGTTAGAGGGTAAGCGGCAAGGTGTTACTGATAACGAAACGATGAGGAAAAGAAAGATGAAGGAGAGAAGCAAATAAATAAATAATTGAAAGGGGTACATAACGACCATTGATGTAGCAATTAAATTCTTGATGTTCAAATATGACTGTGAAGCAAGAAGACGGACGAGAGTCCCCCAAGCGAGAATAAGTTGTTTGCATAGAACCTATGGTTACATCCAATTATTTCAACTGTAAAAAATTGAGACCTAACTGCTAATCGAGTACTACGCTTAAATTCGTAAAGTCGAGCTGCCAAAGGGTGAAAGCTTAGAACAATTACTGCGAAAATATTCAATGAGAAGGCTTAGGGCAGATACGATAGGCCGGCGGGAAAGCTACTTAAGATGATATGCCAGGTCAGGACCGATAGCGTTGCAGATTCTGTTCTTTGATTTTAACAAGATCTCTCTAACTAGATAGCCGAAGGACCAGGCCAGATGTGGCGGCAGTATTACGTGCATGGACAAATGGCAGACTTGTAATACATGTTTAATGTAGTTTGAATGTAGCAATCCGACGTAGAAAGTAATTTGTCCAATGTAAAAGCACCAATGTCTCGTAGCAACTATTCAGGAATTATTAGGGTCTTCCATATCAGAGGTTGGCAGTGGATATTTGGAAAGAATAGGAAAATGTACTTTTGCAGGTCTCCTCATCTGACAGGTTAGCAGTAGATCTTCCGAAAATGAAAAAAAATGGCCGCCTTTATACACATCGGGTCGAATATATCTAGTCTTCTGATTGGTTAATCTTCTATGAGTGTACTATAAAATGAGTCAGCTCAGTTTGGTTTGCTCACTAGTAAAAAAGAAGACAAAATAATCTAACAAGACTTATAAAATTGTAAGAGAGATTATGTCTAGAACAATGATGTAGAACGACGCAGCGAATCAACATTTATTGTAGGAGGCCTAGCCATTGATGAAGTTCCACATTTTTCAGCGGAAAGCGTTAGCCCGAGAAGATAGGTCCCTTTCGTAGAGGTGAGCACCAGCCGTATTCATTGAAGGCAAAAAGATTATCTATGACAATTAAAAAATTAAAATAAATGGGTAGGATTAGTAGTACTTTCATAATGACATTCTTTGCGATCTTTTAAATATGGATGAGTTATGAACAAAAATTAGTATAGGGAATAAGGTATTTAAATATGGAATAATTATCATCATCATCAGAGTACATATCATCGTTACCCCTTTGACTTTAGTAATCCTATGGGAGGGGGACCCGAATGCGGAAGCCAGACTAAATCTTTTCAACAACCCTCAAATTCAAATATGGAACAATTATAAAAAAAATAAAAATTAATATAGGGCATAAGGTATTTAAACATGGAGACATTATCATCAACATCAGAGTCATCATCATCGTCATCCACTTGACTTTTGTAATCCTAGTGGAGGGGGATCCGTATACGGAAGCCACAATAACTCGTTTCCACAGCGCTCCAATTGAAATATGGAACCGTCATAAAAAAATTAAAAATTATTATTATAGGGATTAAGGTATTTAAGCATGGAATCATTATAAGAGTCATTAACATCGCCACCCCCTTGACTTTTGTAATCCTAGGGGAGGGGGATCCGTATACGGAAACCACACTAACCCCTTTCCACAACGCCCCAATTGAAATATGGAACACTAAAAAAAAATAAAAATAAAAATTATTATAGGGCATAAGGTATTATACATGGAATCATTATCATCATCATAAGAGTCATTATCATCGTCATCCCCTTGAATTTTGTAATCCTAGGGGAGGGGGATCCGAATACGGAAGCCACACCTCAACGCTCCAATTCAAATTTGGAACTGTTCTAAAAATACCACACTAATTCTTTTCCACAACAGTCTATTAACGGCGTCCAATAGCAATTCTGGTACAGTCATACCTTTCCATTCTTTGACATTGTCCAAACCGTTTTTGCGATGGCATCCTATCCTCCGTCCGACTTCGACAAGTGTCTTGCTTGATGGTCTTGCACGTGCTGTCGTGCACATTGTAATGTGTCCAAACCACGCCATTTTTCTCCGTTTGGCAGTGTTGAAAAGAGGTTCCGGGGGTCCCAGAAAACTTTCAGTCCCTTTCCGCACAAACTCATTTGTTTTATTGTTCCCAATCAAAAATGCTAAATTTTTTCTCATGCATTTCTTCTCAAACGCTTGGATCTTTCTTTCTGTATCTGCCAACAGTGTCCAAAAACAGATAAAATATATTATTAGTTTTGTTATTAAACAGCTGACTTATCAAAAAGATCAAATAAACAGGCGGTAAAAGCTATGACCAATAACAATCGAAATATTTGATAAGAAAACAATTTAAGTCATTGGAAGTAACAGATTTTATAGAAGTATGGTTACCAGGTGCCAGTATAAACAAAATGTATTTTGATTACTTTTTGGACGACGTTTAAAGACTTGACATCGGCTTCAAAAAGAGGGTAACTCTTCTACTATCTACTACACGCTGTGAAAATTTCATATGTATATATAATTGGGCAACGGTTGAATTTTTAATGGAGAGAATCTGATGAATGATGTATCATGGATGTTATTAAAATAACTATATATATATTTTCTTTTTCTTTTTGCCTAGCCTTTTCGTCAAACACATTTCGTTTCTTTGTTTTTAAACATCGTTGGTGATAAATTGTCAACTAAGAAGCCTATGTGTGATATTTTGTTTCTTTATTATTAGTAAACTGGTAGACATTAAAAATAAAAATGGGTAAACTAACGAGTAGTAACAGATCATAACACAGAACATCTGAAAACACGCAAGAAACAGGAATAAACATTGAATTTAGAAAACATCTCAGACGTCGGAAGCTGAACATCGTACGGAGTTCTGAATATAATTAAAATATATTCTGATCGCCTCTTTGACGAGGTCTAATTGAGCTTGCTACCTAGATAAATAGGATATTGTTATGGTCCAATATCTTCGTAGCCACTGTTATGGTCCAAGGTTAGGACCAAGGAAGAACAACACGAACACAAAAGTAGAAATAACGAAGATATATTGAAAATGATATAATAATAGATGTTAGTATGGCTGTCAGTCTGGGTTGGAGTGAACTACTATTGGCTCGACACGATTCTGTCTCCCCTTTTGAGAGGCGGAGTATTTATAGTGTCAGGAAGAGTTCACTGTCGTTATAGGTAATGTCCCATAACAGATATATATATATATATATATATATATATATATATATATATATATGTATATGTGTGTGTGTGTGTGCGTGCAGATATGTAGAAAAAAACACGTAAGGTAAATAGTCCGGAGTTCTTTAGTATTTTTGTTTTTAATAAACTGTGCTCCATACATAAGTAGAGCTTAAATTATAATATATATATATATATATATATATATATATATATATATATATATATATATATATACATATATATATATATATATATAAACGTCATACCAATTGTTCCAACGAAGAGGTAGCGAATCAGACTCAATATAGCGCCGCTCGCTCACATATTCCGTGGTGGAACTCAACTGAAATTCTCTGTAGCCATAGGACTGTGCCCCCCGGAGCCACGACTACTATCACCAAGCCGCTCAAACTGAAGCATTAGAATCCGGATCAAGCAATGCTATACACATGATAGAAATTGTTAGGAGGATTTGATAATTATAATTAAGTAATTCATTGAGTCTGAAAGAAACCTCAATCACCGAGGCCCGTTGTTACAGGTGGTATGACGTTTGCTTGATAACTCAACTGTCAGGGTTTCAATTCTCGGTAGTGGATGCGCTCTGCTGATGAGTCCCAAATATAGGATGAAACGGCCGTCCAGTGCTTTCTGCATTCTGTTGACGTTTCTTTCAGACTCAATGAATTACTTAATTATAATTATCAAATCTTCCTAACAATTTCTATCATATATATATATATATATATATATATATATATATATATATATATATATATATGTGTGTGTGTGTGTGTGTGTGTGTGTGTGTGTGTGTGTGTGTATCAAATATGTGGTGCAGTTCAATTTATATTACAATGAATCATTCATAAAAAAGTATCAATCGATGAATGTTATGAACCTTGTTTTTAATAATTATAAGCTGAATAAGGTGTTTTTTTAATATGCAAGTACATTCAACTGTACAATCAGTCATCCTCGGGCATAGAAATTATTTTGTTTTTAGTAAAAAATTAAATACGAATCGAAATGTTTTTTTTTTATTGAAAAGTAGTAGTGTTAATAGCGTTGTTCGCTCCGGCCTTCTTCAGGTGATTGGAATGTCGAACTGAACCCTTTATTTCGCTCACTGGGGTAGACTGTTCTAGTTCCACGTGCCATGTCTAATGGATGACAGTTATCAGTTATCTCCTGTTAATTCTCCTCTCCAAGTCCTCCACTGCCTTAACCAGGTATTGAACTCACACTCTTTGGGTACTGTCACTGGATCTAACTAACGACTTTATCTACTGTGCCATGAGTCCTTGAGGTCCTGATAACTGACATCCATTAAACATGTTACGTGGAACTAGAACACTCTACCCCAGTGAGCGAAATAAAGGGTTCAGTTCGACATTCCAAAAACCTGAAGAAGGCCAGAGCGTACACCAGCCGAAACGTTGTATCAAATTGCAATATCAGTAAAAAACACACTCTCTTAAATTTTGGAAAAAAAATTCAACCTTAGCCTTACGACAGAACCCTCCAAACGTTGGTATCCCTTAAAACTAATACTTTTCACAAAAAAATAAAAATAAAAAATAAAAAATTCGATTCGCATTTAATTATTTCATCTCGGATGCTAACCTAGATTTTAGTAAAACAAAATAATTTGCATGCCTGAGGATGACTGAATGTAGAGTTGAAAGTACTTGCAGATTTGTAAAAAAAAGACCTTATACAGCTTGTAGTTATTAATAACAATGATCATAACATTCATCGATTGATTTGTAGGTTAATGCAACTTTCAAATTTTGTTTGCGAAAGGATTTCACCATTTTATATCATTAACTTTACGAATCTTCTTTTTGTATGAATGAGTCATTGTAATATATAAATATATATATATATATATATATATATATATATATATATATATATATATATATATATATATATAGATAGATAGATAGATACATATATACATACATACATACATACATATATATATATATATATATAGATAGATAGATAGATAGATAGATAGATAGACAGATAATGACACCTTGTCGATTCTTTTGAATCAAACTTATTTGCATTAATACTTGCTACCCGAATACTCCTATATATATATATATATATGTATATATATATATTGACAGAGAGAGAGAGGGGATAGATAGATAGATATGAACGCGTAGAAAGTAGATAGATATGAACATACATAGGTATATATATATATATATATATATATATATATATATATATATATATATATATATATATATATATATATAACTGTGCATTTGGGCAGAAATTCCTCTTTGATATGTTTCATGCCAGTCGTATTTAATGAAACTAACCTTTATACACACACACACACAGACACACACACACACACACACACACACAAACACATATATATATATATATATATGTATATATATATATATATATATATATATATATATATATATATATATATAGATAGATAGATAGATAAATAGATAAATCGTGGCTTGATACTTATCGTGAATTTCAGCAGTGCAAGCCTGTTGTGAATTTAATGTCCACTGAGAATCACAGTCTATCTGCCTAGCCTTGTACCAGACAAACATTATCTGTGAGAGAAATTGAGACAATGATTTTGATAGTTGCTAGAAAGTCAGGAATTAAAAGAAAATTATTCATCGCGTCTGAGTTAGAATGAATCTTGATTGTTGATTTAAAAAAAATATAAAACAGAAACGAAATGAAGTTAAAAGTTCGCCCGCTTCTCCCCGCCAACCTATGTGTTCCCGACACTCCCAGATCTCGTTAAAACTTTCGTCCTCCTAACAAAACATCCATTCAACTTCGAATGGAAAGTTTTAAAAGAAAAACGACACCCACTCAGAAGATCTTCCAATTATACGTCCATTCGAAATCTGGAAAGATTCGATATTTCACTCGGAGCCCAACCACCGTAAAATATCAAGTTGATTGAAGCACGTATTCAATTTTATTTAGTTAGTTATGGCTGTGTGTGTGTTTCTGTTCGCTTTGAATTTTACCTTCTGTGCTGGCTTCACGTTGCATTAGTCCCCAGCTCCTGATCCCGCCCAACCCTGAGGTGATTTCTTGCATAGGTAATCAAGACACGGAGAGAATCTAAGGTGGCTATACAATTCGGATGAGGGAGGAAAAAATCAAGGAGTGGAGGGAAGAGAAACGTTTCGATTAACACAACATCATATGAATAATGGCATTGATCTATCTCATTCTGTTCATGCCTATATATATATATATATATATATATATATATATATATATATATATGTATCCAAATTACCCTATTCTGTTCATATCTATGTATGTATGTATGCATGTATATATATATGTATATATATCTTTATATCTATATCTATCTATCTATCTATCTATCTATCTATCTATCTATATATATATATATATATATATATATATATATATATATATATACAGAAATATAGACTTAAAGTGTGCTATATTTATGGGGTAAAGTGCTCAATATCAGAGATAGAGCGTGTGTAAATATAAAAGTGGATATGGAAGTCAGCACTTAGAGGCGACAGTCTGTTTCATGCTAGTGCAATCGTCAGGCGACTGACGATTGCACTAGCATGAAACAGACTGTCGCCTCTAAGTGCTGACTTCCATATCCACTTTTATATTTATATATATATATATATATATATATATATATATATATATATATATATATATATATATATATATATATCCCGCAGTCTACCCCATTCTGTTCATATCTATGCATGTAGGTATATATATATATATATATATTTAGCTATCTTTATATGTATGTATATATGTATGCACGTATCTATCTATCTATCTAGCTTTCTATCTATCTATCTATCTATCTATCTATCTATCTATCTATCTATCTATCTATCTATCTATCACAGTCTTATCTTACTATCAATATGTTTATCTCTCTCTCTCTCTATATATATATATGTATGTATATGTCTAATTCAATTCATATCTATCTCTGTCCATCCTTCCCCCTTCCTTCCTTCCTTCCTTCCTTTTTTTCTTGATATCTATCTCAATTTACTTTCTTTTCTATCTATCTATCTATCTATCTATCTATCTATCTATCTATCTCTATATATATATATGTATATATATTCGTCTATCTCATTCTGTTCACATCTATCCCTCTATCTATCAATTTATCCAATTCTGTTCATATATATGTATGTATGTATTTATGTATGTAATTATGTATATATATATATATATATATATATATATATATATATATATATATATATAAATATGTATGTATGTATATATGTAGGTATGCACGTATCTATCTATCTATATATCTATATATCACAGTGTTCATACTATCAATATTTCTCTCTCTCTCTCAATATATATATATATATATATATATATATATATACATATATGTGTTTGTGTGTGTGTGTGTGTGCGTGTGTGCGTGTGTGTGTGTGTGTGTATGCAGGTATACAGAAAAATAGGAAAGAACACGTTATGTAAATAATCCGGAGTTCTTTAGTATTTTCGTTTTTATTTTTAAAAAGACAGTGCTCCATACAGAAGTAGAGCTTATATTATAATATTTTTCAAAAAATATGATTCCTTCGCTACATAAGAGTTCTCATGTTTCAAAAGCGGGATACTCAATATAATTATTGAAATTAAGTTGAATGAAGGTATCGGGTCTCGTTTCATTCTCAAGCGAAAATTTAGGAATATGCTATCTTGTGGTTTGCGCGTGTTTATAAGTATGGTCTCTTGCAACATTAGTTACTATGGAAACGGTTGGCGCGGCCATATTGGTTAGGTGGTCAAAGAGTTAAGAGTTAATTCTTATCTACAGACCAGTCCCCTTCGGAAAGTTTATGTCTGGTTATAGTGCGGGTACCTATTTCAAATCTGATAGTGGCGGTCGCCGTCTAGTTAGTTTAAATCGAAAGATATTTTATGGTGCTACGGCAGGTCGTTAAATGTCGAGAGGATTCAGTTTTATTAATATCTATCTATTAATGTCTTTATTTATTTGTTTATTTAAATGGCTATTTCTTATACAAACGTGTTGGACTGGCTTACAATTTGTTTTGTTTTTCACGACTTCACAAAGGGTTTTTCTATTTAATGATTGGGCTAAACTTTTAAGACTTTTATTAAACTATGGAATTCATGTGTTTATCTGTTTTTTATGTTAATTATTTAATGCGAAAATTTGTTGATGTCGGCAAAAGACCGTTAACTCCTGTCTATGGTTTAATAACTTTTCATTATTTAGAAACTTAATGATGTGTAGTTTTTCATGTAGGCATAAAGGGCATGGGTCATCCCAGGTTTTACAAGTTCTTGTTCTATTTATTATTTTCCATTTTACTTTTGCTGTTTTATTCGTTTCTTTTAAATGCCAGAAATATTGGGATAGAGATGTCTGATTTCTATTTTGGATATTGTTGAAGAAGCTCTAGTGTTGTCCCCATTTAATTTTAAATTTATTCTTCGTTGACCCAATGTTAGGACTCTCAATGGATGCGATATTGTATTGGTATACCACGGATTTTGTGAGGCATTTATTTTCTAACGGGCAGTCATTAGGGTTTCTACAATCACATAATTTTTCATTATTTTTGTCTAATTGCAGTTTAGGAGTTTTATTGAGACTGTTTTGGCATTCCTGTTTTTCCAGGATTTTATTATCATGTTTTTTATGATTCTTTCTTGATTTTCAGTGCAACTGTAACTTAATTTTAAGGTGTTTTTATTAAAGATCTCGCTAAGTTTGCTATTAATGGGAAAGTGTTTTTCAATTAAAGCTAGGAACTTATGTCCAAGTTTAGTACTGACCATTTTGTTGAACGGAGGGGTATACCATATGATCTTTCTTTTCCTGTTTTTCTTACTGTTGGTACTATTGTTTCTATAGCTTATGTCACCGCTTTTATATCCGCTATTTTTCAGGGCTGTGTTATAAAAATTGTTGTGTTGTCGAAATATTTCCTTATTTGCGGAGTTCATGCTTATTCTTTTCTCTATTGATGTGGGTATATGCCTAATTATAGATGAAGGGTGGTTTGACTTAGGGTGTACATACAAGGGATTAGTGTTAGGTTTTGTGAAGGGTGTGTACATGTTGTTTATTCTGTCTAGAGTTACGTCGAGGAAGTTTACCCTTTTTACATTTAGTGTTTACTATAGTTTTTAGATTTAGTTTTCCGAATTCACCATAAATTATCTTTCTAATTTTATCTGTTTTAAAATTTGTGGAGCTCCTCACTACCATGAGCCCGATGTCCTTAATGTCTAATTCACGGTGCGCGGTTAGATTGTACAGTATAAATAGACCGACAAGGTCCGAAGATGCTGCCGAGTCCAGAGATCCCATGGTGATGTCAAAATTGTCATTGGTGTTTTTAATCCACTGGTCCCCATAATGGATGAGAACAGATTTCTTGGCACTAAGAATTATTCTTTCTTAGTTAAGTCAGAATATACTGTAGCAAGTTCCAGGACAGTCGTGAAGAGGTCTTTCGATATTGACTGGTAATAATCCACAATATCGAACTGTATTAGGCTGCAATCAGGCTTATTGTCGATGTTGGTAAAAGAATTGATGACTTCTTTGGTATTCATCCAGAGTGTTAATCCGAGTTGTTTTTTTAATTTGGCTGGTGATCCTTTCTAGGATTTGTTGCTTATCTTTCCTATGTCGGGTCTAGTTGGGTTTATCATTCTGGTAGTGGGGTTTTCTTCAAAATCTTGTTTGTGGTCCTTAAGAGTGAAGTAGCATTCCTTTTCAGCCAGTTTGCCAACTCTATCACTTATTTTTAATTTTCAGTAATTATTTTACTTGTTCTATTGATACTGTCAACCATATTGATATTGTTATTAGGGGCTTTTTTATAAGTCTTAGTTAAATTTTTTTTAATTAATTTGTTGTAGTCGTCAGCCATCACCTTGTAGAAGTTGCCCGTTTTGTCGGGCTTAACTAATATTTTATCTCTGTCGTTGATGCTTTTGACTATTTGGTCTAGATGCTTTTGGAAGTTGTTTTTCTTTTTGTGAAAGGAGATGTTATTGATTATATTTAGTAGGTACTTTTCGATTTCCTGTAGGTTCTTGTTGAACGGTGCAACCTTTTTACTTTTGAAGCCGTAAACCTCATGTTCTTTTTGCTAAGTTATTCCCTCGTAGGAAGAAGAATACTTCCATCTCATTCTTCTTATTAATTTCTCTGGTTTTTGCAAAAGTTTGACGAAATAATTTCGTTTGTTTGTGTGTGGAATGTTCTTCAGAGAAATGTCGAAGAAACCACAAGATAGCTTATTCCTAAATTTTCGCTTGAGAATGAAACGAGACCCGATACATTAATTCAACTTAATTTCAATAATTATATTGAGGGTTTCGCCTCTCGTTTTTGAAACATGAGAACTCTTACGTAGCGAAGGAATCATTTTAATATATATATATATATATATATATATATATATATATGCATATTTCTAATTCTGTTCACATCTATCTATCTATCTATCTATCTATCTATCCATCTCAGTCCTTCCTTTCTTCATTCCTTCCTCCTTTTCTTTATATCTATCTCAGTTTCCTTTCTTTCTCTCTCTCTCCCTCTCTCTCTCTATCAATCTATCTATCGCAATTTTTTCATATCTATCTATCTATCTATCTATCTATCTATCCATCTCAGTCCTTCTTTTCTGTCTTCCTTTTCTTTATATCTATCTCAGTTTGCTTTCTTTTCTCTCTCTCTCTCTCTCTATCTATCTATCTATCTATCGCAATTTGATCATATCTATCTATCTATCTATCTCAGTCCTTCCTTCCTTTCTTCCTTCCTTCCTCCTTTTCTTTATATCTATCTCAGTTTGCTTTCTCCTCTCTCTCTCTCTCTCTATCTATCTATCTATCTATCGTAACCCGTCTGTCCTTTATTTCGCAGGTTATTCTTACCTATCTGTTCATATTTATCAATCATTCAAGCAGCTTTCCGCCGAAACCCTTCTTCACGACCACACCCATTAAACCTAAGCCATAAAACGTATATTTGATATTAAACCTCATTAAATTATTAGTCTGTTAATTTAAATAAAGCCTGACCGCGTTGACATTCTCAAACCTTCCTTTGTCTTTAAACATTTTATTTTCTCCTCATTTTTCTTAACGTTCGATTTCAACGCAATTTTTAAAGATTTCCTGCTACTATTTTCATTCTCGTTACATAACGCGTTCCAACATTTTATGCAAATCCCATTTTTCTTTTGAAATATCTTCCTATTGACTGTCGGTATTTGATCATAATTCGTACTAAATGTTACAATAATAATAAATATTACAAAATAATACAATATTAATGTCCGCAACGGCAGTGTGAAGAGTATCCTTTTCCATAACATTCGGTATAGTTTGGTTGAACAGCGTAAATCTCAGTTGAAATTTCAAGTAGTGATGGGGGTTTCGTTCCTCACCTTTTGTTTTAGGTGGTGTTGATCGTTAACATCTGGATTATATCATTATTTTCCCCTATAGGTGCATGTTCTTTTTTTGTTTTTTTTACTGATAGTTCGTGCCCAAGGACCAGAGGGCTACTGAGGGAAAATTTTAGAAAGCGGGGGAATGAGAGTCTGTTATTAGGACGAGTAGGGTCTGAGGCGGGACTTAAAGCGTGACTGGACATTTGGCCGACGGATATTGGCCGAGAGACATTTGGCCGACGGACTTTTCACCGAAAAAGTACAAGTAAAAATAGTAACAAGTAATACTTTAAGTATTTTAGTTAGAAGTATTATAAGGTAGAATCGGACTAATAACTACCACTAAATTTCAAGTGATTAAATTACAAAATCTAAATTTAAAGTAAAAGTTTTCTTATTTCAATATTTGTTTATGGAAATTAGTATTTTAAAAAATATTCGAGTGTATCTGGGTAAAAAGTAGCACCCAATTATTTAAATTCGTATTTAACAGTAAAATAAAAGCTGGTTCATCCCTTTAAGATATTGATCATTAAAAGCGAAATTGAAAGATTCATATCGTCAAAGCTTAAGATTTTTGTTGTAGTAAAATGTGCTTTTTCTCAAAATACTTATCATCTTACAGTAAATATTTGAAGTAAAATATAATATATACTGAATAGACTGTCCTGGGTATGACGATAAACTGCATCCGCGTCCTGGATAAGACGATAAACTATGTCCAACAGCAAGGCCTCTGATCAGGAGGCTTTGAGGAGCGTGGAACCACCTCTTAATTACTGATGTTCCCAGGTCCACCCTGACCCGGGGTGGTAGCACCTGCTAGGCTCCCAGCTATGGGCAAATAGTTAATCCCGAAACTGAGGTAAAAAGCATTATGAAAGTGTAAAAATAGGTTTTAATACCTGCTATAGGAACTTACCTATAACGATAATGGACTCTTCCTGACTCTATAAATACTGGGCCTCTCTGAGAAAGAGGAGAGGAACGAGTCGATTGGGAGGGTTGTTAAATACCGAGAAACGAGTCGAGTCGCAGACTCTGACTGTGCGCGACTCTTGTCTAACTCTCTGCTTTGGCAGAGAGGAACCCGGACGAGGCTTTGCCGCAGGGCAAAGTGTCGTCCGGGGAGGTAGACAGTCCCTAAACCCGTTTATACGGGTTCTAAATGGGCATATTTTTGGCCGAGCCTACGGGTTCGGGGAGCCCACATTAAACCGGCCTTGTGCCACATTCGACCCACGTGGGAGGGTTGTTAAATATCGAGGAACGAGTCGTGACGCAGTCTCAGACTGTGCGCGACTATTGTCAAACTCTCTGCTTTGGCAGAGAGGAACCCGGACGAGGCTTTGCCGAAGGGCAAAGTTTCGTCCGGGGTGGTAGACAAGACCTGAACCCGTTTATACGGGTTCTTAAGGGAGTATATTTGGCCGAGCTTACAGGCTCGGAGAAACTCACGTTAAACTCGGTCTTGTGCCATACACTTTCCTCGTGGGGCAATGTTAAATATAGGAACGAGTCGTGTCGCAGTCTCTGACTGTGCGCGAATCCTGTTCAACTCTCTGCTTTGGCAGAGAGGAACCCGGACGAGGCTTTGCAACAGGGTAAAGTATCGTCTGGGGAGGTAGACAGTCCCTGAACCCGTTTATACGGATTCTAATGGGCATATTTTTGGCCAAGCCTACGGGCTC
>OZ038479.1:130486938-130494438 GCA_964036315.1 Acanthosepion esculentum
TCTCCAGGACTATTGAATCTTTGCTTTGTGCCATTTTTCCTATTTCCTCACTTGTGCCATTTTTACCTGTGTCATTATTACCTAAATTCCAGATAAACATATCTTTAATATATCTAACTATTTTTATCTGATACTGCTATGACTGATCCTGAACAAGGAAAATGGCCTTGATATGACTGATTCTGAACCATGATCACCAGTCTTGATATGACTGATCCTGAACCATGACAGCCAGCCTTGATATGAATGATTCTGAACCATGATCACCAGCCTTGGTATGACTTATCCTGAACCATGATCACCAGTCTTGATATGATTGATCCTGAACCATGACAGCCAGCCTTGATATGAATGATTCTGAACCATGATCACCAGTCTTGGTATGACTGATCTTGAACCGTTATCACCAGCCTTGATATGACTGATCCTGGACCATGACAGCCAGCCTTGATATGAATGATTCTGAACCATGATCACCAGTATTGGTATGACTGATCCTAAACCATGATCACCAGTCTTGATATGACTGATCCTGAACCATGACAGCCAGCCTTGATATGAATGATTCTGAACCATGATCACCAGTCTTGGTATGACTGATCCTGAACCATGACAGCCAGCCTTGATATGAATGATTCTGAACCATGATCACTAGTCTTGGTATGACTGATCCTGAACCATGACAGCCAGCCTTGATATGAATGATTCTGAACCATGATCACCAGTCTTGGTATGACTAATCCTGAACCATGACAGCCAGCCTTGATATGAAGGATTCTGATCCATGGCCACCAGTTTTGGTATGACTGATCCTGAACCGTTATCACCAAACTTGATATGACTGATCCTGAACCATGACAGCCAGCCTTGATATGAATGATCCTGAACCATGGCCACCAGTCTTGGTATGACTTATCCTGAACCATGATCACCAGTCTTGATATGGCTGAAACTGAACCATACCAGCCATCCTTGATATGAACGATTCTGAACCATGACCACCAGCCTTGTTATGGCTGTTCCTGAATTGTTATCACCAGCCTTGATATGACTGATCCTGGACCATGACAGCCAGCCTTGATATGAATGATTCTGAACCATGATCACCAGTCTTGGTATGACTGATCCTGAACCATGACAGCCAGCCTTGATATGAATGATTCTGAACCATGATCACCAGTCTTGGTATGACTAATCCTGAACCATGACAGCCAGCCTTGATATGAAGGATTCTGATCCATGGCCACCAGTTTTGGTATGACTGATCCTGAACCGTTATCACCAAACTTGATATGACTGATCCTGAACCATGACAGCCAGCCTTGATATGAATGATCCTGAACCATGGCCACCAGTCTTGGTATGACTTATCCTGAACCATGATCACCAGTCTTGATATGGCTGAAACTGAACCATACCAGCCATCCTTGATATGAACGATTCTGAACCATGACCACCAGCCTTGTTATGGCTGTTCCTGAATTGTTATCACCAGCCTTGATATGACTGATCCTGGACCATGACAGCCAGCCTTGATATGAATGATTCTGAACCATGACCACCAGCCTTGGTATGGCTGATCCTGAACCGTTATCACCAGCCTTGACATGACTGATCCTGAACCATGACAGCCAGCCTTGATATGAATGATTCTGAACCATGACCACCAGCCTTGGTATGGCTGATCCTGAACCGTTATCACCAGCCTTGATATGACTGATACTGAACCATGACCATCAACCCCGTCCCTGACTATGCAGCTATTGCATCCAGGAAATGTATCCAAAACATGAATTGAAATTCAGCAGAATCAGAAGATCAACTGAGCCAGACTTATACTAATAACTTGGATCTCGAATTGTGCCATATTTTCCTATTTTCCAACTTGTACCATTTTTATAGGTGCCATTTTCACCAGTGGCATTATTACTGCGCAGCATTTACCTGGTGTCATCCGTGAACGATTTTTTTTTAAATTAACAAATTTTACGTGTTCTATATTTTTTAGAAATGGTTCTCTTTTTAGTGAAGATATCACCTTTGGACAAATATTTACAGAAACGGAAATTGTCAAATGATAATGTAGACCAAATGTTGCCCCAAAGTGATTGGTACAGAATCTTTACAGAATTCACTGTTTCAGAATAGTAAAGGATTTCCTCTTTAAGAAAAACACGTTCAATACTAAAGGAATTTCGGCATCTTCTTTCAGAGATGCTCTTCGAGATATAACCAGGAATGACATTTATTGATTTTCCAAGCGTAGCTTAGATGTGGCACAAGGTCGAAAGTATGGCGTACCCAGTGAGGATCGAACTCACTACTCAGTCGTAATTGTTCTAGCGAGACAAGCTTGCTAACCATTACACCGCCTCGAGGTGCCCAATCAGGAATGACATGTACCCAAGTAACTTAATCCGAATTTAAAGAGACCGTCGTTTAGCCCATTAAACGGATGGTATTGTTGAGGGTATTGATGGAGTTTTGGTTGTATCGACCCCGTAAATAAGCCAATTATTTTTTAGTACGACGCCATAATAAAAGAAGTTTAAAGATGGTAGTCATAATTTAATATTTAACGATGAAAATCGGATAAAATAAATATGGCGTAAGGCGCCTTTGACAGAGACTTCGGCAGACGTCAATTGTCGGTATTAAAATACAAGTTAACGTGGGTATCTTGTTTTTTTTTTAGTATCTTAAACATAGATTAGTATCTTAAACATAGATAAGAGGGGGGAAATAAAAAAAATATTAATGTCATATAGATCGAAACAATGAGCCTCCCAAAACATTTCTAATTATTTTTCTTTTGAGCACCTTCTGTCTACACAAAGTCGAAAGCCGTCTGTTATTCACAACTGTTTTCTAAGATATGGTATTTTGAGCAAGCCCTGGGCAAAACAGAGAAGAACGCACACACACACTATATATATATATAGATAGATATGAATAAAGATAAAATGAATAATTTACATTAGCCGATTCATTTCGTCTTCTGGCGGACTTTATCAAGGTAAATTTGGCTTGATAAAGTACCTCAGAGGACGAAACGTTTCATCCAAGATACGTTTTCGTATTGTCTTTATTCATATTGTCCTGTAACAAATATACTCTATCTGACAATATTTAGACACTCACATAGACACACACATATATATATATATCTATATATATATATATATATATATATATATATATATATATATATATATGTATGTATATATGCACATATATATATAATGTCATCCAAGTTTAACAGAAAGTAATAATATATGAGTAATTATATATATATATATATATATATATATATATATATATATATATGCACGCATATGGTGTGGCAAAAATAAACCCCACATATACCTCACAGATATACCTATTACTGCTATACAAATATGTGTAATGTATTTCTGGCAGACAATCTATCACATACTCTCTCTTTATATATCTGTCTATCTATATCTATCTCTATCTATCTATCTACATATATATATATATACATATATATATATATATATATATATATATATATAGTTGTCAAAAATGACATACACAAAAACCAAATGCATATTAATTACAAACTAGACACATCTTCACTAAGACACATTATAAAGAAATACACTACCCCAATTGACCTGAATAAAAAAATCAAATTAATTATCTCTTATAAAAAATTTAAGACAGCTAACCTTATCCTAAAAAAATAACAACACACCAGCTAAATGAAAATTACAAAGAACGAACATTATCTATGAGTTCAAATGCCCCTTAAGGAACTGTGTTCCTGATCAAACCGGACTAATTACAACGGTTACACAAGTACATGCTAATCCAGACGTTTTACGTGCGTAACGTAAGGCGTCTGGATAAGCATGTAGTGATCTGATCACAGCTCCATTAGAGCCCATTTAAACACACATAAACTTACCAGACTCCATTAGAAATATACTTGTAGAAAACACAAATATATTAACTGCATCCACCTGTAAAATAGATTAAAAATAATGGAAGCTTTGATAAGAAAAAAGCTACTCTTAACAATGTTAACTACGAACAAAGCCACAATGTGCTAACCGTATTCGGTAATTAAAGCATCCCTACTACACACTATAACATACACACAATACACACACTGAATTAGGCTGAAAAATCGAATCATCCTTGATAATGGCTAAAGGTATAGCCGAAAGCGCTCGGAAACATAAAACATTTGGACAGTTTTTACACACCCTTTGTCCTGTAAAGAAACTCTTGTTCGAACACAAGAAAAAATAAATAAAAAGCTTAACCGTAGTATTTTGTCTGTCGTTTTTAATGAAACATGCACATATATATATATATATATATATATATATATATATATATATATATATATATATATATATATATATATATATTACTATCTTTAAACTTAAATCTTTCATGAATCTCTTCTATTCATATCTGCTCTTAGTGTATCAAATGTAAACAGATGACGTCATACACTTTTGAATTGGACATAGAACGGAGACGGAGAACGAAAATTTTCTATGAAAATTTCTCGGACATTCAGGTCGGTAAATGTTATTTAATACTGTTTATTATAAAAAGAACGTTAAACATATCAAAATGTCTTTAATAAATTGTCGGACTATGTCCAATTCAAAAATGTATGACGTCATTTGTTTACATTTGATACACTAAGAGCATATATGAATAGAAGAGATTCATGGAAGATTTAAGTTTAAAGATAGTAAAATCGACTTTACTAACCAGACGCTTCTCTGTGGCCGAAAGGTTAAGGCACATCACGCGAAATGATGGTTCCGTATAGGATACAGGTTCGATTCCTGTCGGAGAACGAAAATTCTCTATGAAAATTTCTCGGACATTCAGGCCGGTAAATGTTATTTAATACTGTTTATTATAAAACAGAGCATTTGCTTAAATACTTGTATCTATAAAAAGAACGTTAAACATATCAAAATGTCTTTAATATATATATATATATATCACTGCCGTAAACAGACAAAAATTAGTTTTATTATTACCACTCATGACAATAAAAAGTAAAAATAAAAAACGGGCTATGCTAACCGGTTTCATACCTTTCTCTATTTAGCTCTGATGCGTATGCTTCTAAAAAAATCAAGCCGTCACCCCAATAAATTCTCATCATCTCTAGACAGACGTATTAGGCGAGAAGCCAAAAGAGATTCAAGCCCACATCAAATCAAATAAAAGCAGATCTTCAACAAGTCGACGGCATTTAAATAAAAAACGATTTAAGAACGTGAAATAGTTACAGGGGCCTCGCCTTCTACTTTGCTATAAACCCTTCCCGTTTACAATTTGCTTTTGATTATCAAACTTTGGATGTGGATAAATGGAAGAAAGTGTTGTCTTCAGACGAGAAAAAATTCAACCTTGAGGACCCAGACGGTTTTCAGCGTTACTGGCATGCAAAAGATGTCCCGAAAGAAATTTTCTCAACACGACACAATGGAGTTGTATCAATTATGGTCTGGGGTTCATTTTCGTACAATGGAACTTGATTTACAGGAGGTACAAGGTCATCAAACAGCTGCTAGTTACATTGGCATTTTAATAAAGTCATTGCTAATTACTGAAGGCCCTCGTCTGTGTGGAGAAAACTGGGATTTCCAGCAGGACAATGCTGCAATCCACAACGATTGAAGTTTGAAGGAGTTTTTTTATGGCTTTTGAGCCATCCACAAACATTCTCCACTGGGTTTATATCTGGAGAGCATGGTGGATGGCTCAAAAGTATGTTTATAAATATGGATCATAATTTGAATTAGTGTATATACATACATAATGACATGAATAAAGACAATAGGAAAACATTACTTAGCCAGCTCGTTTCATCTTTTCAGAGACATTATCAAGGCAAAATGCAAGGAATTTTTATTTTTTGCCTGGATAAAGTCCATCAGAGGACGAAATCCGTCAGCTAAGTTTTTCCTTTAATCTTTATTCATATTGTCCCCTTACGG
The DNA here is from genome assembly GCA_964036315.1 of Acanthosepion esculentum. NCBI lineage: Eukaryota > Metazoa > Mollusca > Cephalopoda > Sepiida > Sepiidae > Acanthosepion > Acanthosepion esculentum. The sequence continues at coordinate 130,492,938 of OZ038479.1, forward strand.
ATATATTCTCCCTAACTTTTTTTTTTACACAAAATGATTTATATACACACGGGGGCACCTCGATGTGGTGTAGTGATGAGCAAGCTTGTCTCGCTAGGACAATTACGACTGAGTATATATATATATATATATATATATATATGTATCCGATGCGATGAGAACGAAAGTAATATATAAATTCCAACGTTCACAGCATTAATTCAAAAGAGGGCTCGATACAGATAGTAGAGCGATAATTATTTTAAGATGATGTGCCTAAACTCTTGACCGATGTTTATCAGCGGAAAAAAAATTTCCACAGACCAATCAATATTAAACACCCGGTCCATCCATCACCAAACTGCTATCAACAAGCACAAGTGGTTCACCTATATTTTTTAATGTTTATTTTTATTCCCAAACAAATGGTAAAAAAGGAAGTGACGCTTCACATACGGCTCGCCTACAAGCAGGATTGTTCATAACCATTTTCGACTCTCACCCGTCGAAGCGCAGTTTAAATGCACTGAAACCAAGTTGTATCGTTGTAGTGAGTAAAATGGTTTTGTCTATATGATAAAATTATAATAAATAAACATATATATATATATATATATATATATATATATATATAGTCATCCACAGACAGACTGTTTCACAGTATCACAGGTGTTCAGTATAGGTAGACGTCCGGTTGCCTCTAGCTAGGATCGAAACCCGGCCGAATTGGCGTCAGTCGGAGATTCTACCACTAAGTCGTCGGCGCACAGCAGCGGCGAAGGTGGATTTTAGCGTATTTATTTTTGTAGATAAACACACAGTAATTGAGAGGATTCGATTCGATTTACCGAAGAGTCTTACTATAATAGCCGTATTAGTCACTATTTACAAACCCACACTTCCTCCCCCAGCGAGATAAAATTTTCAGAAGCCTATATATTGTCATCCACAGACAGACTGTTTCGCTGTATCACAGCTCATCGGTGTGGCTAGATGTCTGATAGCGGGTGCGATGGATAAATTGTCGTCTAAATGACAAAAAAAAAAATTGAAAGTAACACTGACATCTAATTTTAACATGTATATTTACCAAAATTACACCAAACTATCTTGAAATGCTAAAGAATATAATTATTGAACAAAAGCGCCATTGGCTTCAACCACGGCCGAGAGACGATTTCGGAATCTCCTGTAACTTCTCTGGACAGCTCCTTATTCAAGTTGGGGAATACTGCCATAATCCTTGATTTCAGTGCATCTTAGGTGTTATAACGAGTTTCATTAGACTCTAGTTCAACCGCCCGCTTACATATAATTACCAAGGGTGTTGCACCCTGGGGTGTCATGCGGCCAGATGTAAGGGTTGATGTCTACTGAGGGTTTAATGGTGAAAACCAAATATAATGTTTCTCATACAAAATATTCATAATTTAGCAAAATGTATTGGGAACAGACAAATTCAAATTTGAACTTTTTGATAGAAATAAGAGCTTAGAGAACGATTGGGAATAAAAGAGAGTAC
>OZ038479.1:130499438-130559438 GCA_964036315.1 Acanthosepion esculentum
AAGTGTTCCTCAAAATACATTGGAGAAACATGCATAAATTAATAAAAAAAACGCATTTATAAACACAAAAAGGACCTCATAAATAACAATTTGACAAATGCTCTTGTCATACATCGAAATAATTTCAGGCATAATTGTGATTTGAAAAATGCTACACTCATTAGAAAAGAAAATAATTAACCCAGAAGGAAAATCCTCGAGGGTGCCGACATTGAATATTATCCAAATATTTATCTACGGCCGGGATTTTTTCTAATATCAACTTTCCTAACAGAATAACTACTCACTCAAAGCAATGTACACAACAAATATATCAAGTAATCAAAAGGAATCGGTTGAATCCGTCATCACAACTGTTCAAACAAATATTTCTACATATGAAAATTCTCTTCAAACATAAAACGTAAATAACGTAATTTTTAAGTTGCCCCAATGAATATATATGGACGTTCCAAAATTCTTCTACCCTCCCCCGCCATTAGAATATCTCACGCTTAATTCCATGAGCGTACCTATTTGCGATTGCTCGGTCTCACATTGTCCTGACCTGAGATGGAACAATTACATTGAGTCAATTGCTTCGTCCACCGCAAGAAAAGTTGGCCCCCGGTGCCGCGCCAGGTAATTTTTCTCGCCGGAGTCGATCCTTCAAATCTACAGATCAACCATTCGCCCTTGCATGAAGTGTTTCTGCCATATATGATCTGGAGCCCCTTCTGTATGTCTCAAGGTCCTTGATAAAATCCAGAGACGGATATGCAATGAAATTGGCCCTGATCTGGCATCTCGTCTGCAGTCGCTCTCTCACAGACGTGCCGTCGCGCCCCCTCTGTCTTTATTACAAATACTTCCATGGTAACTGCTCTAATTAACTGCTTTCGCTGGTTTCCACACTTCATGAATTTAAGCGTTCAACTAGGCTGGGGTCTCGCTCTCACACTGTCACTGCCGAAACTGTTAAATGTAACCGACACTTCTACTCCAATAGCTTCATGTCTCGCACTTCTCGCCTGTGGAACTCGCTCCCCATTTCTTGTTATCCTGATAGCTATAATCTCCAACTATCCAAATGTAATGTCAATCGACGTCTCCAGATGCCCTGATCTATCCCCTACCCTTCTCTTCTTCTTTTCCTCTATCACTCCTCTTTGCTCTCGCTCCAACTCTCTGTAACCCCTTGCGTGCTAGTTGCTTCCCGCCTTGCTTGGGGTGAAACGCTTAAAATATATATATTGATATACATGTGTGTGTGTGTGCCTGTGTGTGTGTGTGTGTGTGTGTGTGTGTGAATGTGCGTGTTTGTGTGTGTGTGTGTGTGCCGTGGAATCTCGATTCACGTATTTAATTCGTTCCTGAAGCCCGTTCGTAACCCGAAAACTTCGTAAACCGAAACTATTTTTTCAATAGGAATCAATGTAAAATGGCTTAATCCGTTCCTGGTCGCAAGATGATTGCTTACTTAAACTTTGACAACAGTGCTTTGGACACAGGTTTATACATAAAACTAATGAAAATCATTAAATCTAAGAAGAAAAAGACACAAATTAATCCAATACTAAATAGATAAAATATACACGAAAATTTTAATTTTAGCGTACCTGTAAGTAGGAGAGTTGATGGCGTAAGTGTAAGGGGAAGGAAAGAGGTGTTATTGTTTGGAAAGAGGAAGGAAAGACATGATCGTCTATTTATTTATAAGAATAGTTATCAGGCATTTGATAAATTTTTCGTGTTTGAGAGTATTATTGTGTTCATAGATACGCGTTTATTAAATTTCTGCAAGTTTCACCAATGTATTGTGAGGAGCAGTTGTGATAGTTTATTTTATATACACCTGCTTCAGAATTAATATTATTATTATTATTATTATTATTATTATTATTATGGGTATCTTTGGTTCTGATTATATTAAAAAAAGACTGGAATGTGGTTGTAATTATTTTTGTATTCCGGAGATTGTATAAATTGCTTTCTATTTTCAAAATACAATAATAAAATATAATAAAATCAATAACAAAGTACGAACACGGCCACAATGTGGTGACAGGGTTTGGAAAACAAACACATACAATTACTCTCGATACGTATATAAAAAATATCTACACATTCACTTAAAAATAAATAATCAGAAAAAAACGTCTTTGATAATGTTTAACAGAATAGCCGAAAGCGCTTGTGTATACAGAATATTCAGACAGTGTTTGCACACTTTATGTACAGAAAACACTTTTACGAACAGAAGAAAAAATGAATAAAAATAATCGCTCTATCTTTTCAGTAGTCTTTAATGAAACTTATATATATATATATATATATATATATATATATATATATATATATATATATATATATATATAAAGACTTGGGTATCTTAAATCTTTATAAATATTTCAATAGTTAAACAAAAAAAATTTTTTAGATATAGTTAAAACAATTTTTTTAAAGATAACATCTAAAAAATTATTACAGTTAGATTTACGTTACAAATATTCAAACACAGTTGCATTCCATATCACGTGACGTCCGCGTCTCGCGACGGACGCTACTTGTAAACAAACTTCTGAAAACAGTTATTTCTGATGAAAGATCGGGGTCGATCTGATATATCAAATATATATACATATATAAAAATATAAATAAATGCTTTCACAAAAAACATTCAATTTTTTTAATTTGCAACTTTTCAGTTGTTTTTTCTATATTATATACATATTAAGAAAGTATACGTGGCTTCTCATTATGCTATATATATATATATATATATATATATATATATATATATACTGACTAAAAGAAAATGTCTCCCTCTCATATTTTGAAGGACAACAAATTTACAGGTCCATCTACTATCAATACTTTTTGAAAAACTGAAAGAAAATTCTGGAACAATAATTACTTAATGAGTTCCGCCAGATAGATCTTACCAATAGTAATTTTTAAAAAAGAAGGATGGGGGTCTAAGCATTTGTGGTGACTACAAATTTGGTGTAAACCACAAAATATATGCAGACTCATATCCTATCCCCAATATAGAACGGGCTTTAAACTCCCTTGCGGGCATGAAAACATTCTCTGAAATTTATCTAAAGTCCGCATACCATTAAATAACTATTGACGAATAATTTAAAGAAGTCAAAACTAAGCACACCAATAGGTTTATTACGATGGAAAAGGATGTCTTATAGAATTAAAACAATAAGTACGCTTTTTCAAAGGGCTACATAGCAAGTTATTCGTAGCGATATAAAAATATAATATTGCTACCAAGATGAAATTTGCGTTGGTGTTATTAACGACGAATAGTCAAAATGGGAAAAAACAGTATGGTTTTGAATAAGTTAAAAATGCTTGTTTAACAAAATAACGAAATAGAATGTATGCACAACACTAAGAAAAATATAATTTTGAAGTTTATTCTATATCTACCAAAGGCATATGACCAGACCCCAGTCGCTAATTGACACAATATTAAATGTTGAATTAACTAAGGCTAAAAAAAAGAATTAGAATCTTTCTTAGGACTTGTAAATTTCTACAGACGATATATAGGGCAATATTCCGAATTGACAGAACATTTTGTTGCTTTAAGAAAAACAGAATATGGGATTTATTAGGATTAAAGAATTACAGAATATGGGATTTATTAGGATTAAAGAATTACAGAATATGGGATTTATTAGGATTAAAGAATTACAGAATATGTGATTTATTAGGATTAAAGGATTACAGAATATGGGATTTATTAGGATTAAAGAATTACAGAATATGGGATTTATTAGGATTAAAGAATTACAGAATATGGGATTTATTAGGATTAAAGAATTACAGAATATGGGATTTATTAGGATTAAAGAATTACAGAATATGGGATTTATTAGGATTAAAGAATTAAAGAATATGGGATTTATTAGGATTAAAGAATTACAGAATATGGGATTTATTAGGATTAAAGAATTACAGAATATGGGATTTATTAGGATTAAAGAATTACAGAATATGGGATTTATTAGGATTAAAGAATTACAGAATATGTGATTTATTAGGATTAAAGGATTACAGAATATGGGATTTATTAGGATTAAAGGATTACAGAATATGGGATTTATTAGGATTAAAGAATTACAGAATATGGGATTTATTAGGATTAAAGAATTACAGAATATGGGATTTATTAGGATTAAAGAATTACAGAATATGGGATTTATTAGGATTAAAGAATTACAGAATATGGGATTTATTAGGATTAAAGAATTACAGAATATGGGATTTATTAGGATTAAAGAATTACAGAATATGGGATTTATTAGGATTAAAGAATTACAGAATATGGGATTTATTAGGATTAAAGAATTACAGAATATGGGATTTATTAGGATTAAAGAATTACAGAATATGGGATTTATTAGGATTAAAGAATTACAGAATATGTGATTTATTAGGATTAAAGAATTACAGAATATGGGATTTATTAGGATTAAAGAATTACAGAATATGGGATTTATTAGGATTAAAGAATTACAGAATATGGGATTTATTAGGATTAAAGAATTACAGAATATGGGATTTATTAGGATTAAAGAATTACAGAATATGGGATTTATTAGGATTAAAGAATTACAGAATATGGGATTTATTAGGATTAAAGAATTACAGAATATGGGATTTATTAGGATTAAAGAATTACAGAATATGGGATTTATTAGGATTAAAGAATTACAGAATATGGGATTTATTAGGATTAAAGAATTACAGAATATGGGATTTATTAGGATTAAAGAATTACAGAATATGGGATTTATTAGGATTAAAGAATTACAGAATATGGGATTTATTAGGATTAAAGAATTACAGAATATGGGATTTATTAGGATTAAAGAATTACAGAATATGGGATTTATTAGGATTAAAGAATTACAGAATATGGGATTTATTAGGATTAAAGAATTACAGAATATGGGATTTATTAGGATTAAAGAATTACAGAATATGGGATTTATTAGGATTAAAGAATTACAGAATATGGGATTTATTAGGATTAAAGAATTACAGAATATGGGATTTATTAGGATTAAAGAATTACAGAATATGGGATTTATTAGGATTAAAGAATTACAGAATATGGGATTTATTAGGATTAAAGAATTACAGAATATGGGATTTATTAGGATTAAAGAATTACAGAATATGGGATTTATTAGGATTAAAGAATTACAGAATATGGGATTTATTAGGATTAAAGAATTACAGAATATGGGATTTATTAGGATTAAAGAATGATTGGCATTTGAAAATTTAAAAGCTCTTCTGGAAAAGAAGCCAGTAGTGAAAATATTCGACCCTAGAAAGGATTTAGTAGTAACAACGGACGCAATTTAACACACAGTTACGGAAATATTAGTCGTCCTATTATGTCTCCTTCAAACATAAAATTGTCAAAAGCAAAATTGAACTCCTCAAATATTGAGAAAAAAACGTTGTCCATAATATGGACGACAAATATATATAGCTCGTCAGGTTTTCGTTGGAAAGAAATTCTTACTAAGGTCCGACCATAGACCTTTAGAATTCATATTTTATCCGAGGAAGGAACTTAAGGTAACGTCTTCTAGAATTCTAACATGGGCCTTGATGTTAATGTCGTTCGATTTTCATATTGAGTACGATGAAAGCAATACCATTCTGCATGTAGACGCTTTGTCGAGATTGTTCATTACTTCTGAAAGTGAGAAAGAGGAGGAACAATTCGAAGATGCTTTCTTGCACTGGGTCGAAACTGATATTTTGCCGATAGGCAAATTTACTGATGATACGAAGCAAGATCCCATATTGAACAGTATGTTGCTTAGGATAAAAAAATAATAAGTGGAATAATTGCTCACGGACAGAAAGGCATTTTAAAGAGGTTAAACACAAGTTAACCGTAGAAAAGGGTGTAATTTACAATGAAGACGTAGTGGTTCCGTCGGCAACGTAAAGGAGCAAAATTATAAAAGAATTACATGATTTTCATTGTGGAATAACGTCTACAAAGCAGATTAAGACTATGGCGATCATCATCACACACACATACACCCTTACAAATTCAAATTTCCAACAGCATTCATTCATTGGACATTGAAATCGCTATATTTTCATATAGTAGATTTTGTACACCTTTGGGAGATTCGGCTCCCAGAAGTTCCCCCCAAAAATCATGCACTGATTGGTCAGTATCGACCAATCAGATTCCCTGCATGTGGGAAATGATTCTTCCCGCACAGCCCCCGCCTGATCAACTGATCACCTATAAAAGCAAGAGAAACGAAAAGACGCACTAGTGAGACTTTAGGTGACACAGAAATCGAATCGAGGACAGTTTAAGCTATGCGCCCATCTTCTCACTCAACTCACAAACTGCATATTCTTTCACATTTACATAATTTCCCTCTTGCACGGTATAACTGTTTAAGGACATTTATAACAGACTAATAACTGTTTCTTTTCTTTTCGAGAACTTTGATAGACTTTGATAGTCAAAGAGAGACAACCCTCGTCTTACTCATTGCATGCTTTTTCGTATACATTCTTTATTGTATGCGTTGTTGAATACAATTTTTATATATAATGATACCTTTGCCTTGTCCTTTATTTACATCAGTTTGGTTTCCTAATCAAAATCAAATAAATGTGGTGGAAGTCCGCCACAAGTCTAGAGGCATGGTGGCCAGGCTATTCTACAAATGTAACGGAACACATAAAAAGGTGTATAATGTAAAATGTCAAAAGAATATTTAGACAGACAAGAACACATACATGGCCTAAAGCGTTTCAAATTTGAGAGAGAGAGTACACATGGATCATGCACGTGTAAATGGAGTGAGATTATTCCGAATACTGGTAGATGTGTGTTCACGCTGGCCAAAAGGAATACAGATTGCCAACAAAAGAAATTCGAACGCGAAACAAGCATCAAGGATTATAGTTTCAAGAAATGGAATTCCGAAAACGCTAGTATCTGACATTGCCCGAGAGTTCTGTGAGGTCGGTATGCCCTTAAAACAAACTAGAAGCACTCACGACTTGTTTGGGGTGAAATGTTAAAAAAAAAGAAAGACAGTCACACTGACACAGAGAAATATAGATAAAAGAAAAGAAACGAATATAGAAAAATCAAATCGTAAAATATATAAGGTGTAAATTGGTCTTAAAGAATTGATCTATCTAGCTAGCTAGCTAGCTAGCTGTTTCTATTTAGCTATTTCTAAATGCGTTGCTTAGCTTCTGGAAGGCATCTTTCTCTTTCTATTAATTTATTCAAACATTATCTATCTATCTATCTATCTATCTATCTATCTATCTATCTATCTATTTGTTCCGTCTGCGATCTTCACAACTTCTTATCATTTGTAGCTCTAAAGAACATTCGAATTTTGACCACACCTCTTAGTCCCCGCTCTGCCATTTATTCACACAAACTCATTCAGTAGTTTACCCGTTGTTTCACCCTGTCTCGCCTGCATTCAATTCTTGAAGACCAATTTACACCTTACGTGTCATAGATACATCAATTGTCTTTTCCCAATTAACTGTCCATTTTCTTAATACTTTCGTTAACATTCCCAGGATGCTCACATTCTGTCTTTGATAGAATAGGTACCATTCTGTACGTCCCAGTCTCCGTTGCCTCAAATCTCGAAATAAATGAACCGAAAATATAATTAAAACCCGCCTCCCGAGACACGTAGGCTGAAGCCGCAAACATCGCAGGAGCTGATAGACAATACATTTCGTTCTAATATCTACAGAAAAATTGTGAGGTATAATGCAATACGGGATGAACAATTCAAGGATTGAAAAAAGAAAAAAAATTCTTCCGTCATTGAATGTGTATAAATATGTTTTCATTTTCAGTTTATATTTTCTTCGAAAATGATTTTTTCTCGTATATTTTAAATAACTCAAAATAGTAGGACATTTTTTACACATACAGATAGAGATAGATAAGGAAAAAAGATAGATAGATAGATAGATAGATAGATATGAACAGACTCAGATAGATGGATAGATAGATATGAACAGACTGATAGATAGATAGATAGATAGATAGATAGATAGATAGATAGATAGATATGAACAGACTGATAGATAGATAGATAGATAGATAGATAGATAGATAGATAGATAGATATGAACAGACTCAGATAGATAGATAGATAGATAGATAGATAGATATGAACAGACTGATAGATAGATAGATAGATAGATAGATAGATAGATATGAACAGACTGATAGATAGATAGATAGATAGATAGATAGATAGATAGATAGATAGATAGATAGATAGATAGATATGAACAGACTCAGACAGATAGATAGATAGATATGAACAGACTGATAGATAGATAGATAGATAGATAGATAGATAGATAGATAGATAGATAGATATGAACAGACTGATAGATAGATAGATAGATAGATAGATAGATAGATAGATAGATAGATAGATAATGTTCGGATAAATTAATAGTAAGAGAAAGATGCCTTCCAAAAGCTAAGCAACGCATTTAGCAAATAGCTAAATAGAAACGGCTAGATAGATATATACAAGGTGCGGCTGGTATCTGAGGACAGATTTTATGGATTAGTAAAGAACTTGCTGAACAAATGAATATAATTATATTTGATTACAATCAATTAAACATGAAATTTAGCTAACTATTATTTAATTTTATTCAATAAAAACACCACTAGCAACAATAACTGCCTCGACACGAGGTCAAAATCGGCTGCAAGTTCTGATTAATTGGTCCTTATTTATGTCAGACATTACTCAATCTATTGCAGCTTTAAGAGAGTCTTTAATTATATGAGGCTGTTTATTAACCTCCTTCTCAAGAACGCTCCACACATAATAGTCTAGTGGATTGAGATCTGGAGAGTTAGGAGGCCAAATGTTGGGTGTGATGTGGTCGTACAAATGGTCAGCCATCCATTCTTGTGTTCGTAGCGCCTTGTGTTATGGAGCCGAGTCTTGCTGGAACATGTAAGGCCTGCAGTTGCATATGTTGTCACTCCAATGTTGGACAACTGTTTCTAGAACCTCAATGTAATCAGCAGCATTTACTCTAAGACCTTGTGGAAAAAAGTGTTGTGGCATAACATGTCCTTCATTGCTAACAACACCCAATACCATAACACTTGAAGGAAATGTTGTGCACATCACTCTTGGCACCTTAGAAGGATCTGAACAAAGCCATCTGTTATTTCTTCTGTTAAGTTTTTGATCTTGATCAAAATTTTTCTCATCTGAGAAAAAACAAATCACACCAGCTTCTGAAGGATTTTTAAGTTTGTTTAAAAGCCTTTTGGATCTGTTTAAATGGTTTTCTTTTGTTTTTTCAGACATAAATTGACCTCGCTTCATCACGTAGGACTTGTATCGAATGTCTTCATGAACACTCCTTCTGATTGTTTTTTCAGACACATGCAGCTTTTTGGCAATTGACCTCATTGATTGACCTCGGTCTTCATCAATTGATTGCTTGACTTCCTGAATAAATTCGGATGTTCTCAGTTTATCAGAACGTGCAGAATGTCTTTTACGTTTTGATACAGACATTGGGGAACTGTCAGCGTCTTCTAACTCTTTTCGCATCTTGCAACTCTGAGGAAACGTGCAATATCCAAATCGCTATGATCAGCCTTTAATGCCACAATCACAGCAGGCCTTTTCATTTCATTTGTTATCATAGGGTTTGCCATTCTTGATTTCAGAAACATAAAACCATTAGAAGTTAGTGGGAAGCAGTATTAATCTTAAATCTGTATGTCCTCAAATACCAACCGCACCATGTAGATAGATAGATAGATAGATAGATATTACCAAACTTAGATAGATAGATATGAACCGACGTACATAAATAGAGAGATAGACATATAGCTATTAACAGACTGATATATATATATATATATATATATATATATATATATATATATATATATATATAGATAGATAGATAGATAGATAGAGAGAGAGAGAGAGAGAGAGAGTGATAGGTATATATTAACAGACTTAACTAGCTAGCTAGCTAGAAAGATATATATGAACCGACTTAGATAGATAGATAGATAGATAGAGAGAGAGAGAGAGAGAGAGAGAGAGAGAGTGATAGGTGTATATGGACAGACTTAACTTTCGAAAACGTTTAGCTGGTAATACTAATTTTTCCAAAAACGTATAGCCGACAACCGTATTTTTTCAAAACGGCCTTTCTGTTGGTCGTAGTTTTTCGTCAAACCTAGTACACGGATGTAGTTTATCGCCGTACCCAGAAAGCGGATGCAGTTTATCGTAGTACCCATGGAATCGTATGTATTTATTGTCATACTCATGGAAGCAGATGTAGTTTATCATCATAACCATGGATGCGGATGTAGTTTACCGTCATACCCAGGACGCGGAAGCAGTTTAACGTTATACCCATGGACACGGATGCATTTTATCTTCATACCCATGGACGCGGATATAGTTTAACGTCATATCCATAGACGCGAATGTAGTTTACCGTCATACCTATAAACGCGGATGTATTTTAACGTTATACCCATGGACGCGGATGTATTTTACCGTCATACCCATAGACGCGGATGTATTTTACCGTCATACCCATGGACGCGGATGTAGTTTCCCGTCATACCCATGGACGCGGATGTGGTTTACCGTCAAACCCATTGACGCCTCAGCAGTTTACCGTCATACCTATGGAGGCGCATGTAGCTACCGCTATACCAATGGACGCGGATGTAGTTTACCGTCATACCCATGGACGGGTATGCAGTTTACCGTCACACCCATGGACGCCTCTGCAGTTTACCGTCATACCCATGGACGCGGATGTAGTTTACCGTCATACCCATGGACGGGTATGCAGTTTACCGTCACACCCATGGACGCCTCTGCAGTTTACCGTCATACCCATGGACGCGGATGTAGTTTACCGTCATACCCATGGACGCGCATGCAGTTTACCGTCATACCCATGGACGCCTCTGCAGCTTACCGTCATACCCAGGACATGATTTGTTTGAAAGAAAGTAATACAGTTCAAAGAAAGCAACTATTTTAAAGTAGAAACTTCACACGTAAAAGACTTATTTGAAGAACGAAGTAACTCAGCAGCAGAATGATCTCAATGACTTAATGAGAATCATTTATCCGACTGCAGTCATTTACCAGTTTGTTAAGCTTAGGCATCAAGTTGCTTATAACAATTATTTGGTGTTGCTTGGTAACTTTCTTTTTCAAATTTACTAAAATTTGGCGGGTCGCATAGATTCATTTTGGCCGGACGTAGTTTGCCAACATCTGATCTAGGCAATCTCCTTTTTCCTTGAGACACCCTTATATTCCAGAGTTCAATAGAAATCGAATTCAATGTGCGGGATCGAGTTACTTCCAAGGTGGTGTGCGTTTTGCGTACACGCGACAACAGAATTTGACTTCAGTATCTGTCTATATTTCTGAGATGATTATTATGTACACTATTTACATTATTTGGACTATTGTCCTCATCTTTGTCGCCATATTTATTACAACGTTTCGGCCCTTCAGTATCTGTCTATATTTCTGAGATGAGGTATTATGTACACTATTTACATTATTTGGACTATTGTCCTCATCTCTGTCGCCATAGTTATTACAACGTTTCGTCCATTCAGTATCTGTCTATATTTCTGAGATGAGGTATTATGTAGACTATTTACATTATTCGGACTATTGTCCTCATCTTTGTCGCCATATTTATTACAACGTTTCGGCCCTTCAGTATCTGTCTATATTTCTGAGATGAGGTATTATGTACACTATTTACATTATTCGGCATATTGTCCTCATCTTTGTCGCCATATTTATTACAACGTTTCGGCCTTTCAGTATCTGTCTATATTTCTGAGATGAGGTAATATTTACACTATTTACATTATTCGGACTATTGTCCTCATCTTTGTCGGCATATTTATTACAACGTTTCGGCCCTTCAGTATCTGTCTATATTTCTGAGATGAGGTATTATGTACACTATTTACATTATTCGGACTATTGTCCTCATCTATGTCGCCATATTTATTACAACGTTTCAGCCGCCCTTCAGTATCTGTCTGTATTTCTGAAATGACGTATTATGTACACTATTTACATTATTCGGACTATTCTTCAGGTGGTTGGAATGTCGAACTGAACCGTTTATTTCGCTCACTAGCGTAGACTGTTGTAGTTCCACGTGATATGTTTAATGGATGTCAGTTATCAGTTATCTCCAGTTAATTTCCCTCTAAAAGTTCTAAAACCGGGTATTGAACTCACACTGTTTGGGTCCTGTGACTGGATCTAACCAACACCTTTATCCACTGTGCAATGTGTCCTTGAGGACATCTGTGTACGACTTGTAGTATTGCTGAGTCAAATGAATGATCTACGGAAATTGGTGGACAAAGCAGTTATAGTGTTTTAAATGGCGAAAGGCAAATAAACGTTTTCCGGAAACAAGTACAGGGGTTAGACTAAATAATTGAAACACTTGTTGTAGGGATACTGGCAAATTAATATGCCTAATTTGCATGAGTGCAAGAGAAAGCCTATAAAACTCGTCACTGAGAATAATGGGCAATACTAGTTTAGCGACTGATTTGTACTAAACCTTGACCTCACGACACTTTTTAAATTCAAAGAAAATTTGTCTATATTTCTGAGATGAGATATTATGTACAGTATTTACATTAGTCGGACTATTGTCCTCATCTTTGTCGCCATATTTGTCACAACGTTTCGGCCCTTGTACGCTCCGACCTTCTTCAGGGGGTTGGAATTTCGAAGACAAATATGGCGACAAAGATGAGGACAATAGTCCGACTAATGTAAATACTGTCAAAGAAAATTTATTTAATATGGAGTTGCTCCTCCTTTAGACTCACATAATGTTTTAATACGTCTAGAAATGGAATCATGCAGCTTCCTGTCTTCATCCAAAGGAATTTTCAGCCATTCTTCCATTAATACCTGGTCCAAATCTTTAAGGTACGACGGTGGAGAATAGCGGCTTCTAACTTGTCTCTCCAAAATGCACCATAAATCTTCAAAAATATTTCTTAACCATTCGAGCGGTATGCATTGGAGCATTATCGTCTTGGAAGATGCAGTCAATATCAGGGAATAAAGTCTGGGCCATTGGATGAACATGATCTCCCAAAATGTAATCTTTGATGTTGATTCTACCATGCAGGGCAACTACTGGACGGAGACATTTCCATAATATGGTGGCCTACACTATCACTGATCCACCTCCATGCTTCACTGTTGGAAGAAGACCGTCAGGTTTGTAAGATTTTTTGGGTTACCTCCACACAGAAACTTTCCCTGAGAAAAGAGAAAAACTGGACTCGTCTGAGAATATGTCTTGCTTCCATTGGTCTGCAGACCAGGCATTGTGATCTCTGCACCACTTCAACCTCTTCTGAATGTTGAGAGTGGAGAGAAGAGGTTTTCTTACGGCGGCTCTTCCATGATATCCAGCCTTTATGGAGCTCACGACGAACAGTTTTAGTAGAAACTGGACTATGCAGATGATTATTCAACTCAGCAGTCACTTTGGCCGTAGTAGTTCGATGATTTTTCGCCAAATTGTGATTCAATGCACGTCGGTTCCTGCCAGTACGTTTGCAAGTCCGGCTCGAATTGCTACGGTTGCTAGAGGTTTTGCTGTTTCTCGAATTTCATCTTAGTTCTTGATATGATAGCTCTTGAAAAACCAAACAGTTCAGTAACCTTAGTGAGCAAGGCCATTGCCATGCGAGCTCCAAAAAGTTGCCCTTTTTCAAACTCGGAGAGGTCACGCATTTACCTTAAATTTTACTAAATTCTAAAAGTAAATAAGACAAAGACAGTAAATTAGATAAATAAACGTATTTACAATAGATATAACCTGAAATTATGAAGTTTTAGTTAAAGTTGTTAATACAATAGGTATTTGAAATATAGGAGTGCAATTTGCACCTGTTCCAATTATTTTGTCCAACCCCTGTATATGAACTCGGACAGGAATGATTAAAATTAAAAAAAAAACAAAACAAAACACATCTGAAAAACAAAAACAAAAAAAAACAGATTAAATTTGCGGAAAAGCAATTATTTGGAATAATTTCTTCGTTCAATAAATCCAAATGATTGAATTCGATCATCGTCTAGAAGCATATAAATGGCGGGACGAAGGACTCAATATGGCGACGTCGTATATGAAACATTCCTAGGGTAGATTTTCTTTTTTTTTTCTACACGCAACCATTTTCTTTCAGAGATAATTCTTAGAGTACATGGCATGTTCTGTGAGAAAAAAAAAGGTCAAGACACCATCTTTATCCATCAATACGAACTGATGTTATCTGGCATCCAATTTTACGAAAGCAACATGGCGACGTTAAGTCAGCGGTCCACCACATTTAACCTGATGGCTACTGCGTCATCTAGATTGCATATTCTATTTCCCGCCCAAATAAAGAAAATGAATGAATCAAATTAAGCAAATCATAAACATATTTTTTTTAACTTTTCTGCTTTTCTCGTTCCTTTTCTCTACCTCACACACACACACACACACACACACACACACACACACACACACACGCACATATACGAACCAATTTCTAAAGGAATAATGGATATTTATTTATTAATGCGACATACGCCCATTATATTAAGAACAATTCTCGAATATTCAGGAGGATAAACTAAATAAAATGCGACTCATGAAATAAACGGAACGTCTACTCAAATATGAGTAACCACTAAATACCGTTTAACGTAATAAAAATATGTCTGACTAATGAATAATAATCCATTATTTCTTTAGAAAGTGCTTTGTTTACGTTTCAGATCCGAAGCCGATGAGTGATATATATATATATATATATATATATATATATATATATACATATATATATATGTGTGTGTGTGTGTGTGTGTGTGTTTGTGTGTGTGTGTGTGTGTGTGTGTATATTAGGGTATTACACCAAAAATATGTAAAAATCGCTACACAATTGCAGTCTTGTTTCAATGCATATCAATGCATCTCATCAGGTGGTTGTAAATTGTAAATTACGTTATGAACGTTGGAATTGTACTATATGTATTCTACTCATTCATATATGTTATATATATATATATATATATATATATATATATATATATATATATATATATATAGATACATAGATAGATAGATAGATATTTGTATAATACGTATGTATATATATATATATATATATATATATATATATATATGTGCAATCTTTATATATACTATTTATATATTATGTATGGGCGCTTATTTGAAAGCGCTCAATATCAGTGATAGAGGTAACATATTTAGTTGTTTTGATGCGAGTTTGTGATCCTGGGTTTCCCGACCTTTGTGATCTCACGTCATTTAATTTCAATGCGCGGAAGGTTATTCGTGAGTATGAACGGATTTTATTAAAAATAAGCAGACACAAATATATATCCTGTTCGAGAATATTCTGAATGTTAGAGAAAATTCCGTAGAAAATATTCGTTCTTCAGCAGGAATCGAACCCGCATCTTATGAGGAAACCATCATTCAGCCTGGCTTGCTATAATCGTTCAGCCACAGAGAACTTCTGGTTAAACAAATAACAAAATAACGCTTTTTTAAACATTAAAGCCGCTAAATAAATTAATAAAGTTTTATTAAAAAAACAGAGCATTTACTTAAATAAATGTAAAAAATTCTCAGAATTTAGCCTGTAGAAAAAGACATTTATAGCAAAACATCCTATCCCATCTAAATAATCTCAAAATAATTGCAAACACTTCCAAAACCATTATGGATATAATCAGATCCTCAAACACTAATAGTAATGATATTTCTGAAGCAGAGCAGGCATATGTAAAATAAGTTGCCAAAACTGTTCCTCACAATACATTGGAGAAACATGCAGAAATTAAAAAACGCATCTATGAGCACAAAAGAAACCTCATAAATTTTGTCCTCTGATGGACTTTATCAAGATAGATGTAAGGATATTTATTTTGCAAGTGCTTACAAACAAAATTTTAATGTCGTTAGATGTTCACATTTTTAAAATTTAAGAACACCTATATATATATATATATATATATATATATATATATATATATATATATATATATATATATATATATATATGATGAAAATGACATATTGATTTTCATATAACAAGAACAATTTTGGAGGCAAGCTATCGCGTAACTTTTTACGTCGAAGTAGTCGTATAGGGATTTGCTAAAAATAGCGTAGTTCTGGCACAAGGCCGAGATTAACCTATCCCAACTAAACCGCGTCCAAATAATAAAAAATACACTTCCAAGACCATTATTGATATGATGTGATTTCAAAACACCCATAACATTAATATTTGAAAACCAGGCATATGTAAAAATAAATTGCCAAACTGTTTCTCAAAATACATTAGAGAAACATGCATAAATTTAAAAAAAAACGCATTTATGAACACAAAAAGGACCTCATAAATAACAATTTGACAAACGCTCTTGTCATACATCGAAATAAATTCAGCCACAATTTTGATTTTATAAATGCTACACTCATAAAAAACAGAAAATAATTCACTGAGAAGGAAAATCCTCGAGAGTGCCCCGTTGAATATTATCCAAATATTAATCTGCGCCCAGGTTTTTCCCCAGTATCACTTTTCCTAACAGAATCACTACCCTCCCAAACCAACGTACACAACAAATATATCAAGAAATCAAAAGAGAGTAGTTGAATCCTACAACACAACAATGTCATCAATATTTCTACACGTGAAAATATTCTCTACAAAAAATATTCTCTTCAAATATAAAGTAATTGACGTAATTTGTCAGTTGACCATGTGAATATACAATAGCATTTTTCTAAATTCTTTTACTTGCTAATGACATTTTTGTTGTTTATAGATACTCTGTTTCAATAAATTAATTTCGTTTCTAGCCTTGAAGAAATCCACATGGGACGAAATGAAGTATATGAATATTGATTCAAGTCGCAACGCTAAAGTTCAAATATTTCAAGTGAGAATTTTTTTATATGAATTTTGTAATTTGGTAAATCCACGAATTCTTTTGTTGTAAGTGTTTTCCGGTTAACGTTCCAATATTATATAACCGTTAATAAATAACACATTCTTAAAAAAACATCTTTCGGTCTACAACACATTTATACCATCTTCGAGTATTGATTTTAAAGGAAAAAAATTACAGCCTGATGATGAGGACATGAAGTTCTTGAAAGTACTTGCTGCTCTAACAAATACACCAGATCCATCTGACAGCAATTTTATACATAAGGATCGCATCATTCAGTGGATTGTTAGTAGTTTAATGCTTATATTAAGTCTGTTAGCGAAGAGATTTCGCCATTAATTGCATTAATATTGCTAATTGATTCAATGTATGATTATCACTTTATAATATAAACTATATGCTGCCTAATATAATACAGTTGTGAATACATACATATATATATATATATATATATATATATATATATATATATATATAATATGTGTATATATATACATACATACATGCATATATATATATATATATATATATATATATATATATATATATATAGATATATATATATAAAAGTATACATTGAAACCAATAACAGCCAGCAGCGACAGTCTGTTACATGCTTATATATAATAATTGCGTATAAACATGAAACCGACTGTTACCGCTGGGTGTTGACTTCAATGTTTCCTTTTATATTTGCATACACTCTAAGCCGATATACAATAACGCACCATACTTCCATATATATATATATATATATATATATATATATATATATATATATATATATATATATATATATATATATATATATATAATTTTTATTGTTAGCAGTGGGACTCTTGTTCAAGCAAAAGATTCATTGCTCGTCATACTATTTGTTAGCTGTACACTTTAGCGATATATCCGATAGTATTCTGGTAAACTGACCGGCTACACTGCATTGATTCCGGCTTGAATTCTTCGCCGTGGGGAAAAAGTACGTAATGTTGACATGAGTAAATTATCAGTGACCAGCCTTGGAGAGCGTTGCGAATCTCCCCGCTTAAAAGACAAGGCCGACAATTTATGGTGTCGGCCATATTGATATGCGTTCGCCTCTACACTTGATTTACGGGTTCGTCATCATCTCCTTACGTCTGGAGAATATTTGCAGAGCTGAAGATATTTCATGGCTTAACTTTCCTGATTTTTTCTTTCTTTTTTCCTTTCTTTTTTTTATGTTTCGCCTCCTCTTTTACGGCAATGGCAATTATCAAGCGGATGGGGATATTTATTCAGTTCCATTTTATAGAACATGATTTCTGTTTGTCATTTCGTCAGGTTTTATGGGGTTTTTTATATATATATATATATATATATATATATTGCTTTACGATGTTTTTTCTTTCGTATTTTACTCATTCTGTTTTTCTCTATTTCATTCTATGATTCACGATTTCTTTCTTTGTTTTTCCTTTTTCTTTCATTCATTCTTTTTTTCGTTGTCTTCCTTTTTCTTTCATTCATTCTTTTTTCTTTCTTATTTCTTTTTCTTTCTTTTTCTTTCATTCATTCTTTTTTCTTTCTTTTTCTTTCATTCTTTTCTTTCTTTTTCTTTCTTTCATTCTTTTCTCTGGTTTCTTTTTTCTTTCATTTTATCTTTCGTTTTTCATTCATTTTTATCTCTATTATTCATTTTTTTCTTTCTTTCTTTTTCTTTTTCTTTTTCTTTCTTTCCTTTCTTTTCCCTGCTTTCTTTTTTTGTCATTTTATCTTTCGTTTTTCATTCATTTTTATCTCTATTATTAATTCTTTTTCTTTCTTTTTGCTTTCTTCCTTCCTTTCTTTCATTCTTTCTTTTATTCTTTAATTTTTCGTTTATACTCATTCAATCTTTCTTTTTTCTTCCTTTCTGGTTTCTTTTCTTCATTCTTCCTGTTTTCTTTTTCCTTCCTTCCTTTATTCTTTCTTTCTTTCGTTCATTCATTCTTTCTGTTTTCTTTCATTCATTCTTTTTCTTTCATTCTTTCTTTCTTTCTACTTTCTTTTTTCTTTTATTCTTTTACACATTGTTTCTTACTTTTTTCTTTTTACTTTCTTCATTCCTTTCTTTCATTCCAACTTTTTCTTTCTTTTTCATCATTCATTCTTTTTCTTTTTTCATTCTTCTTTCTTTTATTAATTATTTCTGTATTCCTTTTTCCTTCCTTCCGTCATTCTTACTTTCGTTCGTTCATTCTTTCTTTTTTTATTTTCTTTTTTTCTTTCATTTTTTCATTCATTCTTTCTTATTCTTTCTTTTATTCATTCTTTTTTCTCTCTCTTTTCTTCCTTTTTTACGTATTCATTTACTCTTTCTTTCTTCCTCGATCTTTTCTTTCTTTCTTTCTTCTTTTCTATTTCTGACAACTTTTCCTTTCTTTCTTCATTCCAATCGGCCGAGCCAAAAAAATGACTGCTTTACTTTGCTTGTTTCTTTCTTTCTTTCTTTTCCTTCCTCTTTACTTTGTCCTTTTTTCCTTTAAATCCGCCCATCTATTGCAGACTTTGTTTTCTTTCTTTCTTTCTTCATTCATTTAAATCAACCGATGCAAAGGTTTTCAATCTTTCTTGAAAGAAATCGCCCCAACAATATCTATTTCATATTTTCTTTGTTTCTTTCTCCGTTTCTTTCTCGATATCGGCCCAACCATATCTATTTCAGAGTTTCTTTCTTTCTTTCTTTCTTTCTTTCTTTCTTTCTTTCTTTCTTCAAATCGACCCAGCCATATATATTTCAGATTCTCTTTTTTTCTTCGTTGAAATAGGCCCAACCCTATCTACTATTTCTTCCTTTCTTTCTTCAAATCGACCCAGACATATATATTTCAGCCTATATTTTTTCTACGTTTAAATTGGCCCAAACCTATCTACTTCTTTTTTTTCTTTCTTTCGTTCTTTCATTCTTTCTTTCTTTCTTTCTTTCTTTCTTTCTTTCTTTCTTCAAATCGACCCAGCCATATATATTTCAGACTCTCTTTTTTTCTTCGTTGAAATAGGCCCAACCCTATCTACTTCTTTCTTTCTTTCGTTCTTTCTTTCTTTCTTTCTTTCTTTCTTTCTTTCTTTCTTTCTTTCTTTCTTTCTTTCTTTCTTTCGTTCTTTCTTTCTTCTAATCGACCCAGCCATATATATTTCAGACTTTCTTTCTTTATTTCAGAATTTATTTGTTTTTTTGTTTCTTACTTGAAATCAGCCCAAATATATCTATTACATACTTTCTTTGTTTCTTTTTTCTTCATATCTTTGTTTCTTTCTTGAATTCGACCCAACCATATCTATTTCATAGTTTCTTTGTTTCTTTCTTTGTTCCTTTGTTTATTTCTTACTTGAAATCGGCCTAGACATATATCTATTTCAGACGTTGTTTTTTTTTTGTTCTGTTTCTTTTTTTCCTTGTTTCTTTAAATCGTCCGAACCTTATCTATAGTATACTTTCTTTCTATTTAGTGTCTTTGTTTAGATCCGCCCAGGCATATTTACTACAAACGTACTTTGTTACTTTCTTTTTTGTGTTTCTTTTTATGATTCGTCCTTGAAATCAGCCCAATCACATCTATTACAGACTTTCTTTTTTTCTTATTTGTTTCTTTGTTTGTTTCTTTGTTGAAATCGGTCAAGCTATATCTATTGCAGACGTTTTTTGTTTGTTCGTTTCTTTCTTTTTTGTTTTTTTCTTTCTTTCGTGAAATCCTCCCAACCCTATCCCTTTCTTTCTTTCTTTCTTTCCTTCTTTCTTTAAATCCTACCAACCACATCTATTTGTTTATTTGTTTCTTTCTTTCTTGAAATCGGTCTAGCTATATCTATTGCAGACGTTTTTGTTTGTTCGTTTTTTCTTTTTTCTTTTTTCTTTCTTTCTTTTTTTAAATCCTTCCAACCATATCTATTTCTTTCTTTATTTCTTCCTTTCTTTTTTTCTTTCTTTCTTTCTTGAAATCCTCCCAACCCTATCTCTTTCTTTCTTTCTTTATTTCTTTCCCCCAACCACATCAATTTCTTTCTTTCTTTCTTTCTTTCTTTCTTTCTTTCTTTCTTTCTTTCTTTCAATCCTCCCAACCACATCTATTTGTTTGTTTGTTCGTTTCTTTCTTTCTTTTCTTGCTTTGTTTGTTTCTTTCTTTTATCTTTCTTATTTAAATCCTTCCAAACATATCTATTTCTTTTTCTTTCTTTCTTTCTTTCAATCCTCCCAACCCTATCTCTCTCTCTCTTTCTTTCTTTCTTTCTTTTTTGAAATCGGTATAGTTATATCTATTGCAGACCTTATTTGTCTGTCCCTTTCTTTCTTTCTTTCTTTCTTTCTTTCTTTCTTTCTTTCTTTCTTCCCATTGCATTTTCTCATTTCTCGTCCTCTTACCAAAGATCAATTTAAGCCATTTCTTCCTTGCCAACAAGATCCGTCCGGTTCCACATTATCCGGAATAATTCAATGTATCATTGGAAATATTCTCTTTCATTTTTCTATTTTAAGCCAACAAGGAAGTTCTTCCTTTACGCCAGGATCTCTCTTGGGATATGTATTTCGTTTTCTGTTCTTTTCCAATTGTCAGTACCTCGCCTTCCTTAGCGTTTCATTGTTTCGTTGGCATTCTAGAGTCTTTAACGCCATTAGTACACCTTTCACACGCGTCTGGAACTGTGTGACAGCAAGTTTCCGCTAATTCCCAGTACCTTCCTCAGTATTATCACAGATCACACAAACGGCCGTGGTGTTGATGTACTTAGAATAACTATAAGCAAGTAAACCGCTCAATGAGTTCTTACGGTCGGATGTCAGAACTGGAATAGAAAGAGATCGTTTGGTTTGGTTTAGTTTGGTTTGGTTTAGTTTGGTTTGTTTTACGGCATTATAAACCTCAATGGGTTATTTAATGCCGACAAGATTTTTTATTACTGATAATATTTTTTTCTTCAAAATTTTATTGCTGGTAATACGAGGGACATTAAATAAATAAGGTGAATTTTTCGGTATAAGGACTTCTAATACAGATAGAAGCTTACTCGTTTTTATTTTTTATTTTACTTCTTTTACACATGGATTTAATTTCTTTTGCAGATGAAAAAAAAACTTTGAGAGTTTTGACGATTAACAAAGATGGCCGACCAAGAAGCATGCTCCAGGATTGAACAGCGGTCAGTCATCAAGTTTTTGGTTGCTGAAGGGTGCAAACCAGTTGAAATTCATAGGAGAATGTCACCTGTGTATGGTGCCACATGTTTCAGCCCCAAAAATGTCTACAAGTGGGCTAAATTGTTTAAAGAAGGACGGAGCAGTGTTGAGGATGAAGACAGGCCTGGGAGGCCTACAGAAGTGAGGTCTCCTGAGGTGATCGAATCAGTCAATGACCTCATTCAGTCTGACAGAAGGGTGACAGTGGATCACATTGCAAGGACTTTGAGCTTATCTGTTGGGACAAACGCAGGGGACATCAGTCAGAAGGAGTCATCTTGCATCATGAAAACGCAAGGCCTCACACAGCAGGCCAAACGGTGCAGACCATCAACGAGCTGGGCTGCGAACTGCTCCCTCATCCCCCTTACAGCCCAGACCTTGCCCCTTCAGACTTTCACCTGTTTGGTCACTTGAAAGCGTTCACGAGTAGCACGAAGTTTAAAAGTGACGATGAAGTCAAAAGTGTTGTGAGCGACTTGCTGAGACATCAGTCCAAAGATTTTTACGCTGAGGGAATACAGAAGCTTGTGCACAGATGGGAAACGGGTGTGACAGTGCTGGGAGACTACGTTGAAAAATAATAAAAAAAGTAAGCTTCTATCTGTATTAGAAGTCCTTATACCGAAAAATGCACCTTATTTATTGAATGACCCTCGTATTTTTCTTCATAATTGTATTACTAGTAATATTTTTTCCCTTCAAAATGTCTTGCTGGTAATATTTTTTTTTTTTTTTAAAAACGTGTGTTGCTGGTAATAATTATTTACAAAAATACATTGCTGGTAATATTTTTTTTTCAAAAAATGTATTGCCAGTAATATTTTTTCTTCAAACCTGTATTGCTGGTAATATATTTTCCTTCAAAAAATTTATTGCTCGTATTAAAACGTATTTTGACATTTTCACCGATTTTTTAGCCTAGTTTGGGGTTTAAATATTTGCCCATTGCTGGGATGTTAACAGGTGCTACAAACCCCGGCTCAGGGTGGACTTGGGAACACCAGCAATTAAGAGGTGGTTCCACGCTCCTCAACACATCCTTATCAGAGGGCTTGCTGCTCGACGTAGTTTATCGTCTTACCCAGGACCAGAAAGAGAGGGGGAAGTATCAAACACTATTTAGAGCTCTAAAAGTGGAAATATGGAGAACAAGGATAACTTACGCCTTGGAAGGATTTTGCAAAGAAAAGAAGAAGGAAGATAATGAATTAAATTATAGAACACTATTGAATATTAAATTACCCCCGCTACAAACTAGAGAATCACTCAAAGTAGAGGGTGAAATTCAAAAGTTAATTATGAATTAGCTAGGGAATAATAATGGCTGAGGTATAAGAAAGTAAAAAATAGGATAATGAAGAAAGATAATGATTGACCTTGATGTTGAGAAGTCAAGATTGAAGTGTTCTGGGAAGTACCTGCTCGGGAGTTCTATTTTAGTTCCATAAGTTTTTTAGTTCTTGAGAGGAAACGGCGACAGAGTAGAACTCTGTTCTTACATATGGAATATGGAGAAAAGGAATTTTCAAAGTTGCGACCGTGGGGAAGAGAATTGCAGAATTGAACATATGATTCTCCACCCGCCAAAATCAGTCAGATAGATCACTTGCTAAAATTATGTTCTAGACTTTCTTAAATTTCCAATTTTCCGCATCGATTAGTTTACTATTTATATAGGTGGGTTGGTTGGTTACTTGATTTTATTTCTCGTCATATTAATCTGTCTGGAATATTTAATGCTGAAATTTAAATTTTTTAGGCAGCAACTTTATACTTTAAACTATGGAGTATTGCTGCAATATATGGTCTGGGTCCCCTGCTGTTTGCCTCAGGGTTTTTGATAAGATCCAGAGACGGATATGCAACGTAATTGGGCCTGTTCTGTCATCTCGTCTGCAGTCGCTCTCTCACAGACGCGCCGTTGCCTCGCTCTGTCTTTTTTACCAAATACTTTCACGGTAATTGCTCCGATGAGCTGCTTTCGCTGGTTCCCAGGCCTCATGAATTTAAGCGTCCTACGAGGCTGGCATCCCGTTCCCACCCCTACACCGTTGACACTATTAGATGTAGACGTCTCTTCTACTCCAATAGCTTCATGTCTCGCATATCTCGCCCGTGGAACTCCCTTCCTTATTCCTGTTTCCCTGACAAATATAATCTCCAACTATTTAAGTGTAACGTCAATCGACATCTCCAGTTGCCTTGATCTATCAACTTCCCTTCTCCACATCCTTTCCCCTTTCATTCCTATCTGCTCTCGCTCCAAATCCTCTGTAACCCCCTTGCCTTGATCGATCCACTATCTTTCTCCACATCCTCTCCTTTACCACTCCTATCTGCTCTTCCTCGAAACCTTCTGTAACCCTTTGCGCGCTAGTGGCAACCAGCCTTGCTTGGGGTGAAAAGCTTTTTAAAAAAAAATTATACTTTCAGTTTAAGTTATGTTTATTTTTAAGATACATAATATACGGGGTGTCCATAAAGTTCGTGTGCACTTTAAAAAAAAGTATAACTTTATTTGTATTTGCGATTGAAATAGTTTGTAAAAAAAGCATGAGAAAGAAGTAAATCTATATTTTTTTAAGGTTTTATTGAAATTGTATTTAAGTTTCCACATGTCCTCCATCATTAGCAATACAAAGGGTAATACGATTTTGCAGTTCACGGAAAACATTTGCCAACTGATTTACAGTAATGCCTGAAATCACATTAGTTATTTTAGCTATACTTAAAACTAGGTACATTATACATTATAACATTTTTTACAGATTATTTCTATCGCAAATACAAATAAAGTTATAATTTTTTTAAGGTGCACACGGACTTTATGGACACCCTATATAGATCATAAAATATACTGTTCGTAATTTTTAAAATATATTGCTGGTAATTTTACGATAAAAATGTATTTTGATACGGTTTCAGTGTTGTATTCATTGCCATTTTGCTATAAAATGTATTGTTGGTCATCTATATCGATAAAGTTGTAGCCTCTGTCTGTCTGTTATTGAACTTCTCCGTATATATTCTGAAACTACATTCCCCAGGGTGTGGGGATAAGTATATTTCCTCTCAATTAAAGGTGGTCCCTGGTGGTGGTGGTGTGGGGGGTGGTCGATCTCCACCAACTGATTTTTTTTCCTTTTGACATAAATTAAATTTAAATTTGAACAAGGAAATTGCTCCTAAGGTAATTGGATAAATTTATTTCATTTTGATCAGAGAGAACCCCCTGGGGTGGGTGCACAAACCCTCCACTGATTTTTTTTTTCTTTATTTAAATTAAATTTAAATTTGAACAAGGGAATGACTCCTATCCAAAATATACAAGGAAAAAAAAACAGAAGATGGAGGTCACATCGGCAAGATCAAAATGAGACGATATGGATGTCACGTTGAGCAAGAAATCACCAATCAGTGGGTAGTGACAATTCAACTGTCATATCAATGTTGAAATCTGCCCATCAACTTAATCAAGTGTTGCATCAACTACATATCAAAGGGGTCAGATTTAGCTGTTTTTGCACAAACTCCCATGCTTTTTTCAAATTTTTTAAAATTAAATTTAAATTTGAACAAGAGAATGATTCCTAGCCAAAATATAGAAGGAGAAAGCCAGAAGATGGAGGTCACATTGGCAAGATCATTGTGTAATATTGAAATGCATCATATTTCTTCAGGAATTATAACTATGATTTAAAATCATTATCATAATCATTTTCTTTCAAAAGAAAATTTGTGACACGCAGCAAGGTGCGGCTAATTTGGTTAGTTTTATTATAAAAATGTATTATTGGTCATTTTACCATAAAATACTATTGCTGGTCATTTTATTGTAAAGATCTACCGTTGCTTTTTGTTTGGGGGTTCACTATTTGCCCATAGCCGTGATCTTTGAAGGCACTACCACGCTGGATTAAGGTAGACCTGGGTACAGCAGCAATTAAGAGGTGGTTTCTATGGTCCTTAATACATCCAATCTCCCGTTCAAAGCCTTGGTTCCGGATGTAGTTAATCGTCATACCCATGACGATATGTAGGTGACAAAGGTATTCGAATAATCCACAACCTATGCTGGCAGCAAACCGCCCGCACAGGAGTGGAAAATGATGAGTTCAGTGAATATACAAAAATCAAAAGAGGTGTAAGACAAGGATGGGTCTTCTTGCCAGACCTTTTCAGCCTATACAGCGAGGCCATTCTGTGAGAATTAGAGGTCCTGTCCTGATTCTTTATTGACGGCCAAAACGTAACAGAATAAGATATGCAGATGACACAGCGTTGATAGCAGATGCAGAAAGGAAACGACGAGAATTCCGACAGAAGGAAAGCGAGAAGAAGGGACTATGCATCAACTGCAAGAAGACGGAGTGCATGTGCAACCCCACAAAAAAACCCCAGCCCAACATGCAAATTACAGATTAGAGATACTGAAATCAACTATTTCAATATCAGGGTAGCGTTTTGGACAACAAGGTCTCATCAATTTACAATTGAGTTGTATTGAATTAGGCTGGCTTTATTGTACTCGACTGGGCTAGAGATCTCACAACTTGCAGTTGAGCTTCTTAGATGTAACCGTAAATTTAATGCTAACAGTTCCTTTTTTCACACTTTTGGAACTCCCTTCCGGCTCCATGCTTTCCAGCCAACTTTAATCTGCAAAAATTCTAAATGTAATGTCAATCGCTATCTACTGTCCTCCTGATTACTCTTTCCTCTTCCCGCTCATTATTAATGTTTCTGTTCCTAATTCTTCCACACCCAGTAACCCCTTGTGTCTTAGTGGCTTTACTGCCTTGCATGTGTAACTCTCTTCCGTCTCCATGCTTTCCAGTCAGCTTAAATCTGCAAATATTTAAATGCAATGTCAATCGTTATCTACAGTCCTCCTGATTACTCTTTCCTTTTCCCGCTCATTATTAATGTTTCTGTTCCTAATTCTTTCACACCCTGTAACCCCTTGTGTCTTAGTGGCTTTACTGCCTTGCATGTGTAACTCTCTTCCGTCTCCATGCTTTCCAGTCAGCTTAAATCTGCAAATATTTAAATGCAATGTCAATCGTTATCTACAGTCCTCCTGATTACTCTTTCCTTTTCCCGCTCATTATTAATGTTTCTGTTCCTAATTCTTCCACACCCAGTAACCCCTTGTGTCTTAGTGGCTTTACTGCCTTGCATGTGTAACTCTCTTCCGTCTCCATGCTTTCCAGTCAGCTTAAATCTGCAAATATTTAAATGCAATGTCAATCGTTATCTACAGTCCTCCTGATTACTCTTTCCTTTTCCCGCTCATTATTAATGTTTATGTTCCTAATTCTTTCACACCCTGTAACCCCTTGTGTCTTAGTGGCTTTACTGCCTTGTATAGGGTGATAGCGAATTAAAAAAACATATAAAACATTTAACCATTACTGATGTGCATTCTTAAGAAAGTAAGATGTCCTACCAGGATTTATTGTTGGTAGGCACTATATTAGTGCGAGATGCGCAGATGGTGTCGTGTCATTGGTAGTCTCAGACGGGATACTCCGAGAAATGTTAAGTAAAGGAAAGCAGGAAGAATGGACTGACTATCAAGAGTAAGAAGTCTCACTGCCTGATTGTAAGCAAGGGAAACAGCTTAAGATGCTAACTACGAATGGGAGATATCAACATCAATCACGTGCAGTAGTATATGCGATGAGCCTTAACAGATGACGGAAATGGTGACACCAAAATCCGAAGGCGCACTGGGATAGAGAAAGATGTCTTACAAAAGCTGAGCAAAGTATTAACAAACAGGAAAAAACATTTGTTAGAAACAGCAAATAAAAACTACTGCTTTGTTATGTAGTATCAGTCCTCTTATATACCCCTGAATGCTGGACAATCTCCTCACAGATTATGAAGTGAAGCAACAGAAATGTGGTTCTACAGGAGGATACTGAGAACATCATGGACGGACCGAACATGTAAGCAACGAGGAAATTCTAGAGAATATGGAAACGGAATGGACACTTATACTTAATATCCGAAAGAGACAGTTGACATTTCTGGGGCACATAATGAGAATAGAAGGCTTGGAAAATTTGATACTCACAGGGTAGATTAAAGGAAAGACAGGTGGAGGAAAGCAGCTCACACCGTACTTAGCGAGCTCGAGTGAATGGATATCTGAGCTGGGTTAGGGAGAGATGACAAGAAGACAAAAGTTATTAAGAGCTACAAAGAACAGGAAATTGTGGAGAGCCATGTACGTCAACTTCCTGAAAGTATACCGAATATAGAAGACAAAAAGAAGAAGACAAAGAAGAAGACAAAAAGAAGAAGTCAAAAAGAAGAAGACAAAAAGAAGAAGAAGACGAAGAAGAAGGAGACGAAGAAGACGAAGAAGACAAAGAAGAAGACAAAAAGAAGAAGACAAAAAGACGAAGAAGACGAAGAAGAAGACAAAAAGAAGAAGACAAAAAGAAGAAGACAAAAAGAAGAAGACGGAGAAGAAGAAGAAGAAGACGGAGAAGAAGAAGAAGACGAAGAAGAAGATAAAAAGAAGACGAAGAAGAAGACAAAAAGAAGAAGAAGACGAAGAAGAAGACGAAGAAGAAGAAGACAAGAAGAAGAAGAAGACAAAAAGAAGAAGAAGACAAAAAGAAGAAGAAGAAAAAAGAAGAAGAAGAAGAAGAAGAAGAAGAAGAAGAAGAAGAAGAAGAAGAAGAAGAAGACAAAAAGAAGAAGAAGAAAAAGAAGAAGGCTCTTTGCGTATATGTCTTAGAGACCTCTCGGGATCCAACTTTGAAGGCTTTCATGTTGGATTGCAACAATTAGTTTCGAAAATTCTTTATTGAATGAAGCGGTCCGATTTTATTTCAAAGTTGCAGAAAATATGTTCTTTTTAAATTTAAATCTCATATAATTTGTACCCCAATCGTTTATTGATATATTAAATTTATTCCATGAATATATATATATATATATATATATATATATATATATATATATATATATATATATATATATATCAGTAGCATGTCGAATATTCATGAAGCTGAATGACTAAGAAATCCTGAAACTATTTTGGGACGAATGTAGAACTGACGAGATTTGTTCTTGTGTGATCTTCAGGAATAACTATCAGGTATTTCCTGATATGGCATCGCAGGGACCTGAGCTGTAAGACAAAGAAACGGACGACGATGAATAGAACTCGAGAGACGATGTCGACGTGCTGTATGGACAAAGCGAAGGAGAAGCGTCGCCATGGCGAATTGCGCCAACACTGCAAGCGATCGGACTCAGGCCAGGCAAAGAAAATTGATTTCTTCTTCTACTCCATCATCATCATTATGATCGTCCTCTTCCTCTTCTTCTTCTTCTTCTTCTTGTCTTCTTCTTCTTGTTTCGACTATTCTCTCTTTCTTTTGTTCATTCTTCCATTTCGCATATGTCTTTCGCTTATTATTTATTCATTACTTCTTTGAAAGATTACTCCATGTTATTTTTGCTTAAATGCTTCTGTATTTATACTTCTTTCTTCCTTCCTATCTTTCTTTCAAAAAACTAAATGCCGCTGATTTTTAAAAAAGTGCTAGACAATGGTAGTTTTCGGACCATGAATTGTCAGATTATAATATCGTACTGTACAAAAATAAGGACAGGTGCCTATTAAGTTACTATTTATCTCTAAAATTAAAATTAAACGAGTACTGTCCACCTCTTTAATCCGGCACAGTCGGACCATAATACTACCGGACTAGAAAAATGCCGGATGATAAAAATCACCCCTAAAACAACATAGTCTTGGCAGCTCACTCCGTATATATATATATGTACATATATATATATATATATATATATATATATATATATATATATATATATATATGCAAAATGTATATGTGTATATATATATATATATATATATATATATATATATATATGAGTGTGTGTCTGTGTGCAATTTCTTGTATATATTATTTATATATTATATATGCGCGGTACTTATTGGAAAGCACTAAATATCAGTGATAGAGCTAACATTTAGTTGGATTGATGTGAGTTTGTGAACCTGGGTTTCGCCCTATTTGCGATCGTCAGACAAACCGATTAATTTTTAAATTTTGGATTTATATATGGTTGCGTATATCAGGCCTGATGATTGCGTCTAGCATGAAACAATCTGTCGCCCCTGAGCGTTGACTTCAATGTTCACTTTTATATTTACATACGCTCTGCCCCTGACACTGAGCATTTTATTCCATAAATATAGCAGCCCTTAAAACTGTATTTCTTCATATCCATTTACGTATCTATCTACCATATTTTAAATCAGTTAATTTTTTATTATAATATATATATTAATACATATATATATATATGTGTGTGTGTGCGCGTGTGTGTGTATTGCTGCGTTTTCAAACATAGAACTTAGGTTAAAATGGGAAATAAAACAATGCTTCCAAACAAGTTTTTTTTTATTATTATTTCAGACATTGTAATGGCTATAACCAGCCTAAAAACAACAAATATTTTTTACTTACTAACCTGAATAGGTAACTATGCAGCTATATATTAGAAATGAGCAAAACCGTATAACCAAAACACTCAATGAATAAAGCTTATAACGGAAAATAAAGCAATCATTGATGCTTCCAAACAGGTTTTTATTGTTTTATGAAATACAAAGGCTACAAAAAGCCTAAAACACAAAAATAAAATATACTTACTGTTGTAACCTAGAAAGGGTTACTGAATGAGGAATAACCAAAACGGAGGTTGGAAATGAAATGGTAATCTTTATAAAATCAACAAAATACAATACTCGCCAGCGCCTCAAGTAGGTAAACCCCTGCTAGTGGTGGACAACGTAGACAGCGTATTACCGCCACTTACAATAGTGTCCAACGTATTTATGTGGATTGGGGTATATTCATTAGTGTTCATAGGTACGGTATATATCACTTACTATCCTGAAAGATGCAGCTATATATAAGATATGAGCAAGACCGTATCACTAAAACACTCTGCTGTTGTCGGCTAATGCGGAAAGTTGTAAATTACGTGCGACGCTTCCTCTTGTAGCTGCTGCTGATACAAACATGTATCGGACTATAAGAGCTACCGGATCACAGACTGATTAAAGATGTCGGGCTGTATTCGTGTCGCTAGTTAGCTCATTTAGAATGTTTAAATTACGAACTGTTTCGTTCAATGATGGCTCGTTTGCTATTTTAATAATGTTGACCATGTTTCCTCGTATTTCATTTTGTCCAATATTTTTCCACTGTCTTCCATTTCCTTGAATTACGCTTTTCTTAATTCGCTTATTATGTTTGCTTGTTGGTTTTCATTTCCTCAACTTCTTAATTATTGGTGTCGTTTGCTTCGTATCTTAATTGGCTTTCCTGTTACTGATTTTCCAGTTCTCCATTTTGAAATATATATTATTTCGATTTGACTTGCATTTTAATCATCATTCATCATATGTGATTCTGTTTCTCCATCTACGTTATTTTCAGACCGTGGTGTGTTCCATATTGTAATTCCTATCAATGTTACGTGTGTCCGGTGTTTTCAGATCTATTAATCTTTCGTGTGTCCGAGATTTTCAGTTTGAACAATTTCTTGTGTCTTCGGTATCTTTAGGTCTATAAATCTTTCCAATATTTCCAGTCCATATTCTTGCATTGTCTTCTGGACCGTGGCGCAGAAGGTCTCCATCGGTGCCGAATGAATATAATACGGCAAGTCCATTCCAATCCGAGGGCTTCAACTACATCTGGAATTGTTGATGTCCTCATGTGCCACAGCTTTAAGATTTCGATTTCAAGGTCCTTGTATTTTGAGAGTTTTTTTTTTGAAGATCTTCAAAAATACATTGCAGTCTGCAGGGACCACCATATAAGTCAGGAGGCAACATTTTGTTTGCTGTCTCTAATAACGATGTCTAGACGAATAGCTTTGATTGTTCTGTCTGTGTGTATTGTGTAGTCCCATAAAATTGTTACAGGTCCTATCTCCGTAACTGGGTCTGGGTGGTGTTCATACGAATTTCTTTCAGTTTCCTTTCCGTAGAAGTTGCAGATTTTCCAATGCAGATATTGGCCCACTCTGTCATGGACGCGGATGTAGTTTATCGTCATGCCCATGGACGCAGATATAGTGTATCGTCATACCCATGGACGCGGATGTAGTTTATATTCAAACCCTTGGACGCGGATGTAGTTTACCGTCATACCCATGGACGCGGATGCAGTTTACCGTTATACCCATGGACGCGGATGTAGTTTACCGTCATACCCATGGACGCGGATGCAGTTTACCGTCATACCCATGGACGCGGATGTAGTTTACCGTCATACCCATGGACGCGGATGCAGTTTACCGTCATACACATGGACGCGGATGCGGTTTACCGTCATATCCATGGACGCGGATGTAGTTTACCGTCATACCCATGGACGCGGATGCAGTTTACCGTCATACCCATGGACGCGTATGCAGTTTACCGTTATACCCATGGACGCGGATGTAGTTTACCGTCATACCATTGGACGCGCATGCAGTTTACCGTCATACCCATGAACGCGGATGCAGTTTACCGTTATACCCATGGACGCGGATGTAGTTTACCGTGATACCCATGGACGCGGATGTAGTTTACCGTCATACCCATGGACGCGGATGCAGTTTATCGTCGTACCCATCGACGCAGATGTAGTTTATCGTCGTACCCGTGGACGCGGATGTAGTTTGTCGTCCTACCCAGGACGTGCAGTAGCTGCTAAAGCTGTTGCATATATGACATTATTTCCTCCCGTGATGCATCCAACTGGTTTGACCGTTAACATTGTTTTCTGTGCAGCATCATATTTTTGGACAGTGTGTTTATTGCACTTTCTTTGCCATAAGAATTTTGGGGAGCTGGTCTTTGTCTGACATTTGTGTGCGAGTTGCTCTGCTGAGTATCTGAATGATGTGGTTTTTCGCTTCAGTGATTTGACCTCTTGTTTTCATGGAATGCTTCCCTAATGTCGTTGCATTCATCCTCAGGGACATAATCCGAATCACTGCAGTTATTTATGTCGCAAGTGAATATTTTAGTTTTATCTCCTGAGAGGTTATTATTTCGTATCTCATTTAGTTTAGTTTTTACCTCATTCTTTGTCATATTATTTATTTCCATTCTCACCTCATTGTTGTTTGTGTGATGGGTTATTGCATTTTGTCTTATATTTGGTTTTATCTGATCTAATTCTTCATTTGAGAGTCGTTTATTTCGATCGACGTCCCAGCGGACATTGGCAAGCATCTCTGGGTCGAGATAAGATTTTATCCAGTTCCTGCCATTTCTCTTCATATTCTGATCCGTGATGTCCTTTTGCAGATATTCGAGTTGTCTTGACTAGTTGATACTCTTCGCAATACTATTTCTTTCGCCTTGTTTTCATTACTTGATTTGGGATCGAGTCAGTTGGTCCAAGGTTGGGAATTGTCTGGGTTTGGTAACCAGGTGTCTCATCGTTTTTTGGAAAAGTTTGTTCCAGTGACAGATTTTTCGACCCCAGACTTGTTCCTATCACGGGTGACGGCCGGATCGGTATGAAGATTTTAAGTATTGAGAGTAATGATGTTTTTTTTTTGGCTTTTTAACCTTGGCCGCCAAGGGGTAATGTTGTTCAAGATACCAGTTCTGGGACTATTGTCGACCAAGACTAAAGAACTCGTCCTGCCTATGAAGAAGGTAAGTTATATTCAGATGTCTAGTGTTCGAGAGTTTTTCACCAGGTTTGGTTTGGTTTGAATTGTTTTATTTTGTTTTACGACATATCAACCTCAATGGGTTATTTAATGCCGACAACATTTTTCGGATATGTTCGTATGAATAGAATATGTATTCTTTGGTTTGGATTGCTTTGGTTTATTTTGTTTTGCGGCATATCAACCTCAATGGGTTATTTAATGCCGACAACATTTTTAGAATAGATTCGTGTGAATCGAATATGTATTCTTTGCTTTAGATTGGTTTGGTTTATTTTGTTTTACGGTATATGAACCTCAGTGGGTTATTTAATGCCGACAAAATTTTTAATTGCTGGTAATATTTTGTTTTGTCAAAAATCTGTTTCTGGTAATATTTTTCCTTCAAAATGGTATTGCTGGTAATAGTTTTTTTTCAAAAAAAGTATTGCTTGTAATAGTTAACTATTTGCCCAAAGCTGGGACCCTAACAGGTGCTACCACCCCGGGTCAGAGTAGACCTTGGAACTCCAGCAATTAAAAACCTCAAAAACCTGCTGATCTGAGGCTTTTCTGCTGGGCATAGTTTATCGTCTTATCCAGGACGCGGGTGTAGTTTATCGTCTTACCCAGGACGTTTTTTTTCATCAGTGAGGTAACTTGTGGATATTGACATGGTACTGAATATAAGTTTTTACTTAGCATAAAACACAATAGCCATTACCAGATGAAAGGTCAAGGTGGATATACTGTGGGAGTTATCACGAAAAAAATAGTAAAGAAAAATTTAAAAAAAGTCAAATTGGCTTAAATAAAATAAAAATAAAACGCAAAGAAAAATATTATTTCAAATTGATTTTATAAAAATATTATTTGTAAATATAATTATATAAAAATGTTATTTCAAATTAATTATATAAAAATGTTATTTCAAATTATTTATATAAAAATATTATTTGTAAATATAATTATATAAAAATGTTATTTTCAAATTAATTTCTAAATGTTATTTTCAAATTAATTATTTTAAAAATGTTATTTCAAATTATTTATATAAAAATATTATTTGTAAATATAATTATATAAAAATGTTATTTCAAATTAATTATATAAAAATGTTATTTCAAATTAATTATATTACAGTTCTCACCGACACCAATACGAGTGATAATAATTAAACCTTATAGGGCAGATCAGCTCCTCCCCCAATAACAGAGTAGCGGGCTTGTCACTAAGGAATTCATGAAGCAAAATAAAAAAAACAAAACAAAAAAATTGATTTTATATTTGGGAAGCTTCTTTTTACATTTTCCTCATAACAAAGTACCACGAAAAAGTATTATTTTCAGTCAGAAAAGATCGCCAAAAAGAATCTGACCGAATTAGAGCAATAAGAATTCACATGCAGCCATTTGCGAATGGAGGAATTTCTTTAAAGTAGCATTTCAGATAATCACCCACGCACATACATCGATTTTATGTTTAGAGAAAAAGCGTAATTCAATTTTAGTCATTATTATTATTATTATGGTTATTTTTGTTATTATTATTGATATCATTATTGTTATTGTTAATATTATTGCTGTTGTTATTATTATTATTGTTATTCTTATTATTGATATCATTATTATTATTGCTATTATTATTATTTTTATTCTTCTTATTGTTATTATCATAATTGTCATTATTGTTATTATTATTATTATTATTATTATTATTATTTCTATTATTATTGTTATTGTTATTATTATTATTGATATCATTATTATTGATATCATTATTATTATTGCTATTATTATTATTATCATTATTGTTATTATTATTATTATTATTGTTATTTTTATTATTGTTATTGTTATTATTATTGTTATTATTATTGTTGTTGCTATTATTATTGTTGTTATTATTGTTATTATTATTATTATTATTATTATTATTATTATTATTGTTATTATTGTTATTGTTATTATACCATTTTCTCCTCGGATCACACTTTCTATATAATTTACACATATTTTCTTCTTCTTTGTCATCAACTAATTATTATTATATTACTTCTTCTTCTTCTTCTTCTTCTCCTTCTTCTTCCCTTCGTCTCTTCTTCCTTCTCCTCCTCCTCCTTTTTTCTTCCTCTTCTTCTTCTTCTTCTTCTTCTTCTTCTTCTTATATTATAATTATTTTCTTCTTCTTTTCCTCCTCTTTCTTCATCGTCTTTTCCTTCTTCTTCTTCTTCTTCTTCTTCTTCTTCTTGTCCTCCTCCTCCGCTTCTTCTTCTTCTTTATTATTTTTCTTCTTTTCTTGCCTCCTCCTTCGTCCTCTTTTCTTTCTTCTTCTTCCTCCACTTCTTCTTCTTCTCTTTCTCCTCTTCTTCCCACTTTTTCTTAGCACTTCTTCTTAGCACTTGTTGTTGTTGTTGTTGTTGTTGTTGTTGTTGTTGTTGTTGTTCTTCTTCTTCTTCTTCTTCTTCTTCTTCTTCTTCTTCTTCTTCTTCTTCTTCTTCTTCTCTAAGTCATTCCCATTTCCCTTATTTCTCCCGTCTTTTGTCTAAACTTCCTTACATATATTTAAATCGTTTCTTTTTCTTCTAGGAATTATTATTATTATTTACTTTATTATTTAAAATTGTAGTAGTAGCACTAGTACTAGTAGTAGTACTAATAAAGATACTACTCTTTATATCCGCCTTTCCTCTTGAATAGGCCGCTAATTCATAGCCATCGTATTCTTCTTCTTCATCTTCTTGTAAACAGATCAAATCAAACAGTCCCAATGCTACCGATCTCATCAATGTCGTCATTTAGTCGTATTATTCCGAGTCAGAAATCAAAGTCAATGGCAGCGGCGTAATTTCTTTCTGAAAACACAATTCCTTCCGAAACATAATCCGCCGATTCGTCTCTTGACTTTCCAAGGCCGCCCGACTTTGGCGCCATCGGCAAAACGACACCGACACGGGTCATAAAATACTGTAGTTACGGATTACTTCTCACGTTCCTTCCATTGTGAAGAGAATATTTCTTTCTTGCTTCTTGATTTATCAAAAGTCCAATGAGATCTTCGGGTGGCCATTATAATCTCTTTCCGTAAAAAGCCAATTCAACAACTGGCCGAAAAGGCTTAATACGTGGGTATCTTTATTTAAATTACTTTTTTCAGTATGTGCTATTATTGTTGTAAACATAAACAGATATCCTTCTATGGATCGTGTTCATTCAAGACGAGGACGATCACGGTTCTCCACAATTTCCTGTCTGGAGAAGTTGAACAATTTAAAACACACTGGACATGAATTCAAAATGCGGGTAATCGACCTGACGGCATTGTCTAGATGAAAGACAAAACAAGGACTGGGTTGTCCTGGGTTTGACGATAAACTTCGTCCGCGTCCTGGGTAAGACGATAAACTATATTCGCGTCCTGGGTAAGACGATAAGCTACATTTGCGTCCTGGGGAAGACGATAAACTACATCCAACAGCAAGACCTCTTATCGGGATGTTTTGATGAGCGTGGAAATACCTCTTAATTGCTGGTGTTCCCAGGTCCACCCTGATGCGGAGTGGTGGCATCTGTTAGGATCCCAGCTATACGCAAATAGTTAACCCATAAACTGGGGCCAAAATGCTACGAAAGTGTAATACTTTGTAAAACATTATTACCAGCAATATTTTTTGAAGGAAAAATGATTACCAGCAATACATATAAAAAATAAAATAAAATTTCCTGCAATACATTTTTGAAAAAAATAATATTACCAGCAATAAAAATGTTGTCGTCATTAAATAACCCATTGACATTGATATGTCGTAAAACAAAATAAACCAAACCAATCTAAACCAAAGAATACATATTCTATTCATGCGAATCTATCCTAAAATCTTGTCGGCATTAAATAACCCATTGAGGTGTTGATATGTCGTAAAACAAACGAAACGAAACTAGTAATACTTTTTTTGAAAAATTATTACCAGCAGTACATTTTTGAAAAAGAAAAATATTACCAGAAAAAGATTTTTGGAAAAAAAATATTACCGGACATATAATGTGGAAAAAAATAATATTACCATTAAAAATAATATTACCATTAAAAATAATATTACCATTAAAAATAATATTACCATTAAAAACTTTATCGGTATTAAATAATCCATTGAGGCTGGTATGGCGTAAAACATAACAAACTAAACCAAACCAAACCAAGGACTGGGAGGGATATTTAGGGGGAAATATTGCTTAGAGCTGCAAACGATAGCAGGTTGTGGAGAGAGCACAGGTTGCCTACGTCACGAAAGGACACGGCACATAACAGATAAAGCAAATTGTCCTCATCTTTGATAGATGAGGAAAATAGTCCACATGTACGTAATGATAACTCCTTCTTCAGTCAGAAAGAAATGTGATCCAAATATTCACAAGATAGATTGCAAAGTCTGTTTTATCATTTCAGCCCATACAAGACAAAATGCGTTACTAAAATCGATAGATAAGAAAATGAACCCGTTGTAAGTGTGTACATAAACGATGCAAGGAAGGACTTGTATATTATGAGAATATATAGCAGGGGTCGACAACCTTTTGCTAACAATGTGCCTACTTAGGGTTTTAAAATCATTCAGTGTGTCAACAGCTTACGTATTTTTATACAAGTCAAGATCAATATATCTGTTCTAAAATATATTTATATAGTAATATATAGTATATATATACTTTAGTGTATATTTAAAATTAAAACAGCTAAATATCTTCTTTGCGTTGTAGTAGTTATTGGGTCGGACTGCGTGATGTCATTGTGACTGCGTGCCATTGGGAATTGCTTGACCTGCAATTTTGGCACGCGTACCGTAGGTGGCCGACGCCTGGGCTCGTGGATTTCCAGGATAACTAAGATAAAGACAGTTTGAATGCAAATAATACTAATTGTTTATACCCGAAAGTATATTTTATCATTTCGGCCAATACAAGACAAGGGTTTACTGAATGCGATAGATAAGAAAATGAACCCTTTGTAGGGGTGTACATAAACGATGCGAGGAAGGAGTTGTATATTATGAGTATATATAGCAAGGGTCGACAACATTTTGCTATGTGCCTACTTAGGGTTTTAAAATCTTTCAATGTGTCAACAGCATACGTATTTTTTATACAATACCTGTTCTACAATGTATTTTATATAGTAATATATAGTATATAAACTTTAGTATATATTAAAATTAAATTTTATGGAATATAAAAATGTGTCGGCTTTAAATAACACAAGAGGGGTTGATAAGCCGTAAAACAAAACAACCAAACAAAAACCAATCAAGTCTATGGCGTGAACATCGACAACGAAGTTATGGGAGTTATTCTCAACTCTTCAACCTCTTACCCACAGGCGGGGCGTGGCAAGCCTCTCGCTACTCTACCGTTACTTCTACGGAAAGTTCTCGGACGAATTACATTCCCTGGTCCCGCCAAGTCAAACCTTCAGGGCAAGAACACGCCATGCCACTTACATAGCAGAAAACCACCCACATTCCCCTCCGTATCCAATCTTTTAGAGGTTCAACTCAAGGAGCTTCTTCCCGCGCACCACTGCCCGGTGGAATCGACTCCCAAGAGGATGTTTCCCCGATCACGACAATCTTAACCCGTTCAAAGCTAGGGTTAACCGTTATATTTCACTGCTATACACAGAAATGGCCTCCTAACGTAACACTGTACTTTGAGTATCCACAGGCCTTGTAAAGCAGGGGTTGGCAACCTTTTTCTTAACTATGTGTCGACTTAGGGTTTTAAAATCATTCAGTGTCCCAACAGCCTACGTATTTTTTATACAAGTCAAGGTCAATATACATGTTCTACAATATATTTTATATACTCATATATAGTATATATACTTTAGTATATAGTAAAATTGAAACAGCTAAATATCTTTTTTTGCGTTTTAGTAGTTACTAGCTGGGACTTCGTGATGTCATTTGCAGCTGCGTGCCATTGGAAATTGCTTGGCGTACCATCTGTGGCACGGGCGCCTTCGGTTGCCGACCACCGATATATAGGATAGATAACGGTTTTAGTTATAGGAAAAGCTTTATCTGAGCAGTCTTTTCCCCATGGCAACAGGTTCTTCAGAAATAGATGTCTGAGAAGAAATCTCTCCATACCAATGGAATACGAAATAAATAAATAACTGTCTATATTTCTGAGATGAGGTATTGTAATTATTTACACTATTTACCTTGTTCCATCTGTTGTCCTAATCTTCGTTGCCATATTTACGACGTTTCGGCCGTTGGACGCTCCGCCCTTCTTCAGTATCTGTCCATATTTCTGAGATGAGGTATTGTAATTATTTACACTATTTACCTTGTTCCATCTGTTGTCCTAATCTTCGTTGCCATATTTACGACGTTTCGGCCGTTGGACGCTCCGCCCTTCTTCAGTATCTGTCTATATTTCTGACAGGAGGTATTGTAATTATTTACACTATTTACATTTTTCGGACGGTTGTCCTCATGTTTTATGGCCCAGGGGATAAATCCAATGGGTTGTGAGTTCAATACCTGGCTACTGCCGAGGTGAACTAAGTCTTGGAGAGTTGAGTTAAAAGGAAGATCACTTATACTGAGACATCCGGAAGTCACATGGTACTAGACCAATCTAATCCGGCAGACGAACTAAAGGGTTCAGTTCGAAATTCCAACCAACTGTAGAAGGTCGGAGTGTACAACGGTTGAAACGTCGTGAATAAGGCAAACAAAGAATAGAACAAAAGTCCAAACAATGTAAATAGCGAAAGAAATAATGATGAGTCAACTTAGAATTCGTGACCTATCGGTACCAACCTGTGAATATCTGAAGTTGTAGAACCGGGAAAGGGTTGTTTGTCCTGAATATTGAGTAGGGACAAGCTATCAATAATATATGTGTGTTTGTAAGGCGGGAAAATGGTGTTGTGCTGAATGGGGATGTAAGTGGCGTCGTTTGAATATCAACTGAAGGATCTTTTGATTTTTGCTGTAATGTTAAGTGAAGATCATCTGGAGGATCACCGGCTTTTTGCTGTAATGTTAAATAAAGATCATCTGGAGGATCACCGGCTTTTTGCTGTAATGTTAAGTGAAGATCATCTGGAGGATCACCGGCTTTTTGCTGTAATGTTAAATGAAGATCATCTGGAGGATCACCGGCTTTTTGCTGTAATGTTAAATGAAGATCATCTGGAGGATCACCGGCTTTTTGCTGTAATGTTAAATGAAGATCATCTGGAGGATCACCGGCTTTTTGCTGTAATGTTAAATGAAGATCATCTGGAGGATCACCGGCTTTTTGCTGTAATGTTAAATGAAGATCATCTGGAGGATCACCGGCTTTTTGCTGTAATGTTAAATGAAGATCATCTGGAGGATCACCGGCTTTTTGCTGTAATGTTAAATGAAGATCAT
Organism: Acanthosepion esculentum; assembly: GCA_964036315.1. Taxonomy (NCBI): domain Eukaryota; kingdom Metazoa; phylum Mollusca; class Cephalopoda; order Sepiida; family Sepiidae; genus Acanthosepion; species Acanthosepion esculentum. The sequence goes on from OZ038479.1 coordinate 130,540,891, forward strand.
CTGGAGGATCACCGGCTTTTTGCTGTAATGTTAAATGAAGATCATCTGGAGGATCACCGGCTTTTTGCTGTAATGTTAAATGAAGATCATCTGGAGGATCACCGGCTTTTTGCTGTAATGTTAAATGAAGATCATCTGGAGGATCACCGGCTTTTTGCTGTAATGTTAAATGAAGATCATCTGGAGGATCACCGGCTTTTTGCTGTAATGTTAAATGAAGATCATCTGGAGGATCACCGGCTTTTTGCTGTAATGTTAAATGAAGATCATCTGGAGGATCACCGGCTTTTTGCTGTAATGTTAAATGAAGATCATCTGGAGGATCACCGGCTTTTTGCTGTAATGTTAAATGAAGATCATCTGGAGGATCACCGGCTTTTTGCTGTAATGTTAAATGAAGATCATCTGGAGGATCACCGGCTTTTTGCTGTAATGTTAAATGAAGATCATCTGGAGGATCACCGGCATTTTGCTGTAATGTTAAATGAAGATCATCTGGAGGATCACCGGCTTTTTGCTGTAATGTTAAATGAAGATCATCTGGAGGATCACCGGCTTTTTGCTGTAATGTTAAATGAAGATCATCTGGAGGATCACCGGCTTTTTGCTGTAATGTTAATTGAGGGATAATTTTTAATTAAAGATCAGTTGGAGGCTAGATTGTTTTTTGTGTAATGTTAAGTTAACCGTGGTACCTTGTCAATAGTTTCTAACGAAACCTGTATAAAGGAGTGATTGCTGCCAAATACACAATTATATATATATATATATATATATATATATATATATATATATATATATATATATTGTTTACTATAACAGGCAATAAATCTCTATTATATCTGATCACTAGCCGTTCTAATGTTTGAATGTTTGCTTTAAATTCGGGTGAAAATAAAACGATAATTACACTCAACAAAATTACATTTCAAACTAGTCGCAACACATTACATTGCATCTAGACATATGGTTCTGTTGTTAATATTTCGGTCTCTCACGTGGTACGACGTCATAGAACCGCATCCTTATATTATGAACTGCGTCTGCTATTCCGCGACCGTTATCGTCGCATAGCAATCTTCTATGTCAACATGAGAGAATTTTCATCTTTGATGGTGAATATCTTTGTTTCATTGTCCGTATAACAACTCTGAAGATGGCTCATGTTAGCCGAAAGCTTAGACCAAGGACCAATTTAATGAATAATATCCAAATGTTGGACAATTTTTGTCTTTAATTTCACCCGAAATTAAAGCAAAAATACGAACATTAGAACGGCTCCTGATCAGACTTAGCAGTCATTCATTGTCTGTTATATTTAATAATATATGTTTCAATAATGATCTGCTGCCCCAATACACTAAATTCATATATATATATATATATATATATATATATATATATATATATATATATATTTGTATGTGTGTGTGTTATAATCGATTTAAAAATTTTACAAGAGAATTTCTATCGGATGATTTAATCGCCTAGAAAAAGAAAAAAAAGCACAATGTTTCATAAAATAATGAAATAAATATTCTTTCAATTTAACATCTGCCATCAAATAGTTCAAAAAAGGTCAGAAAATAAGATTTTGGCTTGCAAAGAATTGGCAGCAATCCTCTCTCTGGCACGGTTGTGGACCATTCCGACAGACTGCCCTGAAGAACGCTACCCGAAATTTCCGGTCTAAAAGAAATTTGGCAAATGTATCTTTTGTGTGCAAGTCATTTTTTTTTTTTATAAGTTTTCTAAGGAGACACGTTTGCCAAATAACGGAAAGAAACCCGTGTAAAAGTCAATGGTTAATTAAAAAAAAAAAAATGAATCCAGCACGCAGTAAACAACTCATAATATTCCAGATCAATACTTGGCGCCCCATTTATACGGCCTTAGGCCAAAACCATCATTATCATTAGCAGCAGCAGCACCGATCCCAAGTCCGGTTGGGGTCGTATTGTCGATGAACGAATGAGCGTCTGATCCGTTCTTTTTTCTTTTTTTTAATCGGTGTCACCCCATGCAAGGCACTACAGCCACTAAGACGCAAGTGTTTACAGGGTGTGGCGCAATTAGGAACAGAAAGTTTAGCAATGAGTAGAAAGAGAAACGAGCAGTCAGGCGGACAGTAGATAGCGATTGACATTAAGAATGGAACGGGAAACAGTTGGCGTAGACGTTCAACTGTGAATTGATGCGATCTCACAGTCAGCCTTGCATTGCGCTTAAATGCATAGAGTCTAGGTAACATAGTGAAGAGCTCATCTGGACAATTACTATTAAAGTATGCATAAAAAGGCACAGAGAGGCAACCTTACGACGGTGGTCAAGTGACTGAAGACGAGCCACCAGATCAGGACCAATAATATTGCTGATTCTTCTTTGGATAAAGTAGCTGCAGGTACAGTATTTTCCAGCTTACAATACGCCCTTTTTTCCTAAACAAAATACCCTGAAAAATACCTGTGAGTCTTCCAAGACGAATGTAAGGCAACGCCCAGGCTCAAGTAAGCTTGGACGGTCCCCTAATTTGGCTTGACCGATAGGGTCATGGATTTCTATGTTAAGTCATTACACTATAATGTTACATTATTTACATTATTCGGACTATTGTCCTCATCTTTGTCGCCATATTCATTACAGCGTTTCGGCCGTTGTACGCCCCAGCCTTCTTCAGGTGGTTGGAATGTCGAACTAATCCCTTTATTTCGCTCACGTGCCATGTTTAATGGATGTCAGTTATCAGTTATCTGCTGTTAATTTTTCCCTCTGAAAGTTCTCCACTGCCTTAACCTATTGAGTATTGAACTCACACTCTTTGGGTCCTGTCACTGGATCTAACCAACGCCTTTATCCACTGTGCCGTGTGTCCTTGAGGACATCTGTGTATGAATTTCTGGGTATTATAAACCTAATGTCTTCAGCAACCATTTTAACAGCGCTCATATTGCAATTTTTGCTGTTATCATTGCATGTTTTTACCATATTGCAACTCCTGAGCCGACCAAGCATAGGGATGAATACAATATGGGAATCAGTAATAAGGAGTGCCAGAGAAAAGCAATAATAACAACAAAGTTGTGACAAATATGGCGACAAAGATGAAGACAATAGTCCGAATAAATTAAATAATGTACATAATACCTCATCTCAGAAATATAGACAGACTATAATGTTAGCTATCCAATTCAGCCTTATATATAATGTAACCTCAGTATTTAGCTGTTACATGTATTTCCAAGACTATAAATCTTCCTGGAGCCGAGCCACAAGCTTAAACATGCTCTGCTTACTAGCAGCAGTGGGAGCCTTTCTGCCCTTGACTAGTATGTCATTGCCATACAAACAAAATCGGACGAGTGATTAATGTAAACAATACGTGGCGCCAGTATGTGAGGGACACATGGTGAATGTGTTTTTGTATGAGAATGACTTTTTTTCCTTAAGAATTTCTTCCAGTATTAAGGTGCGTCTTCCAAGCCGTAGCAACTTGTAAGCCGGTAAATCGCAGGGTTACGGGACCATATATGGCAGTACTATTCTAAACATGGACGAATGGTAGACTTATAGATATGTAAGATAGATTCCGGAGGGGAAAAATTGTCTCGCACGACATTGAACTGGTTTTCCTAGCAGCTGACCTTGCAATAGATTCAATATAGTATTTCAATTTCATGCCAGCTGAGAACGTCAGCTCGAGAAGGCGCAATCTGTCACTTTCCAAGAGGACAGCATCAGCCATGCTGATGGAAGTTCTCTTAAATGATTAACGGAGAAAAGTTTAGTTTTGGAGCCGGTAAAATTGACAAGCCATCTTTTGCTCCATTTAACGACGGTCTTGAGGACGTTTTGACAATCAGCTGCCAGTTTGACGTTGTCAGACTGATAAGCCTTAGTATCGAAGCAGGATAAATGGTAGTGTCGGCAGCGTAGATGCCAAGATGAGAGCTGATGTCATAGGGAAGTTTGTTAATGAATATTAAAAAACGTAGGACCAAGGGCGGAACCCTGGAAGAGACTTGCATTAGTACGAAAAGATGTAGACGAGTGGCCGTTCAAGACAACTTTCATTTCAAGATTTGATAGGAACGTCTGGATCAGCTCAAAAATTGTGCCCGGAGATACCGGCACTTTTCAGCTTGTGAACAAGTCCTGAATGCCAAACTCTGTCAAAGTCTTTCGAGTTGTCCAAAGCTACAACCCGGTTTTCAGAGTTTTTTTTTTTTTTAACTAGAGCACGATAGACTCATTCCGCAATCATCAGCAGTTGGAAACTGGAGATGTATTCATTCATGCATGGTCTGGCTTGGGCAAGTAGACCTGATGGGGTCTGGTTCTCTCCAAGTCGAACCACTTTCGTCGTCCTCCAAGTTGAAGGCTCAGCTGGGTCATGATCACGTGACCGTTGATTTCATCCGGAGAACACACTCTCCTAGGGGTTGACATTTAGACGAGATAACTATCCCCCGAAGCGATACCGTGGTCATCACTGCCCTGGCTGAATACATAACAATAGGCGCAAGTCTATACCCCAGTTGTGCTAGACGGCAGTTGGTGCTAAATGAAGGTTGTACTTGACCGAATTTTGTCGTATAGATTCTCCGATCATTAACAACGTATCACCTGGGAAGTTTACGTCGTAGGGACTAAACATCACTGAACATATTAAACACATATTTATTATCGGGTCATTACTTTCTCCGGATCAAAAGCGATCACTCTTTCTTTTTTTCTTACAGATTGTTAAACTTGAGGAAAACCGTAGAATATATCGGCCGAAAATTCATAAGTTGCTTGATGAACGTAAACTATACCCAAGATTGTTTATCATCGTTTAAGGAATTTCTGACTTGCTGGGCACCATGAATTCGCAGCCTTGTGCCAGATTTTGCTATTATTATTATTATTTTTCTACCAGGGTGTTCGAGTCTTTGTGAAGACTTCATCTGGCAGGTGTTTTAAACAGATTTTTATATGACGACAGTTGATCGAAATCTGGCCAATGCGGTTTTGGTGAATGTTTCGTTAATTTTGACCAATGGCTATCTGCAAAACTAAGATATTTTTTTATTACCTCGTATCGTAACTCATCAATACTAAACGTGTTTTATCATAATGGATGCTTCAAACTATGCCCTTGTGCCAGACTTGCCAGTTGAATAAAAGATATATCATGTTTTTCTATGTGAGTCTGTGTTAGTCAAATCTAAATTTAGCAGAAACTAAAACCACTACATTGGCCAGTGTTGCGATCATCTCTCGTCATATAAAAATCTGTTTAAAACACCTGTCAGAGCCTGCACAAAAACTCGAATACACTTGTAAAAATTTTTTTTTTTCATTAAAATTAGCAAAGTCTGGCACAAGGCTACGAATTCAGGGTGATAGTAAATCTGGAGTTCACTTAACCGGTGATACTATCTAAACCTTTGGTATGAGCAACATATGAATTTTCGGACGATCTATTCTAGGGTCTTCCTCAAGTTTAGGAATCTGTAAGAAAAAAAGACTGATCACTTTTTGAGCAGTAGAAACTGGTGAACAGATAATAAAGATCTGGATAATTTTGACCAATGGTCTTTTGCAAGACTAATATATTTTTACTACGTCATGGCAAATCTTTAATACTAAGCATGTTTGATTATAATAATAGCTTCATACTATGCCCTTGTGCCAGACTTGCCAGTTAAATATAAGATATAACATGTTTTTCGACAGTTTCTATGTGAGTTTGTGTTAGTCAAATCTAAATTTAGCAGTTACTTAATGTTACATCTCTGTTTCTTCTGCGTCATGGCAAACAGCAGGCGTGAAAAAAGAGACATATTTAAAATATACGTAATTCTTGTTTTCGAAGCAAATAGGTTGGAAGAATAATTTATGGGGAAAAAAAGGAAAAAAAGAAAAAATGATGAGAGCGAAATGGAAAAAACAAGAATTCTTGTGGGGTAAAATGCAAGATGAAGAAGTTTTGGAGAAAGAAAAAGAAAGAGAAATAAACAAGAAAAAAGAAGGTAAAAGTATAGGAAAAGAAAGAAAGAAAGAAAGAAAGAAAGAAAGAAAGAAAGAAATGGGACAAAGAGGAAAATTAAAGAAAGAGTAGTAAATGTTATAAAAAAAGAAATAAAAAAATCATAAAAGATTATCAAAGAAGGAGAAAAGAAAGAAAGAAAGAAAAGAAAACAAAAGAAAGAAAGAAAGAAAAAAGAAAAGGGGGAAGATGAAAGAGACTAAAATGAAAGAAAGAGTAGAAGATGCTATGAAAAAAGAATAAAAAAGGAAAAGGAAAATAAAAAGAATAAAAAAGGAGTTAAAATTGATAAAAGGTTACGAAGAAAGGGAAAACAAAAGAAAAAAAACGCTAAAACGAAAGAAAGAAAGAAGAGAAAACAAAAGAAAGAACAAAAAACAAAATAAAGAGAAAAAAGAAAGAAGAGAAAACACAAGAAAGAAGAGAAATGAAAGAAAGATGAAAAATGAATAAAAAAGAATGAAAAATGAAAGATGAAAGAAAAAATGAAAAATGAAGGAAAAAGAATGAAAAATGAAGTAAAAAGAATGAACGATGAAAAATGAAGAAAAAAGAATGAAAATGAAGTAAAAAGAATGAATGATGAAAAATGAAGGAAAAAGAATGAAAAATGAAGGAAAAAGAATAAAAATTGAAGGCAAAAGATGGAAATATGAAAAAGCAAGTAAAAAGAATGAAAGATGAAAAATGAATAAAAAATGAAAAATGAAAGAAAAATGAAAGAAAAAGAATGAAAAATGAAGGAAAAAGAATGAAAAATGAAAAATGAAGGAAAAAGAATAACAATTGAAGGCAAAAGATGGAAATATGAAAAAGGAAGTAAAAAGAATGAAAGATGAAAAATGAATAAAAAATGAAAAATGAAAGAAAAATGAATGAAAAAGAATGAAAAATGAAGGAAAAAGAATGAAAAATTAAGGAAAAAGAATAAAAATTGAAGGCAAAAGATGGAAATATGAAAAAGGAAGTAAAAAGAATGAAAGATAAAAAATGAATAAAAAATGAAAAATGAAGGAAAAATGAAAGAAAAAGAATGAAAAATGAAGGAAAAAGAATGCAAGATAAAAAATGTAGTATAATCGAATCGAAAAGATATACATGGGGTGAAGACAAAGTGTTAAATAAAAGTCTAGGAGACTATTATTTTTTAAAGAAATGTAGCGAAGGAGAGCGAGAAGAAGGGAGTAAGCATAAACTACAAGAAGACAGAATGCATATTCGTCAGTAAAAGGATGAGCCCGAAATACGATTTGCAGGTTGGGGACACTAGAATCAAGCAGACGCGGAAGTTTAAATATCGGGGAAGTGTTCTGAAAGAGGACGATAAATGCGACACTGAGATCCGTAGACGCATTGGGATGGCCAAGGACGCATTCCAAAAGCTGGGCAGAATATTGCAAGACAGGAGGTTTTCTTTGGTAACAAAGAAAAGAATACTCAGCTGTTACGTGACATATGTCCTTCTTTACGACAGCTAATGTTGGATGATCTCCTCAAAGATGAAGAAGAGACTCGAGACGACGGAGATGCGGTTCTACAGAGGGATGCTGAGGATATCATGGACTAAGCGTGCGAAAAACGATGAGGTCTTAGAGAGGATGCAAACAAGGAGGAGGCTTATACTTAACATCAGGAGGAAGCAGCTGAAGTTCCTTGGAACACATAATAAGGAAGGAGGGTCTGGAGAATCGGATACTCACGGGTCGAATAGAGGGAAAGAGAGAGACAAGGGAAACCAACGCGTGACATACCTAGCAGGCTTAACTTGATGACAGAATGTGATTTGAGGGAGGTGGCAGAGAGACGGAACTTGTTGAGAGATGCAAGGAATATAGAGGGAAGTGGAGAGCCATGATATCCTACGTCCTGAAAGGACACTGCACATAAAAAGAAAATAAATATTTTCCTCTGATTTCCTCAGTTGGACCTTAAAGTCAGATGGTAGACAAAACAAAGGAAGTCATTTTTGATTGGCTGAAACTGGCGTGGGAACGTTAGAGAGACAGAAAGTGATTTCAGGGAGTTAAGATTTGCATGTCGATCAATGTGGACGTGTTCAAATCTTGTCTCGTGGCTTGCTTCCCAGTGGAGTGGATATCTCCCCCCGGGCTAGTTAATAATGTACACGTTGACGTGTTTATTAAATAAATACGTTTAAAATCCTTTTTGTTGAAGTTCTCATTTACCCTCCGAACAAACCAACTAGCGATCACCCGGCCGGGAGAAGAAAAAGAGGAAGACAACTTTACTATGGTCGCCTGAAGACCGTTGACCAACACTCACTTGCAACAAGGTAAAGTATACAACATTTGTTCTTATTTGGTGCAGTGGTCAATACCGACCCAGAAGAGAGGGAATATGAAACAATAACATATCATAGGAAATGGATTAAATCCGAAAATGGCTGCCGGAAGATTGTGTGCAAACACATGAAACTTAAAGTCGTGGCCAGTCACTGCCTACCTGGTTTTGAATTAATATTGAAGCTCTGCCATTTCTTATGGCATTGAGCACTTTTATGCCAGTAGACTACTTTTGGGCAGACTCATGTTGCGATGGGTAAATTGTCTTTGATAAATAAAAATATTCAAATATTCAAAAAGTATAAAAAATATAAAAAAAATGAAAAATTTTTTAGAATATTTTTTTATATTTTTTGAATATATTTTTGTATTTTTTAAAATATTTTTTATATTTTTTTGAATATTTTTGAGGAACAAAATTAACTTGAAAGAAAGAATAAAAACCGGAAGTGAGTTACACCTGCGAGAAGTGAGATAGAAGAATCTGTTAGCATAGAACATACGGTTACATCTCGCCATTTCAAGTATAAAGAGATGAGACCTTATCGCCAATCTAGTTCTGCCATTAATTCGTGAAGTTTAGACACGAAGAGCAAAGTTTATCAGAACCATGAAAGCATTTATAAAAATGTCACAGGGAAACTACATTGCCGCGGTGGGAAAGTGACTGAAGTCGAGATGACAGATCAGCACCAATAAAATTGCAGATTCTTCTTTGGATTTTATCAAGGATCTCCAAATATATAAGAGGATCACCAGACAAGATGTGGCATAGATATTTACAGCAAGGAGGAATCGTAGACTTATAAATAATTAAGATAGTTTTGCAGCGAAAAAAATGTCTGGCAAAGATTGGTGGCACAATTTTCCAAGCAGAAGATCTACCAATCGATCCAATATAATCTTTTGTCTTCATGCAAGCGGAAGACGTTAATTCAAGAGTCTGCAATGGATTACTTTCCTGGAGGTGAGCACCAGCCTTATTGCTCTACGGAAGGTCGAACGGTTTATTTCTGACGACAACAAGAACACAGTTTCTTATCGGAGCCGCTAAAAGTAGCCAGCCATTTTCTTACGCCATTGAAATCAACCGAAAGGAAACGACATCGAAGCAAAAGAAATCTCGAAAGAAAGAATACGATGAAGAATAAGAACTAACACCAAAGAATATGAGCTATGAGTTACCTTACTATCCACAGATCCATTAGTAGTTCCCATCTATTAACATCTATGGTAGGGGTGGCAAAACTTGCTTAATATAAGAGCCACGTACAGGTGTTTGAGAGCAACATTCACTAACTCGGCGCACCCAAATATTTAATCCCCTTACAGATGACCTCAGTCTTCTGATATTCCTTTGTAACGCGTGCTGACAGGAAATTTCTTTCATCCCTCTGCACCCCACCATTCCGTCCCACGGAAACTAAAGCAGGATGCCTCACTCAGATCTAGTATTAAAATAAGAATTTAAATTCTCCAATAATTTCTTTTTTTTACCAACCATGAATTTTAAATCCATGATTTAATCTAATGGGGTCTCAATTCATGCCCAGTAAATAATTATAAACCTGAAAATTATTTCTTATTTATTCTTTTATATTAACTGTGACGAAAAACCCAACATATTTCCACAAGCCGCATACTAAAGATCAAAGAGGCACATGTGACTCGCGAGCCGCTGTTGGGCTATCCCTAATTTTGAGTGACGACAAATATTCGCATAAACTTCAGCCCGCCGACATAATTTGGACGTCTCGAGTTTCCGAAACAGTATTCTTTTATGTACCGTGTCGCATCAGGACGTGGGCGGTCATGGCTTTCCATACCTTCCAATCTATATTTAGTATCCTTCCATGTCCCTGCGTTCTCATCCATCACCCCAAAATATTAGCCAGATCCTTTGCCCTTTCTCTGGGGTCCCCATTTCCACAGTCTGTCCAGTGAGTCGTTATGTCCAAAAATTTTCAAGTTTCCCAATCTTTACAGTATTTCTATTCAGAATACTGTCCTCGTCTTTCTTGTTGTTATCACAACGTTTCGGCCGTTGTTCCCTCCGGCCTTCATCAGGTATATATCGTTCTGGGAAACCTATAGGGAATAAGGTTGGGCTATCTTTGATTTAGAGCCACGACAAAGATTCGAATAAACCAGAATTTGGATGTCTCGTGTTCTCAACGTTATTAAAAAACAAAAATCAAAAAACCGAAATTATTTCATTTTGTGTACCGTGTCCCATCAGGAAGTGGGCAGTTATGGCTCTCCATAACTTCCAATCTATATTTAGTATCCCTCATTGTCCTTGCGCTTTCATCCATCACCTTAAATCATTAGGCGGATCCCTCGCTCTTTCTCTGGGGGTCCTCATTCCCACAGTGCGTCCAGTGTGTCGTTATGTCCAAGAAATTTCAACTTTCCCATTCTGTAAAGTATTTCTATTCGGACTATTGTACCTGTCCTTTTAGTGGTTATTAAAAGCCTTCCTCAGGTGTATATTGATCTGGGAAACCTACAGGTAATTCTGAATTTAAACCTTTATTTAATCAACGGGGGTACGTTGTTCTCATTGCCAAGGTCCGTGTCTAATGATATCTCGTCTAGTTTTTATTTTTAGTACTGTTCACTTCGTTTTGGTAGCCTTAACAGCAACAAAACATTCCTTACACAAGTATACGTCATTTTTTAGATCAGCTAAGAATTTAACGTTTTGGAAGCGCTCAGAATTAATATTAAGGCTAGAATGAATGGTTATATAGTAAACATTCAGCGTGTGGAGGTAAAATTTACATTACAATTTTTACTTGTTTTTCCCGTGAAGCAATTCAAGTAATTTTATGAAACCTGATGAATTTTATTATCATAAACTTGCATGATAATTACGCACAGTTTTTTCAGATAATTGCGTAAAAGAAGAGTGTAGAGGAATGCAAACGTCAAAGGTTGGATGATTTGATAAACGCACATGTTCATCTGGGAAGCGTACAGGTAATTCTGAACTGAAAACTTTATTTAATCAATGGGGTACGTTGTTCTCATTGCCAAGGTCCATGTCTAGGGATATATCGTATAGTTCTTATTTTTAGTACTGTTCACTTCATTTTGGTGGCCTTGAACGTAACAAAACAATTCCTTACACAAATGTATGTCATTTTTAGTTCAGCAGTCTATTTAAAGACAATTTCTTCAACCCCCCACCTTTCATCTACCTACCTAACTCCCCAGACTTCACCCCCCAACTTTATTATCATGAGTGAATCGCAGTTGAGCGAGTAGCCAACAATACACATTTTAACACCAATGATGAACTCAAGGTAAGAATTATGGCGGTATTCACCAACTTAAACAAGGAGACCGTCCAGAAGAGTTGCAGGAGATTCCGAAGTCGTCTTGAAGCTGTGATCGAAGCCAGTGGCGATTTTATTGAATAAATTTACTCTTTAGCATTTCAAGATATTTTTGTGTAGTTTTGGTCAATATTATTTTCATTTTTGCGTAGTTTAAACGACAATTTTTGTATCGCACTATATATATATATTTCTTACAATTAAGAATAACACATTTCTTAAAACATCGTTCGGATTACATCTATTCTTTCGTTGTCCTGTTATTACCTGGATGTAAAAAACAAATAAATTTACATACCTGATGATGTCTGTATGCACAGGTGAAAGCTTGTAAAAAAAAATAAAAAAAGACCTTATGCAACCGGAATTTATAAACCGGGATCATAACATTCATCTACAGGTTCGGGGTTAATGTCATTTGTTAAATTTGTTTTGCGAAGATGTATTCTCGCCATTTATACCATTAACTTCAATATCTGTTTTTTGTATGAATGATTCATGTAATATATATATATGTATATATTTTGACCCTGAAGATGAACAATGATGTTCGAAAGTACTAGGTTATCGTACGGACAATATTTATTTCGATATCATTTTTAAATAAAAAATCTCATTGGAAAATATGAGAAAATTCAAAAGAAAATATGCAGGACGATGTTGTCTTTAACATTCAACACAACACGTTTAAAAGAAAAGTTGCTGCCAAATTACACACACACACACACACACACACACACACACACACACACACACACATACACACACACATATATATATATATATATATATATATATATATATATATATATATATATATATATATAATATAAAGTCTCAAACACTTATATTCCATTGTTATAATTTATTACATTGGAATCGTAATCACGATCCAAATCATCAGACCTACTTTTAAGGCTAGATTGAATGGTTATATAGTAAACATACAGTGTGATGAGGCAAAATTTACACTAAATGTTTTACTTGATTTTCACATGAAGCAGTTCAACTAATTCTATGAAACCTGGTACATGTTATTATCATAACCTTGCAAGATAATTACCCACACTTTTTTCAGATAATTCTGTAAAAGATGAGCGTTGAAGAAAGCAAAGGTCAAAGGTTGTATGATTTGATAAACGCACATGTTCACCCACAGAATGTTGCAATGATAGTTTTTCGAGAAGATTTGTAAAAGTTTCTGGAGGCAGTTATTGGGGAAACAAGGTGGACATATCGAATAAAACGTTTCTTTCCTTTTTGTGTTTGTATTTTGGAACTATTTGTATTTCTTTAAATAAACTAATTAATCAGCTATAAGTTTTTTTTTATTTCAATACCAAAGTTAGCCTCAACACCCTGTAGATACCGGATAGGGAACTGATGACATCAGGAGGTTCGATGATGAAAGTTAGGAATAATATAACTGCAAGGATACGAACCTAATCTACCCTATTTATTAATGGCTTTTTATATTCGAACAGCCTTCCTCAGGTGTATATCGATGTGGAGTAACCTACAGAAATGTCTGAACAGTACTCTTTATTTAATCATCGAGGGTAGACTGTCCGTGTCTATTCTGATGTTAACTGTAATTGACCGATCTGTTCCTGTTTTGTCTACGACCTTCTTATTGCACATAAAATGTTATGTTATATTATTCTCAGCATCTGTCTGTAGAACTTCTTTTCACCTCTTCTTTTGTCAGGAAACTATAGATCATTTCCTGTCGTGCTGCAGGCTAAATATGATATAATAATTCAGCACTCCTTAATCTGTTTTTCGTCGAATTTGTCCATGTTTTATAATCATTGGTTCCCGGATCACCTGTTTCGTTATTCCAATGCACCCTCGGGTCTCTCCGTGTGACATACTCCCTCTTCTGTTACCCATATAATTAAATTGATGCAGTTACTTCATTCTGATGTCTCTGATTCGAAGTTGACACCACTATTGCATATCGCTAAAAATGTATCAACAATCAAACAATAACTCATCTACAAATGGGTATTTTAAAAAAAATCTATGACAATTTTCTAAAGAAAATATAATTCAGAATTCAAATGTTTAGGCTTGGCTTTATGCCAATTAAAAATGTATTGTGTGTATATGTACGAAAGATATTTTAAACCGAATAAGTTATATATATATATATATATAAAATGCAAGATTCTTCGATGAATCGAATCGAGTTCTCTCAGTCACTGTGTGTTTATCTAAAAATAAATACGCTTAAATTCACCTTCATCCCTGCCGTGCGCCAATGGCTTAGTGGTAGAATCCCCGACTGACGCAAATTCAGGTTTCGTTCCTAGCTAGAGGCAACCGGACGTCTAGCCACACTGATGAGTGATACAGCGTAACTGTCTGACAATATATATATATATATATATATATATATATATATATATATATATATGGCAATATAAATATATATATAATATATGGATGACAATGATATGGATATATATATATATATATATAATATGTATATATATATATATATATATATATATGTGTGTGTGTGTGTGTGTGTGTGTGTGTGTGTGTGTGTGTGTAACCGAATGTGTAAATAAAGGTAGGTAGTAAATATAAATACTCTATAGTGTAAGAAAAACAGTGTGCTGTGCAAAGTAACAGAGCTATAGATTTCGAATTCCAGTCGAATCCATTACATTCACATACGTACTAAAACCCTTGGAAAAGGTATGAATCCTATCCTCCCCCAGCTGTGGGAAGACCGGATTCTATAGCCTTGGGTGGTAACTGGTCTACCGCAGAAAGAAATGGCAACCTAATGCGGGAAGAAATCTGCCTCGTCAGTCGTGTATCGAAAAGATACATGATCGCTTAATCGGGTATCATGCATCTCACATAACTGACTGGAGGAATATAAATAATATTTACATTAATTGTATAAATCTGCCATTTCTTTATGTGGTAGACCAGTTGCCATCGAAGGATACAGAACCTGGTCTGTCTTGCTATTTATCCATAGCTGGGGGGGAGAAGAAGAGGGTTCATACCTTTCCCAAGGTTATTAGCACGTAAGTGAATGTAATGGATTCGACTGGAATTCGAACTCGGTTATCCACTACTTCGCCGGGCCTCCTATTATTATTATTATTATTATATAATAATAATGATGATGATGATGATGATGATGATGAGGAGGAGGAGGAGGAGGAGGAGAATAATAATAATAATAATAATAATAATAATAATAATATATAAACAGAGAGCATTTGCACAATTTCCAATGTTCTGACGACATTTTACGAACAGTCGAACCATCGTCTAAATTACATGAGATACAAAATAATCGAAATAAGACAAGTAGGTTTAACAGCAGACAGAAATAAAAACAAAATAAAGGCGCATTTGTAATCATCTGAAAGAGTTTATAACAATCGAGGTAAATATATATATATATATATATATATATATATATAGAACCCGGTCAGTCCTGTTTATCCATAGCTGGAGGGAGAAGAAGAAGAAGATTCTTACCTTTTCCAAGGGTATTAGCACGTAAGTGAATGTAATGGATTCGACTGGAATTCAACTCTCCGATTCCACAATCCTAGCCTCTATCCATAACTCCACCGTGCCTCCTAAAACCTAATACAGGAAATAAATCAACCGAACATTGAATAGGCTGCGCTAGGTGTAGTTTCATACAACTGGTTACACAAGCATAACGGTAAGATGAAAACTTGAGTCATGTTCTGAAATAGCCCCACTAGATCAAGTATTTCATACGGATGTGATGCATGGAGCCAGAAACGTTCAGAAATATCTAACCTGTCAGGTGTACACGGCCATTTATGTAATACATGTTTAATGTAGTTTGAATGTAGGAAATCGACGTAGGAAGTAATGCGTTCAATGTTACAGCAACAATGTCTAGTAGCAGCTATTCAGGAATTCTTAAGATCTTCCATATCAGAGGTTGGCAGTGGATATTCGGAGAGAGTAAGGAAACGTAGTTCTACAGGTCTTTCATATCAGAGGTTGGCAGTGGTTATTCCGTCAAGAAAAGAAAACGAAATGGCGGCCTTTATACACATCGGATCGAATATTTCAAGTCTTCTGATTGGTTAAACTTCTATGGGTGGACTATAAAATGAGTCAGCTCATTTTGGTTTGATCACTATGTACTCAAAATAACCCAACAATTTACTCGGATAAATGGTTAAACGTTAATAAAGCCTGTAGGTCTTAACAAGAATGATACTTCTTCGAACTTTGGCGCTACACAATCAGAAACGAAAAAAATGTAACGGATAACAGAAGTCACGTCACTTGAGTATTTAAAAAAAAAAAGACCGCAGAAAGAAATGGCAACCTAATGCGGGAAGAAATCTGCTTCCTCAGTCGTGTATCGAAAGATACATGATCGCCTAAGAGGGTATCATAACTGATTGAAGCAATATAAATAATATTTACATTAATTGTACAACTCTCTCATATCTTTCTGTGGTAGACCAGTGGCCATCGAAGGATACAGAACCTGGTCTCTCCTGCTATTTACCCATAGCTGGGGCTGTCCAGAAGAAAAGGATTCAGAATTTTCCCAAGGGTATCTGCACGTCACGTCACTTGAGGATTTAAAAAAAAAAACAGATACAAAAATGGAGAGCCCATATAATTCGAAGAGAAAATAAAACGATCATGATGTTGTCATTCCACATGTTGGAACAAAAAATTAGGAAGGATGATCCCTATCAACACACGTTATAGCGATAGCATTTACTGGACTTGAGAAAGGTAATTCCCTGTAAAATTGTTTAAAAATAAATATTTTATTTCATCCGAATTTAGCACTGGCTGCCCGGTCAGTGAATATCGAATATTTACTTAAAAGGAAATGGCTGATAACTGACAGGTACTATACTTTGATCCTAACTCAGCGACCGCGGAGTTTTGAAAAAAACGTGACGATATTCACTAACCGTTCCCACGCGGTCGGTTGTGGCACAAGGCCGAGTTTATTGTGATGTATCCAAGGTCGTAGGATTTTGACCAGCACAACTGGAGACGAATCTCCAACTGCAGAATATCTAGCAGCCACTCTACGCGGTCAGAGGTGGCACAAGGTTGAATTTAATGTGGTGTATCCGAGGCCATAGGCTCGGCCGAAAATTCTCCATTGACCCCGTATGCAACGAGGTCGGGTAGCTGTTTCGACTTACCCTTCGACTTAGCCTCGTCTGGAGATCGTCTCTACGCGGAGGTAGAGAGTTTGACCAGAGTAGCTGGAGACGAATCTCCAACAGCGGGATATCTACCAACCGTCCCACGCGGTCAGATGTGGCACAAGGTCGAATTTAATGTGTGGTATCCGAGCCTGTAGGCTCGGCCAAAAACTTCCCCATAGACCTTGTATAAAACGGGATCGGGTAGCTGTTTCCCGAGATGAGACTCTGCTCTTTGACATAGCCTCGTCTGGAGATCCTCACTGCCCGGAGGCAGAGAGTTTGACCAGCACACTTGGAAGTGAAAGGCAAGTTTTGAAAAGCGTGAATCGTCTAGAACTGGTTGCTCGGTTAATATATGCCGAATGTTTCCTTATAAGGAAACGGCCAGTATTACTCTTACTATTATCTTTTCGTCTGAACTAACAGAACTCAGGCGATTTTTATCTATTATGCTTACCCAAACCAATCACGACAGTTATGTCTGTCTGCTCTCTGGTTGTTTGCGAACTATTTTGATGTCTCCTTGCCATTGGCCATTTGCTGTGTGCTGGGATATACATGTTTCTAGACAAGAAGACACCGCATTGTATTTACCAAGAAATTGAAGAAAGGAGGGATAAAAATATACTACTGACCGTGAAGATCGATGGTACTGTTTCAGTTGAAGTACGTGGTACTCACCAAAATTAACACCCCCCCAAAAAAAATTCTATTTAAGATTTAAATTTCTTTTTCGTTCGTATTTCATAAAATGATTTTCGCGGGATATCCAATGATCTGTAATCAACTCTCTTTCACTTTTATTCTTTTCTCTCACGTTAATAGCGTTTTTTTGGGGTGGGGTGGGTTCTCATATTCTTGCGTCACAGTGGCTTTATTGCCTTCCTTGTGGTAAAATGATTTATTTTTTTAAAAAATTCATTGTCTGGAATCGAAAACAGATTGAACGAAATGTTACGACTGCCGTGGTAACACCATCCCCTCCCCAAACAACAAAACAGACGTCGTAGAAACGAGAGGAAAGACGATATGTGTAAAAAATTTAAAAAAAAAAAAGAAGTTTGTTTTATGCTTGAAAGTATGATCGATTTTGACAATGTTGAGTATTATCAGAAAAGGTTTAATTTAAATCTTAAATTACGGTCGAACGCCTAATGGATTATTTTTTTAATTATTTTTAAACTAATTTTATTCTCGACTCGTTGGCACCGTTTCAATTTGGTTTAATTTAGAGGATTTTTCTTACACATTTCTTTTATCTTTCAGTGAAGTTTATTAAATTTTGCCCTTTTTTTTCTTCACATAGTTTGGAAAAGGTATTTACTTTTACAATCTTTTCGGAACGAAAATAGAAACAGGAAAGGAAAAAGGAAACTATTCGACAAGAAAGGATTGTTTGCTTAACAAAAAATGTAAATAACATGTAGCACCGTATATATATATATATATTGGGTGTACGTAGAGAGCAATTTACTCTTCTACAAGTTTGATTTAAAACTAATGAAAGTTCTTGTTAAGGGTTTAATAAATATATTTTTTGAATCATTTGTTTTTAGTGACCAGTTTTAATAAAGTGCCTGTGAAATTTCGGGTTTCTTAAATCATTAAGAAACCGTCTTGATTTTTCTTGATTAATATGTGCGTACGTGTGTGTGTGTCTGTGCATGTGTTT
>OZ038479.1:130561938-130654438 GCA_964036315.1 Acanthosepion esculentum
CTTATTGGGAGGTATAGGGAGAGGAAGAAGGCACCGTTATTGGAATCATATTATGGAGCTATTATGGGTAGAGAGGGAGGGGGAGACCGATGAGCTGACCTATATCCTAATGGTCACACGGTCAATAATTAATTCGACGGGAATGCACGGAAATTAACGAAAACGTGAAAGAACAATCAAAATTTAACTTTGGTAAAATGAAAACGGGTTAATTCGAAATTATTAGTATTAAACACGTCCATGTATCAGAGGTCAAAGTTTGCGGGAGTGTTTTTAGGATTTAGACTGAATTTGGATATATATATATATGTATGCGTCCTCACATGTTTGTTCTAGCTCTATAGTGAGTCACTTTTAACATATTTCAGATTCTATGTTGTGTTAATAGGACTCGCCTGGATTATACCAAAGGATTACTACCTACCTACCTACCTACCTACCTACCTACCTACCTACTTACCTACCAACATGTATATATATATATATATATATATATATATATATATATATATATATATATGTGTGTGTATATATAAAAGTGAACATAGAAGTCAACACTTAGAGGAGACAGTCTGTTTCATGCTAAAAGCAATCGTCAGACCACGACGATTGCGTCTAGCATGAAACAGACTGTCGCCTCTAAGTGTTGACTTCTATGTTAACTTTCATATTTACACACGCTCTATCTCTGACATTGAGAACTTTATCCCATAAATATAGCACATCTTAAGACTATATTTCTTTATATATATATATATATATATATATATATATATATATATATATATATGTGTGTGTGTGTGTGTGTGTGTGTATGTGACTTTTTCTGTGTCTGTGCAGTGAAGAGTGAGTGCTAAGAATAAAAACATATTGCTCAACTCTAAATGACAGATATATATATATATATATACATGATAGAAATTGTTAGGAGGATTTAATAATTATAATTAATTCATTGAGTCTGAAAGAAACCTCAACAGAATGCAGAAAGCACTGGACGGCCGTTTCGTCCTATATTTGGGACTCATCAGCAGTGCGCATCCACTACCGAGAATTTAAACCCTGACAGTTGAGTTATCAAGCAAACGTCATACAAACTCTTCCAACGGGCATCGAGCGGCGCTATATTGAGTCTGATTTGCTATCTCTTCGTCACCGAGGCCCGTTGTAACAGTTAGTATGATGTTTGCTTGACAACCGAACTGTCAGGGTTTCAATTCTCGGTAGTGGATGCGCACTGCTGATGAGTCCCAAATATAGGACGAAACGGCCGTCCAGTGCTTTCTGCATTCTGTTGAGGTTTCTTTCAGAATCAATGAATTACTTAATTATATATATATATATATATATATATATATATATATATATATATATATATGGTGTGATACAAAAAATTGTCGTCTAAATTAGGCAAAAATGAAAATAATATTTACCAAAATTACACAAAAATATCTTAATACTAAAAAGTAAGTTTACATTGACTTCAATCACAGCTTCAAGACGACTTCGGAATCTCCTGCAACTCCTCTTGGCGGCCTTCTTGTTTGCCTTGAGTTCATCATTGGTGTTAAAATGAGTTTTGTTGGCTTCTCGCGCAGCTGTGATTCACACATGATAATCAAAGGGTTTGGTGAGTTATTTAGGCAGATATAAGTGGGGGTGTGGCTTGCTAAATTGTCTTTACATTGATTTCTGACCTCAAAAATGACATACACTTGTGCAAGAAATATTTTGTTAGTTTCAAGGCCAACAAAATGAACTGAACAGTACTAAAAATAAGAACTAGATGAGATATCCCTAGACATGGACAGTGGCAACGCGAAGAACGTACGCATGTTCAGAACTCCCTGTCCATTTCCAAGATCAATGCGCAGCTGAGGAAGTCCGGATAGCAGAACGGTCGAAACAGTGAGATAAGAAGAAAGAGAAGGGCGATAATCCGAATAGAAATGCTGTACAGAAAAGGCCAGATGAAAATTCTTAAGAGATAATGACCCAGTGAACATAGTGTGGGAATGAGCACCCCAGAGAAAGAACGAGGGATGTGTCTAATAGTTTGGGAGGAAGGATGGGAGCGCGTGGACAGCGAAGGATTCTAAATATATATTGGAAGTTATGGAGAGCCATAACCACCAACGTCCTGATTGGATATGGCGCATAAAAGAAAATAGTTTCGGTTTTATGATTCATTTTTTGGATATCATTCGAAAATTGAGACGTCCAAATTCTGTCACTGGGCTCGGGTATATTCAAATATTAAAAACAGGGATGGACCAACCTCATTCCCTGTAGGTTTTCCAGATCGATAAACACCTGAGGAAGGCCCGGCAGCACAAGTGCCGAAACATTGTGATGGCAACAAGAAAATATACACTATATATAGTATAAATAACATATAATATATAATATATATATCAGATATATAATTTATAAAATATATATAACATATATTATATATAACATATATAATATATAAAATATAGATAATATATATAACATATATAATATATATAATATATAACATATATATAATATATATCACATATATAATATATAAAATATCTATAACATATATATATAATATACATAACATATATAATATATATAATATATAACATAATATATAATATATATAATATATAACATATATAACATATATATATAATATATAACATACATAAGATATATGATATGTATAACATATATAATATATATAACACATAATATATAATATATATAACATAATATATAATATATATAATATAATATATAATATATATAACATATATAATATATAATATATATAACATATAATATATATAATATATAACATATATAACATATATAATATGTATAACATATAATATATATAACATATAATATATAAGATATATAATAAAATATGTATAAGATGGTATATAATATATAGATAACATAATATATATAACATAATATATATATATATATATATATATATATATATATATATATATATAACAAAGAGTCGAGTGAAATAATTCAATTTAAACAGAAAGAATGAAATAGTGTTGGGGGAGATCTTTTGTTTTTGTAACATTTTAATGGCTTTCCTTTTAATTTCTGTTCTTAAATAGGTAATTATGTTTATTGTGCGTCGTATATACGCCGGGTTCTTCATTAAACAAAACACAAATATTCCGCCCTTTTCTACTGTTTTCTTTCTTTTACTATTTTAATCATGATCAGCTATTCCGCCTTGTGTGGTTGCTTTTTAAGTCGTTTTTCTAGCGTCCGCTGCAGGGATCAGCACATGGTCTCCACGGTCGTATTATCTTCGACGACGGCAACGAAAGGATTTACTGAAGATGACTAGCACGGAAGAACGAAATGAGTTGTCGAATTATGAAATTATTGACTTTGAATGCGTCTAGGTAAAGTGTCGCTCACTTACAGCGTCGCATCCGAAGTTCTTAACCCCAGTTCTTGTAGACAGTGAGTGCATCTTCTCTCGAGGAAGCCATGATTATTAAAAAATGGCGGGAGACAGAATGTCTACGTCTATTTTTTAAACAGCGGGATGCTGGCTTTATAGAAGATTGAATTTCCCGCCCCTTGCATAAATCAATAGACAAACGTCGTAACTAAATTGAGCGTATCTAAGATGACTGCGTACATGTGCAAGACCGTCTGTGTTTAGTGTGGCTTTGTATCAAATCTATAAGCTTTTGGACTACATTGAGACAGAATTATACATAAAATGATATATATATATATATATATATATATATATATATATATATATATATATATATATATATATATATATCTACAAAAACACACACACAAACACACACACACACACACACACACACACACACACACATATATATATATATATATATATATATATATATATATATATATATATATATATATATGAAAAGATTACTTAACTTTAAAATATTATTTTTATCCCGACATCGATGTTTCTTGGTAAAATTTCTAACTTCAGGGTCTGTGTTTTGTTTTTTAAAAGCTGTTTCCAATTTATTTTCAAAGTTTTCAATTTGTTTCTCCTCTTTTTCAATCCGCTTTTTTACTCTGTGTTTTAGACGTTCGTATTCAGTTTCAAAAGTGAAGTCTATTGTCGGTTCAACGTTGTTAACAGAAACCAACTACACTTTTTCCTTCCTCGATATCATGTTACACATAAATAATAACGCACTCAATTTTGACGTTTACAGAGAAGCCACAAACAAAAATGATCTGATCAGTTTCTACTCATAATACTACCGACCGACTCTGTCACGTCCACTATCCAGAATAACCTATCCCATCTAAATAATCTTAAAATAATCACACACACTTTCACAACCATTATGAATATAATCAGATCCTCACGCAATAATAGCAATAATATTTCTGAAGCAGGCATTTATAAAATAAATTGACAAAACTGTTCCTCCCAATATATTGGAGAAACAAGCAGAAATAAATAAAAAAACGCATTTATGAGCACAAAAGCGACCTCACAAAAAACAACTTAGCTAATGCACTAGTCATACATAGAAATAAATTAAACCCCAATTTTGATTTAAAAAATGATACGCTCATAAAAAAAGGAAAATAACTCAATCAGAAGGGAAAACCTCGAGAGTGACACCATTGAATATTACCCAAATATTAATCTACGCCCAGGCCTTTTCCCAATATCACCGAAACAGAATTACTAATCTCCCAAGCCAAAATCACAATATTTTATCAAGAAATCAAAAGAACATGGTTGAATCCGTGAACACAATGAAAACAATATTTCCACACGTGACAGTACTTGACGTAATTTTCAGTTGACAATATGAATGCAGTAGCGTTTTCTAAATTCTACTTGCTAAGGACATTTTGTTTGTTGTTAATAGTTACTTCGTTTTCAATAAATTCATTTCGTTTTTGCTGTGAAAATGTCCACATTGGACGAAACGTGTCGGCTAATAATACTGTTTTCCTATTGTCTTTTACCTTTATATATATATATATATATATATATGTGTGTGTGTGTGTGTGTGTGTGTGTGTGTGTGTGTGTGTGTGTGTGTGTGTGTGTAGGAAGAGACATCCATGCTTCATTTCTGTCTTGTGATTAACAAGTAATATATAATAAATTTTTTTTGCACTCATCACATTTGGTACCTTTTCGTTTTCCTTTGTTTTATTAACCAACCTATCTATTTTAAAAAATACAAGAAGCACACGTGAACTTTTCTTCTTAATATATATATATATATATATATATATATATATATATATATATATATATATATATATATATATATAAGTAGTGCGATGGGTAAATTGTCGGCATTTTATATTTTTAATTTTGCGCGTTTTTTTATATTTATTTTCTTGACTTCACAGTATAATAGGGTCGGTTGCGCACCGTCTGTGAGAAAAATAGCACCGAAGCGCAATTAACTGCTTGGTGTTCGTATTGGAGCTTCCGGTGCGTGCCAGTACATCATGCCATTTCCAAATTTCTGGCGGAGTGAATTGCGTCATGGTGCTCTTTTTCTCATAGACGGTGCCCAAGTTACCCTACTATATTGTGTAGTCACCCCCGAAAAAAAAAAGAAAGAAAAAAAAACAAACAACAAATATGCGCGAAATTAAAAGTATATAATGGAGACAATTTACCCATCGCACCTGTACATCATATATATATATATATATATATATATATATATATATATATATATATATATATATATATATATATATAAATATTTTATATATTTTATGTTTATACTTTTTTATAGATATAAATATTTAAGTAAATATTTAAGGTATAGACAAAGATAGATAGATATATATGAACAAGCATAGATAGATAGATATGAACAACCTTATATATATATATATATATATATATATATATATATATATATATATATATATATATATAAGGAAAAGGTAACAGTTGTACCAACGATAGAAAAATATGTATTTTAAAGGGAGAGAAGCCGCAAACGTTTTGGTCATAATGTGGATTTGTTTTAGTCTATATATTATATTTTATTCTTTATATTTTTGCTACATGTGTTTCCGGTCTCGTGACCTTCTTCAGGCAAATAAAAAGAATACATTTTTCAAGGAATATGTTTTCCTTATCTTATTTTAATATCTCATTGTTCGTTTTCTGTATTTGTAGTGAGCCTTGGTCTCATTTTGGGACTGTTGGCAAAAGTGGATTTCTGCCTAAGTGGCAATAAAATCATTAGGTTTGATCTGCGTTAGACCAAATAATAATAAAATAAAATAGTTTTGCATAATACACTCTGAAACATTAGTGAAGACTATGAAACGAAGTGTAATTTTTCTTTTTTTTTTCGAAGATGCGTTTCGCTGGAAAAACGTATGGCTTCCTCAGTTTAAAATGTGAGAAAGAGAAATATGCGTACGGGGAAAGTAAAATTGGGATGTGAGTATCGGTAAGTGTCATAAATCATAATAAACCCACGCAACACAGCACTACTAAAAGTTGTTGATCGACTGAAATGGATGGAGCACGCGATCAATTTCACCTCCGACACAGAACAAAACGACATTTTATCACATCTCGACATCATGTTGATGCACACACGCAAGGATATTCAGCTGAAGGTTTATCGGAAACCAACGAGTAATAATGACCTCATAAACTTTTACTCTCACCACAACAATAAAATCAAATCCGGAGTGTTGAAAGGGTTTGATTTAAGAGCAATTAGAATCTGTAACCCCCCAATTCGAGAAGAGAAGACTAAGAATTTCATCGAATACATTCAAACTGATCCAATACTCGAACTGTTTATCTCACAATGACAAACGCAAAGTCTGCACACACACACACACACACAGACACACACACACACACACACATATATATATACATATGCATAGATAGATAAATAGATAGATAGCATCAAACTGATAGACAGATCGATAGCTAGCTAGCTAGCTAGATAGCTAGATAGATAGATTCAAAATGATAGATAAATTGATGAATAGACTGAGATAAATAAGAACAGACTGAGATAGATAGATAGATAGATAGACATGAACAGAGAGAGATAGATAGATAGATAGATAGATAGATAGATAGATAGATAGATAGATAGAGAGATAGATAGATACATAGATATGAACAGAGATAGATAGACAGACATAGATAGATATGAACACACTGAGATAGCTAGCTAGCTAGATAGATAGATAGATATGAACAGACTGAGAATGATAGATAGATTAAATCAAATAGATAAGTAAATAGATGGATAGATAGATAAGAATAGACTGGGATAAATAAAAACAGACTGAGATAGATAGATATATAGATAGATAGATAGATAGATAGATAGATAGATAGATGTGTTTACCGCCAATGAAATAGATAACATATTTTTTTTATATCATTTTATAAGATAATAGTTTTTTTTCGTTTTTTTTTTTTGTTTTGTTTATTTGTTTTGAAAGGATGATAAATACCTATCTGGATTGCGCTGTATACGGAAGGAAAAAAATAGTTTTCTTTTTATTATTTTTCCTGTACTTGTAAGTATACACGCATATTGAAATCACAAACTCTGTTATGGACTGGGAACAAACAGTTTGCATGCGAATCTGAGAACGACTTTAATGGATGCAAAAAATAGAAATAGTCGTACAACAAGGATGTGTTTTCTCAGCGGATTTATTTAACATTTACACTGAGATGAATATCGGTGAATTAGAAAAGCTGCCAGGCTTTATTACGGTCGGTCGTTCACTGCATTGATAGGAGAAGCAGAAAGAAAATTGAAATAAATTATCAAGCCAGGTTGTCGATAAAATAATAATCCTAAAACAATAATCATGTAACTGTAAGTAAACATAATTCTTGGTTGCTAGTGAAAGGGGCAACTCAAGATTCGAATTACATAATGGGGATGTCAGAAGCAGCTTCAGAGTGTTATTTTTTTTTATTGTAACTGACGCTGTAAACTTTGATATCGAAATTCGAAAGGGCATAAAATTAGCGAAAGATACCTTTACAAAAACTGGCATATCAGGTGGGTGGGTGGTGTTAGCCTGGTTTACGCGAGAAGAGATAATCTCTTGCATCGGAAAGTAAGCATTTACTTCCTTAATTCTCAACATACATCGTGTGAATCACATGCGATAGCCGGCCCGCCTTAGCCAGGGGAGGTAACACAGTTTCAGTGGCTAAGGCGGTACTGCCACCCCTGGCGCCACCAGCAGCTTTTGCTGCCGGACAGGTAATGTTTTTGAATACGTGCCAGTCTCTTGTTATTTCCTCTTACAACTGCAACTGAAATTTTCAACGTTGTGGTAAAATACACAAAGCGCCTGTAGAATGGAAGTTAAATAGATTTGCTTCACGTCGGAATAGCAGTGTGTTGCGGCCGTGGTTTATTTAACTTTATTTTAGATCTTGAACAAATCCTGATGCCTGTTGAGATGTGGTCTGGAAACGATGTGAAGCACGCTTTAGGCGCCGACCAGTGATGCCCACTTTCAAAAAGAAGGAAACGATTGACCGTCTAAGGAATCCACGGCAACCGACCTCAACAGGCAGCACTTTTTCCGCGCAGTCGGGTCGCAGCGATTGTTGCGGTTTTTCTTTCACTCGTGCGCCTCCACCCCTTTCTCCTTCCAGGGAAACTTTAATTTAACTAGGAGGACGCACTTATTTCAATCAGAACACGCTACACTGACAGGGCGTGCGTCTGTCTGAAAGATGTGTACGGGGAATTGCAGAGGTGTTCTATGATCAATTAACACCCTCCATTCACGGTCTGCACTCAGCAGTGGTTATTTGGGGTTTTCGAACAAGGTGTCCACCTTCACTGTGAAAGCGGATCTATTTCTAGATCTGTCTCGCCCTAAGCTGTAATCATAGACATTTTCTTGCATATATATATATATATATATATATATATATATATATATATATATATATATATGCAAGGTTTATTTAGGCAGCAAGTATTCATCCAAACAAGTTACATTAAAAATAACCGATAAGTTCTATTTATTTTTTTATTATATTTTACCAGTTTTCGGACAAAGTTCTTGAGTATAATGTTCGTACTGTCCGGAGGTTCATATTTTGTTAATTTTGTGCAAGTAATTTCGACTGTCACAGTGATTAGCAAGAATCGATGTGGTGCCTGGGCGGTAGTCTGAATTTCTTTGTCTGCTTTCTCGTGTTCTTTGGGAAACTGGACATTTGAAATGGAATAATTTACCGTTTAAAAACTGATAAGATAAAACAAATGTGAAAAGGTGAATTCTCAGTGAATATTTTTTTTTTCAGTGGGACGAAAATGGTGTAGAAAATTGTCCAAACAGAAAAACAAAAAAATTAAATTGACATAGCAATTTCGTCTCATGGAGTCATGTTTTGTTGTTGTGTTTTTTTGTTGTTTTTTTTTAAATTAAAGGAGAATAAAATGTTTCTCGTGAGGAAACGATATCTTAATAAGTCTAGGGAATAGAATCGGAATGAATGTAGAAACCATGTGCAGATTCCTCAAATATCACTTTTTGTTATATGACACGTGATCAGCAGTCAACTTCCTGTTTGTCTCTTAGTTAAATATCCACTTTATCTCACTTTCTACTTAATATATACAAATAGCTACAATCCTTTTTTTAAAAATCGATTTAACCCCGTGCAAGACACTAAAGCCACAAAGACACAAGTGGTTACAGGGTGTGGAAGAATTAGGAAAAGAAACATTAATAATGAGCGGGAACAGGAAAAAGTAACCAGGAGGACAGTAGATAGCGATTGACATTGCATTTAAATATTTGAAGATTAAAGTTGGCTGAACATCATGGAGCGGGAAAGGAGTTCCACAAACAAGGCATTAAAGCCACTAAGACACAAGGGGTTACAGAGTGTGAAATAAATAGTAACAGAAACCTTTAATAATGTGCGGGAAGAGCAAAGAGTAATCCGGAGGACTGTAGATAGCGGTCGGCATGGCATTTAAATGTTTGCAGAATAAAGTTGGCTGGAAAGCAAGGAGACGAAAAGGGAGAAGTGCGAGAAAAGAAACTTTTAGGATAGAACTTACGGTCACATCTATCCAGCCCAAATGTAAATTGATGCGATGGCGACTCCCGTCTGATGCTGCGCTTAAATTCATGAAATCTCGGTTCCATAGCGAAAGGCTCATCCAAAACAATTGCCATAGAAGTATTTATAGAAAAGACAGAGAGCGGCAACTTTACGGTGTTAGTGGTGGGAGGTGGTTTTAATAATTGAAGCCGAACGACCATAGTAACACCAATAATATTGCTGATTTTTTTTTCTTTCGAGCTCAACGTCGATTCATTGTAAATTATCCCCCACTACGGAAATTTAAAATAATTATTCACATACCATTTTTATTCGCTGAACAAATTAAATTATTTTTGAAATTCGTAATTGATATTGATATCAAAAGTTTGAAGCCACCCGGCCCCGAATTAGCATGGGATGAACTTGACAGAAGAGTGGAAAAAATGAAAAAGAGATCTTTCACTCATTTATAGAAAAAGAACGGAATCAATTATCAAATTTATACTTTGAGAAACATTTCCAACGAATGCCGAAAATTCGCGCTGCAGTAATCAAGGCGAAAGGAGGATATTTTGTCAAGAGCAAAATTGTAATCATAAAATGCTTTTTTCTTTTTGTCATAATAAAATTTCTAATACAAAAATCATGTGTCACTTTTTCTTTAACCATGTATAATAATTTTCCTATTATTTAAAGTACAAAATTATTTTTTAGGACAATTTTAAAAATTACTAGGTTCAACCAGAATCTTTTGAACTGTAGTGTATGTATAATGGATTTGTCAAACAGGATTTGACCTATTTGCAGATGTACGTTACTGGATAAAAAAAATGTCAAATAAAGAGCCAGACGAAGGGAAACTAACTACTGATTACGTATCGTAAAACAACACTCGACAACAATATAAAAGAAATGTTTAATTAAACCAAATGAATCAATGCTATTTCGTAGTTGCTTGAAACAGAGAATATGCAACTTTTGTAGAGATGCAACAGATATAGAAAACTGGATCGCACAGATGCCTCACTGCTATCTGACGCCAGATCCAGTGACTTGTATCATGAAGTTCGCACTTCAGTTGTAATCTTCACACCAGGAAAGAAAATATAATTACAAAGCTTTTTACTTGCTGTTGCTTTACTCGGGGGTCGTGGAATAAAAATAATCATCGCTTATTATCGTTGTAATAATTCGTGGATTTTATGATTACGAAAAGCGAATAATATTCGACGTTAGAAAAAAATACTTCAATGAAATATGACCCATTTTTAAAAATTATTTTTAAAATATTCGGGTTCAAACGACTGTTATGAGCTTTTCAAATTTCGATTCGTAAACTTACTTTTCACTTAAGCATATCACCAAATTGCATTTTTAAAAGCAATAAAGAATTTTCAACGATTTTTGAAGTATTAATATCATAAATAATTAAAAATTTTTAAAAATGAAAAAAGTTCTTGTAAAAATACATTATTCATCGAAGAAGCGTTATTTCTTCAGACAATAATGTCCTTAATATAATTTATCTACAAAAGCAAGTAAAAGCTTTTCTAATTAAATAATGTTATAGTTTTTTGCATTTTTTTTTTTTAATTCAGAGCTGATTTTCTATGAAACAGGTAACTGTTTTACAAAAAAAGAAAAAATGGTGATTTACTTTCTCTAAATAGTCCTGTTTTTAACTAGGAAAAAAATCCCTTTTTAAAATTTATTTTCTCGAAATTTCATGAAAATATGTAAGTGGGTGGAAACATGTAAGAAAAAAAAATCTTACTAAGATTTTCTAAAAAAACAAAATTCAAAAATAATTTCATTCATTTCTGAATATTTCCTGAAGATTTCATTAAAATCCGACAATTATTTGAATTTTGCAAGAATTTCCAAATCAATGTGTGTTTTCTTTGGGAAAATTGCAAAATAAAACAAACCTTTTTTCTCTCATCGAACTTTGTCGTAAAAAAAAAAACAAGTTTTTTAATCAAAATTTTGAGCGTGCTAGAAAGGAGTAAAAAAATTCAAAAAATAAAAAAAAATATTTTGGTCTTTTCTCTTAATAATAACATAAACATTTTGATGACAAACCTTTGTTTTTGCTGAGTTTGGGGCCTTTTATCAACATGCTATGCTGCAGTTTTACGTGCCCTAGTGGAGGTACCTATTTTATAGTAATATGAAAAAAAAATACTTCGGAAAAAAATGGTCATTTCTGGCCTCAGTGTCTATTCGTAAATGAAAAGAATAATGGAAAATAATTCCTCACAGACACAGAATTCCAAAAGGCATGTTACCAGAAGCTTTAACAGACTCTTCTGCGAGAAGGAGTAAAAGGTTAAAGAAGAAAATCTATCTATATTGAAAGGCAATCGAAGAAAAGCAAGAGGAAGAGGGGGGAGAAGAATACGGAATGAACGTAGTGAAGATAAAACGTGAAGGAGAAGAAGAGAAGGTAAAGGAGAAGGAAATAAGGAACGAAACAAGAAGAAGAGGAAAGAGATCAAAAGAGAAAGAAGGGGGAAAGAAAGAAGACTATTAATAAAATAAGAAAGACACGAGGAGAAAAGATCTAGAAGGAAGAAAAAGAAATGTAGAAAATAAGAGGAATGGACAGAAAGAAGAAGAATAGAAGAGAAGAAAGAAAAGAATTATAAAGAAAGAAAGAAACAAACAAAGAAAGAAAGAAACAAAGAAACAAAGAATAAGAATGAGTAGGGGAACTAAAAAGAAGATGAGAAGAAGAATGGCGAACAGAAGAGAAAAAAGAGACAGGAAAAGTGGACAACGAAAAGAAAGAAAGAAAGAGCTAAAGAAAGAAAGAGCTAAAGAAAGAAAGAAAGAAAGAAAGAAAGAAAGAAAGAAAGAACGAAAGAATAAGAAGCAATAAGAGAAGGAGGAGGAAATGGCAACGGAAAAGCAGGAAAACAAGAAGAATAAAAAGGTTGAGGACGAAGACTAAAATAAATAAATTTAGAAAGAAAGAAAGAAAGAAAGGAAGAAAGAAAAAGAAGAAGCAACAGCAGAAGAAGGAGGAAAATGTAAAGGAAGAGCAGAAAAACAGAAAGAATAAACAGGATGAGAACGAAGAAAGAAAGAAAGAAAGAAAGAAAGAAAGAAAAAAGAAAAAAGAAAGAATAAGAAGCAATAAGAGAAGGAGGAGGAAATGGTAACAGAAAAACAGAAAGAGTAAACAGGATGAGAACGAAGAAAGAAAGAAAGAAAGAAAAAAGAAAGAATAAGAAGCAATAAGAGAAGGAGGAGGAAATGGTAACAGAAAAACAGAAAGAGTAAAAAGGATGAGAACGAAGAAAGAAAGAAAGAAAGAAAGAAAGAAAGAAAGAAAAAAGAAAGAATAAGAAGCAATTAGAGAAGGAGGAGGAAATGGTAACAGAAAAACAGAAAGAGTAAAAAGGATGAGAACGAAGAAAGAAAGAAAGAAAGAAAGAAAGAAAAAAGAAAGAATAAGAAGCAATAAGAGAAGGAGGAGGAAATGGTAACAGAAAAACAGAAAGAGTAAAAAGGATGAGAACGAAGAAAGAAAGAAAGAAAGAAAGAAAAAAGAAAGAATAAGAAGCAATAAGAGAAGGAGGAGGAAATGGTAACAGAAAAACAGAAAGAGTAAAAAGGATGAGAACGAAGAAAGAAAGAAAGAAAGAAAGAAAGAAAGAAAGAAAGAAAGAAAAAAGAAAGAATAAGAAGCAATAAGAGAAGGAGGAGGAAATGGTAACAGAAAAACAGAAAGAGTAAAAAGGATGAGGACGAAGAATAAAATACATAAATAAATAAATAAATAAATAAATAAATAAATAAATCAATAAATAAATAAATAAATAAAGAAAGAATAAGAATGAGTAGGGGAACAAAAAAGAAGACGAGAAGAAGAATGGTGAAAAGAAGAGAAAAAGAGAGACAGGAAAAGTAGACAACGAAAAGAAAAAAAAGAAAGAAAGAAAGAAAGAACTAAAGAAAGAACGAAAGAATAAGAAGCAATAAGAGGAGGAGGAGGAAATGGTAACGGATAAACAGGAAAACAGGAGCAATAAAAAGGATGAGAACGAAGAATAAAATACATAAATAAATAAATAAATAAATAAATAAAGAAATAAAGAAAGAAAGAAAGAAAGAAAAAGAAGAAAGAACAGCAGAAGAAGGAGAAAAAGGTAAAGAAAGAGCAGAAAAACAGAAAGAATAAACAGGATGAGAACGAAAAAAGAAAGAAAGAAAGAAAGAAAGAAAGAAAGAAAAAAGAAAGAAAGAAAGAAAGAAAAATAAGTGAGGAGAATGGATAGAAGGAAAGCAAGAACGAAGAGGAATAGGGCAAAGAGAATAATAAGAATATTGAAAGAAAGAACATAATGAAGAAATGAAAAAAACGGAGAGAAGAAGAAGAAGAAGAAGAAGAAGAAGAAGAAGAAGATGGTTATGATGAGGAGGATGTTGATGATGAATGTGATAAAGGCGCAGAAAATGAGTAACAAATAAGTGTAGAAGAAGAATGTCGAAAGACTAAAAGAAAGAAAGAAAGAAAGAAAGAAATATTTGGGGGATCAAAAGAGAAGGAAAATGAAGACAAGAATCAGAAAGATAGAAGTAAAGAGATGACGAAAAGGAGCAGAGGAGAAAACGATATTGAAAGAAAGAAGAGAAAGATAAGAAAAACGAATGATTGAAGGAATGAACGGAAGAAAGAAAGGAACGAACGAATAAACGAGGGAAAGCAGAAGAAGGATTTTTGTAAGACATCATTCCAAATGATGGATTTACAATTGCACGATTATCGACCAATAAGTAAAAACAGTTATGTTATTGATATTAATCAATCAGGTTTCTTTCTTCTTTTTTGTATATCTTATTTTTCGTTTTTCCTCCTCAAGTTTCTCTCCCCCTCTCTCTCTCTCTCTCTCTCTCTCTCTCTCTCTATATATATATATATATATATATATATATATATATATATATATATGTATATATATATATATGTATATATATGAAGAAATATAGTCTTAAAGTGTGCTATATTTAAGGGATAAAGTGCTCAATATCAGAGATAGAGCGTGTGTAAATATAAAAGTGGACATGGAAGTCAGCACTTAGAGGCGACAGTCTGTTTCATGCTAGTGCAATCGCCTGGCGATTGCACTAGCATGAAACAGACTGTCGCCTCTAAGTGCTGACTTCCATGCCCACTTTTATATGTATATATATATATATATATATATATATATATATATATATATATATTGACCCAAATAAATAAGCGAACAAGCGACTTCCGGTAAAAGACGGCCATTATAGACTACCAACAATAAGCTATATAAACAAATTTTTACTACGTTAACCATAAACACCGATCAAAATAAAAAAATAAATAAATAAATATATAAGATAAAAAATAAAAAAAAAACTAAAAAAAAAAAAACAAAAAACAAGCAAAATAATTTGACATAAATAAATAAACAAATAAGCGACTTCCGGTAAAAGTAACCGCCAAAATAGACTACCCATAATGCACAACTGACCCTTATATATAAATAGCCGAGAAAAATAACAGCACTAGTCGCCTGACGATTGCACTAGCTTGAAACAGACTGTCGCCTCTAAGTGCTGACTTCCATGTCCACTTTTATATTTACACACGCTCTATCTCTGATATTGAGCACTTTATCCCATAAATATAGCACACTTTAAGACTATATTTCTTCATATATATATATATATATATATATATATCTGTTGCACCTCCAGAAAACTACAAGATATTTTTACGTTCACTAACGCGTGTAGCCAGGATTAAACCATTAGTTAACTTAGATATTTAGAAGCCATGAGGTAAATAAGACGTGGATGTATTTTCAGAAAAAAAAATCAGAATTACGGATTCAACGTTTGGTCACTCAAACGGAAGGTCGAGTATCGCAAATGTTTGGTAAAGTTGAGCCTATCTCTACATATATGAGCAGGGGAGAATTAACATTTAGACACCGGTAAAACGACAAAGGAAAAGCAAGCACATCCACCGACCAGGAACGATACATCTGTAGGACACACCGGCGCTGTAAAATTCTACTCACTACTACAGGACGAGGAATTCAGAACGAGAACCCTGCCGATAGGTAATTGGATTCGCACATTGCAACCAAATTAGCGTCTTACATGTGCGATGTATCACCGATGCCCATCCTAATCATAACGAAGCAATTGCTTTGATAGAGTTATCGTTTTTCTTTTTCACAGCGACTGTGTTGAGCCTAATACATAGATGCTGTTTGTTCTGTAAATCAATGACTGTCTTTATTCATGTTTATGTAGATAGATGCGTTGCTACCTTAGGGTAGACGAAACATTTTGTACCTACCACACCTGGTGTTTATTCGTCATGTAATTAGCGTATATACTCGCGTATCATGCGATATTTTAAGGACTGAAATCTCATGTTAATTTTCAAGATATAAAATTAGTGTATGTACGGCTGGCACTAGCCACGCTGTTGACCACATTATATATATATTTATATTATATATAGGAGGATTTGATAATTATAATTAAGATGAGTCTGAAAGAAACGTCAACAGAATGCAGAAAGCACTGGACGGCCGTTTCGTCCGTTTTGGGGACTCATCAGCAGTGCGCATCCACTACCGAGAATTGAAACCCTGACAGTTGAGTTATCAAGCAAACGTCATCCCAACTGCTCCAACGGGCCTCGGTGACGAAGAGGTAGCAAATCAGACTCAATATAGCGCCACTCGCTCATATATATATATATATATATATATATATATATATATATATATATATATATATATATATATATATATATATATATATATATATATATATATATATATATATATATATATATATATATATATATATATATATATATATAATAAAAATATCGTTAATAACGCTATACACGTTATATATATATATATATATATATATATATATGTGTGTGTGTGTGTGTGTGTGTGTGTGTTTACTTTAGTAAAATAGTGCAGCTATATTTAAAACAAAATATGATTTTGATAAAACCGATGTTTGACTTAACTGTATCGAATAATAATGCATGTATTATTCATATATTAGTATCGTATTACAAAATACAAACATACTTTATAAGATGTTTTGCTGTTTCTCGTTTGGTTACATATGGCTATACTAGTTTACACAACGAGTATAGCGTTACTAACGATACTTTTATCATTCTCTTACTTTTTTAACTAGAAGGTGGGATAAAGAAAATTAGATAGGCTATTGTAATTTGGTCTCTCAATATAATTAAACGCCTATTAATAATATCTGGAAATAACCAATCTTTGCCTGATGAAGGTCACGAGACTGGAAACTCGTGTAGCAAAAATATGGAAAATAATGTATAATATATATTTAAAAGATCCACATTATTACGAAAAGCGTTTGCAGCTCTCTCTTCTCTTTAAAATATACCCTCTCGTTGGAACAACTAAAACCTCTCCCTTATATATATATATATATATATATATATATATATATATACAGGTCGGTGTATCAAAATTATTTTTCCAAACGTTTTGGGCGGGTTCCTCACAACAAGACAAAGACAAAAGTCAATAAAAACATATGTCCGCAAATCCTTCGTTTTTGAGTTAAGTTTAAAGAAAATTTATGGTTGATATTACGATAATAATATTCACATACTCCCTCCGTTCCGAAATAGTTGTACCAAAAAAATTTTCATGTTGTTCCAAAATAAGTGTTCCAGTAGATAAAAAAAAACACCAAAAGAACAAAAAATATCATTTATTCCCATACTCAACAGTAAATGAGTAATATTAGTGAATTGTCATACAAATAAGTGTGAAATATATCGAAACTGATATACATAAACAGTTAAATTAATAACAAAAATTAATGGGGAAGGTTTACTTTAACAAAAGCAGTTTTTGTTGCAAATCGTCAGAAATAGAAATGGATACTTCAAGTTTTCCTTCTCTTTCAAGCTTCTCTTTAGACATGTGCCGGAGTTTATAGTTGTTATCGCCGTCAACTAAAATAACTTGTTCCATTGCTAACTGCAAACTTAGAAAAGTATTGTTAAGCTCGACTTCTGAAGTTTATTGAAGCTTTCTTCCACTGCTTCAATGAGCTGGTCAACATTATTTGGAGCTTGCTGGTGCTGAATTGATTGAATTGCATTAAAATAACCCAGATCAAGGACATTGAGATCAGGACTATTTGGAGGCTGGCAAACTAATTCAATTTGAAAACCCAGACGTTCTGCAGCTACGTTTAAGTCATCTGCAACCTGTTTTATTGCACCACGCTTCAGAACACGATCTGTGGATCTTTCCAGCAGTGCTTGCAACACAGCACTACGTTCATTATTTGTCAATTCGTGCTTCTTGCAATTTCTTTTAGCATTTCTGCCAATTGGCTTCTCTTCTCCCATCATAATCTCTTGCCATCGGGTGGTCTGAAAAAAAAAATACAATTTTTATGTGGTGAACAAGTGATATAATTTGCGCTTCAAATTATTCTACCTGAATAAGCTAATATAAATACTTGAGGAACATCAATGCTAACCTGTTAATGTAAACGGCAAACAATTCGACTAGATTCCCGGCGATGGAACAACTAATTCGGAACAGAGGGAGTGTTATCGTATTATAAAATACAAACATAGCGAATATTCATCTTTTCCATTGTTTATGTTTATAAGACGTTTAGCTCTTTTCTCGTTCGGTTGTTTATGGCTGTACGCGTTTACGCAACGAGTATAGCGTTACTAACGGTACTTTTATCCTTTTACTTTTTTAATTTATTTAACTAGAAGATGGGATAAAGAGATAGAGGAAGATCAGTTGGTCTATTGTAATTTGGTCTCTTATAAAAAGGAACTCGCACGATACACGAGATACATGATGAAATCATTTTTTATAAGGGAAATTTCAAGGCCCGGACGATACGCGAGATTGCGCGTTACCTTTAGTATATACGGTAGACATAATTTATTAATAGTTCTGATAGATTCAGCAAAGTATTTCCCCTTCATGGGTTAGGACCACCTGCCGACGGTCCACTGAATAACCAATGCCCCGACGATAGAAAGCATTGGGTTTTGACTGGAGAAATTCACCAATCCAAGTCATTGATGACGCTCCCCGAAGGTAACGACAGTTTGGGTCACGTTCTGTTTGATATTTAGCTGTTTCTCATTCGGTTGTTTATAGCTGTACACATTTACGAAACGTGTATAGCGTTACTAACGATACTTTTATCATTCTTTTTACTTTAATTTTTTTAACTTATTTAACTAGAAAGATTAGGATATATGGATAGAGGAAAGGGGGTTAGTCTATTGTAATTTGGTCTCTCAAAAAAGAAACTCGCATGATACACGATTTACTAGATAGAATCATTTTTTATAAGGGAAAATTTTGGGTGTCGCACGATACGTGAGGTCGGGCGTTACACGGGTGTATACGGTACTTATTATTTGTTAATAGTTCTGATAGATTCAGCGAGGTATTTCCCCTTCATTGCTTACGACCAGCTGCCGATGGTCCACTGAATGTTCAATGTGCCGACGATAGAGATCTTTAGGTTTTGACTGGAGAAATTCACCAATCCAAGTCATGGATGACGCTGACCGAAGGCAACGAGCAAATCGAGTTTGGGTCACGTTCTGTTTGATGTTTAGCTGTTTCTCGTTCGGTTGTTTATAGCTGTACGCATGTACGCCACGAGCATAGCGTTACTAACGATACTTTTATCCTTCTCTTTTACTTTTTTAACTTATTTTGACTAGAAGAAGGTATAAAGAGATAGAGGAAGAGCAGTTGGTCTATTGTAATTTGGTCTCTCTGAAAAAGGAACTAGCATGATACACGAGATACATGAAATAAATCATTCTTTATAAGTGAAAATTTTGGGGGTCGCACGATACGTGAGGTCGCGCGTCACACGGGTGTATACGGTACTTATTATTTATTAATAGTTCTACAACAGTGGCCATTCACGATAAGAACGATTTTGCTTAAGTGAAACAACAGATTACAAAAAGAATATTTTCTCATAAATATATTCTAATTATCCAATATTTAGGAGGGAAGGTGTGACCGGTTGATAATTTGATAACCCTCATCAAACGATGTCATAAAATCTACAATAACATGTTGAAATTAACAGTCAGCCCCATCGTCTTTTACTTTGTCTCCGGTGTTAGGGCCTTTGCCAGTATTATATATGGTTTTGAGATCAGACTTCTCCTTCTCATAGTCTGGTAGGCAACCTTAGTTTACGCAGCTGTTTTACAGATAGCTGATGGGAAATAAAATGCATCTGTTGTAATTCGGTCTCTCAAAAAAGAAACTAGCATAATACACTAGGTACTTGATAGAATCAATTTTTTATAAGTGAAAATGTTAGCGTCACGCAATTTGCGAGATCGAGTGTTAGACGACTATATAGGGCAGTTCACATTTTTTCTTAACATCCCCTTTTCTTTATAATTTCGTTAGATTAAACCTTTCCAAAACTTCGGGCATGATCTGGAATTGGAAAAAATCCAATGACGTCATATACACTAAATCCATCATAAAAATTTTATATTTACAAGATTAATTTTCCAAAAAATAATAACAAAACAAAAGTCATTGAAACAAAGCAAGTTCAGTCGACCATTGATGACAATTCCAGAACAACGTAACTATAAACAATTTTTTCTATCCTCTGCCAGCTGCTATGATGGAGAAAGCATTACCTCGAACCGTCGCCAGTGAGACACGCTGCAAGAGCCACTCCCTTTCGCGAGGCTCGTTCCTTAATCGAGACGCAATCGCGCCAATCCTCCGAAGGAACGCCATCGAACGAGGACCAATAACCCCTGAAGTCTCCACTGCCACAGGAGTAAAAAAAAATCTATCAGCAAGAGAAGAATATTTAGCTATTTTTTTTCATCTCTGCGTCTCGGGCGACGGACCCCGGCTAAACCGCGGACCTGATCAAATTACCTGCCGAAAATGTATCCACACAGATCGCATCCCAAATCAACGACTTACCCATTTTAAAAGGGAAGATGGTAATGCCATCCGGCCGCTTTCCATCACCACGGTCGAGGCCTACGGGTTCGATTTGGGAAGGGAACATAAAAATTCAGGTTTGGTTGGGTTTGTTTTGTTTTACGGCATATCAACCTCAATGGGTCATTTAATACCGATAACTTTTTTTTTCCAGGTAATATTTTTGTTTTGTCAAAAGATATTTCTGGTAATATTATTTAAAAAAATGTATTGCTGGTAATATTATTTTAAAAAATATATTGCTGGTAATATTTTTTTTTCAAAAACGTATTGCTAGTAATAGTTTTTTTTCTTCAAAAATTTTATTTCTGGTAATAATTTTTTACAAAGTATTTCTGGTATTAAAACCCATTTTTACACTTGCATAATGCTTTATCACGTCAGTTTCGGGGTTAACTATTTGCCCACAGATGGGACCCTAACAGGTGCTACCACCACGGGTCAGGGTGGATCTCGGAACACCAGCAATTAAGAGGTGGTTCCACGCTCCTCAAAACCACCTGATCAGAGGCCTTGCTGTTGGACGTAGTTTATCGTCACACCCAGGACGCCATGAGAATTCAGGATATGGAAATATATGCTCAAGACTTCCAAGACGTCACTATATGAATCAGATGTAAGAAATTTAATACAGGAGATAAAATAAAATGAACACAGTATGGGTTGTTCTCGTGGGAGTTTCACCTAAATTGCTATAAAACCTAAACCATTAACCTACAAATTCGAGCCGCCATCTTAAATAGCTTCGTCATATCGATACTCTCCTATGGATGCTATTAACTGATTTATTGATTTGTTTGTTTAACGGCATATCAAGACCTCATGGGTCATTTAAGGCTTAACTTTAATTTTCTTGGGAGCTTTAAAGTAATAAAAACATGATATATGTTATTCTGCTTCCACAATTGAATACATGGTAGATGATACTCAGCTTTTATGCAAATATATGTTCGTGAGGACATAATTACTAGAGGCGGTGATATGTGTGTTTTATGTTGTAGTTTTGTTGAAGTTATATTTTAAAAGACAGGTTGATTTCTTTCCGCAATTGCAGAATACTATGTGGATTAATGTCATGAAAGAGTTCTTTCATATTCGTTAGTTGGTAGTATTTTAACCGCGTTTGGATGAAGTCACTAAAATTTGTTAGTATCTGTTTTATTGTTTACAGTTCGTTATATGACGGACAGATTTGAGGTTTTAGGATATAAGAATGTGCCATCATGGAGTGTCCGATATGAAGTCTGGGCATTATTACTTCATCTTTCCCTGTTGTTAGTTTTTAATGTCATTCCTCTATATTAGATTTGATGTTGTATAATTTGTTTCATTTTTACTACAGTAAAAAAGCTAGCACAAAGTCACAAGTCATCGTAGCCGAGGTATTGAGCGTGCTGTCCTTGCTCAAATTGTTGATCACGCTAGATAACACCCTCTTGCCCAGAAACTGGTTCATAGGCCCCATGAATTTAAACGTCCTACGAGGCTGGCATCCCGTTCCCACACCTACACCGTTGAAACTGTCAGATGTAGACGTCTCTTCTACTCCAATAGCTTCATGTCTCGCATATCTCGCCTGTGGAACTCCCTTCCCTATTACTGTTTCCCTGACAAATACAGTCTCCAACTATTCAAGTGTAACGTCAATCGACATCTCCAGTTGCCTTGATCTATCCACTTCCCTTCTCCACATCCTTTCACCTTTCATTCCTATCTGCTCTCGCTCCAAATCTTCTGTAACCCCCTTGCCTCGATCGATCCACTATCTTTCTCCACATCCTCTCATTTACCACTCCAATCTGCTCTTCCTCCAAACCTTCTGTAATCCCTTGCATGCTAGTGGCTTCCAACCTTGCTTGGGGTGATAAGCTTAAAAAAAACTGTAACTAAGGTCTGCTCAGCATAGTTGCAGTATAAACCACAGGTGGGCTCTGTGGGTGTTGAATAAACACAAATGTTCCGGAGCAAGCGTCTGCAATAGGGATTTGCTAGCCGTCCTAGTACACGAATACGAGTGGCCAGCTATACATATATACAGTAAATGGATATATAATTTGGTCTACGCCGTAGCCAGGGTCAGCAGTACATACGCTAATTTTATACCTCGTGTATGATGCGACCACCTTAAAATTAGATTCAAAATTAGGTCTTCAAAAGTCTTCAGAAGCCTGACCATAGTTTCTGTCATTCTTATTTGATGAATGTGTTAATCTTTGATCAGGAGGTCGATGTAGGACATCTTCGGGTTTGAACTAACTTTGGAAGCTAATGTTCTTTGGGCTACCAAATCGGCCCAATGGTTGACCTTGATGCCGGTAGATGATATTAAATGTAGATAAACATTCTATTCTGTTTAAAAGTTTTGTAATCAGTGCCTTTATCACTGTTTTTTGTTTTTTTTTGTTTTGGGGTATTGTTTTTTAGAGTCTGAATATAAGATGATGCTGTTGTGTTTGCTTGTCGTTATGGTTTCTTTGGTTTGTTGCGTTTAACGGCATATCAACCTCAATGGGTTATTTAATGCCGACAACATTTTAGGATAGATTCGTATGAATAGAATATGTATTCTTTGGTTTAGATTGCTTTGGTTTATTTTGTTTAATGGCATGTCAACCTCAATGTGTTATTTAATGCCGACAACATTTTTAGGATAGATTCGTATGAATAGAATATGTATTCTTTGTTTTAGATTGGTTTGGTTTATTTTGTTTTACGGCATATCAACCTTAATGGATTATTTAATGCCGACAACATTTTTAGGATAGATTCGTGTGAAGAGAATATGTATTCTTTGCTTTAGATTGGTTTGGTTTATTTTGTTTTACGGCATATCAACCTCAATGGGATATTTAATGACGACATTTTTAAGGATAGATTCGTATGAATAGAATATGTATTCTTTGATTTAGATTGGTTTGGTTTATTTTGTTTTACGGCATATCAACCTCAATGGGATATTTAATGACGACAACATTTTTAAGGATAGATTCGTATGAGTAGAATATGTATTCTTTGGTTTAGATTGGATTGGTTTATTTTGTTTTACGGCATATCAACCTCAATGGGTTATTTAATGCGGACAAATTTTTTTTTGCTGGTAATATTTTTTTCTCAAATGTATTGCTGGTAAAAAAATGTTTCTTTCAAAAATGTATTTCTGGTAATATTCTTTCTTCAAAAATGTATCGCTTGTAATTTTTTTTCAAAAAAGTATAGCTGGTAATATCTTTTTTTTCAAAAATGCTTTGCTGGTAATAATTTTTTCTTCAAAAGCTTATTGCGGGTTACAACTTTTTTACAAGGTATTTCTGGTATTAAAACGTATTTTTACACTTTCATAGTGTTTTGACCCCAGTTTGGGGGTTAACCATTTGCCCATAGCTGGGACCCCAACAGATGCTGCCACCCTGGGTCAGTGTGGACCTGGGAATACCAGCAATTAAGAGGTGATTCCACGCCCCTCAAAACCTCCTGATCAGAGGCCTTGCTGTTGGACGTAGTTTATTGTCTTACTGTAACAGAGAGAGAGGGAGTGCCCGCCACCAGGTGGGTTTATTAATCAACGGTTGTAAAGGATTGGGATGAAGGCACTAATTAGTTGGGTAGAAGGGATTTCGGAGTAATTCCAGAAATAAGTTTTTCTTTTTACTTAGTTGTTTCTGGGATTGAATTATTAATTAACGAGGTGGATTAATTCCAGAGTAATTAATGGACGGGTTCGTTAAGTAAAGCTTGTGATAAATGGGGAATTGGATTTTGGGTGGTCTGCCGGGAGAAATCCAACCATCAGACGAGATAAGTGCTTTTCGCCGGGCTTAAGTGGACGTTGTCTGCGGAAAACCCAGCAGGGAGTCCGATTCCGATTTTAGTACCTCTTGAAAACTGGGTTCCCGCG
The DNA here is from genome assembly GCA_964036315.1 of Acanthosepion esculentum. Lineage (NCBI taxonomy): Eukaryota > Metazoa > Mollusca > Cephalopoda > Sepiida > Sepiidae > Acanthosepion > Acanthosepion esculentum. Next base: position 130,586,971 of record OZ038479.1, read on the forward strand.
GAGTTTCGGAGAGCAGGCGGAAACACATGGTGGTCCAGGCGATTTGCATATTAAAATTCGTGGCGGTGCCTAAAAACTGTTTAGCTCCGCCTCTCTCTATATAAGCGGCCTGCACACTTGAGTTGAGCAGATGAGATCGGAGATCAGATCAGATCGGATCGGAGAACACGTCGGAACACGAGAGCGCGGCAGTGCCGGCAGAGACCAAGCAAAAACGCAGAGAGAGAACGAGGTAGTCCGCAAAGGATAACACACCAGAACGAGGGAGTCCGCTAATACGAGCGCGTCAGAACGACGCAGAGAGCGTTAGAACGAGGCAGTCCGCGGAGTGAGACCGAGGTAAAACGCAGGAGAGAACGCGGAAGAACGCGGAAGAAAACGCGGCAGAAACGGCTTAGTGGGTCTTGCTGGTCTGGCCAGTTGCTTACATGCGTCAAGTAACAAGAGATAGAAATAGAACCCGTGCAAATCCTGATAATTTCGTCAACAATGCTACTGCTATATCGGAGTGGGGGGCGGACGAAGAACCACGACTTATCTCCCTTAGACCAGCCGGATTCTATCGGCATGATTGTGCCTTTCTCTCTCTGTGACGTTCAGACCCAAACGAGTGAACCTCGTTAAGACATTTTGTATTTGTGCAATTTCTTTGAAAGTCACATAAAAACAGTAACCTTTTTATGGGCTCTTTGCACAGGAACCGAAAGTGTTGCTTATTTCCTTCTTCCTTTTGCCCTTGCGGTTACGACAAGAACTTTTCTGCACGAATAGCGATTTCTTTCAGCATGGAGCCCAGCCATTTAATTCGTCCTACCTCCGGATCGTCCTGAAGGATCGAAATACTGCTGTTTGGATCAAAAATACACAACGTGGCGGATAGTTCACCAGAGGAGGACCGGGTGGTTTACTTTTCGGCCAGACCCACCGGAGAGACAGGACAGAACTGTAGCCGGCAGGGCTTCTACGTCAGATTACACAGGACACGGATATAGTTTATCGTGTTACCCAGGACACGGATGTAGTTTATCGTCTTACCCAGAACACGGATGTAGTTTATCGTCATACCCAGGACGGTTGTAGTTATAACCTCAAGAGCCAAATCTATGGCCACCACTACTGCACTGAATACAGAGCAATTGTTCGAAAGTATTTTATAACATTTGTTTTCTTGTATAGAGTTGCCCATGCAAATTTGATAAAATCTTTTGATCTATAGACAGGAAAATGGTTTGGGTAAGTGCCAGTGGTTCTAGGACAACTATTGGACATTTGCATCTCAGGCAATTGCGTCTCAGGCAATGTCGTACTAGACAAATGCGTTCCTGGACATTTGGTCCCTGGATAATTGCGTACCTCTGATAATTTTTTAAGCTTTTAAAGGCAATTACCATAAATTTTGAGAAAAGCATAGTTAGTAATCATAAATTTAAAAAAACGGAATAAAAAAAAATTAAAGGTTTATTTTTGTTTAACATCTTGCAAGATCGCTCTACATTATCGCCAATGTGTTTTTGTTTCAGGGGCGTTTTTCTTATGATAGTGGTAGCTGTAATTCTCTTGCATAGTCCCTTCGTTAAGGGGGTCGTCTGGGAGCGACGGTCTTGATTCACTCATACGTTGCTTTCTTCTTTCTCTCATCTTCCGCCAGGGTGATCGCTAGTTTTGGGATTCGAAGATAAAATGAGAACTTCAACAAAAGGAATTTTGATTTACTACGTCATTAAACACGTCGACGTGTACATTTTTAACCAGCCGGTAGTTTCTTTCTGTCACCCGCACTCGGGAGCAAATTCCCCGCACACGAAATTAATACGTCTGCATTCTTTGACTCCTCAAACTTAACTCCATGAAAATACGTTCTACCTCTAACATTCCCACGTTCGGGTCAGCCAATCAAAAACAACTTCCTTTGTTTTGTCTACCAGCTGACCCCAAGGTCAGCCTAAAAAAAAATAATAGTCTGAAAACGATTATTTAACAATTTTCCTCCTTCACAAATATATTTCCACCATTGTTTGATTTTAGCCATGGGTTTAAAATAAAAATATAATTTATAAAATCCAGAATCTTTTAGATGTTTATGGTACGCACTGCAGGAGTGAAATGAAACTGCTAGATTAATTTTCTCTTGCTTTAAAAAATAATTTTTTTCTTTTTTTTATTTATGGTAATTACCTTTCTGTTTGTTTAGAGTAATTAAAGGTATTGGTGCGCAAATTTAATATGAAAATAGTAGCTTCAAAAATACCAGAGGTACGCAATTATCCAGGGAATGTCTAGCAATGCAGATGTCCTGTACGCAACTGTCCGCCCATAAACTGTCAGTAGTAGTTTATATGGATGTCACACAAACTTATTCAGAAACATTTGAATTGTCAGTTGTATGCAAGAGTTTTCTTAAATCAAGGTTAAAAATGACTTCAAGTGAATAAAGTCTGTTGGTCTTAGCGATGGTCATAATTGTATGAACCGCGTGGACTGGAGCTAAAGCGTCAGAAAAACATTTCCAAAAAACAGAAATTGACGACTTTCAACAACAGCAAGCGGCAAAATTGATATCAGATTCAATTCGAAAAGAAAATAATGAGATATCCCACACTATTTCGAACAAAAAGTTAGGAAGGCAAACCCAATCAGTACGGAAAAGAGCGATAACAACTACCGGACATGAGAATTTCTCGAAGAGAAATATTTTATAAATTTCAACCCGACGATGGCTGTTCGGTTAATGAACACTGAATGTTTCCTTATAAGGAAACAGCTATATTACCATCACTTCTCTTCGTCTCCTCCCATCATTTTTTCGTGTTTTTTTTTCTTTTTTTTCAAAGGCTGTTTTCAAAATAGATTGATTTTCATCTTATTTACTGTTTTCCTCGATCTTCTTCCCCGGCCATTCAATGTCATTCATTTTTGTTTTTACACGCCGCTTAGCCGTCGGGTGCAACTACACTTCCAATGATCTCACCGTGACATTGCTAAGTTAAATGCCAAAATGGAAGACATTCGCCAAATCCGGCCCTCACGCTGTTTTATAGTTCTCAAGATTTGCGAGATCTCGCCGAGATTTCACTGACGTCACGCGAAAAAGATTCAAGCACATTAATTCCATTTAAAAGAGCCATTTTCTAGCGGATAAAACTCGTAGCAGAATCCAAATAGACGGTGGGAGTCTTTGATACTAAAATTTCCAAACGAATTCACTTGATGCATTAAAAGTGTTCATTCGAAATTAATTTCATTTACTTTATGTCCATTGTTAAAAAACAAATGATTTATCTACATGTATATAAAACGCTTGACGACTTTGCTCTTGGATGCGGAAATAGTTGGACTACAGGTTTATTTTGTTTTCTGTTTATCTATTAAACACTTAGAGTATATTTCAATAGCATTTATACGTTCGGTTTGCATTAATAAAACCGCTTAATGGATAAATTAGAGAAAATGATTAATCATGAATTAAAAATAAGAAATGAAACTAGAGATCAAGTATATTTAGTGTACATGAGATATGTGAAGGTGTTTGCATAGTAATGTCTCTAAATTGTATTTCTAGATATCTGTATTTCATATTGGGAATAGCGAAAATATATTTTTCAGGAGGTGATAAAGATAGCGTAGTGACCGCAAAAAAAAAACGATCGGGTGCAGAGGAGATAGTTAGTGAAAACCAAAATGGCTATGAACAATATATATATATATATATATATATATATATATATATATATATATATATACCCAAGTATAGGATCGGTGTATGGGGAATAAATTCCAGTAAACCAACAAATACTATTCTTAAAAGAATGCTCAATACAGAATAGAGCAAATAAAATTATTTATTCGAAAATTATAACATAAATATGTTATAAAATCACTACAAAAAAAGCCATTTTGTTTCAGCACGTCTGGTGCCTTATTAAGTGATGGTGTTGAATGTAGAATAAAGGGTTTTAAAAGCATTAACTAATTGTTATAAACTTAGTTCGTTGTCAAGTTTTTTGAATTCTCGTATACTTTTGTTTTGATTGGTCATTCCTGTTATGTAACAGCGTTTCCCCTTAGCCAGGGGTGTTTGATTGATTTGAACCTTTTAAAATCCCTCTATTCTACATTCAACACCATCACTTGAGAAGACACCAGAAGTGTTGAAACATAATGGCTATTTTTGTAGTGATTTTATAACATATTTATGTTATAATCTTCGAATAAATAATTATATATATATATATATATATATATATATATATATATATATATATATATATATATATATATATATAAGCACTATTTATGTCTACTTATGGTTTTAAAAAGGACCTGTGTTTATTTATGGCTTCATATCTAAACACGTCCCATTTTACCTATATGAGATATACTGGCATATGTTGATTTACTAAACCTTCATTAGTTGTGTCACAAGGACGAATGTATGGGAGGATCGATTGCACTGTTCAGTCGTAATTTATCTAGGAAGACAAGCTTGTTAACCATTACACCACATGGAAGCGCCGAAATGATTTACTAAGCGTAGCTTAGTTGTGGCGCACAAGGCCGTAAGTATGTAGTGTGGTTCGATACCAGTGAAGATCGAACTCACTACTCAGTAGTAATTGATTTAGGGACAATAGCTTGTTAACCATTACACAACGTCGAAGTTTCCAATATATAAGTGCATAGGGTCAGAATTTCTCTGTTCCAACCACGTTACCAACGGACAAATATAAAAAATCGTCTGTATCTCTCCATGGAGTCAGTTATGATAATGAACAAAAAAAAAATAGTTTTAGATATTAAATAACCTTCCTTCATTAACATATACCTTGAAAAATATAGCCTTTCTTCCTTCGCTTATGCGTTCTTGCACAGTTACTAACGGAAAAAGTCTCCTTTCCAGCCGGTTATATGTAATAATAATATTCTTGGCATAGAAATGTAGACATTCGAACTTGAAATCACTTTTTTTGTGGAAAACATTTATTTATTTTAGAGATTCTAATGAGAAATCTAATGTGATTCGCACATAACTAGCATATAAAATTAACTAGTATTAGGTTGGTGCAAAAATAATGTCGTTTTTGACGTTCTAACACATGTGAGAAAACGACATTATTTTTGCACCAACCTAATATTTAAAAGTAAGTTAAATTACTGTATTTTTTCTGTATAATACGCATTTTTTCTAAAAAAAAAAGTAACAAGCAAAATTAGGGATGCGTATTATGTACAGGTATAAAAAAACTTTAAAAAATTGCCGTTTCATCGGTCGATTTCTGTTGCTCACCACAAACATACGACAGTTTGACACTAACATTATATCACGACTCGTCAGTGTGGCTAGACGTTCGACTTCTTCAAGCCGGGATCGAAACTCGACTGATTCAGTAACAGTTGGAGATTGTCTCCCAAGCCATCGGCGCACGCTTTTAAGAAAGGCGAATTTTAAATGAATTTAAATAATGATGTTAATATATACAGGGTATCCGTAAAGTTCGTGTGCACTTTAAAAAAATTATAACTTTATTTGTATTTGCGATAGAAATAATTTGTAAAAAGGATTAGAAAGAAGTAAATCTATATTTTTTAAGGTTTTATTGAAATTTTATTTAAGTTTCCACATGTCCTCCCTCATTAGCAATACAAAGGGTAATACGATTTTGCAGTTCATGGAAAACATTTGCCAACTGATTTACAGTAATGCCTAAAATTACATTAGTTATTTTAGCTATACTTAAAACTAGATACATTAAACTTTATAACATTTTTTACAGATTATTTCTATCGCAAATGCAAATAAAGTTATAATTTTTTTAAAGTGCACACAAACTTTATGGACACCCTGTATATATATATATATATATATATATATATATATATATATATTAGCAGCATATCTTCATTCATACATGTTTCATTGAAAAATATACTCATACTGTGTCTACTTATTTTTGTACTGATCCTTTCTTGTTGTCTAATCCGTTTCTTGAAGTTAAGATGAAATTCGTTAAGGAAGGCGCCGTAATTTTTTTTAACCCAAGTACTTTCGACCTTTTCAAAGATCGCCTCAAGGGTAAATTATAGAGGCAAACATATTGTAACTGCGATAAAGTCTGCATTCTGTTGTGATGGCGATTTTGAAAAACGCCCGCGAACGCGTTCTGTTATAGTCATTTTAGAATTTTAAATTTATCCGTTGTTAAAATTAAAATTAAAATTTACAATCACTATCAAAAGGGAATTGCAGATTTTGTCACAATGTCTGTCTTTGTACTTTAGGCCTGAAGATGATCTTAGTATTTGTGTTAAAAATATAAAAAAACTACGACGCTTTCCTTTGAAAAATTTCATTTTAACATCAAGAAACTTACACAACTGGAAATGATCAGAGCGGAGAACTCAGAAGCCGAGATGCCAGATTAGGATCAATATTATTGCTGATTCTTCTTTGGTATTAATCAAGGAGATCGAGTTAGATAGCAGTAGCAGCGGACCATATCTGGCAGCAATATTCTCAGCATGGACGAATGGTAGACTTAAAGATATATCTAGATGGACTGTGTAGAGAAAAACCGTCTAATACAACACATTGAACCAACTTTCTTAGCAGGTGACCTCGCAACGGATTCGATATAGTCTGTCCACTTGATGTCAGTCGATAATGTTAGCCCAAGACGGCGCAGCAAGTTACTGTCGTGGAGGTTAGCATCAACCATGTTGATGGAAGTCAGAGAAGGGATCTCTCAGATGATTAATAAAGAGGAGTTTCGTTTTGGAAGCGTTAAAATTAAGGAGGCCATCCGTTGCCCCAGTTAGCAACAGGCTGCCAAAGAAACTCTGGCAAAGCTAATCCCGACTAGTGCAAGATCAGCCCAAAACAAGCGAGAGAAGTGTCTTGCCGACCGATCGTGTGTTGCCAAACCTGTGCGAACTTCGAAGAAACCTGGCGTCAAAATCGTCCACGTCGAACAGAACAGCGCTACCTTTAACACTGATCACAACCACCGGCTGCAATGTCCCTTTGACCCGGAATCTGGTCCTTTCAGACCGGCGTTGCGAAGGCGTGTCTGGATCAACTTAAGAATTGCAAGAAATAGCAGAATCACAACTGTATCACATGACAGTGACTACTGGACTATGTGTAGGCAGGGTAGAGTAATGGTTAGCGGCTCAGACTGGGTGATGGTTTGAGTTCAGTTCAAATTCGTTGCGCGCCTTCCTCAGGTGTATATCGATCCGGGTAAATTACAGGCAATGGCGAACTGAATCGTTTATTTAGTCTACATGGGAGGTAGATTGTTATAATTCCGCAGCTGATGTCTAGGTCTATCGACTAGTCCGTCCTGGGTATGACGATAAACTACATCCGCGTCCTGGGTATGACGATAAACTACATCCGCGTCCTGGGTATGACGATAAACTACACCTGCGTCCTGGGTATGACGATAAACAACATCCGCGTACTGGGTATGACGATAAACTACATCCGCGTCCTGGGTATGACGATAAACTACACCCGCGTCCTGGGTATGACGATAAACTACATCCGCGTGCTGGGTATGATGATAAACTACATCTGCGTCCTGGGTATGACGATAAACTACACGCGCGTCCATGGGTATGACGATAAACAACAGCAGCGTTCTGGGTATGACGATTAACTACATCCGCGTCCTGGGTAAGACGATAAACTACATCCAAGAGAAAGGCCTCTGATCAGGAGGTTTTGAGGAACATGGAACCACCTCTTAATTGCTGTTCCCAGGTCCACCCTGCCCAGGGGTGGTAACACCTGTTAGCGTCCCAGCTATGGGCAAATTGTTAATCCCCAAACTGTGGTCAAAACTTTATGAAAATATACAAATAGGTTTTAATACCAGAAATACTTCGTAAAAAATTATTACCAGCAATAAATATTTGTAGAAAAAAAAACTACCAGAAATATACTTTCGAAGAAAAAATATTACCAGAAATAGATTTGTGACAAAAACCAAATATTACCAGCAAAATAAATTTTGCCGGGTTTAAATAACCCATTGATGTTTATATGCCGTAAAACAAACCAAACTAATCCAAATCATATCGTCTGGTTTAGCAATCTTAACATATTCAAGTCTAGGCTTAATAATTTGTCTATCCTACATGTCCTCAGACGATGCGCTTTTTACTGACCTGCACAAACCTAATTCAAAGACTGCTTATCTTTAGTAGTTCTTGGATCAGTTACCTGGTGAACTACAATGTAAATACTAGGGTTTATATTTTCATTTTGTACTTTTTACTGTATTTTTTCAGTGATTTGTGTTATTTTGGAAAAGAATATAACTAAAGAAACAAAATGCCGCCGGCAAAATACGTAACTAAAAATATGTGAGAGAAATATCTCAAGCAAAATTAACCAATAAACAAAACAAGTAATTAGATTAAAAAAAAGAAAAGAAAGAAAGGTCTCATGTGTGACTTTTGAGAAAGCCACAAGATATGTCCTCTGAACACATTATCTGACTACAATTCATTTTTTCTCCCCCTCTTCCTGTTAAATAATAGTTTCAAACTATTATTTTTTAGTGGCAGTGTATTCAGCTCAGATTTTCTGACGCTAACCTTTAAGGTCACATGGCAGACAAAATAGGGATGTTTTCTCTACCCTCTCTCCCATTATCACTTTATTTGTCTCCTTTGTTTCTGATGACCTTTTTTCTCTCACACTCTCTCTCCCTCATTCTCTTTCAAAATACGTAACTAAAAATATGTGAGAGAAATACTTCAATCAAAATTAACCAATAAACAAAACAAACTATTAGATTAAATCAAAAAAAAGAAACGTCTCATGTATGACTTTTGAGAAAGCCTCAAGACATGTCCTGTGAACACATTATCAGACTACAATTCATTTCACTTCGATAGAAAGAACAATTGCGTCAACAAGAATTAATCTCTCTCCCTTTCTCTCCTCCCCCTTTCTCGCTCTCATCCCCCCTCTTCCTCTTTCTCTATCCATCTCTCTATTTCTATCTTCCCCCTCTCCTCTATCTACCACTATCTCTTTCTCCAACCTATCTCCCACTATCCTCTTTATTTGTCCCCTCTGTCTCCCACGGCCTTTTTTCTCTCCCACACTCTCACGCTCTTTCTCTCCCTCTCTCGTTCTTCCCATCTCTCTCTTTCTCTCTTCCCCTCTCTGTCTCTATCTTACAGTTTATTTCTCTCTCTCTCACTCACCATCTCTTTGTCTCCCCTCTCTCTAATTCTATCTCTTTCTCACTCTCTCTCCTCACACTTTCTCCATTCGCTTTCTCTCTTTTTTCACCCCCTCTTCCTGTTAAATAATAGTATCAAACTAATATTTTTTAGTGGCTGTGTATTCAGCTCAAATTTTCTGACGCTAACATTTAAGGTCACATGGCAGACAAAATAGGGATGTTTATTTTGATAGGCTGGGCCGAACGTAGGAATATTACCCTCTACCGTTTCTCTATTTATCTCTTCCTTCTCTCTCACACTCTCTTTCTCCCTCGATTCATAACACACTGCCACTCTTCTGGCCCGTATAGTCGAATTTCGAGCAACTTCCGGTTTAGCAGCCTCTCCAATCTTCCAAATACAAAGGGAGCAAATAGAATGACCGTTGACTTGATTTATTATTACACTTGATGAACCCTATTTTTAAATAAGGATAATCCCTCTGTTCCGAAATAGTTGTTCCATAGCCGGAAATCTCATGTGGAATATACTAATTCTTAGTCGAATTGTTTGCCGTTTACATTAACAGGTTAGCATTGATGTTCCTCAAGTATTTATATTAGCTTATTCAGGTAGAATAATTTGAAGCGCAAATTATATAACTTTTTCACCACATTAAAATTGTATTTTTTTTTCAGACCACCCGCTGGCAAGAGATTATGATGGGAGAAGGGAAGCCAATTGGCAGAAATGCTAAACGAAATTGCAAGAAGCACGAATTGACAAATAATGAACGTAGTGCTGTGTTGCAAGCACTGCTGGAAAGATCCACAGATCGTGTCCTGAAGTGTGGTGCAATAAAACAGGTTGCAGATGAATTAAACGTAGCTGCAGAACGTCTGGGTTTGCAAATTGAATTAGTTTGCCAGCCTCCAAATAGTCCTGATCTCAATGTCCTTGATCTGGGTTGTTTTAATGCAATTCAATCAATTCAGCACCAGCAAGCTCCAAATAATGTTGACCAGCTCATTGAAGCAGTGGAAGAAAGCTTCAATAAACTTCAGAAGTCGAGCTTAACAATACTTTTCTAAGTTTGCAGTTAGCAATGGAACAAGTTATTTTAATTGACGGCGATAACAACTATAAACTCCGGCACATGTCTAAAGAGAAGCTTGAAAGAGAAGGAAAACTTGAAGTATCCATTTCTATTTCTGATGACTTGCAACAAAAACTGCTTTTGTTAAAGTAAATCTTCCCAGTTATTTTTGTTATTAATTTGACTGTTTATGTATATCAGTTTCGATATATTTCACACTTATTTATTTGACAATTCACTAATATTACTCATTTACTGTTGAGTATGGGAATAAATGATATTTTTGTTCTTTTTGATGTTTTTTTTTTATCTACTGGAACAATTATTTTGGAACAACATGAAAATTTTTTTGGTACAACTATTTCGGAACGGAGGGAGTGTATTTTAAATTACATTTTTTTTTTAATCATCGTTCAACTTGGGTTATTGTTCTTTTTGTTTTTTGTTTTTTTTTTTAATTGGTAGACAATGATTTTATTTTTTTTTCATTTATTTTGGAAAAGATCACCAAAGAAACAAATCTGCCGCCGGCAAAATACGTAAGTCAAAATATGTGAGAGATAGTTCTAGCAAAATTAACCAATAAACAAAACAATTAGATTCAATCAAAAATAAAAGAAAGAAAATCTCATGTGTGATTTTTTTGAAAGCCACAAGACATGTCCTCTGACACATTATCTGACGGCAATTCATTTTACTTCGACAGAAAGAAGAACAATCGCGTCAACAAGAATTAATCTCTCTCCCTTTCTCTCATGCCCCTTTCCCTCTCTCCCTCACTCTCCCTCTTTCTCTCTCCATCTCTCTCTTTCTATCTTCATTCTCTCTTCCTCTTATTTTTCTCCCCTCTAAATTTCTCTCTCCCCTCTCTTTCTCTCCCCTCTCTCCCACTACCACTTTCTCTGTCCCTTCTCTCTCACCCCCCTTTTTCTCTCCTCCTCTTTCTCAACCTCTCTCGTTCTTCCCTCTCTCTCTCCCCACTCTCTCACTGTCTATTACTCTCTCTCACACCATCTCGTTCTCTCCCCTATCTCTATTTCTATCTCTCCCTCCCTTTCTCCACTCTCTTTATCATCCTCTCTTTCTGTCTCTTTCTCTCTCCCTCTCCCCCGTTCTTTTCTCCTCTCCCTCGTTCTTTCTCTCCCCTCTCTCTCACCGTCTATTTCTCCCTACACTCTCTCTCTTACCCTATCCCCCTCTCTCTATTTATCTCTTCCTTCTCTCTCAATCTCTCTCAGAATCTCGTGTAGTTAGTTTAAATTGACGCCTTTTTTTTTCGTTATTTTGTTACAATTTTTCTTTAAGCGCGTACCGTGTCCGTTCAGAAAATTTGAGATAATGGCTCTCCACATTCTCCTGCTCTTCGTAGCTCTTAATAAATCTTGTCAGTTATCGTTCGTAAACCTTAATGATGTTCGCTAGATAATTTAAGCGTTTTTTTTTACCTCTACTCCACTTAATTTCAATCTGTCCTGTAAGTATCAAATTTTCCAAGCCCTTTTTTCTCATTAAGTGAACTGAAAATTTCAAATATCTCTTCGCGATGTTAAGTAGAAGTTTCCTTTTAGTTTCCATTATCTCTAAAACTTCGTGGATGCTCACACGTTGGCTCCATGTTATTCTCAGCATCTTTCAGTAGAACCACATTTCTGTTGCTTCAAGTCTCTTCTTCATCTTTGAGGAGATTGTCCAGCATTCACTGCCATATAGGAGGATAGATATTATGTAACAGTACAGTGCTCTTTTCTTTGTTTCTGTTGCTTCAAGTCTCTTCTTCATCTTTGAGGAGATTGTCCAGCATTCACTGCCATATAGGAGGATAGATATTATGTAACAGTACAGTGCTCTTTTCTTTGTTTTTGTTGCTTCAAGTCTCTTCTTCATCTTTGAGGAGATTGTCCAGCATTCACTGCCATATAGGAGGACAGATATTACATAACAGTTCAGTACTCTTTTCTTTGTTTCTGTTGCTTCAAGTCTCTTCTTCATCTTTGAGGAGATTGTCCAGCATTCACTGCCATATAGGAGGACAGATATCACGTAACAGTTCAGTACTCTTTTCTTTGTTTCTGTTGCTTCAAGTCTCTTCTTCATCTTTGAGGAGATTGTCCAGCATTCACTGCCATATAGGAGGACAGATATCACGTAACAGTTCAGTACTCTTTTCTTTGTTTCTGTTGCTTCAAGTCTCTTCTTCATCTTTGAGGAGATTGTCCAGCATTCACTGCCATATAGGAGGATAGATATTATGTAACAGTACAGTGCTCTTTTCTTTGTTTCTGTTGCTTCAAGTCTCTTCTTCATCTTTGAGGAGATTGTCCAGCATTCACTGCCATATAGGAGGACAGATATCACGTAACAGTTCAGTACTCTTTTCTTTGTTTCTGTTGCTTCAAGTCTCTTCTTCATCTTTGAGGAGATTGTCCAGCATTCACTGCCATATAGTAGGACTGATATCACGTAACAGTTCAGCACTCTTTTCTTTGTTTCTGTTGCTTCAAGTCCCTTCTTCATCTTTGAGGAAATTGTCCAGCATTCACTACCATATAGGAGGACTGATATCACGTAACAGTTCAGCACTCTTTTCTTTGTTTCTGTTGCTTCAAGTCTCTTCTTCATCTTTGAGGAGATTGTCCAGCATTCACTGCCATATAGGAGGACAGATATCACGTAACAGTTCAGCACTCTTTTCTTTGTTTCTGTTGCTTCAAGTCTCTTCTTCATCTTTGAGGAGATTGTCCAGCATTCACTGCCATATAGGAGGACTGATATCACGTAACAGTTCAGCACTCTTTTCTTTGTTTCTGTTGCTTCAAGTCTCTTCTTCATCTTTGAGGAGATTGTCCAGCATTCACTGCCATATTGGAGGACTGATATCACATAACAGTTCAGCACTCTTTTCTTTGTTTCTGTTGCTTCAAGTCTCTTCTTCATCTTTGAGGAGATTGTCCAGCATTCACTGCCATATTGGAGGACTGATATTACATAACAATTCAGTACTCTTTTCTTTGTTTCTAGGGAAATCTCCCTGCCTATTTATACTTTACTTAGATTTTGAAGGCATCTTTCGCTATCACAATACGCCTTAGTATTTCAGTGTTGCACTTTCCATCTTCTGTTAAAGTACTTCCTAGATCTTTAAATTGTTGTACATCTTTGAGTTTGGTATCCCCGATTTCTAATTGACATTTTGGGCTGTTCTTTTTGCTAACAAGAATACATTCCGACTTTTGGCAATTGATCTTTAATTCTTTTTTTTGCCTTCCGTCACTTCAATCTGTAGGAATTCTTGTAGTTCCCTTTCTGTGTCTGCTATCAACACTGTGGTAAATTGCTATTTATTTTAAAATTCCTATTTTAAATTTATTTAATTAGTATCTTATAAATACTTAATTTTGACATTGCCTACTTTTAGATTCAAATGTTTATTGATAACTACTTATTTCCAGCTTATACCCGCTAGCTACCTGGTACTTTTTCTAGGTAAAATTAGTTGTTTTTTCTATGGGATTAATGTTCACTATTTCTGAAATGTTTAAGGGGGTGTGAACGTTCAGTATATTTGTTCAAAGTATATGACTGTAAAGACAGAAGAAATTAATTAGTCAGGTATTGGGGCAGGCTTGTTATAGTTAAGGGAAGTTTTACAAATAGATGCCAACTTGTTGAAGGCCAACTAAAAAGCAGATTTCGAACACTTTTCTACACTATATAAGACAATATTCCTAAACTGAACTATTTTTTATATGAAAATCGAAACATTCCTCGAATAAAAGAACAGTAATGAAGGACAGTTAATTAAGGAAATATACTTTTTAAAAAAATGTGCAATTTAGTTAAATCTGAAAAATGTGATCTTGCCTAGAAGTAGATAATATATAATACAGATATTGAGCTTTTAGTGCGTAAATTACTCTTTCTCAGTAATTTCATGTCCGCTTATCATCTCTCAGTTGCGTCTCTGTCTTTGGGTAGATTGCACTCAGGGGCGAATCCGTCAAATGACAGAGTTTCAACTGAGGAAAATTGATAGTTTATACTGAGAGTTGCCGGCCCTGGGGAACAGCTGCCCGAGGCCGCACCTTTTCATTGCACTAGAGAGAAAGATCGGTGCACGTACCGAGGCCAGCGCAACCGACTGTTCCGGAAGATAGGGGAGTTATTGTTCCTTGCCCGGGTGCACGCGCTCGGGCTCCCGACATTAAACCGACCTTGTGTCACAACCTGACCTCGAGGGGGTTGAGTAAATACAAATTGCTCCTTTTGAGTAATTTCACGTTTACTTACCATCTCTCAGTTGTGTTTCTGTCTTTGGACAGAGTGCACTGAGGGGCTTCTATGTCAAAGGACAGAGAGGCAACTGTGAAAATTATACTGAGAGGTGCTCAGCCCTGGCGAACAGCTTCCCGAGGCCGCGCCCTTCCTTTGAACCAGAGGGAGGGATCGGTGCTCGCACCGAAGCTACCGCAACCGTACTTGTCCCGAGCGTACGCGCTCGGGTCTCCACCTAAAAAAAGACCTTGTGTCACATATCGTCCAAGTGGGGGGGGGGGGTAGGAGTTAATACTGCATAAACTGCTCTCTCGAGTGGTATGCACATTCTGGTACTTACCGTTCACAGGGATCCGTCCCTGAGCTGGTAGTATCACAGTTATGACTAGCATGGGCCGGCTATGACTAGACTAGACCAACTCTGTCAGGCTAAGACCAGCAGCCCGAGGGAAGACACTCGGGTCCCCACTCGGTGACCTTGTGTCACAACCCGACTCAGTGGAGGTGGGGTCAAGTAAATACATACACATTCTGATACTTACCGGTCACAGGGATCCGTCTGCGCTGGTAGTATCACAGCTAGGACCAGCTAGGACCAGCTAGGACCAGCTAGGACCAGCTAGGACCTACGTTAAAAAATGACCTTATGCGATTATTTCAGAGTGTTTGGATGTCAATCTGAGGACAGTACAGAGGATTCGGAAAGAGTTGGATGAGTCTAATAGTGATTTCGAAGTTACAACAGATCGGATAACTCACTTTGATCGTTCTGAAAAGAAAAGAACTCCTGAATCTGTTGGTGAGGTTCTCAGACTCAACATAGAGGCCCACATCAAGTGCCTTGATGGGGTAGTGCTGCCCTGTGTCAAGAGGGTGTCAGTTGGAAGACCCTATGTTTGGCATCATGTCAGACAATATCTACAACCACATCACCCCTTACCTCTGCCCACCTAACTCCCCAGACTTCAAACCCCTTGATTATTATGTGTGGGGCACAGTTGAGCGAAAGACCAACAAAACTCCTTGTATCATCAGAGATGAACTGAAGGCAAGTATTATGGCAGCCTTCACCAAATTAAACAAGGAGACCGTGCAGAAGAGTTGCAGGAGATTCCGAAATCGTCTGAAGGCCGTGGTTGAAGCCAATAGTGATTTCATTGAACACATTTACTGTCTAGTATTTCAAGATTATTTTTGTGTAATTCTGGTAAATATATCTATTAAAATGAGATGACAGTAATATTTTCATTTTTGCGTCATTTAGACGACAATTTATCAATCGCGCCTTGTAACATTTTAAAGCACATGACCAATATTCTTATAATCTTGCATGCATAGAAAGAGAGCGGGAGAGAGAAAGAGAAAGCGGGAGAGGGTGAGAGTGTGTGTGTGTGTGTGTGTGTGTGTGAGAGAGAGAGAGAGAGGGAAAGGAAAGAAAGCATTGACAGAGAAAGAGGTGTTCGGGCAAAATTTGACAGAGCGTATTTTTTTTTCACATTGGTTTCGAATATTTTCTGTCCTTCGTTTCTCAAGACATTTTTCTGTATCTTAATACACTGCTTAGTTTTTGGAAAGCATCTTCGGCTCTCCAAGTGCGTCTTCCAATTTCAGTGTCTCACTTTCCCTTCTCAGTTAGAACACTTTCGAGATATTTAAATTTTTGTGCATTTTTGATTTTGGTATCTACTATTTATAAATTGCATTTTCGGGGGTCATTCTTTTGCTAACAACTTTGCATTCTGTCTTCTTGCCTCATCACACAGGAGTCCTGTCCACATAAAAGGATGGAAATTGTGATCCCACATCAGAATCCCACTAGATCTGAAAACGTTAACATCATCTGGATAACCTCCTTCAAATTAAGTTGCTGAAAGATTTTTATAAACGTGCCATCTTTACCGAGGATAGCGGTCGTGTTTTTACGAGAGAACAATCTGCGACATACTCTCCAGTGTGTGATTCCGTGTTAAACCGAATCCTATAGTCGAACCAATATGACTTTATTTGGCAAAATTCTCTTCGGAAATTCCTTAAACATTGCCTTTTCTCGTTGTGGCACAGGCTGTATTCACTCCAGCCAAATATACACTAATTACTCTAGCTTTGCGAGTACCTGATATATGCGATGCCCTTAGTCAATCGATGAGCCCATCCAATTAGACACGAGGTTTGGTGAAGCCTGTACAAGGCATAGGAGCCGCTCGAGGTAGAAAGATAGGTTAAAAGTCAGTTTATACGGATAGGAAAGGAAGTTAAGGGTTGACTCCAGATTTAAATTCTTTTAAAAGAAGATGGAAAATACGACACCGAAATCAGAACGCGCCCTGCGTTGGCAAAGTTTTACAGAAAGGTTCACCCTGTACAAGGCCTGGGGGCCGCTCGAGGTAGAGTGCTACGTTAAGAGGCAGGTTTTACGAATAGGGGGAAGTTAAGGGTTGACTCTAGACTTGAACAGGTTAAGGCTGTAGCGAACCGGGAAACATCCAGTCCTGGGTAAGACGATAAACTACGCCCAACACCAAGGCCTCTGATCAGGAGGTTTTGAGGAGCGTGGAACCATCTCTTAATTGCTGGTGTTCCCAGATCCACCCTGACCCGGAGTGGTAGCACCTGTTAGGGTCCCAGCTATGGGAAAATAGTTAAACCCGAAACTAAGTATTATAGAAGTGTAAAAATAGGTTTTAATAACAGAAATACTTTGTAAAAATTATTACCAGAAATAAATTTTCGAAGAAAAATATATTACCAGCTATACGTTTTTGAAAAAATAATATTACCAGCTATACATTTTTGAGAAAACAAAATTATTACCAGGAAAAAAAAAGTTGTCGGAATTAAATAGCACATTGAGGTTGATATGCCGTAAAACAAAATAAACCAAACCAATCTAAACCAAAGAATACATATTCTATTCATACCAATCTATCCTAAAAATGTTGTCGGCATTAAATAACCCATTGAGGTTGATATGCCGTAAAACAAAATAAACCAAACCAATCCAAACCAAAGAATACATATTCTATTCATACGAATCTATCCTAAATATGTTGTCGGCATTAAATAACCCAATGAGGTTGATATACCGTAAAACAAAACAAACCAAACCAAACCAAATTTATTTCTTACTAATGCCGTTTTCGGAAGGTATAAGGCCACGTCGCTGCTGTTCTTATCTTTTTCAGCAGATATATTAAGAAACGTGTTTCTACTGCGCTATTCCAGGTTGTTTCACCTGAGCAAACTACCCTTCCGTAATTGGCTTAATGGCCGGATATTAATACCAATGAACCGCTCTTCGACTCATTGTCAGCTTTGATGTATGAAGCAATTTCAAATGATACAGTGCTAGATCAGAAATGGTTTTCACGCAAATCATTCTCCACAGTAGTTCAGTGTCCAGTTCTTGGCAAACGCTGTGGTGTCTCAATCTCCGATTAAGGAATAGACGTTTCTCCGGATGTTTCTTTACGAATTCTTATTTTCGAAAGTACGTCTGTAAGCAATTGTTTTTGAAAAAAACATATCAAACTTTCATCTGGGAACATAATGGTTGTTGTTTGAAAAAAAAGTGAGTAACGTATTTTTTATATTTTTTGTTTTTTTTTTGTTTTACTTTTTATTAATATTATGGTTTTAAGTGGAATGGTATAAGGTTTTTATTTTATTTTTTTTCTCCTGTAATTCCGTTTAAAGTCTTTTTTTCGGGATTCTGTCAAAAATCTTCGTCTGGGAAGTTTCAATGATAATGCCACGTCATAGAAATGAAGTGCCAAGAATTCTCAGATAGTAAAAGTCACGCCAGTTCGGTCCATTTATTTATTTCTTTACTTTTCTTTCCTTCTTTTTTTAAAACGTTTATCTTCGCCTAGTTCTTGGGTGGCAAAGCCATATTTTAACAAGAGATAACAGAATATAGCCCACAAAAAAAAAAAAAAAAAATAGAAAGAAAAAAGTAATCGAAATTAATAAACATAAAGTTTAAAAAAAGAACGTTACTTTGAACCCAGGATATTTCTAAGCGATAAGGAGGGGAAATAAATTGAGACGGAGATCAAAGGACAGAAAAAAAAAGGTCGTTGATATAACAGAACAGTCAATGAAAGTAATGTATCTCCGACGACGATAACGAAATCGTTATGTAACTAATATGATATGAATTTTGAAAACATCGTCGATGAGAGCAAAGGAGTCCACTAAATTCCAGATACAAAGAATGTCCCGCATTTCAACTGTCTTTTGTACAATGATGTTCACTCTGTGCAAGACCCAAGAGCCACTCGAGGTAGCGGGTTAAAAAGTAAGAGGCACAGCTTATAGGGATATACTGGGGACATAACTGTTGGCCTAGGACGACTTAAACGGGTAAGATCGTACACGAAATGATACGGGTTATATATATATATATATATATATATATATATATATATATATATATATATATATAAATATAAAAGTGAACATAGAAGTCAACACTTAGAGGCGACAGTCTGTTTCATGCTAGATGCAATCGACAGTCTCTTTCATGCTAGATACAATCGTCAGGTGCCTGACGATTGCATCTAGCATGAAACAGACTGTCGCCTCTAAGTGTTGACTTCTATGTTCACTTTTATATTTACACACACTCTATCTCTGATATTGAGCACTTTATCCCAGAAATATAGCACACAATAAGACTATATTTCTTCATATATATATACATATATATATATATATATATATTTATTCGAAAATTATAACATAAATATGTTATAAAATCACTACAAAAATAGCAATTTTGTTTCAACACTTCTGGTGTTTTATCAAGTGATGGTGTTGAATGGAGAATAAAGGATTTGAAAAGATTCAAATCAATCAAACACCCCTCGAGAGGGGAAACGCTGTTACATAAGCTGCAATGACCAATCAAAATACAAGTAAATTAGAATTCCAAAGACTTGACAACGAACTTTGGTTATAATAATTAATTAATGCTTTAATGTTAGGGTTAGACTAAACTAGAAATCTTTCTAATTAATGTTAGATTTTACTATAGGATTGAAGTTTAAAAATGACTAATTTTAAATTTTAAATTTAATTTGTATTAAGTTTAAAAAATTATAAAATTATTTAGGGGAATAAATACATGTTTTGTTATTTATTTTGTTTTTATTGAAAGACCAAAAATTAAGTTAGAATAAACGCCATATATATATATATATATATATATATATATATATATATATATATATATTATATATATATATATATATATATATATATATATATATATATGTGTGTGCATATATATATATATATATATATATATATATATATATATATATATATATATATATTAGGTTGGTGCAAAAATAATGTCGTTTTCTCACATATGTTAATTATGTAAATAACGACATTATTTTTGCACCAACCTAATATATATACACCATGTATATAAATACGCCATATATACACCATTAGTGTGTTTGCAATCAAAGGGAAATTGGAAAAGAAAAGGCAGGGAGTTATATATATATATATATATATATATATATATATATATATATATATATATATATATATATATATATATATATATATATATATAGACAGAGAGAGAGACAGACATACAGAGACAAAAAAAGGAAGAAAGAAAGAGAAAATATAGATAGATAGATAGATAGATAATGAACATACTGATATATATATATATATATATATATATATATATATATATATATATATAGATAGATAGATAGATAATGAACATACTGATATATATATATATATATATATATATATATATATAGATAGATAGATAGATAGATAGATAATGAACTGGCGAGATTGATAGATAATGAACAGACTAAGATAGATAGATAGATAGATAGATAGATAGATAGATAGATAGATAGATAGATAGATAGATAGATAATGAACAGACTAAGATAGATAGATAGATAGATAGATAGATAATGAACTGGCGAGATTGATAGATAATGAACAGACTGAGATGAATAGATAGATAGATAGATAGATAGATAGATAGATAGATAGATAGATAGATAGAAAGAAATAAAGAAAGAAAGAAAAAATAAAGAAACAGAGAAAAGAAGAGTATTAAAATAAAGCCTATAATTTGATGACATAAAACAGAAAAATATTCAATAGAAAGAGAATAAGAATAAAAGAATAATCTGCCCCAAATACATAGGAAATATATATATATATATATATATATATATATATATATATATATATATATATATATATATATATATATATATATATTTGTGTATTTAGGCAGCAATCCTTCTTTCATCCACATTTCATTAAAAACGACTGACAAGGTGCTTTTATTTAGTTTTTTATATAATTTCTCGTGCGATCTAATAAAGTTTTTTTTTTTCAGAGGATAAATTATATAAAAACTGTCCGAATGTTCTTTTTATCCGAGCGCTTTCGGCTATACATTTAGCCATTTTCAAGGATTATATTTCAACTGTTAGAACTAGAAATAGAAATAGATTGTTATATGTATGTTTTATAAAGTGATTCAATTTTTTTTGTTTCAAAACACGGTCAAGATATTATGTCCATGTTCAACGTTAATATTATTAAGTGTTGGTTTGTTAGTTTTTATTAGTAAGGCTTCCATTATTTTTATATTCAAATATAATCCTTGAAAATGGCTAAATGTATAGCCGAAAGCGCTCGGATAAAAAGAACATTCGGACAGTTTTTATATAGTTTATCCTCTGAAAAGAAAAACTTTATTAGATCGCACGAGAAATTATATAAAAAACTAAATAAAAGCACCTTGTCAGTCGTTTTTAATGAAATGTGCATATATATATATATATATATATATATATATATATATATATATATATATATAAATATATATGCATGTATATATATACACTATGTATATAAATACGCTTAAATATATACACCATGTATATAAATACGCTATATATATATATATATATATATATATATATATATATATATATATATGTATATATATATATATATATATATATATATATATATATATATATATATATATATATATATATATATATAAAGATATATGAAAGCGGAGACTTTACAAAACTATAGTAATATTTTAAATCGCAAGCCCGATTCGTCGGTCTCGTCTCATTTATTCAACAATAAATGGGTTTTAAAGTTCATCAGGCATAGGCAAAAAACGAAATATTTAAACATAAGATGCAATTTAAAATAAACTTCCAAAATATGGGAAGGGAAAAAGGGAGAAAGAGGCGGGCGGAGAAAGAGAAAAGGATATGTATTTCTAGAGAGAGATATAGAGAGAGGAGGGGTGTAATATAGGGAGGGAACAGTATCTGTCTATATTTCATAGATGAGGTATTACGTACACTATTTACATTATTCGGACTATTGTCCTCATCTTTGTCGCCATATTTATTACAACGTTTCGGCCCTTCAGTATCTGTCTATATTTCTGAGATGAGGTATTATGTACATTATTTACATTATTCGGACTATTGTCCTCATCTTTGTCGCCATATTTATTACAACGTTTCGGCCTTTCAGTATCTGTCTATATTTCTGAGATGAGGTATTATGTACACAATTTACATTATTCGGACTATTGTCCTCATCTTTGTCGCCATATTTATTACAACGTTTCGGCCCTTCAGTATCTGTCTATATTTCTGAGATGAGGTATTATGTACATTATTTACATTATTCGGACTATTGTTCTCATCTTTGTCACCATATTTATTACACCTTTCAGTATCTGTCTATATTTCTGAGATGAGGTATTATGTACATTATTTACATTATTCGGACTATTGTCCTCATCTTTGTCGTCATATTTATTACAAAGTTTCGGCCGTTGACGCTCCGGCCTTCTTCATGTGGTTGGAATGTCGAACTGAACCCTTTATTTCGCTCACTGGGGTAGACTGTTCTAGTTCCACGTGCCATGTTTTTTTAATCGGTGTCAGTTATCAGTTTTCTCCTGTTAATTTCCCTCTGAATGTTCTCCACTGCCTTAGCGCGGTATTGAACTCACACCTCAAGGGTACATGACACAGTGGATAAAGGAGGTATTTAGATCCAGTGACAGGACTCAAAGAGACAGGACTTTCAAGAGACTTGTGACGTCTCGTCACGTCTCTGAGAAAGGGGCTGTCGTCTGGGAAATAGTTCGTCACTCACAAGACACGGAGACGCTTTTGGATTCTATCGAGAGTGGAAAGTGGAGACCGGGTAACAGAACTCCATTTTCGACCTGATCAGGATCTTGTAAAGGCAGATAGTAGCAGGAGGAGTCAGGTACTTGCTGGACTGCTATAGGGAACCGACTGTTTTCCCAGCATCTTCAGCGATCGATGTACGAGTTCCACTTGAGGTCTGGTTTGAGTTTAAGTCACGAGAGGCGCTCAAGTCACAAACACTCCCTGACAAACAAAAAACAAAAGAAGGCGGAGGCTATCGCAGAGCTTCAGAAACCGCACGGATAGTACTATTCTTTA
The DNA here is from genome assembly GCA_964036315.1 of Acanthosepion esculentum. Taxonomy (NCBI): domain Eukaryota; kingdom Metazoa; phylum Mollusca; class Cephalopoda; order Sepiida; family Sepiidae; genus Acanthosepion; species Acanthosepion esculentum. The sequence continues at coordinate 130,610,032 of OZ038479.1, forward strand.
CACTTTTAGGACCCTTGAACAACGGTCTTTTAAAGATTATGACGTCAAAGACGAAGTGCTGATGGCTAAGCAAGCAAGTATCTTCGAGGCAGGTAGGCATATTTTGATTCAAAAGTAGAATATTCTAGTTAAGACGGAAGGAAACTGTCTTTTTTTACCCTTTAGCGCAGAGACGTCCAACCCCCGTCCTCTGGTCTTTTTTTACCCTTTAGTGCAGGGACGTCCGACCCGCATCCCGCGGTATTTTTTGACCATTTAGCGCAGGGGCGTCCGACCTACGTCCCGCGGTCTTCTTTGACCCTTTAGCGAAGGGACTGGGAAGTAATTATAGCTAATTTTTCCTCTAAGTTTGCAGTTTTGGATTGATTATTGTAAGCTGATGTTCTTTTCCTTATTATCCATGATCTTTTTTCTGTGATTTGCTTTTTGTTTTTAAATTCTCAGATATACTGTGAAAGCATTGTGCTGTTTGCGTATTTACTATTTCTGAAAGATGTTTTGTGTGCATAGTTTCTTTGTTTCCAAGGTCCTTTTAGTTACTCCTATGTATATTTTTTCTTCGTTATCTGATTATTTTACTGTGGCTTGGTATATTACATTGTTTTGTAGGCAATTACCGTTTAAGTGACATGCGTTCTTTATTCTGCAGTTACACGTTGGTTTAATTTGTTTGGGTGTTTTGCTGATAGTTCTCATATTGTGCTTTTTTATTATGTGTGTTATGTACTCAGTGCAATTGTAGCTGATTTTTACTGTGTTTTGTTAAATAGTTGGGGAGAGTGCTTGTTTCGGGGAAGTGCTTGTGTAAGAGTTTGATGAATATTTTTTCCTACGTTTGTTTTTACGTTTTTAGCGGATGGTTGGAAGATGTGTATATATACAGTGGTTTATCATTGGGTTTTTTCTATGATTTATACGCATCTCACATACACACCAAAGAATTGTGGGATAATAGACAAATTGGAAGGAGAGGAGGAACTACAATTAAAATACAATTTAATATTAAAAAGCAGAGAAAAAAATTATAAACGAAGGTGAAAATGGCAGAAAAAAAAATAGTTCCAGTAAGTATAAAAAGGAAAAAATCGACTCACAATCCTCCCAGTAACGAAAGAGAACGAATTAATTTCTCTTTCTGTCGGCACAAGGACGGTCCCTGTAATTTAATATATACTGCCTGTAAAGTGTGCAGATGTTTTGCCGACCCGGTCCTTGCCCACAATAGAAAACCATGAATCCGTGTATTTCGAACGCAAAATATGGCTTATATATACATGTACAACTCTTTTTAAGAGACAGGCGTAATTATTTCTTTAAAACATTTAATAGGTTCTTGACAGCGTACGAAACGGGGGAAATTCAGTAACGAACCATCAACTGCGATAAAACAGACATAGCAAGAAAAATGAATCGTTTCTTTTTTTGGGGGGGGGCCCTATTTACAGATAATTACGGCTTGTCAGAAATTAAAAAATAAATGAAAATAAGTAAAAGGAGAGAGGGGAAAAAAAAACTTGTTGAAATAATTAAGACTTTCGTGCAGCGGCATTCAAGGAATTTTGAAGTGTAATTTATGGCGAAAATCACTTGTTGGTAGAGGGCGAGCGAGGAAAGCGGAAAGCGAACTGAATTTGTTACGAGCGAAATTACGATGTCGTAACGGAGAGAATTCAATTTCCTAATACGTCAGCGAACGCAAATGTGTAATCAGTGGCTTCCGTATCTCCTTTTAGACTCTGAAAACTTGATGTGTAAATATAAATATTCATAGCTTATTTTGTTAAAATCAAATTAATTATAATCTTTAATTCATACACTGATATATATATATATATATATATATATATATATATATATATATATATATATATATATGAAATGGATTAAATCCGATAAATATTTTAATATATTTTCTGTTTGTAAGTTGATTTTTTGTTTTTTATGGTTACACGGATTTAAGTAAATTATCTGTTATTTAACTATAGAACACTAACCATCAATTAAAGTTACACCACTGCTAACCATGGGTATATCATAACCGATTTTGAAAATATAAAAAAAAAAAATTATTATTATATTAAATATAAATTTCTATTTGAAATATTTTACATGCAGGCACTTCAAACTTTGTACTTTGAGTTAACATTAATAGGAACTGAAAAACATATTATTTAGGTAAGAAAATCAGGTACTGAAAATTGTAATAAAAAATAGGAAAAATTTGCGCTGGGTACTATATACCGATGGTTTATGTTCTAGGGTTAATGAAACAGTATTAATTACATTTAAATTTTGTAGAACACAGGTTCGATTCCTGTTGGAGTACACATATTTTCTACGAAATGTCTCAAAATTGAATGACTAAAAATTTATTTTTTAAGTTTTTTTTTCTTCTTTTAATGGATACACTTATTGAAATAAATACTGTTTTTAATGAAACAGCATTAATTACATTTACTAGCCTGATTGATCGAGAAATTTCCGAGAAAATATGCGCTCTCCAAAAGAAAATAAATCTGTATTCCTACACTGTAACCGTCATTTGACCAGACGTGCGGTACAATTCAGCTACAGAGAAGCGTCTGGTTAGCCAATTCCGAATTACTGTTTATAAACTAAAAATCTGCTCACGAAAGGTATCTTCATGTAAACAATGACTACATTTAAATGAAATGGATTAAGTTCGACAATTATTTAATAAGTTTTATGTTCATAACTATTTTTAATTAAACAGTTTTAATACGGAGTGGTAAATGCAATTAATACTGTTTAATTAAAAAAAAACAGCGCATTTACTTAAATAAATTCTATGTATTAAAATAATGTATAAGCAGAAAATATATTAAATATGTGTTGGACTTAATCCATTTCATAATATATAAATATATATATATATTAAGACATTTTTATGCTTATACGTTCTATTTATAGATACAAATATTTAAGTAAATGCTCTGTTTATAATAAACAGTATTAACGACATTTACCGGCCTGAATGTTCGATAAATTTTCATAGCAAATATGCGTCCTCCGACAGGAATCGAACCTGCATCCTATACAGAACCGTCATATAGCCTGACGTGCTTTTACCGATTGAGCCACAGAGGAGCGTTTCGGTTAGCACGGTCGATTTTACTCATTTATTATTGGATAATTGTGGTTTAAAAACAGTAAAATTCAGGCCGGTAAATGTCGTTAATACTGTTTATTATAAACAGAGCATTTACTTAAATATTTGTATCTATAAAAAGTACGTATAAGCCTTAATAAATATCTTAAAATAATTGTCGGATTTTGTCCGTTTCATAATGTATATATAATTCATTCGAAAATATTAATATACATCTCAGTGTGCCTGAAAATTTTATTTTTTTAAATATTTTTTATTGTTCAAAACATATATATATATATATATAGTTTACGAAAAACTAGTTAATCCGTATGGGTAAACACAAGGAGGGTAAAATCCAGAGAGCTCAATGTAAATCAGAGCTAATAATTTAAATAAAAAGTAAAAAAGACCACTTTGAGGTTCCATGTAATAAATTATTTCACCACAGCCCTTTTAAAGGACCGCAGATCATCAGACTTTACTTCCAAAAAGCTTTTTGAAAGGAAAGTCTGATGATCCGCAGTCATTTAAAAGGGCTGTGGTGAAATAATTTATTACATGGAACCTTAAAGTGGTCTGTTTTTATTTATATATATATATATATATATATATATATATATATATATATATATATATATATATATATATATATATATATATATATGAGTTAGAACGGCCCTGGGGTTTTTCCTGAAGCTTAGAAGTTTTCATGGTACCACACGGCCCTAAATTTTTCCAGGCATTGGTTCCGCATGTATATAATTCTGAAGAATCTCTCTCGGTTGACTGGCATGGAGGGAGAAAAATCCCCATCATTCTTTTGGAGGCAGGTTTTTCTTTCCTAGATCCCAGGAAGAGACAAACGGAACAGAGGAGAACTTGATTCAACAAGAGTCAAACTTCTACTGGAAATGCCGGTACAACACAAACCTCTTGAACAGCCGGTCAACCAACCACTAGGAAGATCTTTGCATTGTTAATGTAGATGGTAGCCGGGATGCCATACAAGTTGGTGAAGCATACTGTTGTAGCATACCTACTGACGACAATAGTTATATCCTCATTCACATAAATACAGTAGTAAATACAGTACGTTGGTCTGTATTTGGAGATTCATTGTGATATTCACATGACTCACTTCTAGCATTTGACTACTTCTACACGCCGCTGGCGAATCTTATGTGTTGTTCTTCTCCTAAGTATTATCGTTCAGTATCAACCTTCGTTTGATTATTCTATTCAATAACCTTCCCTGGGTTATATCACATACCAAGGCCTGGAGATACAAGGTGGTCCCTGACATAGGTGTGCTGTTCTTTCTTCAGGCCTTGGAACATGAAGATTAATTTGCTCATCTTCACTTGTCTCAGTGTCAAGTAAATACGTCTTCACCTTCCTACTACACTATCTGATCTCTGGTGTAGTCAACTCCAGTATGTTTGAAAGAAAAATCCAGTTCCACACGTTAGGGGGATAAATTTGCCGTGTTGGGAGGCAGGGTTGTCTAGCATTGTACTTTCTGTATAATGCATAAGAACCCAGGACAGTCTCTACTACTTGTGTTCTCTTGGGCATGTTCACCATATTCGTCGTAGTCTATGAATATAGAATCCAGCGCAGTACGTAATCTGTTCAATGAAACAACGTTAAAGATTAACACTCACAAGTCAGACACTCTACTGGATCTGACTATATTGCCAATAGCAGCAGCAGCTCGGGGGCTGGCAGTGAATATTCGGAAAAAAAACATGGCTATATTTCGCGAGATGTTGAGAAAGTTCACTCGATACCCAAGATGAGAAAATACTGGTCAGCTCGAGGAAGAAAAAAAAAAGTAATAACACTTACCTTAAGTTGCGACATAAATTAAAACTTCCGCGACGTATTATAGTTTAATAACTTGGAAAGTCATTTTAATAATAAAATGAGACAGATTTCCTCTCCTTTTATGTAACTTCAGGGAAGACATGGTAACTCTTCAATGTGACCAGTGTAACTATATAAGATTTAGTACAGAAAATAACAAGCTTTTGGTTCAGTAAGCATTTCAAGAACCCAAGGTAAGCACGCTGTTCCTTTCTCGCCTGACCAACTGACAACTTCCACACATTTTTATACGGTAGATATGTATCGGGTGTAACAGCAAAATTGCCCAAATCTTGTAACAGCATAAATGTCCATGCCACAAAATGTTTAAAATATAGAAAACAAAAACACACTAAACTAATTAACCAAATAAATAAGTAAATAAACGACTTCCGGTAAAATAACGGCCATAAGAGACTACCCACAATAAGCTATATGAAGAAAAATTTTACTACGTTAATAAAAACACCGAACAAAATAAAATAAATAAATATATAAGATAAAAAATAAAAATTAAATAAAAACAAGCAAAATAATTTAACACAAATAAATAAATAAACAAATAAACGACTTCCGGTAAAAATAACCGACAAAATAGACTACCCACAATGCACCACTGACCCGTATATATAAATAGCCGAGAAAAATAACAGCACTAGTTGCCTGACGATTGCATCTAGCATGAAACAGACTGTCGCCTCTAAGTGTTGACTTCTATGTTCACTTTTATATATATATATATATATATATATATATATATATATAAGAGAACATTGAAGTCAACACTCAGAGGCGACAGACGGTTTCATGCTAGATGAAATCGTCAGGCCGCCTGACGATTACATCTAGTATGGAACAGTCTGTCGCCTCTGAGTGTTGACTTCAATGTTCACTTTTATATTTATATTTACATACGCTCTTTCTCTGATATTGATCCCTTTATCCCATAAATATACCACACCTTAAAATATATATTTCTTCATATATATATATATATATATATATATATAATGCCTGGTCATTTTGATTGAATGCTGCTGGTATCATGTAATCTAGTACTACCTGTAGCATGGTCATGAAACTGGCGACTAAACCGGCTCCTCCACCACATCTAACTGGTTACGAGGGTGGCTACAAAACTTGCTTGACAAAACAGGATCTGTCAAAGGGCGGATGAAGCTCTTTGAGAGGTCAACGGCCATCCAGCAATCTGCGGGGGGTCATAGAAATATTTTGTCTGGTATAAAGATGCACGGTTATCCCACTGGGGATGGAAACACTCAAGCCTTTTGGCAGTCTCCTAGGGGAAGGAAACTCTGATAGAAAACCCGTCTTATGGCCCCACTGCAGCTGCTTCTCTTTGGACAATATGGTTTTGCAGTGATGTGCACGCAGCATCTGACCTAAAAACCCGCACGTGCATTACTGACAGTTTGCTAGCGTATAGGTTTTTTTCTCTTTCAATCCAAGTCGGATGGCGATACTCACTTTCCGTGAAGGCAGTCACCAATAAACACACACACACACACACACACACACACACACACACACACACACACATATATATATATATATATATATATATATATATATATATATATATTACGCGAATCATTCATACGAAAAGCAAATAATGAAGGTAATGATATAAATGGCAAGGATCACTCTCGCAAACAATTTAGTTCATGCCACCTTTACGAAAAAAAAAAAAAAACTACTTCTACAAAATAATTCTCATATTACTATATTAGTACAAGAACGCACAATTTTAAAATTTAAAAAAATTCAATCTCAGCGTCGTGACTGCACGCTCCAAAAGAATTTCTTACAGCTAACAATATCACATTTCAAAAAAACATCTTTCGGATTACACTTTATCTTTCGATGTCCTGTTATTACCTGAATGTAAAAAACTTACCTATTTCCCTACTTGGAGATGATTGTATGAAACAATTGAAAGCTAGTAATAAAAACGTCCTGATAAAACCGGATAAAACAAGGATCCTACCATTCATTAACGGATTCGAGGTTAATGTATTTTATTATTACAAATTGTTTGCGAGAGTGATTCTTGGCATTTATATCATTAACTTCATTATCTGCTTTTCGTATGAATGATTCGCGTAATGTAAATTGAACCTGCACCACACGATATATATATATATATATATATATATATATATATATATATATATATATATATATATATATATATATATATGAATTACATAAAAATGAAACTCTATAATATATTTTTATGTAATTCGTTTATGTGCTCTATAATAAATATATTGAGCTCACTTTTGTGGATCAGTTTTAATATCTTATATTGTTAGCATATACTTGGATTACTTACCCACGGATTTGTTACATATATATATATATATATATATATATATATATATGTATATATATATATATATATATATATATATATATATATATATATAACCGAATGGGGAAATATACGTAGATACACGAGCGAGCGTTTGTATACAAAAACATGTAAATACCCTATAGTGTATGAAAAAAACAGTGATCAATGTAAAGTAACAGAGCTATTTAATATATATATATATATATATATATATATATATATATATATATACGAGGGTCATTCAATAAATAAGGTTAATGTTTCGGTATAAGGACTTCTAATACAGATAGAAGCTTACTTTTTTTTCAACGTAGTCTCCCAGCACTGTCACACACTTTTACCATCTGTGCACAAGCTTCCGTATGCCCTCAGCGTAAAAATCTTTGGACTGATGTCTCAGCCAGTCGCTCACAACACTTTTGACTTCATCGTCACTTTTAAACTTCGTGCCTCTCGTGAACGCTTTCAAGGGACCAAACAGGTGAAAATCTGAAGGGGCAAGGTCTGGTCTGTAAGGGGGATGAGGGAGCAGTTTCCAGCCCAGCTCGTTGATGGTCTGCGCCGTTTGGGCTGCTGTGTGAGGCCTTGCGTTGTCATGATGCAAGATGACTCCTTCTGACTGATGTCCCCTGCGTTTGTTCTTTATGTATTTCAAAGTCCTTGTAATGTCATCCACTGTCACCCATCTGTCAGACTGAATGAGGTCATTGACTGATTCGATCACCTCAGGAGACCTCACTTCTGTAGGCCTCCCAGGCCTGTCTTCATCCTCAACACTGCTCCGTCCTTCTTTAAACAATTTAGCCCACTTGTAGACATTTCTTTGGCTGAAACATGTGGCACCATACACAGTTGATATTCTCCTATGAATTTCAACTAGTTTGCACCCTTCAGCAACGAAAAACTTGATAACTGACCGCTGTTCAATCCTGGAGCATGCTTCTTGGTCGGCCATCTTTGTTAATCGCCAAAACTCACAAAGTTTTTTTTTAATCTGCAAAAGAAATTAAATCCATGTGAAAAAGAAGTAAAACTAAAAAAATAAAAAGGAGTAATCTTCTATCTGTATTAGAAGTCCTTATACTGAAAAATCCACCTGATTTATTGAATGACCCTCGTATATATATATATATATATATATATATATATATATATATATATATATATATATATATATATATATATATATATATAAGCAATATACGTAATATCTTACATTAATTGTACAACTCGCAGTTTCATGCCGAATTAAATTTTAAGTGCTAGAAATATAATATTCATTTTTATTTCTATAGAAATGTATATTACTTAATATATATATATATATATATATATATAGTTAAACCTAGAGACCCAGACAAACCTACCAAGGTTTTAGATCGTCAGGGAAAGCTGGCTCCCTTCCCTGACGATCCGCTTAGGTAAAAACCTTGGTAGGTTTGTCTGGCTCTCTAGTTTTAACTAGGTCTGTTCTACTTACTGTATTGAGCACTTTCTTTAGTTAGTTGCGTACTCGTATCGGTTTTTTTTTCTTTGGGCTTCGGACCTGCATGCTGAATGATTGTTCTCGACAGGCGTTCATGTTGTTGGGTCTTTCTTTTTTTTATACCTTTTTTTCCTTCGGTATTGATTTGATTTTTTGCAAATCAAGAAACCGAAGGTTTTCCGAAACGAGTGTAGTTACTTATACTTATAAGACTACTATTACTACTAATATATATATATATATATATATATATATATATATATATATATATATATATATATATATATATATATATATATATATATATATATATATATATATATATATATATGTATATGTCAGTCTTGAATACTAATAACTATGGTTATAATTTATTACACTGGAATCGTAATCACGATCCAATTCATCAGACCTAAAAATTTCACAAAGAAAACTGAAAATATATATCCAGGCTTAAAAAAAACAAAATTTTTCGTGGAAGTGAGAAACAAGGGTGTGAGGGAAATGTATGAAACATCTAGAGACGGGTGTAACGGCAGAAAGAAGAACAAGAAGGACCTTAAGTTTAGGGTGGGGAATAAAATTAAATCCAGAAAAGTTTTAAAGAGAGAATTTAAATCACAATTAAATATGAGTTACTATCACGTGCATAAATCGACTACCGATTTGTTATATATATATATATATATATATATATATATAGATATATATATATAGATATATATATAAAGAGGTTCTTTTTTACTGCCACACCAAGTTAAAATTGATTTAAATATAAGGATCATAATTTCCATTTTATTTTAAAACTAGATACAAAAGTATCTCGTTTAAGAAAAAAGTGTGTGTGTGTGTGGGGTGGGTAAGGCACCTTTCGACTGACACTTCTTCAGGAAAATAATCGTCGGCAGATTAAAACAAAGAAGTTGATATGAAAAATTATTATCAATGACCGATGTTAAAAAACAATGGATTACCAAGATGTAGTAAGAAGGGAATAATTAAAGGAAGAGGAGGAAAAAAACCCTGTGAGTACTAAATATTCTCTCGGTTAAGCAGTCATCTCCCCCGAAAAGGACCAACCTGAATTTCATCTCCCTCTGTCTACACAGGGCAGCACGTTGCATAATAATAATAATAGGCTACAAGATATCTAAATTGGTTCATGCCTACGCACTATACCCGGAACATACTGGGCGACCCCACCTCTAACCGTTGGATGGTCTTGCCCACATAGTCGATCTCACACCGATATTTGTATTGATATATAATTAAACTTTGTTGAATGGTAGGCAAGACATCCTTACGGTGAGGCGGGGAAAGCCTTTTTTGTACTGAAAATATGTCGAACAGTAACAGCATTGAAACACATTGAAACATACATATATATATAATTTTTGTGTATGACTTAAAGGCATAAAACTATCTCTTAGAAAAAGCATATTTGTTTCTCCGTTCCTGCTATTCCGTCCCATCCGGGAAATAATAATAATGACTATAAAATTATAGTCGTATTAATGAAAAAGGAAAAGTATAAACAAGTCCTTTAATGAACAAATCTATCTGGATGATTATATATATATATATATATATATATATATATATATATATATATATATATATATATATATATATATAGGTTCTTTTTACTGCCGCACCAAGTCAAAACTGATTTAAATATAAGGATTATATTTCCCATTTTATTGTTAAGAAAAAAGGTGGGGATTTAAGGCGCCTTTCGGCCGACACTTCTTCAGAAAAAGAAGTGTCGTCTGTATAAAACAAAGAATTTGATAAGAAATTTCTTTATCAACGACCGATGTTAAAAAACAATACATTACCAAGATGTAATAAAAGGGGGTAAAATTAAAGGAAGAGAAAAAAAACCCTCATGATTACTAAATAATAATAGACTCCAAGATATCTAAATGGAGCCTCGTATGACAGAAAAGAAATCGGGAGAATAATTCGTCCTGCAATCGACAGAATGTAAATGGTTCGTGCCGACGCAATTTACCCGGAACATACTGAGCGATCCTCACCTCCAACCTTTCTCTCTCTCTCTCTCTCTCTCTCTCTCTCTCTCTCTATATATATATATATATATATATATATATATATATATATATATATATATATATATATATAAAAGGCAGGATGGGTGTGTGTGTAACGAATGCACGGCCGCAATTTTCGACAGATTTGGACCAAAATTTACATGCCCATGCTCCAAGTTAGCGGTAAGTCCAAGGCCGACTTTGCATTTCCCAACTCCCATCGATAGTGGAAATAATCGATTTTTTTCATGCTTCTACGGCAGTTTTCATGTAGTTTGTGGACATTTTTTACTGGCGGCCAGAGTGAGAGCCTATAGCTGGTTGCCACGAATAGGCAGGAAGACTCTATTGGCCAGCGTGAGAGCCAAGAGCTGACTGACACAAATGTTAACTAGCATGCTAGCATGCAAAAAAAAAATCGCTAGCTGAATTCGTCACAAGTGAGAAAAATTTAAATCTGCATGGCACTTTACTCCAATTGGCTCATTCGCTTGATTAAACTCAAGGTTGATGCTGATTCCGCAGAACTGGGTTGGGTGTTAACATTCTTTTTTCATTCGGTTTCTCCAGTTACGAGTACTTTTTTAAGCTGATCGTTTTGTGTTCATTTTGTTTCGTTCTTTTTTCGTAACAGATTTAATGTTTAGTATAGAGCTTAGAAAAAATTCGCAGTGTGAGATAGGCAAGAAGTAAGGCATGTAGCAACATCAGCACGGCAAAGGACACTCCTTTAAAGGCAAGGAAGGGCAAAAATATTTTAAGTCAAGTGATAGCGATTGCTGTATGAGTCGTACGATTTTTTTAATCAAGCACGTGCAACTCCGGGCCATGCTGCTAGTATATATATATATATATATTAGTGTGTATGAGCGTGTTAATAAGGTATATTTATATATATATTATATTTATATGCAAATACTTAAAGTTATATATTTTTATTCTTTGAAAATTGTTTAAATATAACCTGAAGAAGACAGACTTACTTTCGAAATATTTTTTAACATTGTCAAACTGTTTTGGTTCCTTTCTTTATCTTTTCTTAAATGGCGCTCTTCTCTAACTGTCACAAGGCCAAATAAAAGGTTAAGGTTAATCACGGAAAATGCCCGAATAAGCCTAAACATATACAATGCTCACACAGACACACAGAGATACAGACTGACAGACAGACACACACACACACACATATATATATATATATATATATATATATGTATAATAATTGGCTACTCGTATTCGAGGATTCGCGTCTATTAGGGAGGCTAGCCAATCCCTATTGCAGACGCTCGCTCAGGCATATTTTTGTGTTTGTTCCTCACCCACAGAGACAACGTATGCTGAGCAGACATTAGTTACATTTTCTAGGTGAGAGCGTTTTATCTAGCGTGATCAACAACCTCGTCCCTCGGTCACGATGACTTGTGAATTCGTGCTAGCACAGCTATCGACGACACCCAAGGGCTCCGTCTACCCAGTTTCCCTCACAACTCAACTCGTGGTATGGTTTTCAGGCACTTTCCATATATATATATATATATATATATATATATATATATATATATATATATATATATATATATATATATATAGTGCTCTTCTCTTAACTGTTGAAACGTATTGAAAGAGTGACATCAATTGTTTTCAATATTAATAATAATATTAATATTAATATCGGTTCCATTAATAGAATTTAATCGTGCGACGGGATTGCCAACGAAACGAGATTGGTAACGAGACTGGCAACGAGATTAGCAACGAGACTTGCAACGAAATTGGCAACGAGATTAGCAACGAGACTCGCAACGAGATTGGTAACGAGACTGGTAACGAAACTGGCAACGAGACTGGAAACTGTATTGGCAACGAGACTATTAACGAAATTGTCAACGAGAGTGTCAACGAGATTGGCAACGAGACTGGTAACGAGATTGGCAACGGGATTAGCAACGCGATTTGCAAAAAGATTGGCAACGAGTTTGGTTTTGTACCCGTCCGGGTGCACGCGCTCGGAGCCCCACTTTAAAAAGACCTTGTGTCTCATCGCATTCTCATGGGGGAATGATAAACACTGTAATTTGTACGTATTATTTATCATCTCTCAGTTGCGTCTCTGTCCTTGGACAGAGTGCGCTCAGGGGCTTCTCTGTTTAAAGGGCAGAGGGGCAACTGAGAAAATAATACTGAGAGGGGCCAGCCCTGGGGAACAGCTGCCTGAAGCTGCGCCCTCCCATTGCACAAGAAAGAGGGATCGGTGCTCGCACCGGGGCCAGCGCAACTGACGGTTGCGGGGGCTGTGAGCAATTTTTGTCCCCGCCCGGGTGACGCGCTCGGGGTCCCACTTTAAAAAGACCTTGTGTCACATCTCATTCTCGTGGGGAAATATGTAAACACCGGTTAACTTTCTATCTATCTTTGTACGGAAAATAAGGACCTACGTACATCAAATCTTCTTTAAATTAAGTGGCAGCAGATGAATTATCATTGAACTTTTAAAGGGTAAGATTACATATTAATTCAATACTTAAATGCAGTGATCACTTTTGAGTTCTTCTGTAGTTTAATAATGTCTATCGAAGCTAGTCTTTCGTAGCTATTGTGATGATAGCCGAATCAAGTGTCCTCCAGAGAAGGTAACATAAATGATGCCCAATAGGGCGGCTTTAAGATAGCTTAAAATTTTAGCTTGCTTAAAATTTTAATATAGCTACAATTTTGAATACAAAAGGAAAATAAAAGTTACTCCCCTTGAACCAGGAGAGCAAAGATAATGGCTAGTATAATGTATTAATATATATTTTTAACCTCGCATAATCTGGAAACCCCGAATTTGAGCTCAATGAAAATCTTTGCTTGCGCGTAATTTTTCTAGGGCTTTTGAATGAGCTATGAATCATTGAAATCGGACCAGTGGGAGCGGAGGTATTGTTTGGACACACACACACACACACACACACAAACACACACGCACACACAAACACACACATGCCATTTAGTTTATATATAAGATTATGGAAGGGGGTGAATAATTCCCAGCTGCATATGCAAAGATGAAGTGTATTTGGAAACTCTTTGCTTTTTGTTTTTTGTTGATTTAGCGTAAAAGATATAAAGACTTTTTTGTAGTTTTGAGGTAGAATATATATATATATATATATATATATATATATATATATATATATATATATATATATAAAATACCAATCTATTCGTTTTGAGAGAAGAAACACTTTTACCCTTTACGATCCAATTGTCAACTGATAGGCGATTTATCTTTTAACAGAGGCGAAACAAATTTCGAGTGTACAGGAATAGGTTTCGGCTAATAGAATGACCTTCCCAATCACCTCAGTCTAAATCCAGTCGAACGTCTGTGACATCAATTGAAAATTGCTGTTCACGAACGGAACTCGTTGATTCGGAACGTGTCGACATAGACAAACGATCGAAGATAACAGTTCGAAAAATTCAGAAGCCTTATCAAAGGCTACGGAAAACGTCTATTAGCGATGATCAGCGCCAGTAAAATCTCAAATAAGTATTATTTGGGAATGGTGGTGGGGTGGTATATTCATGTTACGTCTGTGGCGAGAGCGTAATGGAAATTTCGCAGCCAGAGCCACTTCCCGCAAAACTGTTCCAATGACATGACCAAAGATTTTTTTTATTTTAAATCCCATTCTTGGCTTGGCTACAAAACTTTCAGTAGCACGTCATGTCGATAAAGCACTGATTGTTCGGGGAACGGACGCCTCTGTTGTTCATTATCAATTTACTTATGAAACTCGTTCAGTAACCCTGACGACAGTCGTCGAAAGCTAATTCGGAATTAATAAACAGAGACGAACCGAGGATTTGACGACTTTTATTTCTATCTCCCTGGGGATGGATAAGGGGACGGTTACATACGTATTGTGATAGGCAGCGATACACTGAACTAGCAAGTTAGCTAACGAAATAGATAGATAGATAGATAGATAGATAGATAGATAGATAGATAGATAGATAGATAGATATGAACAGAATGAGATAGATAGATAGAGAGATAGATATAGATGAACAGACTGAGATAGGTAGAAAGAAACAGACTGTGATATATATATATATATATATATATATATATATATATATATATATTATATATATATAGATAGATAGATAGATAGATAGATAAATAGATAGATATAGATGAACAGACTGAGATAGGTAGATATGAACAGACTGAGATAGATAGAAAGAAACAGACTGTGATATATATATATATATATATATATATATATATATATATATATTATATATATATATATATATATATAGATAGATAGATAGAAAGAAACATATATATAGTATATATATAGAGAGAGATAGAGATAGATAGATATTAACAAAGTGAGATAGATAGATAGATAGATAGAAAGAAACAGACTGTGATATATATATATATATATATATATATATATATATATATATATGATAGATAGATAGATAGATAGATAGATAGATAGATATTAACAAAGTGAGATAGATAGTAAAGGACTGAGATAGATAGATATGAACAGACTGAGATAGATAAATAGATAGATAGGTAGATATTAACAAAGTGATATATATATATATATATATATATATATAGATAGATAGATAGATAGATAGATAGATAGTAACATATATACTGAGATAGATAGATAGTAACATACTGAGATAGATAGATAGATAGATAGATAGTAACAGACTGAGATAGATAGATAGATAGTAACAAACTGAGATAGATAGATAGATATGAACAGACTGAGAAAGATAGATCGATAGATAGATCGATAGATAGATAGATATGAACCGAATATCAGATGGTAGATATTAACAGAACAATATAAATAGATACATAGATAGATATGAACAAAATGAGACAGATCGATAGATAGATAGATAGATAGATAGATATGAACCGACTTAGAAAGAAAGAAAGAAACGAACAAAGATACGATAAGACTAGGTTTTTCTAGGATAGATTGATAGATAGATATGAAACAGAGTGAGATAGGTAGATATGGAAAGACTAATGCATCCATATATATATATATATGTGTGTGTGTGTGTGTGTGTGTGTGTGTGTGTGTGTGTGTATGTATGTGGCGGGGTCGGGTGTGTCTAGATGGATGCGCTCTGTTTAAAATCAAATGGTTCTTTTCCAATATGTCCAGTCAAGTCACTGATTGGCCAAATTGATGCAAAAGCCATAAACTGACCTTCTTTCGCCGCTCCCTCATCTGTCATCAAAATTGTCCAGTCAAAAGGAAATTACCTACTTGAGACATCATCGACAGGTCTTACGCATCCCTCGTCCCCGTTCGGTTTTAGCGTAATTCACCCGACAGCTCAGATCACCTAAGATGGCGCTAAGAAAATGGAGAACAATCTTTGCGTCGAAGTTAGGAGAACGTCAGCGCGACTCTTCAAAAAGAAAGCTACAAATAAAATATGGCAAGTGACAAGCTTATCGTTTCCTTGCCAAATCTTTAAGTATAGTACCATGCCAGTTGTCTTCAGATATTACGCGTTAGTCTGTGAAATATGTAAATAAGGGTCTGTAAATACTCACATATATATATATATATATATATATATATATATATATATATATATATATATATATATATATATATATATATATGGTTTGAACATTGAGCTGTGATGATATATATTTTTACAAATCAATACACCCCATTGTTTAGACACACATATAATCATATATATATATATATATATATATGCTCCTGAAAAATTTATTTCGGTTGAGCTCTCTGGGGAGGATGTGTGGGTTTGTAAACAGTGACTATTACGGCTAATAATGCAAGACCCTTCGGTAAATCGAATCGAGTTCTCTCAGTCAGTGTGTGTTTATCTAAAAATAAATACGCTTAAATTCACCTTCTTCTCTACTGTGCGCCAACGGCTTCAGGGTAAAATTTCCGACTGACGCGAATTCAGCCGGTTTTCGATTCTAGCCAGAAGCAACCGGACGTCTAGCCACACTGATGAGCTGTGATACTGCGAAACAGTCTGTCTGTGGATGACTATATATATATATATATATATATATATATATATATATATATATATATATATATATATATATATATATATATATATATATATATATATATATATATATATATATATATATATATATATATATATAAAAAGAAGAGAGGTACCGCAAACGTTTTTGGTTGTAAAGTGGATTTTTTAAAAAAATATTATGCTTTATTTTTCTACACGTGTTTCTGGTCTCGCGATCGTCTTCAGGCTTTTTCAATGTTAAATATTCTCGATACAAGACATTCTCAATTTTTGTGTTAGTAATCCGAATGTCTTTCTTGAAATATATATATATACTATTAGGAGGATTTGAACTAAGCATGATTAAGTAATTTATCGAGTCTAGAAGAAACCTCAACAGAATGCACTGGACGGCCGTTTCGTCTTTTATTTGGGAATCATCAGCAGTGCGTATCCACTACCAAGAATTGAAACCCGAGGAGTTACATTATCAGGCAAACGTCATACCAACTGTTCCAACCAGCCTCGGTGACTAGATATAGCGCCGCTTGATCGCATATTCCACGGTAGAACTCATCCAAGTTTCTCTTTACCCATAGGACTGTGCCCCCACGAGCTACTACTATTATCCCCAAGCCGCTCAATCCAGAGCATTAGAAGCCGGTTCAAGCAAGGATATACAAGTGATAGAAATTATTAGGAGCATTTGAGATAATTATAATTAAGTAATTCATCGAGTCTAGAAGAAACCTCAACAGAATGCAGAAAGCACTGGATTTCTCATCAGCAGTACGCATCATCTACCGAGAATTGAAACCCGAACAGTTACGTTATTAGGCAAATCTCATACCCACTGTTCCAACGTGCCTCAGTGACAAAGAGGTAGCGAATCAGACTCGATATATAACGGTTCCGTATAGGATACGGGCTCGATCCCTGTCGGAGGACGCATATTTCCTATGACAATTTCTCGGACATTCAGGCCAGTAAATGTTGTTAATACTGTTTATTATAAACAGAGCATTTACTTAAATATTTGTATCTATAAAAAGAACGGATAAACATAAAAAATGTATTTATATATATATATATACTTAAATATTTGTACCTATAAAAAGAACGTATAAACATAAAAAATGTATTTATATATATATATATAAATACATTTTTTATGTTTATACGTTTATACGTTCTTTTTATAGATACAAATATTTTATGTATTTATATATATATATATATATATATAAATACATTTTTTATGTTCATACGTTCTTTTTATAGATACAAATATTTAAGTAAATGCTCTGTTTATAATAAACGGCATTATATATATATATTCCCGTCTATTTAACGACTAGAACTAACGGTTTCATGCCTTTCCCATAGGCTGCAAATGAAAATGGAAATTGAACCTGACACGCCGATTTTACTTTTCACGTCGATACTCGGTATGCGACATTCATATCTCTTCAGTAAAACGTTACAAAAGTGAGAGTGATTATGTGGAATGATAAAAAAAAAGCAACATGCCTTAGAGCAAACTTGCCGACGGCTGTGCGAAGGCTTGACTAAAAAAAAGCCCGGCATTCGAAATAATATTATGAACGCCGACGGCCACAAAGACGACGATGTCGACGATAATGAAAAGAAATCAACAGTAATTCTATTTACAAAAGAGTAATTAAGACTGGAATTTATTGAAGCCAGATGTTAACTATTAAAACTAATGACCATTGTTAGTTATTTCATCCTATAATGAAGAGGTCGGCAACCTACCCGCACCCGTGCCAAGCAATTTCCAATGTCACGCAGCCGCAAATAACATCACGAAGTCCCAACGCAAAGAAGATATTTAGCTGTTTCAATTTTAATATATACTAAAGTATATATACTACATATTACTATATAAAATATATTGTAGAACAGGTATATTGACCTTGACTTGTATAAAAATACGTAGGCTATTGCAATGATTTTAACCCCACTAAGTCGGTACATAGTAAAAGATTGACGACCCCTGCCTTAGTACACCCGATACGATTCTCGTTTGGGCTTTGCTGCGTGGCTCAATTAGAAAGACACAAGGCGAACGGGGAATGTGCCTGACGATTGCATCTCGCATGAAACAGACTGTCGCCTCTAAGTGTTGACTTCTATGTTCACCTGTATATATATATATATATATATATATATATATATATATATATATATATATATATATATGAGGTGTGTCTGAACAATTAGCATTATTTACATCCAAACTGCCTTTTTTTGTTATCCTGGTAATCCACTAGGCCAGGCGTCGGCCACGTACGGCACGTGTGCCAAAAGCGGCACGCCAAGCAATTTACATTGGCGCGCAGCCGCAAATGACATCACAAAGTCCGAACTGATAACTACAACAACGCAAAGAAGATATTTGTTTCAATTTTAATATATACTAAACTATATATACTTTATATTACTATATAAATTATATTGTAGAACAGGTATATTGACGTTGACTTGTATAAAAATACGTAGTCTGTTGGCACACTGAATGATTTTAAAACCCTAAGTCAGCACATAGTAAAAATTTGCCGACCCCTGCCTTACAAGGCCCGGGGACACTCGAGGTAGATGGTTACGTTAGGAGGCCATTTGTGTGTATAGGAGTGGAAGATAACGGTTAACCCTAGCCTTGAACAGGTTAAGATTGTAGTGATCAGGGAAACATCATCTTGGGAGTCGGTCCCACAGGTCAGTGGTTCGGGCGAAGAAGCTGCTCGAATGGAACTTATTCTCGCCGATGGAATACGGAGGGGAATGTGGGTGGTTTGCTGCTATGTAAGTGGTATGGCGTGTTCTTGCCGTAAAGGCTTGACTTGGCGGGACCAGGTAATGTAGTTCGTCCGAACACTTTCCGTAGAAGTAACGCTAGAGTAGCGAGAGGCTTGCCACGCCCCGCCTGTCGGTGAGAGATTGAAGGGTGGAGAATAACTCCCATATCTTCGTTGTTGATGTTCACGCCATCGACTTGATTGTTTTTTGTTTGGTTGTTTTGTTTTACGGCTTATCAAACCCTCTTGGGTCATTTAAACCGAGCCATTCTTATATTTCATAAAATTGAATTCTAATATATACTAAAGTATAAATATCATATATGACTATATAAAATATATTGTAGAACAGGCATATTGACCTTGACTTGTATAAAAATACGTATGTTGTTGGCACACTGAATGATTTTAAAACACAAAGTCGACACATTGTTAGCAAAATGTTGCAAACCCCTGCATATTTGGTGAACGAAAAAAAAACACTTATTAGTACAATCAGAAAATATAAAGCATCCAAAATGTTGCCAAAGTGTCTGAAATTTATTAATTTTTTTTGTATTCGTTAAGGTATTTTATTTAAAAAATACACGACTGTAAAACGAACACAAGTAGTGAAATTTTCGTACCAAAACCAAGAATCAGTAATTTAAACTCAACGAGCATATTACAGTATGAGAGATTCGCCAAGTTCCGTGAATGAAGTTTCAGTAAGTGACCTTCAAGAAGTGGCAGACCACGTTCTGTTCGAGACGAAGGAGAATTTGTGAGAGAATATCGGAAAAGATCCGAGCTTATCAAATCGAAGGCGCTCACGACATGTTTAGATCTCTCGGATGTCAATCCAACGAATGTTTTTTAAATGCATCACCTTGTTTCTGTACAACAACATGAGGCAAGAACTCATACGACAAGGGCAACAATCCAGCTTCTCAGGCAAATTTGGGGGGAATATATTCTTATAGTTGCGGTATAAACGAGCCACCACGTTTCCCTCGACCTGACAAGAGTTCTTCCTATCCCAAATAAAAAAGGTTTATGTCAACAAACCCCAAACTCTCCAACAACTGAAGGACAGCATTCAGAGAGACATAAAAGAAACAGGTCCCGAAACACTGACAGCCGTGATGCGATATGACTTAGAAAAAGGCGCATTCACGGGATGCTGGATTTGGACGCTATTTAAAAGAAGTTATCTTTCTCAACCAGTGTCAATTTATTTCCTATATTTATCCTATATAATGGGAGGCACGGTTGATTAGTGGATAGCGATCGGATTGAGGAATTGGAGAGCCGAGTTCGAATTCCAGTCGAATCCACTACATTCACTTACGTGCTAATAGCCTTGGAAAAGGTATGAATCCGCTTGTTCTTCCCCTAGCTATGGGTAAATAGCAGGGCAGACCGGGTTCAGTAGCCTTGGATGGCATTGGTCTAGCGCAGAAAAAAATGGCAACCTACTGCGGGAAAAAATCTACTTCGTCAGTCATGTATCAAAAGATACATGATCGCCGAAGCGTGTATCCCGCATGGCAGATAACTGACTGATATTCACCTACATGCTAATACCCTTAAGAAAGGTATAAATCTTCTTTTTCTCTCCCCACTTATAGATAAATAGCAGGACAGACCGGGTTCTCTAGCCTTTGATGGCAACCGGTCTACCGCAGAAAGAAATGGCAACCTACTGCGGGAAAAATCTACTTCGTCAGTCATGTATCAAAAGATACATGATCGCCTAAGTATGTATCACGCGTGGAACATAACTGACTGATTGTAAATAATACGAAGGTTAAGCAGTAAATTAAAGTTAAACATTAAAATAGTAAATTTTTAAATCCCTTAGTGTCTATTGATTGATTCGCTGGTTCGATTTTACGGTTTATCAACACTTTGCAGGTTATTTAAAGCCAGATAACATCTTTTAGATTGCAAGATGTTTTGGGGAGGAGAGAATAATACTGTCTTAGTGATATAAGTCTGACTAATTCACCTATAGCTGCGGGTAGAAGAGGCGGATTTACATCAGTTCCAAGAATATTTGCGTGTAACTGAATATAACGAACCCAACTGGAATTGAAGCTCTGCTCTCCCATTAACAAATCGGAGCCATTATCCATCACATCACTTACAAAACGACATGGAGTCACAAAATGTCTGAGGCAAATTCACAGGATCGAGCCGTTAAAAGAAGAAAAATTGAAGGCTCTGTAAGACCAGAGCTTCTGTTGTCTGTCTGATCTTCTCCTGCAGTCGATGTGATAAAACATGCCATTGCTGCGATGGCTTACATACTATTCGAGTGCCTACAACGAGTGTGTAAGACGTTCCGAGTTAGCTATCTTGCTTACTAGCTAGCTAGCTTGCTTACTAGCTAGCTAGCTCGCAAGCTAGCTAGTTAGATAGATAAAGAACAGACTGAGATAGATAGATAGATAAAGAACAGACTGAGATAGATAGATAGATAAAGAACAGACTGAGATAGATAGATAGATACATACATAGATAGATAGATAGATAGATAGATAGATAGATATGGAAAGACTGAAATAGATAGATAGATAGATATGAACAGGCTGGCATAGAAGGATAGATAGATAGATAGATAAATAGATAGATAGATAGATAGATACCGATTTATTCGTTTTCTAGGTCTTATCAATACTTTGCTGGCCATATAATAGTTTTTCGATTGCAAGAATTTAGTGTAGATTTAATATTGTTTTAATGATACAATTCTTTCTTACAAGTTTTATCCCCCCTCCATAAAACTTACAAGTTTTATATCCCCACCCACTATAGCTCGGGGTGATAGAAAGTCAATTCATACCGAGCCCAGTTGGAACTCTGTTTTCCAATGAACAATTCAGAGCCACCGGCGGACAAAACAGCACGGAGATATAAAATCTCTGAAGGCAAATTCACAGGATCAAGCCGCTAAAACGAGAAGAAAATTGGAAACATTATAGCTTCTGTTGGCTGCCTGACTTTCTCCTATAGCCGACGTGATAAAACATGGCTTTTCTGTATTGGCTTACTTACTATTCAAGTGCTTACAACGGGCGTGCAAGTCATTCCCACATGGAACACTGCTCTCCGATTAACAATTCAGAGCCATTATAAATTACACCACCGACAAAAGGACACGGAGACATAAAATCTCTCAGGCAAATTCACAGGATCAAGCCGGTAAAACGAGAAGAAAAGTGGAAGCTCTATAAGGCCGGAGCTTCTGTTGGCTGCCTGACTTTCTCCTGTAGCCAACGTAACATTTCTGCATTTACTTACTGACTATCAGAGAGGTTACAAAGGGCGTGCAAGACATTACAAGATAGATAAATATTTCCTATTTATACGTTATTTTTATTAGATACAATTTATTTAAGAAAATGATTCTTTTTTTTAAATAAACAGTATTAATTACATCGTATCAGCCTGAATATATTGGAGGAATTTCGTAGAAATAATATGCTCTCCTTGAACTGTGTCCTATACGGAAATGTTATTTGATCTCATGTGTTATAAGACTCACCGAGAGAGAAACGTCTGGTACACGACTCCGTGTATGAATAGAGGTTCGATTTCTGTCGGAGAACGCATATTTTCTATGGAGTTTCTCTAACATTCAGGCAGGAAAGTGTAATTAACACTGTTTATTTAAAACAAAAACAAAAAACAACAGAGTATTTACTTAAATAAATTGTATCTAATACAAGTAATGTATGAACAGGAAATATATTAAATAATTTGCGGACAATACATTTCATAATATATATATATATATATATATATATATATATATATATATATATATATATATATATATATATATATAGCATAATGAGAAGCCACGTATACTGTCTTGATATGTAGATAATATAGAGACAACAACTGAAAAGGTTGCAAAAAAAAAAATTGAATGTTTTTTTGTGAAAGTATTTATTTATATATATATATATATATATATATATATATATATATATATATATATTTGATATTTCAGATCTGCCCCGTCAGAAATAAATTTTAAAAAAAAATTTAATTTATTACCGACGAAAGATCGGGGCAGATCTGAAATATCAAATATATATATATAAAAAAAATATAAATAAATACTTTCACAAAAAAAAATTCAATTTTTTTTTAATTTGCAACTATTCAGTTGTTGTCTCCATATTATATATATATATATATATATATATATATATATATATATATATATATATATATATATATATATATATATATGTGTGTGTGTGTGTGTGTGATAGAATTTGAGGGATTATAATTATCATTATAGTAATACATCGAGTCTAGAATAATCCTCAACAGAATGTAGAAAGCACTAAACGGCCGTTTCGTCCTATTTGGGACTCATCAGTTGTGTGCATCCACTATCGAGAATCGAACACAGACTGTTTGATACAACGCAAGCGTCATACCAGCTGTCCCAACTGGCCTGGTTGAGGAAGAATAAATTGACTAGAGTCGTTATAGCGTCGCTACTCACAAATTCCGTGGTGATACTCATCGAAGTGTTCATAACCCAACAGGTTGTACCCCAAGAGCATTAGAATAATCATCATAGTAATTCATCGAGTCTACAATAATCCTCAACAGAATGCAGAAAGCACTGGACGGCCGTTTCGTCCTATTCGGGACTCATCATTCTAATCCCCTAAAATTCTATCACTTGTATATCCTTGCTTGCACCAGCTGATGCTCTGGAGGGAGAAGCTAAGAGAAAGGAAGACGTGGCTCTTGCGGCACAACTCGTTGGATTATCAATACTTGGATGAGTATCATTACGGAATTTGTGAGTATTTATTGACGCTATATCGGTTCTAGTCAGTTTCTTCCTCGGCACCGAGGCCCGTTGTTTCAGTGGTATGACGATTGCATTATATCGTAATGATCCGGGTTCGATTCTCGGTAGTGGTTGCGCACTGCTGTTGAGTCCCAAATTGGACGAAACGGCCGTTCAGTGCGTTCTGCATAGAGTTCTTCAAAACTCGATAAATTACTATAATTATATATTTTTAGTGTAATGGGGCAGCAGATTATTATTCAAATATATATTGTTAAATATAGCAGACAATGGATGTCTATTATGCCGTTCTCAACTCTCTATCCTTGCTTTGATTTGGGACAAATGTCTCTCACACCACTCCTCACTACCTTCTCTGTGAAATTACATAAACTTCATACTACCCGTCAAAAGTGGGAATTTTCATTTTATTTTTCGTTTCACTTTTTGAAAAAAAAAAGATTTGCTTATTTTTTTTTATGATACTCTTCCTTCATCTAAGCTTACGACTCACATTATCGTCGCATAGATAGACATCTTCTATGTCAACATAACAGAATATCATCTTTGATGAATATCTTTGTTTAAATGTCCATATAACCACTCTGAAGATGGCTCGTGTGAGCCGAAAGGTTAGATCGAGGAACAGCATAATAAAAAATATCCAAATGTTGGACAGTTTTTGTCTTTATTTTCTCCCGCAATTAAAACAAATATACGAAGTTTAGAACGGCTCATGATCAAACATAATAGACATTCGATGTCTGTTATATTTAAAAATATATGTTTGAATATATATGTGTGTGTGAGTGTGTATATGCTCGCGTGCGCGCGTGTCTGTGTACAGAGTGCGATGGGTAAATTGTCGCCATTTTATATTCCGAATTTCACGCATGCGCGTTGTTTGATTTTTGATTTTGTCGACTGCTCAGTATAATCGAGTTAGTTAGGCACCGTCTGTGAGAAAAAGAGCACCATGACGCAATTCACTCCGCCAGAAATTTGGAAACCGGTATGCCGTACTGCTTGGCATTTGCGCCGGAAGCTCCAAAACGGAAATTTCTGACAGATTCGGTGAGGAGAGAACAGAGGATTCGAAAAAAAAAAGTTGCATGATATATCCAGTCAACGTCATGGTGCTTGGAGTGTTAACTTGTGACGGCGAAGTTGTGCCTCCAATCCACTGTGCACAGGGCCTCAGACTCAACACGGTGGCCTACATCAAGTGCCTTGAGGAGGTATAGTGCTGCCATTTGTCTGGCACCAGGACTCTGCAACATGCCACACAAGCAGGGGGAAACCCAGTTATGGCTGTCAGATAATTTCTGCGATCACATGACCTCTTACATCTGGCCAACTAACTCCGCAGACTACAAACTCCTCGATTATTATGCGTGGTTTGCCGTTGAAGCAGTCCAACAAAACTCCTTGTAACTCCAAAGATGAACCGAAGGCAAGAATTATGGCAGAATTTCTCAACTTAAACAAGGAGACCGTCCATAAGAGCTGCAGGAGATTCAGAAGTCATCTGGAGACCGTGGCTGAAGCTAATAGCGATTATATTGAATAACATTTATTCTTTATTATATCAAAATATTTTTGTATCATTTTGGTAAATATATCTGTTAAAATGAGATGTTAATGTCATTTTCATTTTGCGTAAGTTAGGCGCATCCATAGCATCCTTTATTTTGAACTTATTTATAAATTAAAGTTATTCTGTTAATAAAACCTGAATCCTCTAAAATTTTCTCAATATTTTTAATTAAAATACATAAAATCCTTCTCTAATTTGGTGAATAATAATCAAGGGTGTTATAAGTCTGGCGAGCCGGGGGCCAGATTTAAAGGATGATGCGGTCTCAGAAATTGTCTGACATCCATAATTGCGTTCTCCAGCCTGTGTGGAACGGTCCAGAATCCTTTTGCCAGACATAGAGTCTTCCAGCAGCAACCCTCTTGACTACCTCCTCAAGCCACTTTATGTAGGCCTCCGTGTTCAGTCTAAGGTCCTCACCAAGAAATTCGGGAGTTCTTTTCTTACCAGAAAGATCAGAGCGAGTTTTCCGAGCTACCGTACCTTCGTAATCATTATTAGACTCATCGAACGTTTTTCCGAATCCTCTGCACTGTCCCCCGATTGACATCCCAAACACCCTGAAATGTTTGTATTGGAGTTTCCATCGCTAATACCAAACAGTAAATCTTTTTCTAAATTCAGTCATGGTGCACTTTTTCCCACAGACGGTGCCCAACAGACCCTGCTATAGCCTGGCGTCGACAAAATCAAAAACAAACAACGCGCTTGCAATAAATTAAGAATATAAAATGGTGAAAATTTACCCATCCCTGTATTTAATCTGTGAATCTTGAAATAAGTCTGTAGATTGTAAGGCAAGCGCCTAATATCCTCGTGGGTTACTGTGTAGTTTCCGTCTCAAATAAGTTTTTACAGGGTGTATTCTTTAACTGACACTCAACCGGCTATGAATTCCGAGTTGTATTTCTCCTAGACTGGATTCCATTTAAAGCTAGCAACCCCAACCCGTACTCCTCTTTAACCCATAGCTGGGGAGAGAAGAGATGGGTTTATGTATTTACAAAAAGGCAGTGTTGGCATAATCAGACATTTGCAAAAAAAATACAGATGCATAATAAGACCCCTTGCACATCATTACAATTTCGATTCTAAACCGCTAACTTGATAGACTCTTGAGCCTTTACAAATTAAAGAAAGAAAAAAGAAACAGAATGTAACATATATTCATCTGGAAACCAAACTGCGCCTGATTTTGAGTTGTTTTTTTTAATTTCTTTTTTTTTCTATTATTCCTTTTATTTTCCAAGATAGAAATCGCACGAAATTCGATGACCGAATTAAAAGTTGTCGAAAAATAATTTGGGCAAACGTAAACAAAGAAATTCTATTCGATAATGGCTAACTTTTGTAAAGAATAATATTTTTGAGATCATAAATCTTTAACAAAAAAATTTAAAAAAAACATTAAAAAAATAAAAAACATTGTACACTAAATCGAATCAGAGGATGCAAACAGATTTTTAATTAAAGAACTTTTTTTTAAAACTTGTAATTACACAAAGACACACAGACGCTTTATGTAAAATAAAATCCCGCCCCATCGCAAAAAGAAAAGCATTAAGTACTGAACATTTCAAATTTCATTAAAGACTCACATTTCCTTGCAGTGAAATCTTTATCGACCGGAATTGTTTTCCATCCCAAATTCTTTCGTCAAAAGATTTTATTGATAACACACATTTCAGCATAATATATATATATATATATATATATATATATATATATATATATATATATATATATATGATGAAAAATATGGAAAAGACAAAACAAAATCCGAATATGCAAGTTTACTGTTTTAATGTTGTTTTACTGTCGACGTCAGACGTTTCGGTCTAGTAGACCATCTTCAGGACTTGGTTATTAGAAACATACTTTGGATTAGACGATATTTAAGTCAACATGAAGAGACGATAGACACAAGACTAATCAGAAACAGAACAACTGAAATTCTAAAGTCAGCATTCCCTTTTTGGGATTCGGTCACGTTGGCGTCGCGCGGGCGATGCTGCGAAAACGCGCTCCCAAGAAAGAGACTTTATCTTAAGTGAAAAAGAGGAATTCTATTTGTATCTAAAGCTTATCAATACGTTTGTCAAGCATTAATCTTGCAAGGAACGGGGAGATGTTAAAGAAGCCGGGTCTAGTATTTACTGTACGTGAAGTGCATATTATGCCTGCCTGATAAATCCGTCTAAGGTTTTTATTATGAATATATTTTCAAATCTTCACAGAGTCAAAATCGAAATTATGATCAGATTTAGTTAAGTGTACAAATAAAGCATTAGTTAAATTACCGAGGCGAATATCTCGTTTATGTTCGGAAACACGAGATTTTACGGACCTACCTGTTTCCCCCACATATCTCAAGTTGCAGTCTTTGCATGGGATCTGGTAGACGCAAGCATCAGATGTAATATGTTGTTTGCTGGTATTATTTAAGATACTGCGAATAGTTCTAGTAGGTAATATAGTACTTTTAATTTTTAGCGCGTTAGGTTATTGGAAATGTCTTCGGTCAAATGGTTATTCGGTAGAAGGATGCGACCGAAAGAATTATCAGGGACAGCTATAAATTACCTGATTTAAAATATTTTTTCGCTACACAGTAATAACCATGTTTCAAAAATGGTAGGTAAAAGCTTCGAATTTAATTTTGATATTAAATTAAAGACATTAGTTCCATTTCCTCGTCAAGCGAATTTTGGAGACTCCTAAATAAATTAATAACAAAATTAAATTCGAAGCTTTTAGCTTTCATTTTTGAAACATGGTTATTACTGTGTAGCGAAAAAACACATTTTAAATCATTTAATTTATAATATTAATGCTCTGTAAAATTACATTCAGCGCTATTGTGTAAAAATAAAAATATCTATAGGAACACCAAATTATATACGAGGGTCATTCAATAAATAAGTTGAATTTTTCGGTATAAGGACTTCTAATACCGATAGAAGCTTACTCTTTTTTATTTTTTTTTTTTGTTTTACATCTTTTTCACATGGATTTAATTTCTTTTGCCGATTAAAAAAAATCTTTGAGAGTTTTGGCGATTAACAAAGATGGCCGACCAAGAAGCATGCTCCAGGATTGAACAGCGGCCAGCTATCAAGTTTTTGCTTGCTGAAGGGTGCAAACCAGTTGAAATTCATAGGAGAATGTCAAGTGTGTATGGTGCCACATATTTCAGCCAAAAGTGTTGTGATCGACTGGCTGAGACATCAGTCCAAAGATTTTTATGCTGAGGGAATACGGAAGTTTGTGCACAGATGGGAAAAGTGTGTGACAGTGCTGGGAGACTACGTTGAAAAAAAAAAGTAAGCTTCTATCTGTATTAGATGTCCTTATACCGAAAAATTCACCTTATTTATTGAATGACCCTCGTATTAACCATGTGATAGAAATCTTTCCCCCTCCCCAACCTATAACTCTCTTCATCTCTGTTTACAATCTCACTGCCCGCCGCGACACACACTAGTAATAATTGACCTGCCTAACGCTTTAACACCGATTAAAATTTTAAATTTAAATTTTTCGAACATCGAAGTATCAGAGAGACATCGAGGTTTTGCTAACAGTATGATTTCCACCAGAAAACACACCGCCTACAAAAACATCTGATGGTGAGTAATTCCCACTTCTCTGTTTATTCGTCGGTCCGTTGAGAAAGGAGACACGCGTGTCCGAAAATTCCGATCTTAAAACATTTCTCTCCGTGCTTCATTTCTGTCATATGGTTAATAATTAATATTTAATAAATGTTTATCATACTGATTATATTGGTACCCTTCCGTTTGCCCGTGTTTTATCAACCAACCTATCTATTTAACACACACACACACACACACACACACACACACACACACACACACACACACACACACACACACACGCACGCACGCACGCACACACACACACACACACACATATATATATTAATATCAATATTAAGTATGATATTAAGTAGGTTAGAAAGAAATATAAAAATTAAACCCCCTCTAAACTTGACCATGTCTCTCACACCACTCCTCGCTACCTTCTCTGTGAAATTACATAAACTTCATACTACCCGTCAAAAGTGTGAATTTTCATTTTATTTTTCGTTTCACCTTTTGAAAGTGATGTCTGATGATCCAGAGTATGTTATAAGGTCTCTGGTGAAATAAATTATTACATGTAGTCTTAAAGTGGTCTGTTTTTCTTTAAATATATATATATATATATATACAAAAGTGAACATAGACGTCAACACTTAGAGGTTACAGTCTGTTTCATGCTTAATGCAACCGTCAGGCCTGACGATTGCATCTAGCATGAAACAGACTATCGTCTCTAAGTGTTGACTTCTATGTTCACTTTTATATTTACACATGCTCTATCTCTGATATTGAGCACTGTACCTCATAAATATAGCAAATATTAAGATTATATATCTTCATATATATATATATATATATATATATATATATATATGGAATAACTAAATATATATTTGTGCATTTTGGGTATAAAACCTTGTTGATCTTTTACACTATTTTTTTATCGAATTTACTCCAAGCAAGGTAATAAAGCCACGTTGACACAAGGGGTTACTGGGTGTAGAAGAGTTAGAAAAGAAAAACATTACTTAGTAGCGGGAACAGTAGAAGAATAACTAGGAAGACAGTAGATAACGATTGACATTGCATTTAAATTTTTGACGATCAAAGTTGGCTGCAAAGCATGGAGCCGGAAGAGAGTTCCACAAGCGAGAATTGCGGGAAAACCTGTTAGCATAGAACTTACGGCTTCATCGAACCAACTCAACTATAAATCAACAGTCTAGTATAGCGCTTGTGTGTCATAGCAAAG
This sequence comes from Acanthosepion esculentum, assembly GCA_964036315.1. Lineage (NCBI taxonomy): Eukaryota > Metazoa > Mollusca > Cephalopoda > Sepiida > Sepiidae > Acanthosepion > Acanthosepion esculentum. The sequence goes on from OZ038479.1 coordinate 130,641,061, forward strand.
ACCTCATTCAAACAATTGCCATGAAAGTATTTCCGGAAAAGGCATAGAGAAGCAACTTCGGGAAGGTAGGAAGATGACTGGAGCCGAGATGCCAGGTTAGGACCAATAATATTCCTGATGCTTGTTTGGATTTTATCAAGAATCTCTAAATAAATAACAAACCACAGGGCGATATGTGGCACAAATATACTAAGTGTGGGCGAATGATAAACGTATCGATATGCAAGATAGATTCTAGTTGTCTGGTGAACCAACTTTCTTAGCGACTGATCTAGCAATGTAGTTTTCCACTTCTTGTTAGCCGAGAATGTTAACCTGAGAAGGCGCAGCGTGTGACTCCCTTGGAGGATAGCAACAGCCATATTGATGGAAGGCAGAAAAGCATTTCTCATATGATTAAGAGACTGCTTCGTTTTAGAGGCGTTAAAATTGAAAGGCCATTCTATGCCTCAGCTCAAAACAGAGTGTAGGTCGTTTTTGACATCAGTCACCAATTTGACCGTATCAAACTGACCAGTCTTAGTTTCGAGACTGGAGTAAGTGGTTCAGAGCTTAATCTAACAAATGGATAATTTTGAGTTTTTCTTTTTATACGATTTGGACAATTTTGATGTTACACCTGGTATATCGAAACAAGTTTGATTAAAATGAAGAGATAAATTCTGCCTGTTTAAGTTTTTATTGTTTCTCGAATTAACACAAGGATGTGTCTTCTCACCGGATGTCTTCGAACTATACACCTCTGAAAGAGTTAGAAGCCCTACCAGGATTCGTTATTGGCGATCACAATCTTAACAACATATGGCATACAGATGACACAGTGTTGATAGCAGACACGGAAATAAAACTGTAAGAACCTCTACAGAAGATATCGTAGGAAAGCTAGAAAAAAAGGCTTAAACATCAATTGTAAAAAGACGGAACGCGAGGTTGTTAGCAAAAGGGGTCTTTCCAACATGTAAATTACAAAATGGGGATACCAAAATCAAACAAGTTCAACTGTTTTAATATCTGGGAAGTATTTTAACAAAGGATGGAAAGCGAGACATTGGCATCCGAAGGCGTATCTTCAAAAAGCTAAGTAATGTATTAAGAAACAGAAAATATTCGTAAGAAATAAAGAAAAGGGTGTTGAACGGTTATGTAATATCAGAGTTGCTATATGGCGTTGAATGCTGGAGAATCTCTTCACAGATGAATAAGAGACCTGAAGCAACAGAAAAAAGAAAATAGTACTATACTGTTGTGTAATATCAATCCTCCTACATGGCAGTGAATGCTGGACTACCTCTACACAGATGAAGAAAAGTGTACTGAACTGTTACGTAATATCAGTCATCCTATATGGCAGTGAATGCTGAACAATCTCCTAGCAGATGAAGATGTGACTTGAAGCAGTAGAAACAAAGAAAAGTGTACTGAACTGTTACGTAATATCAGTCCTCGTAATGCTAGTGAATGTTGGATAATCTACTTACAGATGAAGAGACTTGAAGCAACAGAAAGGTAGAAAAGAGGACTGAACTGTTACGTAATATCACTCCTCCTATATGGCAGTGATTGCTGGACAATATCCTCATAGATGAAAAAGGGACTTAAACCAACAGAAACAAACAAAAGGATGCCGTATTATTACGTAATGTCACTCCTCTTATATGGCAGTGAAACATGGATAATCTCCTCACAGATGAAGAAGAGACTTGATGTAGCAGAAATCTTGTTCGATAGGAGGATACCGATAATACCGTGAACAAATGTGCAACGACAAAGTTCTAGAGAAAATGGAAAGAAAAAAAAAATTATACTTGAGAGACGGTTGAAATTTCTGGGGAAAGAGGGCTTGGAGTATTTGATAGGCACATGGTTAGACTGAAAATAATGAGATGTAGGGAAATGCAATGCGTAACTTACTTAGAGAGTCTGAGTAAACGGATATCGAAACAGCTTTTAGGAGTGATAATAAAATGTCAAAATTTATTAACAGTTACAGAGGAAGTTAAACTGTTGGGAGCCATGATGGCGAACGTCTTAAAGGGACACAGCACATAGAAAGTGAAAATAAAAAGTTTCAGAATAATAGCAAAATCGACTTTTATTTTGATTTAGCAAACAAAGTTATCTGAAAAAAATATTTGGCCGATTTTTTCCCCACGTTTTTTTCTTTCGGTTCGAGTAAATCATATTTGAAAATAATTTTTACTTTACAATTCCAGACGCTAGCGTCTTTTACAAAATCTATTTTAAACAATAATATAGCGAGATCTCCATAAAACCCATAATTTTTTGGATATTTTAATACGCCCTTTCTTCGACAAAGTAAATATATAGAAATTACTAAAATGTCTCTTACGAAGTTATGATAAAAATGGGACCATTTGTATTTGGATTCTATATCATCATTGTTAGAAAATACAAGACAGTCGGTCGTATATATATAAAGATTTTTTATAAACATTGGTTATTAAATATATAGGGGTGAGTAAGTGGTGTGATGTTTGGAGGCACGGAAACTGGAAGTCGGCGAACCGATTTCGAACTTTGATTGCGTACATTCCACCCAGTTTCACAAAGAAGAAGAAGAAGGAGGAGGAGGAGGAGGAGAAGAAGAAGAAGAAGAAGAAGAAGGAGGAGGAGGAGAAGAAGAAGAAGAAGAAGAAGAAGAAGAAGAAGAAGATACTGAACTTTTACGTACTATCAGTCCTCCTATATGGCAGTGAATGATGGACGATCCCCACACAGATGAAGAAGAGACTTGAAGCAACAGAAACAAAGGACCAACTCAAGGAAAAATATCCTAATGTTTTTGTCTTTTTCACCAGAAATTTAGGCAAACACTCGAACATTAATATATATATATATATATATATATATATATATATATATATATATATATATATATATATATATATGTATGTATAAATGTAAATATTGAAGTCAACACTCGGAGACGGCAGGCTGTTTCATAATCAGTCGTCCTATTATGAAACAGTCTGTCGCCTCTGAGTGTTGACTTCAATGTTCACTTTTATATTTATATTTACATACGCTCTATCTGTGATATTGAGCACTTTATCCCATAAATATAGCACACCTCAAAACTATATTTCTTCATATATATATATATATATATATATATATATATATATATATATATATATATATATATATGTAGTGTGAGTGTGCGTGAATTGTATAATTGCAAGACACATCCGGTGAGATGACACATCCTTGTCTTACACGGCATTCTATTTTTTGCACAATTTACTCAATTTCATTTTCTATCCGTACGCCGACGATTTGCTGCCAGCGCAGACTTGGGATTATTCTAATATGCTCCCCAAATCTATCAATGTACTCTATCCGTTCCACTAAAAATGCTACGGACAGATATTTCAAAGTCCCTCACCAAAAGGTGACTGTAGCAGGGAGGGAGAATATATCACCCATCAGACTGATTTTAATGGAAACGACCTCGATATGGACCCGGCTCCAGCGTATGATTGCGGCAGAAGATTTAACGGTTTACGCGGTTGACGTATCCATAAGGCACACTGGTGCAAACAACGTAATTCTCCTATCGGAGAATGTAAATCGAGGGATGGGATTATGAATCTGGAATACACCCACAGCGTTCAGGATTCCATAGTTGAGCGACACCACCCTGGAGAAATCCTAAGTAAACCAAGAATCCAGCGGCCCAAAGGTAACCAGAAGGCTGTTTGGACAAATCTTGACAAAGAGCTTTCTTTTATCATTAATAACAATCTTAAGGGTCACATAGGGCAACAGATCAGTTCCTTTTGTAGAATATTATACGACGTTTGCTTTGAGTGGTTTGGACCAGTAATGGAAATGAAAGATAAAAAAAGAGGAAAAACGACCAAATCGACGACAAATCCAGAAAGGAAAGTTACGATCAGAACAAAGTTACTGAAATATAATGCACGCAACATCACGACCTAACATGCGCAAGTGAAATATTTGCGTAGTCGCCTATAACGATTTTATACGAGCGCGTCAATAACGGCAAACGCGTTCAGGAACTTTCATTTCGGACAGAAGCGGCACAATCGTTTTATTTATTTCATTACGAGAATTTACAAAGAGGAAACGATCAATTAGCTTTTCTTCATACCCTGCCTGGCGGCAAATGCTGCTGGTGGCGCCTGGGGTGGCGGTACCGCCATAGCCACCGAAACCGTGAGATCACTCCTGGTCGGCGGCTGATGAAGACAGGGTATCGCACGTGCTAACACACGTTGTATGTTAAAAAAATAAAAATAAAATATTGGTCAATCTGTCAGGATCGAGCCCGATTCATTAAGGTCACTTAAATAATTACACATTACTTAAATGTCTTAAGGTGTGATGAGAGATTTTTGAAACCATATTCGTTAATGGACTTTCGATAGATATATATATATATATACTTTTCAGTGTGGTTGTTTCCCTTTAATATATAATTAAGGGCCATATCATTTGATTACGACTGATGTGAGAAAACCTTCTCGCCAAGATATAATAATTATTATCATATCTCAAAGCTTGTTGCGCTATTTAACGAGGTGAGTTCCCAATGAGGATCAGCTTGATGGATTGGTTCATTGATTGACGTTTACAGCTTATCAAATCTGTGCAGGTTATTTAAAGCCAGAACATATTTTTAAAATTTAAGAATTTTTTTTCGACACAAGAATGGTTTAGTGATAGAAGTATTCCTAATTAACCGATAGCTGGGTGAAATAAGTGGATTCATATATTTCCAAAGTGCAATTTAACGAACCAAACAGAAGTTGCAACAAAGCTGTCCGATTAATAATTCCGTGTCATTATCCATTAAAAGCTTACAGCACCTTGTATTTCCAAGCGGTCACCCATCTAGGAACTGACCAGGATCGACGTTGCTTAACTTCAGTGAAGGTATGGGAACCAGTGTTTCAACGTAATATGACAGTAATTCACGTTATATCCCCCGCACATCCATGCTTACAGCACCTGTTATTCCCAAACGGTAATCGACTTAGGTACTGACCAGGTTAGACGTTGCTTAACTTCGGTGATAGTACGAGAACCGGCGTTTATCACCTATCACCTACACATCAGAGCTTATAGGACCTGGCATTCCCACGCTGTTACGCTTCTAGGTACTGACCAGGCTCGACGTTTCTTAACTTCGGTGATCGTCCGGGAACCGGTGTTTCAACGTGATATGGCCGTAAGCCCATCACCTCCAAATCTGAGAATGCAGAACCTGGCATTTTCAAGCTGTCACCCTTCTAGGTACTGACCAGGCTCGACGGTGCTAATCCTAACCCTAACTCTAACCCTAACCCTAACCCTAACCCTAACTCTAACCCTAACCCTAACCCTAACCCTAACTCTAACCCTAACCCTAACCCTAACTCTAACCCTAACCCTAACCCTAACCCTAACTCTAACCCTAACCCTAACCCTAACCCTAACTCTAACCCTAACCCTAACCCTAACTCTAACCCTAACCCTAACCCTAACCCTAACCCTAACTCTAACCCTAACGTGATATGGCCGTAAGGCTTATCCGCCTGTTTTAGAATGACAATAGTGTTGGCACATACCGAACTCTTTCTAAATTCAGAATGTGGAATTGAAAAGTCCTAAATGCTTCAAATACTTCGGTGTATGTATCAGTTACACCAAATCTATGACAGCAGGTATGGACATTGAACACGCTGGGCTAAGGGCAGTTTTATCCAACACCTTGAGACCTTACAAAACGAACATCACGATTACGAATCTCGTAAACCTTAGAGCCGTAAGCACACCATTATTTACTGTAACCATAGCAAGACAGCCGGACAGACACTAGGCTGGCTTGAATTTAAAAAAATTCTTTCTCGTAGACTGGTTGCCAATCAAGGCTATAGTATTAATTCTGACCTGCTATCAACCCATAACTAGTGGGTGGCGAGGGATCCATAACTTTCTGAAGGGTTTTATCACGTAAATGAATGTACTGAACTCGGTTTGAATTGGAACTCGGCTCTGCGTTTCCTCAATCTGAGCCGCTATCCATTATTCCACCATGCCTCCAACAACGGCAAGCATTAACATGAAAACTGGAAACATGTTCTTGAATTTTGAGCTGACTCATTTTATAGTTCACCAATAGTAGAAATAACCAATCAGAAGGCTCAAAATATTCAATAAGACGGGTATAAAGGCGGCCATGTTTTTTCCGAAAATCTGTTAAATTATTTTGTGTACTGTAGTACTAGTGAGCAAACCGAAATGACTGGACTCACTTTATAGTTCCTGAAAAGAAGATTAACCAATCAGGACGCGTAAAATATTCAATCCGTCTTGTATAAAGGCGGCCATTTTGATTACTCTCTTCGAATGTCCAATGCCAACCTGTCAGAACCAAAGATGACCAGAACAGAAGAAAGAACTAAGCTTCCCTACTGTCTTCGAAATATTCACTGCCAACCTCTGGATTCTATACTCAAAGACTACCGTCATCATGAACAACAAATATTCACTGCCAACCTCTGATATCGAAGACTGAAGAATTACGGAACAGCTGCTGGTAGTATTGGCGATATAGTCAGATTCAGTACAGTGTCTGACTCGTGAGTGTTAATCTTTAACGTTGTTTCATTGAACAGATTACGTACTGCGCTGGATTCTATTATTCATAGAATATGGTGAACATGGTCAACAACATGCTCTTGAATAGATCTTGCATCTCATTGAAATGCATTGTTTGGAACCATTTCAGTCGTTTCCTCCAATCAATCCTTTAAATATCAAAGAAGAATCCGTCATTAGAATCACAAAGATCTTTACCAAATAACAAAAACAGCATCACCTGAAAACTTCCGACGGCGGCAACAACTAAAATGGATATCAAAGATACGCTAACGTCAAAATGTTTGCGCTCTTCTCTGCCCTTCTTTAAAAAAAAAAAAATCTTAAAATGAGATATTTCTGAATTTTCTTTAAGTAAAAGATAAGATTTCTGTAACTACAGCGGATTTGCTTTTATTTTGACATAACATAAGCACGTAATTTCAACAGCAATATAACAGCATCATATTTTCTTTTCGTCAATAAAACCACCATCTGCCTTAAATACTGCTTTACAGATTCTTGGCATTTTGCCATCTTCAAAACCTGTTGGCATTCTTTCTAACAGTAAATGAAGAAAAGAAAAAAACAAACAAACAAACAAAAAAAAAAAAAAAAACAAAAAAAAAACATGGCAGAACTTCCCAAAACATTCGTAGCTCGTTTTCGGTACAATTTTTCTTTAATAAGATTTTTCAATCCAAGTCGGTTGTTATTAATTTCAATGTTTAATAAGTTTTTAAAAAAAAATAGGATTGCAACTTAAGCATATATATGCACTAAAATAACGCTTAGAGGCGTAAGAAATAATGTCGAATACAAAAAAAAAAATCCTTTCAGAGATTATTATTTTTTTTTTTTTTTTGACGTTTCGGGTACGGAACTGAAGCTAGTAAATCTTCCCAACGAGAAAGGCGCTTTTCTTAAATAGGTAAACTGCTCTATCAGTCTGGCTCCATGGCTGAACTGGTAGAGGCAAACTTTGGCTTAAAAAGTCGTTTTCTTGATGGAAAAAAATGGGATGTATGTTCAACGTTTTGCTTTACATTTTATGCATACAAGCTGTATTGAACAGTTTTTTTTTTGTGGGGTCTGCATATTTCTCGTTAAGTGATGCCTCTTTCGCTTGTATTCTGGTGTTTTTCTTTAATCTGATAATTTCTGCGCCATTTCATGGCAATATTTTTGTTATTTCCCTTCCATTAATTTGACGATTTCAGCTGGCATCCACTTCACCCTGACTTCTTGTTTTTCTTTCCTCGAGATCGAATACTTTGGAAGTTGTCACGAAACTTTCTCTGAAGGCGTTCCACTTTGAGTTGTTGACCTTTTCCAATGTGTTGCATTCGCTGTTAATCCTGATGCATTTCTTCATCTGTAAATATATTCTCAGTGGATTTTGTCAGTTGAAACTGTTAGTCAAAAAATAATTTCCGTTTTCACTTATTAGCTCAGCCTTGTCGCCATATTTATTACAACGTTTCGGCCGTTGTACGCTCCGGACTTCTTCAGCTGGTTGGAATGTCGAACTGAACCGTTTATTTCGCTCACTGGGGTTGCTGAGACATTAGGTTTATAATACCCAGAAATTGTTACACAGATGTCCTCAAGGACAGTGGATAAAGGCGTTGGTTAGATCCAGTGACAGGACCCAAAGAGTGTGAGTTCAATACCCGGTTAAGGGAGTGGACAACTTTCAGGGATAACTGATAATTGACACCCATTAAACATGGCACGTTGAACTAGAACAGTCTACCCCAGTGACCGGAAAAAAAAGGTTCAGTTCGACATTCCAACCACCTGAAGAAGGCCGGAGTTTACAACGGCCGAAACGTTGTAATAAATATGGTGACAAAGATGAGGACAATAGTCTCAATAAGGCTAAATAATGTACATAGTACATCATCTCAGAAATGTAGAAGGATACGTTCACTTATTAAATTTGATGATTTTAATCCCAATCAAGGCAAGAAAGATTTGGAGATGTCGTTGATTTGGAATGCGACTTGTGCGAATACATTTTCGACCGGTAATTTGATAAGGTCCGCGGTTGAGCTGGGTCCGTTGGTCGGGTCGCAGAGATAAAAAAAATAGTTAAATATTCTTCTCTTGCTGATAGATTTTTTTTTTTTACCCCAGTGGCAGTGGAGACTTCTCGGGTTATTGGCCCTCTTTCGATGGCGTTCCTTCGGGGGATTGGCGGGATGGCGTCTCGATTAAGGGACAAGTCTCATGAAACGGAGTGGCTCTTGCAGCCTGTCTCACTGGCAATGGTGTGAGGTAATGCTCTCTCCATCATTGCGGCTGGCAGAGGATAGCAAACAAAAACAACAACAAAATTGGTTATATTTGCTTTACTATTAAAAGTTAAAACTAGACGTCGCCGAGCGTTGAAAGAAAGGGTTGATCCGTCCAGATTATGCGCCTTCTCCTAGAAATTGTGGCTAAGGTTTGCTCAGCATAGTATGAAACACAAAAACAAATATGCCTGACCTGTTTTCCACAACATGGATTGTCGGGCCGCAGACGGTGTGTTCGGTGTGTTTAATCATTTCAACCTATACAAGGCAATAAAACTACCACTATCGCCCGGGACGCAGAGATTAAAAAATTAGTTAAATATTCTTCCCTTGCTGATAGATTTTTTGTTTTACTCCTGTGGCAGTGGAGACTTCTGGGGTCATTGGCCCTCGTTCGAGGGTGTTCCTTCGGAGGATTGGCGGGATGGCGTCTCGATTAACGGGCGAGCCTCGCGAAACGATGTGGCTCTTGCAGCGTGTCTCACTCGCGATGGTTCGAGGTAATGCTTTCTCCATCATTGCAGAGGATAGCAAAAAAAAAAAAAAAAACCAAAAAAAAACCCATAACCCAAAAAAACGAAAACAAAAAACACACACACACATTTTGTTTATAGTTACTTTGTTCAAATTTTTTTTCAATATCTTATTCGATTTTCGAATAAAGGTTTGATATTTTCATATATATATTTTCCGAATTAGCCAAAGAAAGAAACGCGTATTTGAGAATTAAAAAAAAAACTTTACTAATTAGAAAGGACAATTAAAAGCCGAGTTTAAGAAGACATACCATAACGATTGACATAGCATTTTAATTTTGGACGATTAATGTTCACAGAGATGTAAGAATCCGAAGTTGTCAACTCTCTGCCTCCTGGGCGGAGAGGAAACCAGACGAGCCTACGCCGAAGGGCAGAGTCTCGTCTAGAGAGGTAGACAGTTACCCGATCCCATCTAAACGGGGTCTACGAGTAATGTTTGTTCGAGCCTATGGACTCGGACCTCCACAAGTAAATAAAGGGGGGGATCTCAGGTAAATACCAAGCGAGAAATCCTATTTGAAGTCATTGTTAGCATCGAAATTACGGTGACGTCTGGCCATTTTAACTAGAAAATGATGAGAGACCTTTCCGGCAATCTAGTACTGCGCTTAAATTCATAATGTCTCGGTATCGTAGAGGAAAGTTCATCAGAAACAATTACCATGAAATGATTTATAGAAAAAGGCACAGGGAAGTTACATTAAGGCGTTGGGAAAGTGACTGAAGCAAAGATGCCAGATGAAGACTAATAACATTGCAGATTTTTCTTTGGCTTCTATGAAGAAGCACTAAATATATATCAGAAGCACCAGACCATGTTTCTTTTTTCATGGAGTTCTTTACTAAAGATCAAGTTATAGTGCAACTCTCGCCCAGAACGGGACATTTAGGTCTCATGTCGTTTCATTGGGAGCAAAGATTTTTTAGTTTCTGTTTAGCTTTGCGGTCGTTCGCTGCTGTAGTTGTCTTACTAAATGTTTACCCATGTAATATAAAACATACAGAAAATTCGCCTTGATCCTTAACAAAAATAATTCAATAAAACACACAACAAAAATTCCTGTAAGTTTCTGCTTGCGTAAAATAATAAAACAGTATTTTCTTTCCGATTAGACAGAAAAAATCTAAATATTTTTTAAAGTTACTTATAATTTTTCAGTGCGACTTTGAAATTTATTCCGTAGCTGTTCGTAAGAAGAGTATTTTTTTTTAATTATTTAAAGACATGATTGAAGAATCAAAAAATGTAAAGTGTAATGGTATTTAAGAGTGTGAACCATTCCTTTTTTTTTCAATTTAGCAACTGTTAGATTATTTTTTGTACGGATGTTTCAAAAGGAAATAATTCAGAATTACCACCTTTTCCTATTTTTCCTCTCAGGAGATGAGTCAATTACACTTGAATTCAAAAAATTCTTGAGTAGGAGTAGAGGCTCATCAATTGTCTCCTGCTTAGGAAGGGGTTCCCGGTTCCTTTTCTCAGGCCTTTATAGTGGTGTCTGTCCTGAATCTTTGGTGATATATGTCGATGATGGCTACGACTTTTCGTATTGAGTGTCTCAGTGGGTTGGAGGTTGGTTATTTGCAAAAAATGAAATTCCTACTCTACCCAAAATGACTTCATTTCCATAAACTAGAAAATTTCCAGATTAAAAAAATAATCAAGTGAAAAGCTCTCTTTTCAGAAAAGTTATGTTTAATTGAAGCTTGCGAAATCACGGATGTCGGTTGGATTTTCTGGTCGCTTTCAGCTGATTTATACAAATTTTAACGGATTTATTAGTTGAAACTGAAAAAAAAATCATAGAGACATGTTTCTTTCAATTAACTTTCAAGATAGTATTTAAAGTTGAAGTTAATTACCTACTCTTAATATTGGAAATGTGAAAAAAATGCCATTTGGGGGGACTTTTGGAAGAAAGAAGTCTATTTTTACCTTAAAATATTACTTTTTTGACACACAATTTCTTTGGATATCAGAAAATACGAGGGTCATTCAATAAATAAGGTGAATTCTTCGGTATAAGGACTTCTAATACAGATAGAAGCTTACTCTTTTTTATTTTTTTGTTTTACTTCTTTTTCACATGGATTTAATTTCTTTTGCAGATTAAAAAAAACTTTCAGAGTTTTGGCGATTAACAAAGATGGCCGACCAAGAAGCATGCTCCAGGATTGAACAGCGGCCAGCTATCAAGTTTTTGCTTGCTGAAGGGTGCAAACCAGTTGAAATTCATAGGAGAATGTCAACTGTGTATGGTGCCACATGTTTCAGCCAAGAAAATGTCTACAAGTGGGCTAAATTGTTTAAAGAAGGACGGAGCAGTGTTGAGGATGAAGACAGGCCTGGGAGGCCTACAGAAGTGAGGTCTCCTGAGGTGATCGAATCAGTCAATGACCTCATTCTGTCTGACAAACGGGTGACAGTGGATGATATTGCAAGGACTTTGAAAGACATAAAGAACAAACGCAAGGGTCATCAGTCAGAAGGAGTCATCTTGCATCATGACAACGCAAAGCCTCACACGGCAGTGCAAACGGTGCAGACCATCAACGAGCTGGGCTGGGAACTGCTCCCTCATCCCCCTTACAGCCCAGACCTTGCCCCTTCAGACTTTCACCTGTTTGGTTCCTTGAAAGCGTTCACGAGAGGCACGAAGTTTAAAAGTGACGATGAAGTCAAAAGTGTTGTGAGCGACTGGCTGAGACATCAGTCCAAAGATTTTTACGCTGAGGGAATACGGAAGCTTGTACACAGATAGGAAAAGTGTGTGACAGTGCTGGGAGACTACTTTGAAAAATAAAAAAAAGTAAGTTTCTATCTCTATTAGAAGTCCTTATACCGAAATATTCACCTTATTTATTGAATGAGCCTCGTATTTCAAAATACCATACTTTTCTTATCCTTCAAATTTCCACTTCTAGTGCCTTGTATTTTTACTATTTTGAAGCATTTCATTACACTCCGAAAAAACTTGCCATATCAAGTATGTTCTATTTGTGATGGTTTTCTATTAATATGTCTGGGCGGTTGGCTTGTAAACAATTGCATTGTTGTAAAGAACCCACTTTTCATCACCTATTGTGCTCTATTTAATTTGGATACTGTTGTGGTGGGATCCACCTAATCTGCATAGGTGACTACCAACTATATAAATAATGGTTGATACCGGAAGACGAGAGAAAGGAATCACGAGATCCAACTAGAGACTCTGATCAACTGCGACTAGTCAACACATTCTCCAGGAACGTCTTCCCAGAAATATACAGAAATACTATATGTACTTATTGTGTACACTTTCTTGTTATAATACATTCTTTGTTCCAAGTACATTTTGTGTTGCATTATTATTCCATGCATTAGGCGAGATTCAACATTGAGTCAAGACTCAACAGATACATTCATCATTACAACTGATTTCTATAAAAGGAAATTACGACGAAGCCTAATAATTTTTAGTCGATGTAATATTTTTATCTCTATTCTGTATTTCCCCGCTATGAATTAGGAGTCAACCAACCGAGGTAGATCCAAGGTTGAATGATACGAATCTACGTCTAGAATTAGTTTATTATCTCTTCTATTAGGTGTTGGATTATTTTGTGTATTCAAGTACTAGTGAGCAAACCCAAATGACTTGACTCACTTTATAGTTCCCCAATAGAAGGTTAACCAATCAGGAGACGTGAAATATTCAATCCGTCTTGTATAAAGGCGGCCATTTTGATTACTCTCTCCAAAGATGACCAGAAACCAAAGAACAGAAGGAAGAACTACGCTCTGCTACTTTATCGTGATATCCACTGCTAACCTGAACTACGCTTTCCTACTGTCTTCGAAATATTCACTGCCAACCTCTGGATTCTATACTCAAAGACTACCGTCACCATGGATTGTTCTGCTAGTAGGGGTGAAGGATAACGTGGATGATT
>OZ038479.1:130659438-130676938 GCA_964036315.1 Acanthosepion esculentum
ATCTAACCACAGCAACACTGTCCAAGTTTACTGCCAGCAATAGGCGAAAATGCATATTTCTTCTTCTTTTACGTGCCTTGACCCTTCAGGACGTAGGCGATCGTGACTCTCCACTTACCCCTACCTCTTGCAGCTCTCAACAAGTTCCTTCCCACTGCTTCCTTCCGCAGACCACGTTCTGTCATCCACTTGTTTAAGCCGGCCAGGTATGTCATGCGTTGTTTTGTCTTGTCTCTCCTTCCCTCTATTTGACCTGTGAGTATCAGATTCTCCAAACCCTCCTTTCAGAAATTTCAGGTGCCTCTTCCTGATATAAAGTATAAGCTTCCTCCTTGTTTGCATCCTCTCCTAAACCTCATCGTTGCTCATACTCTCGGTCCATGATATCCTTAGCATCCTTCTGTAGAGCCATACCTGCGTTGCCTCGAGACTCTTCTTCATCTTTGAGGAGACCGTCCAACATTTGCTGCCATAAAGGAGGACAGATGTCACTTAGCAGTCCAGTACTCTTCTTTTATTTTTTGTTACCAAAGAAATCCTTCTGTCTTGTAATATTCTGCTCAGCTTTTGCAATGCGTCTTTGGCCATCCCATACGTCTTCGGATCTCAGCGTCGCACTTGCCGCCCTCTGTCAAAACACTTCCCAAATATTTAAATTCACGCACCTGCTTGATGTTAGTGACCCCGAGCTGTAAATCGTATTTTGGGCTTATCCTTTTACTGATATTTATTTAAGCAAAATTGACCGGCGCTGGTAAATCGACGGCGGTCCAATTCTGCCTCATGTTCAATTCTCGGCAACATGTTGTCAAGATGACATTGCAGGAGCTCACAGGCCTGGGATCAGAGACTTTACGGCAACAACCATAGTACCCTGGACTTTCGCCTATTTGCTACCAATTTTACAAGTATCTTGACATTGTTTAAGCCATTAAAAAAAAATATTCCGTTGCAAAGACGATGCAGAAATTTAATAAGCTTCTAACTCGATGGCGATAATGTCCAGGGTGCCGGTTTTGACTGATTTAAAAACTGTTTTATGCTTAAATACATTAATACAAGAAAAAAAATGGTTCTTAAATCGGACATTATTTTCCAAACAGTGGACCGGTGATGTCGAAAGGAGATACGGATTTACTAACGTTGGTCTGGGCGAGTGAAAGTTGGCAAATCTTTACGGACACTGTTTTTGGAGCCAATCAGACGGGTTCGGACGCAAGAAGAACAAACACGTTATAATCATTGGGATAAATCATGCTGTGAGAAATAAATAGAAAAGGGTAAATAATAAAAGCATCTCAATCTGCGAGAGAAAAAAGTACAGAAAGAAAAAAAAACACAAAAAAAATGACAAGACAAAACGCTAAGATGACAATTACTAATATATATAGACGATTGAAGGAGATGAAATATCTATTTCAATAAAAAAAAAAATTACAAGAAAAAGAAAGTGCTTAGCTCTTTTTAAACTGTGAAAATCACATAACAATAGAAAATATATCCCATAATTAAAATAAATGAAAGGGAGAAAACATTCCATCAAGTCAAACAAAAAAAAAAATACGTTCTTTTTTTTTTTAATGTTTGGGACTTACACTTGAACATAGAGCAGACATGATTGCAATGATTCTGTCTAATGCTTCTTGTAAAAGTGTATTCGATCGATTGATAAAACATGGCCGGCCGCTTACGGATCAAGTAATACGTATTAAGCTACAAATATTTGACAATTCTAAAGTTCTAATCTCGACCCTGAACAGATTTGCCCTTGTGCCAAAGGCAAACCCCCCCCCCCCAAATCTTTAATCAAAATGTGTATTTTTGGACGTAACTTGTAGAATGTTGTATGTATTTGAGAGCGTCCGCACACATATTGCGAATTAATTTCTATCTTTACAGAACGGTACTCCAAAGTTTATTCAAGGTACGCAGCATTAAGTTTATAATGACCGCATTATGATTTTTATATTCGTATCTCTACGTAAATTAAAGCGTATCATAAATATCTTCTTTTATTCCAGAAATTTACTCCATAGATTATATGATTAAAAAAAAAACTATGTATCTATAATGGCAATTTGTGGGATATCTTGTCGTTTTTGTTGTTGTGGGATATTATTATTGTTGTTGTTGTTGTTTGTATGTTATGTTTCCTGCTTTGTATCCTGTAGAGCCGGACCCAATCTATACTTCATCGGTCCTATAGAATTGTTATTTAACTGATAGCACTTTTCTTAGTATATGGGATGTTCCTAGTAGGGCGATCTTCTGGGCAACTTTGTATGTTGATGTGACCTGGGACATTGTTAGTAAAATTGTCCACTCCTTTTTCTCACGAGGCCCAGAGCTCCGATTACTACTGGTACAGTCTCATTCTTCATTGCCCACATCCTGTTAATCTAGATCTCAAGATCCTCCTCCTTCTTCTTCTTCTTCTTCTTCTTCTTATTATTATTATTATTATTATTATTATTATTATTATTCGTGTATGCCATGTTTTCTGCGTTGTATCCTGTAGAACCGGGTCCAAACTATGGTCCTTAGGCCCTATAGGAGAATTGCCATTTAATTGATAGTACTTTTCTTAGTATATGAGATATTCCTAGTAGGGCGATCTTCTGGGATACTTGTATGTTGATGTTACCTGGGACACTGTTAATAAAAGTGTTCATTCTTTTTTTCACGAGGCCCAGAGCTCCGATTACTATTGGTACAGTCTCAGTCTTCACTGCCCACATCCTGTTAATCACGATCTCCAGATCCTTGTATTTGGACAATTTCTCGATAATTTTCATGGAGGAGTTTCTCTCAAATCGTATGGCTATGTCAATAAGCAAACACTTCCTGAATTTATTGTCTTTTATGATAATATCAGGTCTGTTGGCTTTTATTTCCCTGACAGTTGCTGTTGTTGTTGTTATTATTATTATTATTATTATTGTTTTTATTTTCTTTGATATCTAGCGTTTACACATTTCTTTCCGGGTGCCGCCCAGGGACCTAAGGTTAGAAATGGTATCATGACACTTTCCACTGCCAAAAAAAAAAAAAAAATTACATAGATAAAGCCCTTCGTAAAGTGTGGGCTGTACTTGTCAGAACAATTTTTTGTATCTGTTTGAGGCATGGACTTCCAGGGATCCCTTCAATTAGTCTACTGGAATCTTTTCCAACCAATCCTAAGGCTCCAAATACAACAGGGACTGTTGATGTTCCCATGTGCCACATTTTTGAGATTTCTATTTCAATGTCCTTGTATTTTGACAGCTTTTCGAAGATCTTCAAAGATACATTGCAGTCTGCAGGGACTGCCATATCAATAAGGTAGCACTTATTTTGTCTGTGGTCATTAATAACAATGTCTGGGTGGTTGGCTTTGATTGTTCTGTCAGTGTGTATTGTGTAGACCCATAGAATTGTAACAGGTCCTATCTCCGTAACCGGGTCTGGGTGGTGTTCGTACCAGTTTCTTTCAGTTTCCTTCCCGTAGGAGTTGCAAATTTTCCAGTGCAGATATTGGCCCACTCTGTCATTATTATTATTATTATTATTATTATTATTATTATTATTATTATTATTATTATTGTTATCAATATTAGAAAGAGCCCAGAAAATTCCACGCTTTTCATATTTTAATATTCAGATGAATCTTAATTCTCTTGTTAATGATTCAATAAGCTTATGGTGAGTTCTACAAGAATAAAATATCCGTAGAAATTCCCCTATCGCAACATTAACAAGCATTAACAAAATCTGGCAGTAACAATCATAAATCTGAGTGCTGGTCGTTAATTTAAGAAGTAAGGGGGTACAAATGAAAATAGATGTTATACACTTCTCGCTTCCCTTCTTTCTTCCGTTTTGACACTGAAACCAAGTAGCGTCTTTGATGTGTCTTCTGTCTTCTCACACGATCAAAACGGAATAGTCCATTATTTCTTAGGTATTGACAGGCGACGCTATTGTTTGTTCGTTCTTTCTTTTTTTCACTCAAACCGAGTAGCGTCTTTGATATGTCTTCTGTCTTCTCACACGATCAAAAAGGAATAGTTCATTATTCATAAGATATTGTCCTGATTTAACGCTAGTGCGAACTATGGAACTGATAAAATGAGGAGCCAACTCAATTATTATTATTATTAATTGTTGTATCATCTTGTCAGTGCGTAATTTTAAGTGCCTCGTTTGCAAGTCCCCTCTGTTTTCATTTTGACGCGTTTATTACCAGTAGAGCCGTTTGTTTCATTACCAGTCTAGCAAAGCGACGTTTGTACAAACACTTACATTTTTTTTTCGTAGATTTATATACTTTTATACCTGAAAAAGATTGTTTAACCATTTGAGCCCTGACCATCGCTTTACCGGTTGTAGAGACAAATGACGTAATCCCCAGCCACCGGTTGAACAGTGGTAGAGAAAAATCACTTCTTGGCCAGCCACCGTTTGAAAGGCGGGTAAACGCTTGTAACTATTTTTTATATCTACAGTGAAACATTATATTATTTGCGAAATTTAACTCAGAAGTTCAGGCAAGATGATTAAATTTTTTAAGGAACGCAAGACGCAAAGGGGGTAAGTATAATTTGAAGAAGGTAGACATACTGTCGAAATATTGTCTAACATTTTCAAACACTAAGTTCTTTTCTTTTTCTTTTCTTAAATCGCTTTCCTCTTTTCACTGTTGAACACACTGGAAGAGTTACATCATTGATTTTGTTCATTATTATTATTAGTAGGAGGAGGAGGAGTAGGAGTAGTAGTAGTAGTAGTAATATGAGAGAGTTCTTCTTACAATTATGTTTATTAATGTCGTTATTATTATGAGAGATCTTATCATTTTCCCGTCCTTGGTAAGACGATAAACTACATCCAAGAGCAAGGCCTTTGATCAGGTTTTGAAGAGTGTGGAACCATCTCTTAATTTCTGGTGTTCCCTGGTTCACCCTGACCCGGGGTAGTAGCACCTGTTAGGGTCCCAGCTATGGGCAAATAATTAACACCCACCAGAAGGGTCAACACACTATAAAAAATAAGTTTTAATACCAGAAAAAACTTTGTAAAAAATTATTACCAGCAATATATTTTGAAGAAAAAAATATTACCAGCAATAAAAACCTGTCGAAATTAAACAACCCATTGAGGTTGATATGCCGTAAACCAAACCAAAATTAATCTTATCATTATTATTATTATTATTATTATTATTATTTAAAAGAACACTTGCTTGCTATTATTGTGCTTGTTATGATCGAGATATTATTATTATTATGTAAGAGACCATCATCATCATCACAATTTTATTCTTCTACTCCTCCTTCTCGTTCTTACTATTATTAATATTATTATTAATTATAACGAAAGAAAATAGCTCGTCAGAGCAGTTGCCATGACAATATTTGTAGAAAAGACAGAGGGAAGCCACATCACGTCTGTGAGACAGTGATTGCAGACGGGATGTCAGGTCAGGAACTATCACATTGCATATCCGTCTCTGGATTTTGTCGAGGACCTCGAGATGAACAGCGGGGGCACCAGACCATATATGGTAGAAGTATTCAATGAAAGGACGAATGTTTGATTTGTAGATTTGAAAGATGGACTCAGGTGACAAAAACCTTCTGGCGCGACACAGAGAACCAACTTGCCTTGCGATAGATAAAGCTATTGATTCGACCTCAGGTCAGTGGAAAACGCGAGACAAAGAAGGCGAAGTGAGACAGCTGTCGTGAAGTTGAACATCAGTCATGCTGACAGGAGGCAGGGAGGTTTCTCTATGGTGGGTAAATAGTTTCGTTTCGGAAGCATTACAATTTACAAGTCATTTCCTGCCCCAGTCAACCACAGATTGGAGGGCTTTTTCTGAGACCAACGGCTAGGTTAAATTTGTCGGCTCTGATGGATTTACAACTGAGACAGGAATAAATGCTAATGTCATCTGCCTACATGCCTATTTGGGAACTGATGAGTTATCGCATCGGTCATTTTTAATACTGTTGAACAAATCTTGAATAAAACAATTAAAAAGATATTTAGTTAAAAATCTAATTTTTACAATGCTATATTTAAATCAACTTCGACAGTTTTCTTTTCATTTCTTTACTAAAGTTTCAACCAATACAAGGCAGAAGAGACACTAAATGCAGATTTTTAATGAATGCGGCTTTTATGTGGACGTACGAAGACGAAGGCAGAAGAGCATAATTTGAGGATATGTAGAATATATAACGTTTGACCAGTGTCTTGAAGAAGTTAATATTGGGGAAGCATTCTTTCGGGAGTCTGTTACAAAATGAGAGTGACATTTTCTTCTTGCCAATGGATTGGGTTCGTTTTGTTTTACGGCTTATCAACCTCAATTGGTTATTTAATACCGACAAGATATTTATTGCTGTCAATATATTTTTTCAAAAATGTATTGCTGGCAATATGTTTTTCTTCAAAAATGTGCTGCTGGGAATACGTTTTTCTTCAAAAATGTGCTGCTGGCAATATTTTTTGTCTTCAAAAATGTGCTGCTGGCAATATGTTTTTCTTCAAAAATGTGCTGCTGGCAATATTTTTTGTCTTCAAAAATGTGCTGCTGGCAATATTTTTTGTCTTCAAAAATGTGCTGCTGGCAATATTTTTTGTCTTCAAAAATGTGCTGCTGGGAATATGTTTTTCTTCAAAAATCTGCTGCTGGCAATATTTTTTGTCTTCAAAAATGTGCTGCTGGAAATATGTTTTTCTTCAAAAATGTGCTGCTGGCAATATTTTTTGTCTTCAAAAATGTATTGCTGGCAATATTTTCTCCTCAAACATGTATTAAAGGTAATCTTTTTCCCAATACGCATGGCTGGTAATATTTTTTTCAAGAATCTATTGCTGAATCTATTTTCATTTCCTGAAAAACCTTATTGCTCTATTTAATAATAATAATAATATCTCGATCAGAAGAAGCCCAATAATAGCAAATAAATTTTCTTTTAAATAATAATAATAATAATAATAATAATAATAGCATAATAACAGATGCTACCACCCCCGTTCAGGGTGGACCTGGGAACACCAGCAATTAAGAGGTGGTTTCACGCTCCTCGGAATCTCCGTATCAGAGGTCGTGCTGTTGGACGTAGTTTATCATCTTACGCAGGACGCGGATGTAGTTTATCGTCTTACCCAGGACCGTTCTTACCAGTGTGTGGGGGTTAGGGCGGAACCTCGCTGGAATGGTCTGAACTGGCATAATTAAGGAATGTAGCCCGGCTAAACACTTACCATGATAAAAATGATACAGCAACAACAGGCCTGTGATGTTTCGTTTATGGAGGAAGGGCTGCAGGTTTTAAAAGAATTCAGAGCCCATATAGTTACTTAATAGCCTTCGAAAAATTCTTAGAGTCAGAAAGTAATGATTCTGCGGCTCCAGACCAGATATGCCAGCAATTTTTGGTTAGAAATGACTCATGTCTTGTTCATAAAGATTTAGTTTTGTGATAAAGAAGAGACTCGAAGCAACTGGGGTAATGTTCTACAGAAGGATGCTACTGATACCATGGACCGAACATGAGAGACGATGATGTTTTGGAGAGGATGCAAACAAAGAAGAAACTTATACTTAACACAAGGAAGAGGCAGATGAAATTTGGACGATCTCCTCAAAGATGAAGAAGAGAATCGAGGCAACAAATATGTGCTTCTACAGAAGCACCCTAAAGATAGCATGGCTCGAGCGTGTGAGCAACGATGAGGTCTTAGGGAGGTGGCAAACAATGAAGAGGCTTATAATTAATATCGAGAAGAGGCAGCTGAAGTTCCTGGGACATATAATGATAAAAGAAGGCTTCGAAAAATCAGAAACTCAAAGGAGGGGATAGAGGTTAAGAGGGACAAGCGAAATCAGGGAGTTACATAATTTCCGAGGTTGATCAAGTGGATAGCAAAACAGGGTCTGGGAGAAGTAGCAAAAATAGAACAGGGTCTGAGTGAAGTAGAAAAAAGATAAAAGGATCTGGGAGAAGTAGCAAAAAGATATCAGGGTCTGGGAGAAGTAGTAAAAAGATATCAGGGTCTGGGAGAAGTAGAAAAAAGATATCAGGGTCTGGGAGAAGTAGAAAAAAGATATCAGGGTCTGGGAGAAGTAGAAAAAAGATATCAGGGTCTAGAAGTAGCAGAAAGATAACAGGGTCTGGAAAAATATCAAAATGAGAACAGAGTCTCGGAGAAGTAGCAAAAAGAGAGCAGGGTCTGGGAGAATTAGCAATAAAAGAGAACTACAAGGTATAGAAGGTAGTGGAGAGCCATGATCGCCTTGTCTTAAATGACACGGCAGATAAAAAATAAGATTGTGAAATAAAATGATTTTTCTGATGAAGTCTTTTCATTGCTTGAAACATGTCAAAGTAAAGTTAACAGTTTGGCTTACATACTGACCACACACACACATACACACAGATATATATATGTGTGTGTGTGTGTGTGTTTATATGTAAATATATGTATGTTTTGTTTATAAGACAGAAGATATATATATATATATATATATTAATATATATATATATACATGTATATATTATTAATACATATATATATATATATATATATATATATATATATATATATATATATATATATATATATATATATTGTATGTGTGGCAGAAAGGCTTGATAGCGATATTCCGAAAAGCGTTTCAGGTGTGCGTGGTTCTTTGTAGGCAGTTCAAATGAGATCAAAAGGAGCCGACAAAAGAATTTGGTGAGAGCCTAAAAGACATTTACATCGTTGTGGTTGTAAGATGCTGAGATAAACAATGGATATACAGCAGCTGAGCATCTGAGATGCTTCCAGTAGCAGCAGTCCACATGCAAATGTGGTGAAGGACAGCAATCGATACATATACAGGTGGATATATTTCGTGAAGATGTTCATTGTTTTGTTATACACACACACGCGCACAGACACACACACACACATATATAAGGACAAAAATATATGTGTGAGCGTGTGTATATGCATGTAACATGTGACAGCGTGAGAGTAGTTCCTTTTGCATCCGTATGTACCAAAATCTATATATGTGCAACCATCATATCCTATGATATCTTATCCTTGTTCATCTATCTATTTATCTATCTATCTATCTGAATCTATATCTATTTATCTATCTATCTATCTGAATCTATATCTATCTATCTATCTATCTATCTATCTATGTATCTATCTATCTATCTATCTATCTATCTATCTATCTATCTATCTATCAGAATCTATATCTATTTATCTATCTATCTATCAGAATCTATATCTATTAATCTATCTATCTATCTGAATCTATATCTATTTATCTATCTATCTATCTGAATCTATATCTATTAATCTATCTATCAATCTGAATCTATATCTATTTATCTATCTATCTATCTATCAGAATCTATATCTATTAATCTATCTATCAATCTGAATCTATATCTATTTATCTATCTATCTATCAGAATCTATATCTATTTATCTATCTATCTATCTGAATCTATATCTATTTATCTATCTATCTATCTATCTATCTATCTGAATCTATATCTATATATCTATCTATCTATCTATCAGAATCTATATCTATTTATCTATCTATCTGAATCTATATCTATTTATCTATCTATCTGAATCTATATCTATTTATCTATCTATCTATCTATCTATAACAGTCTCATAATCTCTCTACACACACACACACACACATATATATATATATATATTCAAAATGGCAATATAACAAAATGGCAATGGTATAACATTACTACAAAATTGTTACATATATCTGTCAGGTAGTTCATTTCATATACATTCTTATGCATACCACTCTATTCATATCTATCTATTTCAGTCTATTCATTTCTATCGGTACGGTATATATATATACGTGTGTTTGTGTCCGTGTGTGTTTATATACATATACATACATAGATATGTATGTGTGTGTGTGTGTCAGTCTATTCGTTTTCTTTCTTTCTTTACCATTCTGTCCACATCTATCTATCTATCTATCTATCTATCTATCCCAGTCTCATCTATCAGTGTGTTCATTTCCTTCTTTCTTTCTATCTATACCATTCTGTTCATATCTACCTCTCTCAGCCTCATCATTTTTACCTTTCTCTCTCTCACTATATATATATATATATATATATATATATATATATATATATATATCATTATGTGTGTGTGTGTGTTGTTGTAACCTAAAGAGTGTTACTGAATGAGGAATAACCAAAACGGAGGTTTGAAATGAAATAGATATGAACAGACTGATATATATATATATATATATATATATATATATATATATATATATATATAGATAGATAGATAGATAGATAGATAGATAGATAGATATGAACAGACTGAGATAGTTAGATAGATAGATAGATAAGAACAGATTGTTATAGATAGATAGATGATTAAGAACAGATCGTAATAGAACGGAAGAAAGAAAGGAAAGAAGAAAGAAAGAATGAAAGAAAGAAAGAATAGTGTATGATAGTGTTGTAAGCTGGAAAAGGTTACCGAATGAAGAATAACTCAAACGAAGCTTGAAAATGAAATGGTAATCTTTATAACATCAACAAAATTCAATACTCGCCAGCGCCGTGAAGTAGGTAAACCACTTCTAGTGGTAGACCATTTAGACAGCATATTGCGATATTTATTTCTATTAAAATACAGAAAATGTGACACAATGCTTAAAATAGCGGATGGGGAAAAGGACGGTCATCATCTGTCAGAACATAGCTAGTCGCAAACACTGACCCAAACATACAAACAATATTCCTAAACCAAAACAACACACTCTTACTAACCTTTCTTACTACATCCACCATAATACCTCGCTGTGTCTATGAGAAAACTAAATAGTCCACATATGTACAATTCTTTTGTCTGTAGTGGGAAGGGGATAAAAATCAACAAATTTAAAAATCCCCAATGAGTATGTACAATATGAATATAATCTACTTACAAGAAACTAAACAAAATAATGTTAGTAATAACCCCCCAATCCTTAAATGTGGCAAAAACATCAGTTAACTGGACGAAATCAATGCGGGACTATAAAAAATATTTAAACAAAACGTTCATTCATCCATAACACTCACAGAGACACACCCTCATTCAGCCACGGCAACAAAAACGAAAAACACACAGGCGAAAAACGAAAAGCGCTCTGCATCCACCAGAGAACTGACATCACTGACCACCCAGCAATGAAAGGAGGCGTGACCAATGGTCTCGATTTCCCACTACAGCTACGGCAGTTTGGAAATTTCTCCAAGCATGCTGAACAAAGTCTTTTGGCGGCCCAGAGGGCCCCACAGATCACCAGCCAGGTGAGTGATGCCTCATCGTTATTAAAGCATTTCAACCCGGTTGTCAAGGCTATATTCAGCGAGCCTCCTGCTTGGTAAGACCGAGCTCGTCAATCAGCTCACCACGAACGGACCCCCTGACTAACACTTGATATAATGCCCTACGAGACAACGCTTGGATGTTGAAGAGGCGATCCGACGCCCATAAGAGGCGTTTCAGAACAGAAAGACATTCGCGGTAGAAGGAGCATTCAGTTCGGGGTAAATGGTGGGACTCCTCCTCGCTGGAGTGCACACTTCTTAGGGTTGGGAGAGTCCTACGGGCGTCTTCGTTCCAGAAGGCACCCTCCTCATCCGATTCGCGACACATTCGGTTTAGGAAGGCGGTGCGAAGCATATTTTGACGAATCTCAATGTTAGGCATACCCAGAACGCCTTCAGCTGGATGAAGGCAACAGATAAACCGAGATAACATAGCGGACTTGTCTCTTCACAAGAAAGAGAACAAGAGCCTTACATTAGCGTGTCATACGGAAGTGGAAGTACAGAGTCGGTAACGGAGAATTGGGTAGATGTGTGAAACATACTTCCGCCCTCCCCTTCAAGGAAAGATTCCTCCGAGACCACAGATAAACTGTGATTTCGGCCTTCCCTTGTACCTCCGACCAATTCATATCCAATTGGATATCAGGACCGAACAAGACGCCGAGTATCCTGAACGGCCAATCCATCACTGTCGACTTGCTCGATGATAAAGTGTACCATATGAAGGTTGTCCTGAATAGTCCTACTCTTCATAGCACAAGTCTGTTCAGAGCCAATCTGACTAGACAGGACACGAACTGTTGGCTAAGATCTTTACCAAAATCTTTAACTGTATTTAACATAAAGGGCGAAAATTACCTAACCCATCCCCACCGTTCATGTCCTTGCGTAACAACTTGATCACATCCCTGGTGATACGCTGGGGTATAGACCCCTGATTCATCCAGTTGTTAAAAATCAGTTCCAGCAAAGGAACAAAAACGATCGACCGTCTCAAGTAAACTTCGTACGGAAGACCATCTAATCCCGGAGATTTATCCAAGCTAAACTGTTTCAGCGCTTCCCAGATTTCCGGCCCTCACACCAAGCCGCTTCAGCTGCCCCAAGACAGGGAAATTCGGCTAAATAGGCGTCGAACTAAGCAAGGCTCAGACCGGGCTCCCTGGTGAAACGTTCCTGAAAGTAATCACGAAAAGCCTCACATATGCCCGCGTTTGAAGTCACGGTCCACTTATCCGGCAATGTGACGCATGCGATATGTCGCCAAGATGCATTCCGAGACTCATCTGCGCGCAAATCAGCGGCCATATTTGTCGCCTCAGAGAACATTCTTTTTAACCTATCCCTAACTACCAGAGCTTGATCCTTCTTGATAAACAAGGGGAACAACTCTGTCTTAGGTAAGGCTATTATCTCACTATCAGGGGATTTCACTGCCCCATCTACCATTTGCTCACAATCCGTTTGTGCCGCTAATCTATCTAGATTGAGCCGACGACTAAAATCATCAGCAAACGTTGTAATTTTTTTGTTTTAAATTATCCCACCAGGCATTCCCTACAACCGCTCCCGTCAATTCCTTCTGTATCATTAGTAGCAGCTGGTCCCGGAAATCTTGCTCACCAAATAGTGAGCAGTTTAATTTCCAGTAGCCATCCAACCTAATCTTAGGCTTATGTAAGTTTACACAGACCCGGACAAGCCTATGATCCGAATAAACAAATAATGAAAACTTGGACACCCTAAGAGCCCTACATCGACTTTCCTAACTAAGACTCGGTCGAGGTAGCTGGAAACCACCTCAGCATCCGAGCCGCCATTATTTGTCCAAATACAAACTACCTCCCGAGGGTGCTCATTCCGGTACTTATCGACAAGATCAAACCTATCGATAAAGTCCCGAAATGGTTTTACGTCTCGGTTGTAAGTACCCGAATTTGGCTCTATACGATCTATGACGGGGTCAAGGACGGCATTTAAATGCCGAGCCAAAACCAACCGACGAGATCTCGTCAAAAACGGCTCGATCTCCCGAAACAAAGCAGGCCTCTCAGCATGGAGATTGGGCGCATAAACCCCAATGAGACGAAGAGCTTTATCCTTTATGGTAACATCCAGCACGCAAAACCTGCCCGCCGGATCTGCGAAGACAAGAGTACGCGCAGCCTTCAACGACTTGCTCACTAGCCAAAAGACTCCTCTCGAACGACCATCAAAACATGCTGAATAGAGGGAGAGCCTACTTGACAGAATGTCCTCATAGTCATGAGTAGAAAAAATATTTTTTGTACACAACAAACATTCACTTCAAGGCGTTGGAGGTCACGAGAGAGCCTCGCTCTACGAGACTCCGACCTCAGGCCTCGGACATTCAGACTAACTAACCAGAGATCCATAATGAAACCGATTAGGGTTGCTCTCCCTCATTAAACATGGACGGGGAAAGGACACCGACGACCTCTCCCAAGGAATCTGTTCCCATCTCAGTTTTGATGGTGCTGTCAGGAGACAGGCCGCGAATGTCCAGAGGAAAAGTTAGCTTAACGCTCTATACAGGGAGGGGTGAACAAAAAGCTGGAACCTACCTGAACAAAATTGTTGTAATTTTTTCACCGTGTCATTATCAAAAGAGGCCATGGTCGGAAACATCACGAAGACTTCATTAGCCTCCGCAATCATGGCAAAAATTTGTTGACAGGCTCGCCTCCTCTAGCCACAGTTAAGACCCTTTTTATGTTGGGAAAATTTCTTGGGTCTTCGATATGTAGGTTGTTAATTTTCTTGAAATTAATCAGGGATTTAATGTGCCTCATTTCTTGAGGAATATTGTAGGGCCGTGTCCTCTAGTTGTTTGGATACTCGGCACACGTCTCCCCCTGTGTTAAAGATGGGTTTAGGTTTTTTATGAGATGAAGGATCTATGTTTTGTGGTGATAGGCTTCTTTTCCTTTTGGCATTTTCAGTCTTTTTCGGTGTAGCTGCAGGAATTTTGACAGGGGATAGTTTGAGGATAATAGTGAGAGTGGAAGGATGGTCTTTTGCAAGTGAAACCGTAATGGGGGTCTTTTTTAATGTTGTCATTTTTTCTGGGAGATGGAGATGAAGAACTTAGGACTGGAAGAAGGGTCATAATAGGTGTTTAGCTGACGGAGAAGACGGTGCCAGATTTTTTTCCATGATTAAGAGAATCTTTCAGTTGCCGCAATTTTTCTGCTTTCTCAAACGATAGCTCGTACTTTTGCTTTGCTGTTGTAGTTTTTCCGAATAGCTGATCGGGGAGTCACCATAAAGACTGGAAGAGAGGGCGTGACTGTTTGTGCCGTTTCCCGTTGGGGCTTCATTGGGACTTCATTGGGACGTGGACCCGCTGCCCAGAGCTTCCCTCTAGCCTTACTAACAACCTGCCATTCTCCCTTTTCCTCATCCACAATCACATTAGCGGCGGGAAAGGCTTTTCGGGGAATGGGGGCCGTGAGAGGGACCTAACCGGGGGGGGGTTAACATACCGGTATCGGCTGTTGGCATGCACATTACAGGTGAGATGGAAACCACAGACTCAGCCCGAGGGGGATTTATATCGGCGGGGGCAAGAACTCCAGGACAGGTGTCCAGTCTGCCTACACTTCCAGCAAGCCCGTCTTTGACCTGTTACTATGATTGGCATCTTCTAGCTCTCTACATCCAGTCAGGTGGGGAGGGAGACGAAGGCCTTACGATCTACCATTAATTTGAAGCTCCATCCCCCGGGAGTATTTAACCAAATTGGCACAGATATGCAGCCAAGTTTTTCGCGACAATCTGAGGAGGGACTTCATATACTGAAACTTTGGTCCTACGCCTGTCTTCATATTCGGTCCTCAGTATAACATCTTTTGTTATAAGGTCACGAGTGCTAACCACTTCACAGTCGGCAGGTGTAGGTAACAATATGTCCCACATGAAGAAGCCTCTGTCTTTAATGACTCTCTGTTGTTTAATCCCCAGGGACGTCAACGATTTTATGACGGTGTTTTTTTGTGGAGCGACACATATTGCGCGAACTGTTGTCCACCACAAAGACCGACACAATTCATTTCTCAACTTTCTGTAGTACCTCAAGATTTGTCAAGAGCCCATATTTTGTAACAAGTAACATTTTTTTAGCTTTCTCAAGGAACTTCGTGATGTTGATACTGCATTATGGTGGGGACGACCAGCAAGAGGGCGTATCCCCGACCGCTACTTTGTCATCTTTGTTGGTATTGTCTGTGATAAGGTCTTTTCTTGTGGAATAGTCTTGACTTGTTTCGGCTGCCATATTATTCTCTTTATTTTGGATACTTTGGCCTCCATATTTTCAGCAGGAATGTGAAAATTTTCTCTTTTTTCCGTTAAAAAATTTTCCTTTAAATTTCGGCTATTATCGGCCACCATACTTGAAGAAGATTCATTACAAATTTCCGTAATTTTATTTTCATCAGGTGGCTCAGACTTTTTCTTCTTTTTTTAATTCCAGAATAAGATTTTTTAACGGTTCTCTTGGGAGACATTTTTTAAAACAATTAAACCTTTTTTTTTTCCTTTTTTTCCTTTACAAAAATAAAGTATAAAGAAATAAAAGAATAAATAAATCAAAAAATCAAATACAATAAGACAGCACATTACCCTCACTGACAATAGTCTTCAACGTATTTATGAGGATTGGACATACTCATCAGTGTTCATAGGTAGGGTATATAACACACACATACAGATAAATATATATACGAGGGTCATTCAATAAATAAGGTGAATTTTTCGGTATAAAGACTTCTAATACAGATAGAAGCTTACTCTTTTTTATTTTATTTTTTGTTTTACTTCTTTTTTACATGGATTTAATTTTTTTTGCAGATTAAAAAAAATTTCAGAGTTTTGGCGATTAACAAAGATGGCCGACCAAGAAGCATGCTCCAGGATTGAACAGCGGTCAGTTATCAAGTTTTTGGTTGCTGAAGAGTGCAAACCAGTTGAAATTCATATGAGAATGTCAACTGTGTATGGTGCCACATGTTTTAGCGAAAAGAAATATCTACAAGTGGGCTAAATTGTTTAAAGAAGGACGGAGCAGTGTTGAGGATGAAGACAGGCCTAGGAGGCCTACAGAAGTGAGGTCTCCTGAGGTGATCGAATCAGTCAATGACCACATTCAGTCTGACAGAAGGGTGACAGTGTATGACATTGCAAGGACTTTGAGCTTATCTGTTGGGACAAACGTAGGGGTCATCAGTCAGAATGAGTCATCTTGCAACATGACAACGCAAGGCCTCACACAGCAGCCCAAACGGTTATGACCATCAACGAGCTGGGTTGGGAACTGTTCCCTCATCCCCCTTACAGCCCAGACTTTACCCCTTCAGACTTTCACATGTTTGGTCCCTTAAAAGCGTTCACGAGAGGCACGAAGTTTAAACGTGACGATGAAGTCAAAAGTGTTGTGAGCGACTGGCTGAGACATCAGTCCAAAGATAGGGAATACGGAAGCTTGTGCACAGATGGGAAAAGTGTGTGACAGTGCTGGGAGACTACGTTGAAAGATTTAAATAAAAGTAAGCTTCTATTTGTATTAGAAGTCCTTATACCGAAGCATTCACCTCATTTATAGAATGAGCCTCGTATATATATATATATATATATATATATATATATATATATATATATATATATATATATATATATATATATATATATATATATAATAAAAAGGCTTAAACACTAATATTGAAGCCTTTTTATTATATTCTTACTCTGTCCTGGACATTGAGTTCTACCTGGATTCTATCCTCTTGGAATTATTTTTATACATATATATATGTCTGTGTATGTATGTATGTATATATATTTATATATTTTAGATATATGATTGCGTATATATGTGTATATTTACCACTAATATTATCTCTCACTCTATATATATAAAATAAATATAATATATATAATGATTCAAGGGGACAGAGGTGACGATTTACGTTGCATGAACATTTGGGAAAATCCTAGTTGCCAGGAGTGCAAGGATCCGGACGTGTGTTCCACGATCGACATGTACGGCAGAAGAAACTGTTAGCATAGAACGTCTTTCTTTTACGTGCCGTGTCCCT
>OZ038479.1:130679438-130694438 GCA_964036315.1 Acanthosepion esculentum
AAAATTGTATACAAGACATGAATAGGCTATAAGACGATAGGCAAGCAGCGAGGTGAGAAGGAGTCAACTGTTGGTACGATAAGAAAATGGAAGCAACATGAATTGACTATCAATCTCCCTCGGCCTGGAGCTCAAATCTCCCAACGTGGAGTGAACCTAATGATGAGAAAGGTGAGAAAACAACCCAGAACTACGCGGCAAGAGCTTGTTGATGATCTCAAGGCAGCTGGGACCACAGTCACCAAGATGACAATTAGCAACACACTATGTCGTAGTGGACTGAAATCATGTAGTGCCAGCAAGGTCCTCATTCTCAAGAATGCACAAGTTTCAGAAGTTTGCAAATGAGCAGCTGGATGAATCAGAGGAGGGTTGGGAGAAAGTGCTGTGGTCAGGACGAGACTAAAATTGAGCTTTTTGGCATCAACTCGACTCGCAGTGTTTGGAGTGGGGAAAAAAAGCTGACCCCCCCCCCCCAGAAAAACACCATACCAACCATTAAGCATGGAGGCAGAAACATTATGCTTTGCATCTGTTTCTCTGCTAAGGGGACAGGATGACTACACCGGGCCGAGGGAAATATGATTGGGGCCAAGTACGGGGAAATCTTGAGTGAAAACCTGCTTGCCTCAGTCAGGACTTTGAGGATCGGTCATAGATGGGTGTTCCAGCATGACAATGACCCAAAGCATACGGCTAAGGCAACAAACGAGTGGATCAAGAAGAAGCACATTAAGGTAATTGTTATGGGTCCTTACCTATAACTACAGAATGAACTCTTCCTAACACTATGTATACTACGCCTCTCAAGAGAGAGAGAGAGACGAATCGAGTCGAGCCGCAGTCTCTGACTGGGCGCGACTCCTGTCGAACTCTCTGCTTTCGCAGAGAGGAACCCGGACGTTTATACGGGTTCTTAAGGGAGCATTTTTGGCTGAGCTTACGGGATCGGAGAAACCCACCTTAAACTCGGCCTTGTGCCACATACTTTCCTCGTGGGGGGACTGTTAAATATCGAATCGAGTCGAGCCGATAGTAGTTCACTCCAAACCAGACTGACAGTCATACTAACACCTTCCACATCTTGTATTATTATTCCGTGTAATATATCTTCGTTATTTCTACACTTGTGTTCGTGTTGTTCTTCCTTGGTCCTAACCTGGATCATAACAGTAATGCAGTGGTCTAGTCAATCTCCGGACCTTAATCCTCTATGTGGATAGAGCTGAGGTTTCGAGTTGCCCAACGACAAACTACAAACCTTAAGAATTTGGGAGGATATGCAAAGAGGATTGCCCCCCACCCCTGGGATGTGTAAAAACTTGGTAACCAACTACAGGAAATGTCTGGCTGCTGTGCTTGCCAACAAGAGTTTCTTCACCAAATACTGAGTTATGTTTTGCTATGGTGTGAAATATTTATTTTTTCAATAAAAAAATAAATGTTCAAAAATTTGAAAAGGTGATTTTTTAGAATTTTTTTTATATTCTGTCTCTTACCTTCAAGGCGGACCTACTCTGAAAATTATAGACCGTCCCTATTTTTGTGAGGTGGCAAACACAGAAAATCAGCAGAGGATGAAATACTTATTTACACAACTGTAATATATATATATATATATATATATATATATATATATATGTGTGTGTGTGTGTGTGTGTGTGTGTGTGTGTGTATACAAAGATATATAGATAGATATGAACAGACTGGGATAGATGGATAGATAGATAGAGAACGAAATTATCAGACGAGATAGGTAGATAGATATGAAAACAATGAGATAGATAGATAGATAGATAGATAGATACATACATACATAACGAAATTGAGATAGATAGATAGATAGATAGATAGATAGATAGATAGATAGATAGATAGATAGATAGTTAGATATGAGCAGACTGAGATAGATAGATAACAAAATTGAAATAGATAGATAGATATGAGCAAACTTAGATATATATATATAGAGAGAGATAGATAGATAGATAACTAAATTGATATATATATATATATATATATATATATATATGTATATATATATAGAGAGAGATAGATAGATAACGAAATTGAGATAGATAGATAGATAGATATGAATAGACTGAGATAGATAGATAGATAACTAACTAAATTGAGATAGATAGATAGATAGATAGATACATACATACATACATACATACATAACGAAATTGAGATAGATAGATAGATAGATAGATAGATAGATAGATAGATAGATAGATAGATAGATATGAGCAGACTGAGATAGATAGATAACAAAATTGAAATAGATAGATAGATATTAGCAAACTTAGATATATATATAGAGAGATAGATAGATAGATAGATAGATAACTAAATTGATATATATATATATATATATATATATATATGTATGTATATATATATAGAGAGAGATAGATAGATAACGAAATTGAGATAGATAGATAGATAGATAGATAGATATGAACAGACTGAGATAGATAGATAGATAGATAACTAACTAAATTGAGATAGATAGATAGATAGATAGATATGAGCAGACAGAGATAGATAGATAGATAGATAACGAAATTGATATATAGATAGATAGATAGATAGATAGATAACGAAATTGAGATAGATAGATAGATAGATAGATAGATAGATATCAAATGACATAATATTATTATTAAGTATCCCGATACTGGCATCAACTTTCGAATAATTTCTTCTTGAATTTGATATATAATGCTCCCTTCCATTCTTTCATTATGCTTTCAGGAACCATTCCATTAGACAAGGATATTCCCAGAGAAAAAAAATATAAGTTAAAAATCCGATAGGCTTCTGACTTTCTCATATCAATTTGCCCTTTTCCTTTTTGTTTTTCCATTTTTTCGAAATTCTTAAGTAATATTCTCGCTTGTGCGCTGCTTAATTCTGCTTTCGGCCACTTTCTCCGCGCGTTTATCTACATTAACTTAAAAACAATAAACGACACACCATCTTAACTGACAGCCTTATATAAAGCATATGTTCGCGTGTAATTGTCTATACAACTTCCTGTCGTTGTTGTTAATTAACTCCAAAATCTCGACGCAGAAGTTTTCAGTGACTGGTCTATCCGTGAAGCTACGCACCAAAAAGGGGCATGCCGTTAACAGGACCTTATATTTATATATATATATATATATATATATATATATATATATATATATATATATATATAATGAAGAGGTTATAATGGTTCCAACGAGAGAAAAGTGTGTATATTAAAAAGAAGAGAGGTACCGCAAACTTTTTGGGTTGTAATGTGGATTTAAAAAAAAAATATTATGCTTTATTTTTCATAATTTTACTACACGTGTTTCTGGTCTCGCGACCGTCTTCAGGTAAAGGGTGGAGATTTCCACATATTATTAAAAATAATTAATTTTTTCTTTATGTTTTTCAATGTTAAATATTATCGATACGAGACATTCTCTGTTTTTGTGTTGGTAATCCGAATGTCTTTCTTGAAATGGCAGTGAAGAGTTCTGCGCGAAGGGTCATAAAACAATTAAGGTTGGTTTAAGAAGTGATGAATTAGTTGTCGGTATCTTATCTTTTAATGTTTTAGTGACCCCTGTGTGTTCTTAGATCTATTTCTATTTTCGTGTTTCTGTCAGCATGCGTGTATATATGTGTGTGTATATTCCCCCTGAATAGATACACTGTCTCACTACCAGCCAGTATATATATATATCTATATATATATATATATATATATATATATATATATATATATATATATATATATATATATGTACGATCAGCATGGCCCGGTGTTGCCCGTGCTTGATTCAAAAATCGTACGACTCATACAGCAATCGGTATCACTTGACTTAAAATATTTTCCCCTTTCCTTGCCTTTAAAGGAGTGCCCTTTGCCGTGCTGTTGTTGCTACATGCCTTACTTCTTGCCTATCTAACACTGCGAATTTTTTCTAAGCTCTATACTAAATATTAAATCTGTTACGAAAAAAGAACTAAACAAAATGAACACAAAACGATCAGCTTTAAAAAAGGACTCGTAACTGGAAAAACCGAATGAAAAAAGAATGTTAACAACAAATACTTTTTCACACCCAACCCAGTTCTGCGGAATCAGAATCAACGTTGAGTTTAAGCAAGCGAATGAGCCAATTGGAGTAAAGTGGCATGCAGATTTAAATTTTTCCCACTTGTGACGAATGCAGCTATCGATTTTTTTTGAATGCTAGCATGCTAGTTAACATTCGTGTCAGTCAGCTGTTGGCTCTCACGCTGGCCAATGGAATCTTCCTGCCTATTCGTGGCAGGCATCTATAGGCTCTCACTCTGGACAGTAGAAAATAACCGCAAACTATATGAAAACTGCCGTAGAAGCATGAAAAATCGATTATTTCCATTATCGATGGTAGTTGGGAAATGCAATGTCGGTCTTGGCCTGATTATTAACTTGGAGCATGTGCATGTAAATTCTGGTGCAAATCTGTCGAAAATTGCGGCCGTGCATTGGTTACACACACACACACACACACACACACACACACACACACACACACACATATTGCCTTATATATATATATATATATATATATATATATATATATATATATATATATCCCATTCCGAGCATTTAAAAGCCTAAATTTGAAAATTGCTGTTAATACAAAATTAAAAACGTTAAAGTTCCCCGATAATGGATAATACATACCGAACTTATAAAAAGAAAAACTTAATACTAATCCTTTATACATACACCCCAAGTCAAATCATACCCATCTATAATAAAGCATATACCTTCATCTATTGAAAAAGAATAAGTATAAATTCTGCTAATGAAAAATATTCTATGAACACTATAATTTTTTTAATAAAGCTCTAACGAATAGTGGCTATAAATGCCCTAACATCAACTATATAAAAATGATAATAGGAACCAGATAAAAAATAGGAATAGAAAAATCATTTGCTATCCCTTCCCCCCGTTCAAGCAAATGATTAATAGTAAGTTAGGACAAAAATTTTCCTAGAAAGAGTAAACTTAGTAAAATATTTAACTAAAATACCCTAAAATTAAGTTACAGATGTACTGAAAATTTAGAAAGTATTATAAAAAAACATAATAATAAAATCCTGAATAAATACTTATGCCAGAATCAAAGAAATAGATATCTTGAAATAAAAATTAACAATAATAAAGAAAAATTATGTAACTGTAGAAATCCTAAAAATTGTCCTTTGAATAATGAATCCGTAGTTTACCAATTCTCATCCTTTGCGAATCCTAATGTAGTGAAAATCTATATAGCATGTACAAAAAATAAATTTAAAGATAGAGACAGAATTTGACATCTCGCAATAATATTAAATATCATAACCAAACAACCCTATACAAATATTATTGGCAATTAAGAAATACAAGTAAAACACTAACAATAAAATTGAAACTAATAAAAAAAAAACTTGTATATCTTCGGATGACCCATGTTCTTTATGCCTACATGAAAAGTTATATATTATTATGTTTGAAAACTAAAATTTTATTAAATCAAAGAAATGAAGTACCAGTTTTCTGTAGACATTATCTGATATACTACTTAAAAAATAAGTAATTATAAAAACATTATTCACATATTTATACCTATTATTTATTCCTAAATTAAATAATTTATAAATGCGTGATTAAATTCTAATATATTAATTTTACAGTACCATATATAGTCTATTAATAAATTAAATATATATAGAATTTTAAATAAAAATATAAATATAAAAAATTGTTTTAATCATGTTTGAATCCCCCTTTAAGAAAATCATGATTTAGCTTTAAAAAGAAAATAAATAAATAAATAAATAAATAAGTGCCAAATATATTGCAGCGTAAACCTTAATAATGTAAAATAAACCAGACAATAATAACTTGACAGCTTGAAAGAAAGTCAGTGTAGCTAGATAAAAATCGTAAACCCCAGCCAACCTTAACCGATTTTCTACACTTGCTTTCAATACGCAACACCAACTTAATAAAAAATGTGAATTCTCTTAACCCAGCAAATAAAAATTAAAAATATAGTAAATCCTGTTTATTCGTAAGTTATTCTTAACATCGCATAAGAATTTGACCGGGCTCCGATTTTTAAATTTAAACTAGAATTAAATTTTGAGATTTAAGCTTCGGTTTCGAAACAGTAATTTCTGTGTCGCGATGGAGATATATTTAGAAAAAAATAATTATAATATTATAATCTTCTTTGTATCGATCACTTATTTTTAACAAAAGATAATTGCTGACTGTTCCTTTCTATTATTTGAATATATACATATATATATGCTTCTCCCGTCGAACTCGACGTATGAGGGTCAGACAGATCAGCTCCCAGAAACCGAAAGCCCGACAGCCACACAGGACTTGATTATAGTGGTGAAGGCCTTGTGCAGGGCCATCCACACTTTTTGGAGGGACGAATACAGGGACCTGGTGCAACGGATGCCACACGGTCCCCAAACGACCCTCCGCAGGTTTTGAATTCAGAGTTGTCCTTCTCCTATATATTCTCTTACATTACGCGAATCATTCATACGAAAAGCAGTTAATGAAGTTTCATACAATCATCTGCACGCTCCTAAAGTATTTCTTACAGTTACCAATATCATATTTCTAAAAAACATTATTCGGATTACACTTTATCTTTCGATGTCCTGTTATTACCTGGTTGTAAAAAACTTACCTATTTCCCAACCTGAAGATGATTGTATGAAACAATTGAAAGCTAGTAGTAAAAAAAAGACCTTATAAAACCGGAATTTATAAACAAGGGTCATACCATTCATTAACGGATTCGAGGTTAATGTATTTTATTATTAAAAATTGTTTGCGAGAGTGATTCTTGCCATTTACATCATTAACTTCATTAACTGCTTTTCGTATGAATGATTCGCGCAATGTAAATTGAACCTGCACCACATAATTGATATATATATATATATATATATATATATATATATATATATATATATATATATATATATATATATATGTATATATATTACATAAATCATTCATACAAAAAGTAGATTAGTAAAGTTAATGATATAAATGTCGAAAAACATCTTCGAAACTAATTTTTTAAAGTTACATTAACCCACGAACCACTCGATGAATGTTATGATCCTTATTTTTAATAACTTCAAGTTGGATATGGTCTTATTTTATTCTGCTACAACTTTCGGCTGTAGATTCAGCCATCCTTAGGCATGGGAATTATTTTGGTTTTTTAGTAGATCCAGGGAATATCGGACTCGAAAACATTAAATACGAATCGAAATATTTTTTTGTTAGAAATGTATCATTGCTAAAGAATAGAAACTTATGGAGCGTGCAGTCGCAACGCTCAGGTTGAATTTTATTTTAAATTTAAGAGAGTGTGTTTTTTTTACTAATATGGTAATTGGAGAATATATATATATATATATATATATATATATAAAAGTGAATATAGAAGTCAACACTTAGAGGCGACGGTCTGTTTCATGCGAGTGCAATCGTCAGGCACTAGCATGAAACAGACTGTCGCCTCTAAGTGTTGACTTCTATGTTCACTTTTATATTTACACAGGCTCTATCTCTGATATTGAGCACTTTATCCCATAAATATAGCACACTTTAAGACTATATTTCTGCATATATATATATATATATATATATATATATATAATTCTTTATTTAAAAATTATAAAATAAATATGTTATAAAATCACTACAAAAATAGCCATTTTCATTTTGTTTCAATCCTAGACTTGTGTGTGTATATATATATATATATATATATATATATATATATATATATATATATATATATCCCATTCCTAGCAACCAATAAAACTGACAAAATGACACATGAGGGTAATTTTTTAAGTCAGAAATCTCCCATCCTCTATCTTAAAAAAAATTCAAAGCGGTCGTTTGAATGAAAACTACAGATAAAGTTCACTTTCTTCAGAAACAGTCACTCACTCCTGTAGTTTACTGCTAATAGGAAGGAATTTTTTTTCTCTTCTGAGGAATGGTAATGCTGGCCGAAGATAAGCGTGGAAACTAATTGAAATAATATAACAAAAATATTAATATACAATCCAGTCAGTCTAAATGTGTTAATCTTTTAATATTTTTTATTGTTCATATATATATATATATATATATATATATATATATATATATATATATTATAAATTAATTGTTTTAAAATATGGTTTTTTCGCTACACAGTGATAACCATGTTTCAAAAATAGAAGCTAAATCCTTCGAATTTAATTTTGTTATTAAATTTGTAATTAAATTTGTTATTAAATTTGTAATTTAATGTATTTAAATTTGTAATTTAATAACAAAATTAAATTCGAAGGCATTAGCTTCCATTTTCGAAACATGGTTATGACTGTGTAGCGAATAAACCATATTTTAAATCAATTAATTTATAATATTATTGCTGTGTAAATTTACATTGACCACTATTGTGTAATCTATAAGAACACCAGATTTTATATCTTACTGTTTTTACTTTATATATATATATATATATATATATATATATATATATATATATACTCCTTTGTGAAAATTAATTGAAACAACCGCTTTAGTTTCATATGTTTCACCATACGGCCAGTTTTAGAGCCCTGGATTCACTGGGTGTAATCGATTTCTATTTTTTCCTCAGATTAGGTGATTTGCAGTGGTGTGCTGTAATATGAACCTATTCTCGGAGTGTGTGATGAAATTTGTTTGGCCTTAAAAATATTGAGTCATCCGTGATTGCATCAGATTTCATCACGCCCAGACACTAGTGTCTCGACTGTTGATTATTTGTCCTACAGCATTTGTCTGCGATGTACGTAACTCCAAGTAGGTGTGCGAAAATTTTAACGCTGCGCGAACACACTGTCCAGCCTTGCTAGTAAGCAAATCAAAGTACTATAGATTGGCCCGGAAACTCTCCTGATTCAATCGAGAATCTGTGCAAGGAACGACTTTCTGGAATGGTCCTAGGAAGTACTAACATGTGCACTGAGCTATGTTTCATTGGAGAGCACGAAAACAATGATAACGTTATAAACAGAGTATTTACTTAAATATTTGTGTCTCTATATAAATAACGTGCAACAATAAAATATATTAAAAAATTGTCGGACTTTGTCCATTTCGTAGTGTGTGACGTCATTTGTTTAAGTTAAGATACGCTTCGAGCAGACGTGGACGTTCGAGGGATATCATAGGAAAGTTGTAGTTTGAAAGCAGTAAAATCGACCCTGCTAACCGGACGCTTTTCTGTTACTAAACTGATATAGCACGTCAGGCTGTGTGACAGTTCAGTGTAGGATACAAGTTCGATTCCTGTCGGAGGACGCATATTGTCTATGAAAATTTCTCGGACATTCAGGACGGTAAATATATATAGGTAAAAATGTGTTTCTTAATCTGTGTGGATAATCCTGAGAGCTCGATGTAAAAACAGAGCAAATATTAAACTGCGACTACACACGCATACCAATGAGAGCGGACGATGAAAAATTTGTTTAAATTCGCCATGTATAATACGCGTACCTAAAACTGTGCTGAAATATGTGGGGTAAATGCACTACTCACGCATAATACGCACCCCCTTGTTGTTAATCAAACATTATAAATTGTACCACTCCAATTTCGTTACGGCTAGAGTTTCTTACTCTTATTTTTTTTAAAAGTGATTTTAAACATCAAATAATATTATTCTAATTTAGATTTACGATAATTCTTATTTTATTTTACGGCAATTTTTTAATGATTTTTTGTACTTGTGCATAATACGCACCCCTGATTTTCCTTAGTATTATTTTTAAATGCGTATTATACATGGGGAATTACGGTAGTTTCTTTTCCTTTTTGTTTATGTTCCTACCACTTTTCGTTATTAAATATCCCACACTTTGATAATAGAATATCTGCCAAGTAATCTGATATGTTGTAAGAATCTTGACGTAAATTTACTTTGGATGTTCTTGTGATTAAAGCACTTTCTATACATTTTCGGTTTTAGTAAACTACTATAAATTCTAACTGGACGAGCATTTTTTTAAATGAAAAATTATGGTCAGACTGATTACGGGGAGCAACTAATGTTTTATATAGGTACCTCTTATGGTTTCAAATAATATTTTATTTCATGTTATGGTAATTTACCCATGCACGTGTGGACTCTCCCAGGTATAAATAGGAGCAGGCACTGCCTTTTGGAGAGAGAAGTTTCCAGCAGCTCTGATAGTGGGACCGAAGATTCTATCTGTAAAACACTCGTTTGCATATGTTTGTATTACTGTTTCTGTTAATATATTTGTTTAACTCAGTCCTTTAAGCCTCGCCCTAAGAAGGCCACACCATTCAAATTCCTTGCTGCAATTATTATTATTAAAAATGTGTATAGGCGTAAGATAAAGCAAGAAGTGGAATTCATGTTATGCAGGAATGATAACGGTTAACCCAAGATATGTAGAGGTCAAGATTGTAGTGATTGAAACATATTCAGTTTTTAATCATTTCACTCAAAACAAGGCAATAAAGCCACTAAGACTGAAGGGATTACTGAATGCGAGAGAATGATTAATAACGCACTATTAAAGTCAAAGAGAGAAAGAGAGGGAAAGAGAGAGAGAGAAAGCAATGAAATAACAGGTATTAAGGAATTAACAATTGTCAACGCATTTAATATTTAGATGATCAGAGTAGACGCAGAAGCAAGAAGCCGGAAGAGAGACCCACAAGCAAAAAGCAAGTTTTTTTCAGTCATATTTATAGGTTAAGATATGTCTTAGAAATAGGATGATAGATCCCAGATTATTACTTTACTATTGCGATATCATAATTGAGTGAGGTAAGTGCTTATTCACGAAAAATATATACATATTAACGTATATAGATGTTAAGATATATATTAATGTAGATGTTAAGATATGTCTTAGAAATATGATGTCAGGTAGGAGATTATTACTTTAATATTGCGATATCATAGGTGAGTGACGTAAATGCTTATTCACGAAAAAATATATACATGTTAAGGTATATATATGTTAAGATATATGTTAATATAGATGTTAAGATGTGTCTTAGAAATAGGACGTTAGGTCCCAGATTATTACTTTACTATTGCGATAACATAAGTGAGTGACGTAAGTGATTATTCACGAAAACTATATACATGTTAAGGTATATATATGTTAAGATATATATTAATATAGATGTTAAGATATGTCTTAGAAGTAGGATGTTAGGTCCCAGATTATTACTTTACTATTGCGATATGAGATGTGAGTGACGTAAGTGCTTATTCACAAAAGATCGGCTTACTTTTAATTATTTCACCCCAAGTAAGGCGTCAAAGCCACTAAGACGCAAAAGGTTACTGATTGTTAGAGAATATGAAAAAAAAAACTACCATTAAGGAGAAAGGACAATAAAAGAATAAGAATTAAGAAGACAGAAGATAACGATTGACATTGCATTTAAATTTTTGAAGGTCAAAATTGACTGGGAAGCCAGACGCCTAAGGGGACATCTACAAACGAAAAGTGCGATAGAAGAAACTGCTAGCTTAGAACTTACGCTTACATCGTCAGCTGCTTAAAACACAAAGCAAAAGTCATAAGAGGTGACCCAGAGACATTAGATAAAGAATTGGTCAGTATAAGTAGTACCCTACTACGTAACAACTACCCTGGGTAAATGGCAGCAGACCTAAAAAACTGGGATAGGTTGGTACAAGAGGAGGAAAACAACACAGAAAACAGTCAGCCTGCCTTATGTGAAGGGGTTTAGAGAAAATACAAAGGATCTGCGGTCCATATAACATCAGGACAACCTTCAAAAGCTTGACGACACTTTGCAGATATCTCTCCTGAGTAAGACCCCCCATAGAGGAGAACAAGACTAAAGACTGTGTGTACGCTATCCCGTGCAGCTGCGGGAAGAAATATAAAGGGAAGATAGGCCGCCCCCTTAAGGTAAGGCTTCAAGAACACCAGAAAAATGTAACACGAGG
Source organism: Acanthosepion esculentum (assembly GCA_964036315.1). Lineage (NCBI taxonomy): Eukaryota > Metazoa > Mollusca > Cephalopoda > Sepiida > Sepiidae > Acanthosepion > Acanthosepion esculentum. The sequence continues at coordinate 130,691,513 of OZ038479.1, forward strand.
GGAAGTGGAAAAATCAGGCGTGGCTGACCACATATGGAGAGAAAGGGGAGATCACCGCCCTCTGTGGGATCATGTTGAAATCATAAACAAAGAACACCATTGGAAAATTCATAAACAACGAAAATTGCAATATGAGCTCTGGTAAAAAAACATGCAATTTTAACATGAAAAATTGCAATACAGGAACTGGTAAAAAATGGTTGCTGAAAACATTAGGTTTACAATACCCAGAAATTCCCACACAGATGTCCAGAAGGACTCTTGGGGGAGTATATAAAGGCGAACGGACCCAGAGAGTGTAAGTTCAATACCTGGTAAAGGCGGTAGAGAACTTGGAGAGCGGAATTAACAGGAGATAACTGACATCCATTAGATATGGCACGTGGAACTAGAACAGTCTACCCCAGCGAGCGAAATAAAGGGTTCAGTTCGATATTCTAACCACTTGAAGAAGGCCGGAGCGTACAACGGCCGAAACGTTATGGTAGCAAAGATGAGGACAATAGTCCGAATTATGTAAATAGTGTAGGAAACAGGGAATTCAGGCTGAAGATGAGATTCCAGATCAAGACCAATGTCATTGCAGACTACTATGGATGTTATCAAGAATCTCTAAATATATATATAGACGAAGCACCAAACCAGATGTCTGTTCGTCAAAGTAGTTCTTGCGAAGAAGCTGTCCCAGTGGAACTTTTTTTCTTCACTATCTATCTATCTATCTATCTATCTATCTATCTATCTATCTATCTATCTATCTATCTCAGTCTGTTCATGTCTATCTATCTATCTATCTCAGTCTGTTCATATCTATCTATCTATCTATCTATCTCAGTCTGTTCATATCTATCTATCTATCTATCTATCTATCTATCTCAGTCTGTTCATATCTATCTATCTATCTATCTATCTATCTATCTATCTATCTATCTCAGTCTACTCATATCTATCTATCTATCTATCTATCTATCTATTTATCTGCCTCAGTCTACTCATATCTATCTATCTATCTATCTATCTATCTATCTGCCTCAGTCTACTCATATCTATCTATCTATCTATCTATCTATCTATCTATCTATCTATCTATCTATCTGTCTGCCTCAGTCTACTCATATCTATCTATCTGTCTCTTCTCTCTTTACATCTCTCTCTCTCTCTCTCTCTCTCTATATATATATATATATATATATATATATATATATATATATATATATATATATATATCAGTCTCTTCATATCTCCCTAAGCTCATTTTTTTAAAAGTGGGATTTCTCTGGTTATTCCCTAGGGAAACGTTCATCTTGTATTGTCAGCACCTCCCCTTTCAAATACACCTTACACAGTCTCTTTCGAATACTAGATGCATGTAGCTTGAGATTACCTGTCTTAAGTGCTACCTGTAGTTTCTGTAATTAGCATATTCAGAGACTTATTCATGCTTATTACGGTCTCCTCCTGTGCTGATCTTGCAAGGACAGCCGGACACGGATATGATGGCAGATGCGTTATATCTCTCCCTCTTGAAATGTACTTTCCAGACAGTGTAATTGTTGATTTCTTATTGCTTGGAAACCTTTTTAAATGTCTCGGATGCGTTTATGCCTCGTATGGATTCACTTCCTTTCTTCCTGGAGTTTTCAGGGAGTTCTTTTGATCTCGCCTTAGAGAAATCAATAAACTTAAAGAAACAAGAGCAAGACAAACAAATATATAGAAGTTTAAATAATACATGCTCCGTTAAAGAACTCACTGACGAATTTCTAACAGTGGCTATGATTACAAGGTACTGCATTCTAATAGCGTTTTCCGTACAAAAATAACGTTATAAAAATTATTTACATGTACAAGAATCCATTTTCTAGTTCGCCCTGCTTTTTGCGAGAACTATAAACAACTCACAAGGCTAGATGCTTCAAAAAGTTGGAGTTTTGCTCCAGAAAGAAATATTGACGCATGGCCAGTTGTATGTAGCATGCTCAAGAGTAAGAAATCCTAAGAATTTATTTTTCACTGTTAAAAAAGTAAAATCGAATTTTTTTTAAAACATATTATTTAATATGAAGTCCTATGGATTAAATTTTCGAAATTATTAATCCGCGAAGTAGGGTTTTTTGTCAAAATATTTTCCCAAACAAATCAGCTTTTTTCAAATTTCATCGATTGGTTTGCGATATTGAACGAAACGTAGAGTTTGTAAATCTCGACAAAAATGCGATAATTTAAACAATACTAAATACTGCGAGGAAATAGTTCTAAACTTAAAAATTGGACGCGATATCTCTAGACATGAGCAGTGGAACAATGAAGTTCTACCCACCTTAGATTAAATAAAGGGTTTAGTTTGGAATTCCGGATAGATTACCCGGGTAGCTTTGTATTTGATGAAATCCCGGCGGCGCTACAACAAAAAAAGAGGACAATAGTTCGAATCTATCTATCTATCTATCTAAGTTAATTCGGATCTGTCTATCTATGAAATCTATTAATTCTCAGTCTGTTCATATCTATCTATCTATCTATCTATCTATCTATCTATCTATCTATCTATCTATCTATCTAAGTTTCTTTACATCTCTATCTATCTATCTATCTATCTATCTATCTATCTATCTATCTCAGTCTGTTCATATCTATCTATCTATCTATCTATCTATCTATCTCAGTTTCTTTACATATCTATCTATCTATCTATCTATCTATCTATCTCAGTCTGCTCATATCTACCTATCTATCTCAGTCTGTTCATATCTATCTATCTATCTATCTATCTATCTATCTCAGTCTGTTCATATCTATCTATCTATATATCTATCTATCTATCTCTCTCTATCTCAGTCTGTTCATATCTATCTATCTATCTATCTCAGTTTGTTCATATCTATCTATCTATCTATCTATCTATCTATCTATCTCAGTCTGTTCA
>OZ038479.1:130699438-130739438 GCA_964036315.1 Acanthosepion esculentum
ATATAACATCGCCAACCTAGGAGAAGGTAAACTCTGAATTACGACCACGTGCTGTCTTGTAGGTTGACTCTTTAAATTCTGAGACTGGTTAATCTTAGCATTGCCGGTGCAAAAGAAACCCGCAAGCCATTGCACCCTTTCTTTCTTCGTGGAGGCAAGGTCCTATGGGTAAAGGAAACTCGGATGAGTTCCACCACGGAATATGTGATCGAGCAGCGCTCTATCGAGTCTAATTCGTTACCTCTTTGTCATCGAGGCCCGTTGGTACAGGTGGTATGATGTTTGCCTGATAACATAACTGTCCGGGTTTCAATTCTCGGTAGTGGATGCGCACTGATGATGAGTCCCAAATATAGGACGAAACGGCCGTCCAGTGCTTTCTGTATTCTGTTGAGGTTTCTTCTAGACTCGATGAATTATTTAATCATAATTATCTCAAATTCTCCTAATTTCTATCACACACACACACACACACACATATATATATGTATTTGTATATACTCTATTTTGTACGAAAATCCAAAAAGGTATTCGAAAAAACCGTCCTGGGTATGACGTTAAACTACATCCACGTCCTGGGTAAGACGATAAACTACGTCAAACAGCAAGGTCTCTGATCAGAAAGTTTTGAGGAGCGTGGAACCACCTCTTAATTGCTGGTGTTCCCAGGTCCCCCCTGACCCGGGGTGGTAGCACCTGCTAGGGTCCCAGCTATAGGTAAATAGTTAACCCCGAAACTGAGGTAAAAAGAATTATAAAAGTGTAAAAATAGGTTTTAATACCAGAAATACTTCGTAAAAAATTATTACCAAAATACATTTTTGATGAAAAAAACTACTACCAGCAATATATTTTTGAAAAAATATATTACCAGCAATACATTTTTGAGAAAGAAAATATATATTACCAGCAATACGTGATTTAAAACAATATTACCAGCTATACATTTTTGAGGAAAAAAATATTACCAGAAAAAGATTTAGAGAAAACAAAATATTACCAGAAAAAAATCTATCCTAAAAATGTTGTCGGCATTAAATAACCCATTGAGGTTGATATGCCGTAAAACAAAATAAACCAAACCAATCTAAACCCAAGACTACATATTCTATTTATACGAATCTATCCTAAAAATGTTGTCGGCATTAAATAACCCATTGAGGTTGATATGCCGTAAAACAAAATAAACCAAACCAATCTAAACCAAACAATCTATCCTAAAAATGTTGTCGGCATTAAACAACCCATTGAGGTTGATATGCCGTAAAACAAAATAAACCAAACCAATCTAAACCCAAGACTACATATTCTATTTATACGAATCTATCCTAAAAATGTTGTCGGCATTAAATAACCCATTGAGGTTGATATGCTGTAAAACAAAATAAACCAAACCAATCTAAACCAAACAATCTATCCTAAAAATGTTGTCGGCATTAAATAACCCATTGAGGTTGATATGCCGTAAAACAAAATAAACCAAACCAATCTAAACCAAAGACTACATATTCTATTTATACGAATCTATCCTAAAAATGTTGTCGGCATTAAATAACCCATTGAGGTTGATATGCCGTAAAACAAAATAAACCAAACCAATCTAAACCAAAGACTACATATTCTATTTATACGAATCTATCCTAAAAATGTTGTCGGCATTAAATAACCCATTGAGGTTGATATGCCGTAAAACAAAATAAACCAAACCAATCTAAACCCAAGACTACATATTCTATTTATACGAATCTATCCTAAAAATGTTGTCGGCATTAAATAACCCATTGAGGTTGATATGCCGTAAAACAAAATAAACCAAACCAATCTAAACCAAACAATCTATCCTAAAAATGTTGTCGGCATTAAACAACCCATTGAGGTTGATATGCCGTAAAACAAAATAAACCAAACCAATCTAAACCCAAGACTACATATTCTATTTATACGAATCTATCCTAAAAATGTTGTCGGCATTAAATAACCCATTGAGGTTGATATGCTGTAAAACAAAATAAACCAAACCAATCTAAACCAAACAATCTATCCTAAAAATGTTGTCGGCATTAAATAACCCATTGAGGTTGATATGCCGTAAAACAAAATAAACCAAACCAATCTAAACCAAAGACTACATATTCTATTTATACGAATCTATCCTAAAAATGTTGTCGGCATTAAATAACCCATTGAGGTTGATATGCCGTAAAACAAAATAAACCAAACCAATCTAAACCAAAGACTACATATTCTATTTATACGAATCTATCCTAAAAATGTTGTCGGCATTAAATAACCCATTGAGGTTGATATGCCGTAAAACAAAATAAACCAAACCAATCTAAACCAAACAATCTATCCTAAAAATGTTGTCGGCATTAAATAACCCATTGAGGTTGATATGCCTTAAAACAAAATAAACCAAACCAATCTAAACCAAAGACTACATATTCTATTTATACGAATCTATCCAAAAAATGTTGTCAGCATTAAATAACCCATTGAGGTTTATATGCCACAAAACAAAATAAACCAAACCAATCTAAACCAAAGACTGCATATTCTATTTATACGAATCTATCCTAAAAATGTTGTCGGCATTAAATAACCCATTGAGGTTGATATGCCGTAAAACAAAATAAACCAAACCAATCTAAACCAAAGACTACATATTCTATTTATACGAATCTATCCTAAAAATGTTGTCGGCATTAAATAACCCATTGAGGTTGATATGCCGTAAAACAAAATAAACCAAACCAATCTAAACCAAAGACTACATATTCTATTTATACGAATCTATCCTAAAAATGTTGTCGGCATTAAATAACCCATTGAGGTTGATATGCCGTAAAACAAAATAAACCAAACCAATCTAAACCAAAGACTACATATTCTATTTATACGAATCTATCCTAAAAATGTTGTCGGCATTAAATAACCCATTGAGGTTGATATACCGTAAAACAAAATAAACCAAAACAATCTAAACCAAAGAATCTATCCTAAAAATGTTGTCGGCATTAAATAACCCATTGTGGTTGATATGCCGTAAAACAAAATAAACCAAACCAATCAAAACCAAAGAATACATATTCTATTCATACGAATCTATCCTAAAAATGTTGTCGGCATTAAATAATCCATTGAGGTTGATATGCTGTAAAATAAAATAAACCAAACCAATCTAAACCAAAGAATACATATTCTATTCATATGAATCTATCCTAAAAATGTTGTCGGTATTAAATAACCAATTGAGATTGATATGCCGTAAAACAAAATAAACCAAACCAATCTAAACCAAATAATACATATTCTATTCATACGAATCTATCCTAAAAATGTTGTCGGCATTAAATAACCCTTTGAGGTTGATATGCCGTAAAACAAAATAAACCAAACCAATCTAAACCAAAGACTACATATTCTATTTATACGAATCTATCCTAAAAATGTTGTCGGCATTAAATAACCCATTGAGGTTGATATGCCGTAAAACAAAATAAACCAAACCAATCTAAACCAAAGAATCTATCCTAAAAATGTTGTCGGCATTAAATAACCCATTGAGGTTGATATGCCGTAAAACAAAATAAACCAAACCAATCAAAACCAAAGAATACATATTCTATTCATACGAATCTATCCTAAAAATGTTGTCGGCATTAAATAACCCATTGAGGTTGATATGCTGTAAAACAAAATAAACCAAACCAATCTAAACCAAAGAATACATATTCTATTCATATGAATCTATCCTAAAAATGTTGTCGGTATTAAATAACCCATTGAGGTTGATATGCCGTAAAACAAAATAAACCAAACCAATCTAAACCAAATAATACATATTCTATTCATACGAATCTATCCTAAAAATGTTGTCGGCATTAAATAACCCTTTGAGGTTGATATGCCGTAAAACAAAATAAACCAAACCAATCTAAACCAAAGACTACATATTCTATTTATACGAATCTATCCTAAAAATGTTGTCGGCATTAAATAACCCATTGAGGTTGATATGCCGTAAAACAAAATAAACCAAACCAATCTAAACCAAAGAATCTATCCTAAAAATGTTGTCGGCATTAAATAACCCATTGAGGTTGATATGCCGTAAAACAAAATAAACCAAACCAATCAAAACCAAAGAATACATATTCTATTCATACGAATCTATCCTAAAAATGTTGTCGGCATTAAATAACCCATTGAGGTTGATATGCTGTAAAACAAAATAAACCAAACCAATCTAAACCAAAGAATACATATTCTATTCATATGAATCTATCCTAAAAATGTTGTCGGTATTAAATAACCCATTGAGGTTGATATGCCGTAAAACAAAATAAACCAAACCAATCTAAACCAAATAATACATATTCTATTCATACGAATCTATCCTAAAAATGTTGTCGGCATTAAATAACCCATTGAGGTTGATATGCCGTAAAACAAAATAAACCAAACCAATCTAAACCAAAGACTACATATTCTATTCATACGAATCTATCCTAAAAATGTTGTCGGCATTAAATAACCCATTGAGGTTGATATGCCGTAAAACAAAATAAACCAAACCAATTAAAACCAAAGAATCTATCCTAAAAATGTTGTCGGCATTAAATAACCCATTGTGGTTGATATGCCGTAAAACAAAATAAACCAAACCAATCAAAACCAAAGAATACATATTCTATTCATACGAATCTATCCTAAAAATGTTGTCGGCATTAAATAACCCATTGAGGTTGATATGCTGTAAAACAAAATAAACCAAACCAATCTAAACCAAAGACTACATATTCTATTCATACGAATCTATCCTAAAAATGTTGTCGGCATTAAATAACCCATTGAGGTTGATATGCCGTAAAACAAAATAAACCAAACCAATCTAAACCAAAGAATCTATCCTAAAAATGTTGTCGGCATTAAATAACCCATTGAGGTTGATATGCCGTAAAACAAAATAAACCAAACCAATCAAAACCAAAGAATACATATTCTATTCATACGAATCTATCCTAAAAATGTTGTCGGCATTAAATAACCCATTGAGGTTGATATGCTGTAAAACAAAATAAACCAAACCAATCTAAACCAAATAATACATATTCTATTCATACGAATCTATCCTAAAAATGTTGTCAGCATTAAATAACCCATTGAGGTTGATATGCCGTAAAACAAAATAAACCAAACCAATCTAAACCAAAGAATACATATTCTATACATACGAATCTATCCTAAAAATGTTGTCGGCATTAAATAACCCATTGAGGTTGATATGCCGTAAAACAAAATAAACCAAACCAATCCAAACCAAAGAATACATATTCTATTCATACGAATCTATCCTAAAAATGTTGTCGGCATTAAATAACCCTTTGAGGTTGATATGCCGTAAAACAAAATAAACCAAACCAATCTAAACCAAAGAATACATATTCTATTCATACGAATCTATCCTAAAAATGTTGTCGGCATTAAATAACCCTTTGAGGTTGATATACCGTAAAACAAAATAAACCAAACCAATATAAACCAAAGAATACATATTCTATTTATACGAATCTATCCAAAAAATGTTGTCAGCATTAAATAACCCATTGAGGTTTATATGCCACAAAACAAAATAAACCAAACCAATCTAAACCAAAGACTGCATATTCTATTTATACGAATCTATCCTAAAAATGTTGTCGGCATTAAATAACCCATTGAGGTTGATATGCCGTAAAACAAAATAAACCAAACCAATCTAAACCAAAGACTACATATTCTATTTATACGAATCTATCCTAAAAATGTTGTCGGCATTAAATAACCCATTGAGGTTGATATGCCGTAAAACAAAATAAACCAAACCAATCTAAACCAAAGACTACATATTCTATTTATACGAATCTATCCTAAAAATGTTGTCGGCATTAAATAACCCATTGAGGTTGATATGCCGTAAAACAAAATAAACCAAACCAATCTAAACCAAAGACTACATATTCTATTTATACGAATCTATCCTAAAAATGTTGTCGGCATTAAATAACCCATTGAGGTTGATATACCGTAAAACAAAATAAACCAAAACAATCTAAACCAAAGAATCTATCCTAAAAATGTTGTCGGCATTAAATAACCCATTGTGGTTGATATGCCGTAAAACAAAATAAACCAAACCAATCAAAACCAAAGAATACATATTCTATTCATACGAATCTATCCTAAAAATGTTGTCGGCATTAAATAATCCATTGAGGTTGATATGCTGTAAAATAAAATAAACCAAACCAATCTAAACCAAAGAATACATATTCTATTCATATGAATCTATCCTAAAAATGTTGTCGGTATTAAATAACCAATTGAGACTGATATGCCGTAAAACAAAATAAACCAAACCAATCTAAACCAAATAATACATATTCTATTCATACGAATCTATCCTAAAAATGTTGTCGGCATTAAATAACCCTTTGAGGTTGATATGCCGTAAAACAAAATAAACCAAACCAATCTAAACCAAAGACTACATATTCTATTTATACGAATCTATCCTAAAAATGTTGTCGGCATTAAATAACCCATTGAGGTTGATATGCCGTAAAACAAAATAAACCAAACCAATCTAAACCAAAGAATCTATCCTAAAAATGTTGTCGGCATTAAATAACCCATTGAGGTTGATATGCCGTAAAACAAAATAAACCAAACCAATCAAAACCAAAGAATACATATTCTATTCATACGAATCTATCCTAAAAATGTTGTCGGCATTAAATAACCCATTGAGGTTGATATGCTGTAAAACAAAATAAACCAAACCAATCTAAACCAAAGAATACATATTCTATTCATATGAATCTATCCTAAAAATGTTGTCGGTATTAAATAACCCATTGAGGTTGATATGCCGTAAAACAAAATAAACCAAACCAATCTAAACCAAATAATACATATTCTATTCATACGAATCTATCCTAAAAATGTTGTCGGCATTAAATAACCCATTGAGGTTGATATGCCGTAAAACAAAATAAACCAAACCAATCTAAACCAAAGACTACATATTCTATTCATACGAATCTATCCTAAAAATGTTGTCGGCATTAAATAACCCATTGAGGTTGATATGCCGTAAAACAAAATAAACCAAACCAATCAAAACCAAAGAATCTATCCTAAAAATGTTGTCGGCATTAAATAACCCATTGAGGTTGATATGCCGTAAAACAAAATAAACCAAACCAATCAAAACCAAAGAATACATATTCTATTCATACGAATCTATCCTAAAAATGTTGTCGGCATTAAATAACCCATTGAGGTTGATATGCCGTAAAACAAAATAAACCAAACCAATCTAAACCAAATAATACATATTCTATTCATACGAATCTATCCTAAAAATGTTGTCGGCATTAAATAATCCACTGAGGTTTATATGCCGTTAAACAAAATAAACCAAACTAATCTAAACCAAAGAATACATATTCTATTCATACGAACCTATCCTAAAAATCTTGTCGGCATTAAATAACCAAATGATTTTTGTATGTTTGAGTTATGACTGAAAAATAGCGGCTTGTTGAATAAATATTTGTCGTTTTTGCTCCAACGACCACCTGTGGAGTGGAGAAGAATTAAAATATTTTTCAGTTACCGAATTAGAAATTGTTGGAACTTGCCAAAACTAGTCAATAGTGAATGTCGACAAGCCAGTAATTTGCAAACATTTGAATCTTCTTATTGTCGACTGTCAGACAAGACTCGAATTAAAATATTTCTCTTTTGGGACTGCAGAAGCTGAGACCTGTCACTTGGCTTCGTTCGTTGCTTTTGGAAATCTGTCTTGAGATGTTCTCGCTTCCGATGCAATGCGTTCCTTTATCGCTGATGCAGACACGGTAATGGCAAGTCTCGATTCGAAAAGTTTACCTGTGTCTCTAAAACAAACGTAAAATAGCACGCATCAACGCAACAAAGAAGATAGCAATTAATTTTGCATTTTAATTTTTTACGTTCAATGACGATAGGGAAGCAAGAAGCCGGAAGAGAGTTCCATAAGGAATAAATACAATAAAAGAAACTATTAGCATAGAACTTACGGTTATATCTAGCCATTCCAACTGTAAATTGATAAGACCTAGCCGCCAATATAGTACTGCGCTTAAATTCATAGCGTCTAGTTATCACAGAGACGAGTTCATCAGGACAATTACCATAAAAGCATATATAGAAAAGGTTACGTTTACACGGCGAAGAGGGCGCTGAAGCTTAGATGACATGGCAGGACCAATAATATTGCAGATTCTCCTTTGAATTTTATTAAGAATCCCCTAAATATATCGACGGTGCACCAGAGCCGATACGGTAACAATATTCAAAGTATATTTGTGTATTTAGGCAGCAATCCTTCTTTCATGCACATTTCATTGAATACGACAGAAAAGGTGCTTTTATTTAGTTTTTTTTTATACAATTTCTCATGCGATCTAATATATATTTTTTTTCTTTTCGGATGATAAATTATATAAAAACTGTTCTAATATTCTTTTTATCCGAGTGCTTTCGGCTATACATTTAGCCATTCACAAGGATTAATATTTTCACTGTTAAATAAGAAATAGTTTGTTGAATGTATGTTTTATAAAATGCTTCATTTTTTTGTTTCAAAAAACGGTCAAGATATTATGTCCATGTTCAAAGTTAATATTATTAAGTGTTGGTTTGTTTGTTTTTATTGATAAGGCTTCCATTATTTTTAGCCTTTTTTTGCATGTGGATGATGCTATTATATTAGTGTTGTCAACAAGTATGTTACGAATAGTGTCCGGTAGGTCTCCATGAATATTTAAATGAGATCTAATCGAGCTATTGTCAGAAAGGTGTAGAGTGTGTCTGCGTGTCAAACACACACACACACACACACACACACGCGCGCGCGCATATATATATATATATATATATATATATACACAAGTATTGGTATATACGGAATAAATTCCAATAACCAACAATTATTATTCTTTTGCCCAGATTAGTTATATTTCAATAAGTAGTTAAAATCCGTTTAATAACATATTAAGGCCCGAATATATGTTTTGGCTATTGCGTCTGATTGTGTAGGTCAGTGTGTGTGTGGATGTATGTGCATGTGTTTATCGATGTCTATGTGTAGGGAAAGTGCATGAACGTTTGGTTGTGTGTGTGTGTGTGTGTGTGTGTGTGTGTGTGTTTTCGTTTTTTTATCAAGTATCGTGCCTTGTGTGTGTATATATCTAAATATGTCTGGGCGCTTATGTATTATAACCTGAGTGTGTTTGGATTGATTTACGTGAGAGCTGATCATCACAGTTACACTCGTTGAATTAAAATGTATACATTTTTGTCTGGAGCTATCAACATCCTTTTTAACGTAATTTCAATGAAAAAATAAATTAAATAACATATGTATTTTTTTTATTTTCTCCTCAGTAATTCTATAATTTTAAACTTAATAGAGATTAGATTTAGATTTCTAAATGGGTAATTTTTTACTTTTAATTTTAATTTCAAATTTTATCATATAATTTAATACTTATTAGTTAGGACATATTCTATTTGACTAGAACCCCAACTTTAAAGCTTTTAATATCTATGATAACCTTGCTTTGTTGTCAAATTTTTTGAATTCTCATATACTTGTATTTTGATTGGTCATTCTAATTTATGTAACAGCGTTTACCCGTAGCGAAGGATCGTTAATTAATTTGAAACTTTTTTTTAAAACCATTTATTCTACATTCAACATCATCACTTGATAAGATACCAGAAGTGTTGAAACAAAATGGCTATTTTTGTAGTGATTTTATAACATATTTATGTTATAATTTTTAAATAAAAAATATATATATATATATATATATATATATATATATATATATATATATATATATATATATATTATATCAGGCGACGTTTGAAGACCTAATTTTGAAGCTAATTTTAATGGGGTGGCATCATACATGAGATCTAAAATTAGCTTGTGTACTGCTGGACCTGGATACGCCGTTGATCAAACTATATAGCCATTTACTGGATTCAAAAAGTACGGGCTATATTTAAGATAAAACATGATTTTGATAAAACTGATGTTTTCCTTAACTGTATCCAATAATAATGCATGTAATATTCACATGTTAGTATCGTATTAAAAAGTACAAACATAGAGAATATGCATCTTTACCATTGTTTACGTTTATAAGATGTTTAGCTTTTTTATCGTTCGGTTGTTTATGGCTGTACGTGTTTACGAAACGAGCATAGCGTTACTAACGATACTTTTATCCTTCTCTTTTACTTTTTTAACTTATTTAACTAGAAGATGGGATAAAGAGATAGAGGAAGATCAGTTGGTCTATTGTAATTTGGTCTCTCAAAATATTAAAATGCCTACGTGTAAATGATTCTTAAATAGAACAATGACGTCACTCGACTGGCTGTCTACCGGAAAGCACTTGGCAGAAAAACATTGGCAAAAAAGAAAAAACAAAAACAAAAAAGGGGTGTGTGTGAGACGTTTAGAATTTAAATTCCCAGTCGTAGATACAACCCAGTTTCATAATAGAGGGAAAAAAATAAATTGAATCTGAACAAGCCGAGATGTAGCGCAATGCCTATCAAGGTTGTTTAATTGCAGGATTCGAAACCTCAACTATTCAGGCCTGATAGTAAAGAAAAGACGGGTGTACGGAGAGTATACGTCCTTTATTTTTTTACCGTCTATGCCCGTGAATCATGCGACTTTTGAAGACTTAATTTTGAAGCTTATTTTAAGCGAGTCGCATCATACACGAAATATAAAATTTAGCGTATGTACTGCTGAAAACTATATATCCATTTTGTCGTCAAAACGTAGAGCTGTATGTAAAATAAAAATGATTTTGTTAAAACTGATGTTTGACTTAACTGTATCCAATAATAATGCATGCAAATATTCACATATTAGTATCGTATGAGAAAATACAAACATAGCGAATATGCATTTTTTCCATTGTTTACGTTTATAAGACGTTTAGTTCTTTTCTCGTTCGGTTGTTTATAGCTGTACGCGTTTACGTAACGAGTATAGCGTTATTAACGATACTTTTATCCTTCTCGTTTACTTTTTTAACTTATTTAACTGGAAGATGGGATAAAGTAAGAGAAAATGAGTGTCACTGTCAGGAAATGCGAGAGAAGAGTCTGTCGGAATAGATTAGGCGATTACAATTAACTGTTGCGAAAGTAAACGATGTGATAATAATTACAGTGCTTACTCATTCCCCCACGACAAGGTCTTTTTAAAGTGGGGACCCGAGTGCGTGCACTCAGGCGGGGGCAAAAATTGCCCACAGCCCCCGCAACCGTCGGTTTCGCTGGCCTCGGTGCGAGCACCGATCCCTCCCTCTTGTGCAATGGGAGGACGCGGCCTCGTGCGGCTGTTCCGCAGGGCTGGGCACCTCTCAGTATTATTTTCTCAGTTGCCCCTCTGCCCTTTGACAGAGAAGCCCCTGAGCGCACCCTGTCCAAAGACGGAGACGCAACTGAGAGATGATAAATAATGTGCACAAATTACTTATAGTAATTTACACCCTGTAATAATAATTACTTCAAACATGATTTTGTGGATAGACCGTTTGGCCAAAGAGAGCATCCCAACACGGCAGGATTCAGTTGCTCTTTCAAAGAACGCGCATCTTCTTGTTCAGATCTCGAAAGCCCATAGTTGCTCATCTTGAATTAAATTCTAAGGTATTAATTGATTTTCTTATCTGGCATTATTTCTTACCAGTCGAAATGGGATTCGTATTCTCCAGATGTAAATTTTACACATTAAAGCGAATCAGAAGTATTTTATTTTATTTCATTTTTAAGCATTCAACCACAAACAAGTCGGGAAGTCACTAGCAAGCAAGGGGTTACAGAGTGTTGGAGTGAGAGCAAATAGGAGAGATAGAGGGAGAGGATGAAGAGAAGGTTAGGGGATAGATCAAGGCATCTGGCGATGTCGATTGACATTACATTTGAATAGATGGAGATTATAGCTACCAGGAAAACAAAGAAAAGGGGAGGTAGATCCACAGGCGAGAAGTGCGAGACGTGAAGCTATCGGAGTAGAAGAGACGGCTACATTAAACAGTTTCGTCAGTGAAAGGGTGTGAGCGAGATGCCAGCCTAGTTGAGCGCTTAAATTCATGAAGTCTGGGAAACGATGGTAAGATAAAACTCTTCATGGTCAATACTCTGCCGGTGCGAAACATTCCTATGCAACATTCACTGGAAGTGGAAGGAAAGGAAACTGCAAGACCACTCAAGCCCCCCCCCCCCCGGTTACAGAGATAGGACATGTAAATATTTCATGGGATTTTACAAGAGACACATACAGGACAATGAAAGCTTATCGGGCAGTCATTGTGGTCAAGGACCACAAAAAAGAATGAGTTTTCTTATTGATATGGCAGTTCCTGATGACTGCAGTGTATCTTTGCAGATCTTCGAAAAAGCTATCAAAATACAAGGACCTTGAACTCGAAATCTCAAAAATGTGACACATGAGAAGAACGGAGGCTTCGAATTGATTGAAAAAATATTCCAATACATCCATTGAAAGCATTCCTGGTAGCCCAAACGTTAAAGAAATATTAAAAAAATTGTTCTCACAAATACAGCTCAAACCTTATGATATTTTTCTCTCTCTCAAATTAGATCATGGTTTTTAGTGATTAAAATTTTAACCCTCATCACATTTTCACACTAAATGAATCGTTGTAGGGCTTTTACCCTGTCTCAAAATTAAATACTATATTAACGGTTTCAACTTTTACCCCGTCTCTCATTTTCCCACATAAATCAAAAATAGATGAAATGAAGTAGTGTGAAAAATTGTAAAAAAATACCAGGATTTTTGCTCGAGAGAGATGAGAAAGATTTGGGATAAGAAGGCTAGAAACGTGACCATAATAGTCATTGAAATTGGATAAATTAAAAAAAGACTCACCCACCTCAAGAAAAAGAAAAAGAAAACAAATGCAAAAAGAAAACAAAGCAAAAAGAAACAAACAAAAACACCGGCGTCGAAATTCGCTAAGTTGGAAATCTGCGCAAAGCCTGCTGGTGTCTGAGATGATACTGAGCAGGATGCTGTAGAAGTGAAGAGATTCGCCTTTTCAGCGATGACCACTCGATAACTAGACGCTTCAAATAATAATAATAATAATAATAATAATAATAATAATAATAATCCTAAGACCCGGTTACGGAGATTGAACCTGTAACAATTTTATGGGATTTTGCAAGAGACACAGACAGGACAATGAAAGCTTATCGGGCAGTCATCGTGATCAAAGACCACAAAAAAAATGAATGAGTTTTCTTATTGATATGGCAGTTCCTGATGACTGCAGTGTATCTTGAAAACTATCAGAATACTATGATCTTGAAATGGAAATGTGAATATCAGTAATATTAGTTGTAGTTGGAGACTTCGGATTGATTGGAAAAGGTCCCGATAGACACAGTAAAGGGATTTCTGGTAGTCCATCCCTTGAAGAAATACAAAATATTGTTCTCACAAGTACAGCAGCTCATATATTACGAAGACATTTATCTGTGTAAATCTCTGTAAACTTGTTTTTTTGTTTTTGTTTTTTTTTTTGTCTTTTTTTTTTAACTAAAATTATCAGTGGAAAATGTCAATCCAATTCTGACCTTCGGTCTCTGGTTAAACCCCGAAAGGAAATGTGTACACACCAGAAATCAAAGGAAATAATAATAATAATAATAATAATAATAATAATAATAATAATAATAATAATAATAATGGATCCCTGGAAGTCCATACCTCAAAGAGATACAAAAAATTGTTCTGACAAGTACAGCCCACACTTTACGAAGGGCTTTATCTATGTAATTATTATTATTATTTTTTTTGGGGGGGAAAGTGTCATGATGCCATTTATAACCTTAGGTCTCTGGGCGGGACCCGGAAAGAAATGTGTAAACGCCAGATATCAAAGGAAATAATAATAATAATAATAATAATAATAATAATAATAATAATAATAATAATAATAATAATAATAATCACACGAACAAGGAATCCACAGCCTTGGCTGGTAAACCTCATGGGAGAAAGAAAATGGATAAAACCGTGTAAGTCAAGGTGCGAATGGCTTCTGCGATATGATATTGGGAATGATAGCTGGCCGGAAGTGGCACCCCATGTCAGTAACAAATTGTGCCGTTCAACCATGGATCGACTTTCTTGTCCGCGTGAATCACTCGTGCATCTATTGCGAGAGCACATCAACAAAGACTTCATATAAAAGACTATGTCGTTCGTTCGATGATTTAACAGTGAGCGCATCTCTCGGTGCGAGGGGTTGGGATCAGTCTGATTTCGAAACATTAGTCACTGGATCCAATCCTAGCCCAAACAAAAATTCTGACAGGTGACCAGAACGAGTTTATACTTATCTCTAGCCCTCAAAGTCTACAATCACCAGAGGCCAATTGAATTTTTTTACAAAAAGTAACTAGATAATTGAAGGATATGAAAACAAGTAAGGCAATGCATCAACTTCATAGGAAATAAATCTGCGAAAAAAAAAAGAACTTACTGAAGAGGCCTTACTAATTATTTTCTGAAATAAATAAGGACAAGAGAAAATATCTAGACCCCTAAATATTAGCAAATGCCGGACCACATATCCTGAAAGAAACGTAGCGCACATATGCTGAATGAACCGACATTAAGTCGAGAGTTGAATGCAAGATAAAACAAAACAGGGAACAGAGTAATACTCAGGAAACAGACGGAGATGTTAAACGCCATTTTGTCTGATGTAAGCCGCAAGTGCATGGTAAGTATTGGCAAATCGAATGACGTTTAGAATGAGGTAGATAAAAAATATAGTTAAAAGGGATCGTCAAGCAAGCGGATTTTAAAAATATGCAGATGGTATTAGAATCACGAAAGGAGAAATAATTGAAGACGAATAACGAAAGTGAAAGTAAAAGTGAAAGTATCTGATGTTGACAATGTCTGCAAGAGATCCTCTTTTGAAAATCAGAAAAGAGCATAAGATTAAACAAATGATTTAAGTTGGACTTCTTTTTCTTTTTTTTAACTTTACGAGAAATATGCAATGCAACAAAACGTAATTTGACCGAACTAAACCAATTGATATATGCAGCTGATCTTCAGTGTCGATTAACTGACTGAGAAATACCGGAAACGCAAGTCACGAAATAATAAATCAGGATGGAAAGCAAATATCGAGAGAAGTACAAAAACAAGGAGAGCAGAAATGGAAGTAAGGTCACAAGAATAAAGAACTAAGTTATGCAAAAGCACGTAAGGTTAAGAGGAAATGTCAACTGCAGAGTAAAGAACAAATAACTCGATTGAAAGAAGAATTGAAACAACAAAGCCAAGGTAAATCGCAACGTTGACTCGAGGAACGTAATAAATCCGGTTGTATACCGTACCTATGAACAAACATCGGTCAGTCCCAAACCTATTAAATACATTGGGCACTAATGTAAGTCGGGGTTAATATGCTGTCTAAGTAGTCCACCACTAGTAGTGGTTTACCTAGTTCACGACGCTGGCGAGTATTTTATGTTTTAATGTTATAAAGATTACCATTTCATTTCCAATCCCCGTTTTGGTTATTCCTCATTCAGTAACGTTTTCTAGGTTGCAATACTTTATTTCTTTGCTTCTCCTTTCCTTATTCCTCTCTTTCCTTTTTTGTGTCTTGATGTCATTCTTTTTTCCTATAAGCCCTTCGTACATTTTCTTTTTCTTTCTTTCTTTCTTTCTTTCATATACCGTACCTATGAACACTAATAGGTATAGCCGATCCTCATAAATACGTTGGACACGATTGTAAGTGGAGGTAATATGCTGTCTATGTAGTCCACCACTAGCAGTTGTTTACCTACTTCACGCTGCTGGCGAGTAATGTATTTTGTTGATGTAATGAAGATTATCCTTTCATTTCCAACCTCCGTTTTGGTTATTCCTCATTCAGTAACCATCGCTAAGTTACAACAATATCCAAACACACTATTTTTTTTTTCAAAAACAGTGTTATAATATCCGATGAGAAACGATTGCGCAATCACTCGTATATAATACGCAGTTTCTCTTGCTTTTTAACACCTTGCTAGTATTGTGAGACATTTTCATAGCATGTATTTTCTGAAGAACGCATTTAAATCATTATAGATATATGATTTTCTTCGTTCCGTATTTTCCTGAGTGTTCTTTCTGGGTAGGTAATAGGTTATATATCTTGACTTGCACTAGGTCTTCGGTCACTTTCCCTCCTCCTTTTCTTTCTTTCTTTTCAGGATGTGGGAAATCATGGCTCTCCACTTCCTCCTATCCCTTGCAGCTCTCAAGAAGTTCATTCTCTCTGCCACCTCCCCCAGACCACATTCTGTCATCCACTTGCTTAAGCCCGCCAGGTATGTCATGCATTGCTTTCTCTTGTCCCCCTTTCCCTCTCTTCGCCCTGTGAGTATCATATTCTCCAAGCTCTCCTTTCTCATTACGTGTCTCAAAAACTCACTGTACATAACAATATAATATTGCTATATTTCTTGAAACGCAACGCGTTGGAGGAGTTGTCTAATTTATAACTGTTATATGCTATATCTATGAACATTAAAGAGTCTGTCCCAGTCCTTGTAAATACGTTGGACACTATTGTAAGTGGACGTAATATGCTGCTTAAGCTGTCAGCGTAGAAAGCTCTTGCCATGACGAACTCTCTGCCTATGCCGAAGGACAGAGATCCTTCCAGGAAGATAGACAGATAGCCGATTTCGTGTAATGGAGGTCTATGGGCAATTTTTTCCCAAGACCACGGGCTTGGAATTCCCCACATTACATTTCGCCTTGTGCTATACCCTACCTCGTGGGGAGGCAGGTAAATAACGTAATATACTGTCTAAGTAGTCCCCCAGTAGCAGTGGTTTACCTATTTCACGCCGCTGGCGAGTATTGTATTTTGGTGATGTTATAAAGATTACCATTTCATTTTCAACTTTCGTTTGGATTATTTTCATTCAGTATCCTTTTCTAGGTTACAGCACTATCATACACTATTCTTTCTTTCTTTCATTCTTTCTTTCTTCTTTCCTTTCTTTCTTTCTATTCTAATCTGTTCTTAATCATCTATCTATCTATAACAATCTTTTCTTATCTATCTATCTATCTATCTATAACAATATTTTCTTATCTATCTATCTATCTATCTATCTATCTATCTATAACAATATTTTCTTATCTATCTTTCTATATATCTATCTATCTATCTATCTATCTATCTATCTATCTATCTATCTATAACAATCTTTTATTATCTATCTATCTATCTATCTATCTATCTATCTATCTATCTGTTATATACCGTTCCTATGAACACTAATGGGTATGTCCCAATCCTCATAAATACGTAGCACACTCTTGTCAGTGGAGGTAATATGCTGTCTATATGTCTTTTATATACCGTACCTATGAACACTAATACGCATGTCCCAATCATCCGTTGGACGCTATTGTAAGTAGTGGTAATATGCTAAGTAATTCACCACTAGCAGTGGTTTACCTACTTCACGCCGCTGGCGAGTATTGTCATTTGTTAATGTTATAAAGATTACCATTTCATTTCCAACCTCCGTTTTGGTTATTCCGCATTCAGTAACCTTTTATAGGCAACAACACTATCTCACACTGTTCTCTCTTTCTATCTATTGCAATCTGTTCTTATCTATCTATCTATCTATCTATCTATCTATCTATCTTTCTGTCTATTAGAGTCTGTCTATCTATCAATCTATCTATCTTTCTATGTATCGCAGCCTGTTCATATGTATCTATCTATCTATATCTATCTATATATCTGAGTCTCTTCATATCTATCTATCTATCTATGTATAGAGAGATAGATGGATATAAACAGACTGAGATAGATAGATAGATAGATATGAAGAGACTGAGATAGATACACTATCTATCTATCTATTAGAGTCTCTTCGTCTATGTATCTATCTATCTATCTATCTATCTATCTCAGTCTGTTCATATCTATCTATCTATCTCAGTCTGTTCATATCTATCTATCTATCTATCTCAGTCTGTTCATATCTATCTATCTATCTATCTATCTATCTATCTCAGTCTGTTCATATCTATCTATCTATCTCAGTCTGTTCATATCTATCTATCTATCTATCTATCTATCTATCTATCTATCTATCTATCTATCTATCTCAGTCTGTTCATATCTATCTATCTCAGTCTGTTCATATCTATCTATCTATCTATCTGTTCCTTATTCAGTAACCTTTTCGAGCATACAACAATAAAACCCTAACTCTAACCATATCAGACATTTAGTCTTACGTTGTAAAATACATTTTTTACTGATTAAATACAAAATTGTATTTAGAAAAATATTAAATTTCGGCATTAAATGACCCAATGAGTCGTCATGCTGTAAAAATGGCCGCCAAATCTGCCCCCAACAATCCGTGTCCTTGTATGTCTGTTCTGGGAATGTTAAGAATCGGGAAAGAAAATGGTGGAAAAAGAAGTAAGCCTATTCTGGAAGGGATCTAAATGATTAAAAGATCTGCACAAAAAGATCTGGTTGAAAAGATCTGGACAAAAAGATCTGGTTAAAAAGATCTAGTTAAAAAGATCTGGACAAAAAGATCTAGTTAATAAGAATTGGACAAAAAGATCTGGTTGAAAAGATCTGGACAAAAAGATCTGGGCAAAAAGATCTGGTTAAAAAGATCTGGACAAAAAGATCTAGTTGAAAAGATCTGGTTAAAAAGATCTGGACAAAAAGATCTGGTTAAAAAGATCTGGACAAAAAGATCTAGTTAAAAAGATCTGGACAAAAAGATCTGGTTAAAAAGATCTGGACAAAAAGATCTGGACAAAAAGATCTGGTTGAAAAGATCTGGACAAAAATATCTAGTTAAAAAGATCTGGACAAAAAGATCTGAACAAAAAGATCTAGTTAAAAAAATCTGGACAAAAAGATCTGGCTGAAAAGATCTGGACAAAAAGATCTAGTTAAAAAGATCTGGACAAAAGATCTGGTTGAAAAGATCTTGTTGAAAAGATCTGGACAAAAAGATCTGGTTAAAAAGATCTGGACAAAAAGATCTGGTTGAAAAGATCTAGTTGAAAAGATCTGGACAAAAAGATCTAGTTTAAAAGATCTGGACAAAAAGATCAGGTTGAAAAGATCTAGTTGAAAAGATCTGGACAAAAACATCTAGTTAAAAAGATCTGGACAAAAAGATCTGGTTGAAAAGATCTGGACAAAAATATCTAGTTAAAAAGATCTGGACAAAAAGATCTGGTTGAAAAGATCTGGACAAAAAGATCTAGTTAAAAAGATCTGGACAAAAAGATCTGGTTGAAAAGATCTGGACAAAAAGATCTAGTTAAAAAGATCTGGACAAAAAGATCTGGTTGAAAAGATCTGGTTAAAAAGATATGGGCAAAAGTTTCTGGCTTAACACTATGTCTGCAACTAATGATATTATGGTAAAATTATTTAATGAAATGACGATCGACCCCACAACACAAGAATGATATCTCAAAGTTTCACATATTTGCTATCATTACAAAAAAGAAAACCTGAAAACTATCGACCAATCTCTTCTTTTTTGTCGACATATTAAGAACATACAGCCAACTGGCGAACATAATACATGCTTGTGAAAATTAATTGAAACAAAACGAATAATTCCGTTATTATTTACTTTTCTTTCGTATTGTTCCAATGAAACATGACCCAGTGTTAGTACTTCCTATGTCCATTCCACGAAGTCGTTCCTTGCAGATTGACCACATATTCCCGATTGGATTTAAAGCAGGAGAGTTTCCCGGCCAATTTATATTACTTTGATTTGCTCACTGGTAAAGCTTGCCAGTGTGTTCGTGCAGCGTTACAATTTTTCTACGCTTCCTCTGAGTAACGTCCATCGCAGACAATGGTCGTAGGACAACTAATCGACAGTCGAGACAATAGTCTCTGGGCGTTATAAAAATCTGATGCAATCACGGATGACGCAATATTTTTCGAGGCCAAATAAATTTCATTACAGCCCCCCTCCCCGAAAACAGATTTATATTAAAGCACACCACTGCAAATGACCTAATCTGGGTGAAAAAATAGAAATAGGTTACGCCCTGTCGCTCCAATAGGTCTAAAACTTACCGTATGGTAAAAGAAAGGAAACTAAAGCAGTTCTTTCAATTAATTTGCTCAAGGGTGTATATGTCCTATAGACCAAAATTGGTCACCTATGACCGCAAAGACCAGGATGACTCTGAGAATTTACTCCCACCAGATGCAGAAATCTCAGTGTAGCGTGGATAGACAAAAAAGACTTGTAACAACATCCAACATTCATGAATCACCAAGGCCATTTAAGTATCCAAAACCTCATCACCAATTCTGAAATTATTACCATATGATATATAATTCTCGAAGACAGTTCTGTTAGACTCGCATTCTGATGGCGCTCCTAAGTGTAGACGTGAAAATTAAATACGAATTTTTTCAAGGAGTCACTTTATCGCCTCTTCTGGCTTGAGTTCCTTTATCGAAATTTTTAAAACATATAGGATATGGATATGAGGTAAAAAAAATACAAGGAAAAACTATTTATTTTTCGTAGGGATGACTTGAAATTCTATGCAAGAAATGATGACGAATTGGAAGGTCTTTTAAAGACGGTGAAAAAATGTTAATTTTGTTCTTTCAAAAATATCTGCACGCTCCTAAAGTATTTCTTACAGTTACCAATATCACATTTTTAAAAACACTTCTTTCGGATTACACTTTATCTTTCGATGTCCTGTTATTACCTGGATGTAAAAAACTTACCTATTTCCCTACCTGAAGATGATCGTATGAAACAATTGAAAGCTAGTAGTAAAAAAAGACCTGATAAAACCGGAATTTATAAACAAGGATCATACCATTCATTAACGGATTCGAGGTTAATGTATTTTATTATTAAAAATTGTTTGCGAGAGTGATTCTTGCCATTTATATCATTAACTTCATTATCTGCTTTTCGTATGAATGATTCGCGTAATATAAATTGAACCTGCACCACATAATTGATATATATATATATATATATATATATATATATATATATATATATATTGTCATCCATAGACAGACTATTTCGATGTATCACAGCTCATCAGTGTGGATAGATGTCCGATTGCCTCTAGCTAGAATCGAAACCCGACTGAATTGGCGTCAGTTGGGTTCTACCACTTAAGCCGTTATATATATATATATATATATATATATATATATATATATATATATATATATATATATATATATATATATATATATATATTCCAATAAGTTTGGCTAAATAATTTAGACATATCCTGTCGATATGTTTCGACGTGATCCTTTCAAGTTTAAATTTTTTTGGTTGATTTAGAAAATTGAGTAAGAAACTACCAAAATCTTTTTTCAAATACTCTTTATTTTCCCCAAGTACTTTCAATCACCATCTGACATCATCTTCACGGGGTTAATATATATATATATATATATATATATATATATATATATATATATGAGATAATCCTAAGGAGCAGGTAGACCTACCTAGTTTTCACCGAAACGGATCTTCCCTGAAGATCCGTTTAGTTGAATCCTAGGTTTACCTGCCTCATGAGGATAATCTTAGGTTTTGCTATACTTAATGTATTGAGCCCTTTACGTAATTGTCTTTCTACTCGTTCTTTTTTTCTATGGACTTGGAACTTGAACTCTGGACGATTGTTTTCGCCTTGTGTTAATGCTCTTGGTTCTTTTTTTTTTCCTTCCCCATTTTTCCTCGGGTAACGATTTGTTCTACAGCAAGTTGAGCTATCCGAGGTTTTTCCAAAGGAGTACCACCATTAATACATACATATATATATATATATATATATATATATATATATATATGTATATATATATATATATATATATATATATATATATATATATATATATATATATATATATACTCGCGTGCGTGTATGTGAGTATGTCTGTAATTTTACACTCTCTAATATCCTATTCTCCCAATTTTTATTGAGTGCCGGCAATTATTAATTATTCTAGGGGCCATTTTCATCGCATGCCTGCGGTTTTCTAACGAAATTTTGCGACAGGTCGTACTACGAGAAATCCAATAAAATAAAAGTAAACAGCGTCCAAAGATCAAATACATTTGACAATATAAAGAAATTCAGTTAATGTCCTATTTATTGCCATTCCGTTCACGGAATATTCAGCTGCATTTGACTAATCATAAACCCTGTGGTTAGATTATATTTGCAGTGTGTGTTTGCGCTATTGTTCACTTAATACAAGTCCAAAGTAGACCATCACTGAATCTGATTGTTTTACGGAATTTAGGAGCTAGGTGTTGTAACCACTTCAATAATGATGTTTAGAGATGATGATTGTAAAAACGTCCGGTCCCGCTAGCGAATGCTGAGATTAAGACAGATCCAAAGGGCAGTTAGAATAAATAACTTGCTGAGTTTAACGCCTATCCTGACGTCATCGCGCTGCCCCAACTTTTCAGCGGTCAGTCTCATATAATAGATGTGTAACGACCAAGTCAGTAGACACTGACAACAGGTATCATACCCTGACAACTAATTAAGGGGACTTCCGAAGAAACAGGAAACCAATTTCATTTTCTGGTTTTAGAAATAGTCTTTTTAAGAAAGAAACCATTTAACAAGGGTCTTCACACAAATACTGATAGAAGAGAAAGTACTGGAAAACCAAAGGCGAGGACGTAAATTAAAAACTCCAAAATATCTGTTTGATATCACAAAGTGAGTGAGTTATCGCCCTTCGACCGCAACCAAAACAAACTTTGATTTGCAATTATTTATTTTGTAATTTTGAAAAGTCATGAATTACTAAAGAAAATAAACTACCTTAGAAGGTGGGTATGTTCTAAGAAAATCAATAATATTGATTATGATGATCATTATAAGGACTTCCGGTATAAGTAGGGAATGCTGGGATCAAGACGGATCCAGAGGGCAGTTTGAATTAATATGTTTTTGAGGTTACCACGTCGTGCCATCTTTGTTTTGCTCCGATTTAACAATAATCTTTCCACTGTAATAGGAATATTACTAATAATATAAACTTTAAAAATAATCTTTCCACCGTAATAATAATAATAATTTAATAATAAAATACTCTAATAATAATACTCTATCCACCGTAATGATAATAGTAATAATTTTGATAATAATAAACTTTCATAATAAGAATATTTCAACCGTAATAATAATAAACTTTAATAATGATATTTCTACCGTAATAATAATGATAATAATAATCTTTAAGAATAATATTCTCTCCACCGTAAAAGTAAGAAGAATAATGATAATAACCTTAATAAAAATAATCTTAATAATAATCTCTAATTATAATAATCTAAATAATAATAATCTTTAATAAGAATAACCTTTCCATTGTAATAATAAAAATAATCGTAATAATAATATTGTGACCAAGTAAATGGTTAAAGAAACAGTAAAACAAGTGTTGCAGGTATATCATATATTAAACAGTAAGCACAACAGGAGAGTATTACACGACTAGTGAGTGTGTGTCGGTTGACACAGTGTTCAATCTATTCGACCGTTCCCCCCAAGGCCTTCTCTCCTACTAATCTTATAGTAGGAGGAAGAGTCCAACATAGACACTTTAGAGGGAGGACACAACGTTTCCCACCCCACTTTTCAGACTGACTCCGTATGGAGTCTTTTTTAATAATTACCACACAATAAAAAATGGATATCCTAGTGATACTCTTCATAATGTCATGCGCTATAAGATTATTAATTTTCGGAAGGATAAACAATATGTAGTCCAGAAATGTCCTATTTACCTGCGGCTTCCTTTTATTGGTTCGCGGAGCCAGCTTCTGGCGAAGCGGATCTCGTCTGCTGTCCAACTGTGTTATTTTTCAGCTCAACTAAGAATTCATTTTGCGACTCGTTCTGCCTTTCCCTCTGTGCGTAAGGACCCTCTTCCTTCCCCATCATGTCTCCTCGGTGATCTATTCATTCAAATGTGGTTGTGGTAGCAACTACATAGGAAGAACGACCCAGCGTTTGGATTGTAGGATTAGGCAGCATGTCCCATTACGAGTTCTTAATCCGGATGCCCGTAAGAGCCAGCTGGCGATTACTTCCGGGTCAGCCATTACTGAGCATCTCATAAATAGCAGGGATACTTTATATTCAACCAAATAAACCCTTTTAGACAAAAGAAAAAAATCAGAAATAACCACTTGAAAAAAGCTATATACAGGAATTATATTCACAATTATTTTTTTTTGCTTTACCTGTTAACGACAGTCGCTTTTAATTAGGGCCTCTATTCATTATTCCTAAAAAATGAAAAATTGGTAAGTTTAATGGTAAATTATAATTCCCATTAATCCAATACGTATATATATATTGTGCTTTTCTGGTAATTCAAAGTTTATAAGTGACGAGTTGTTTTTTTGTTTTTTTACTCATTCTTTTCTTTTTTGTGTAGATATGGTATGAATTGAAATATGTTCAATATCTTTTTTCTTTTCGGGTTAATTTCTAAAGGTTCCGTAAATTTCCATTTTCTTTTGGGCCTTCTGAGCTCTGGCACTGATTGCGGTATTGGAACCTCGAACGTGTCAAAGACGACGTCCATAGTGCTATCTTCTATGGGATCCGTGTCGACTAAGCTTTCATACCGTTTTCTAATTTGGTTTAAAGCGCTTTTTAAGCACTTTATTCCTATTTCCCGATTTCGTTTCACTCTGAAGGAATTTGTCAAATGCCGATTTTATTTTCCTGGCAAACATGACCTCTCCTGGCGTCTTGGCAGATGGATCACTGCTATTAGGAGTTACACTGCAAAAACTGTTGTATAGCCGTATCGGTGGGAGTGCCTCTCGCCTTCCTCAGTGCTCAATTGAAATTATCCACAAAACGCTCAGCCTGTCCATTACTTCTTGGCTTATATGGTGCCGTGGTAATATGTTCGATCAGGAATGACTGACAAAATTCCTTATTCACCGGATGTGAACTATGTGGCATTGTCTGTTACGATACAGTCAACAAACTCTGAAACGGGAAAATAGCTCGTGCAAAAACTTTACTGTCACCTCCGCGGTCGGCTTCTTACATTTCAATATTTCTGGCCACTTGGAATAACTGTCAACAACTGCAAGGTAGTAAAAAGTATCAAGTGGGCCAGCAAAATCAATGTGTATCCGCATCTGTGCATTATGGGAACGTTGTAATAATGGGCAAGACCTAAAAAAACTTTGAAGAGCCGACACATTTTCTGGTGCTGGCATATTCTTTATCGCCGTTGCCCTATCTTCCGACTTTGTCAATTATTTCCCCAAGTGCTTAATTCTCCCAAAGAAAAAAAAAATCACATTTTCCGTCTTTTAATTTAAACCCGTAATCCTAGATTCTCATGAAAACCTGCCAGACGTGCGATTTGTGTTCCTCGATGCTCTCGCTTTTCATTAGGACGTCATCGAGATAGGCCACCACAAAATCCAGAACATTTATCATCGTGTCCATGACCTGTTGAGAAATGGAAAGGGCCGGCCTTACCCCTGAACGGGAGTCTTAAAAAATTGTATAAAACCTTGTGGGTGTTTATGTAAAGGAACTTCGAGCATTCCTCGTCCACATTGTACATATGCATCACTTAAATCAAGCTTCGAAAAATATTTTCCTCCACTGAGCTTAGCGAATATCTCCTCTGGACTTGGAAGGGGATAATGGTGAACCATTTGGGTGCTGTTCAGCCGTGTAGAAAAGTCAGCACATACACGAATTTCTTTGCTCTTTTTTTAAATATAAACTGGGAGATGGCCCTTCACTATATTCAACCTTTGCCAGAACACCAATCTCCTCAAGTCTATTCAACTCCTCGTCAATTTGATTTAACGAGGCAAATGGAACGTTACATTTTTTTTTTCATTAAGAACTAGGTTTACGTCTAGCTTTAATTCAAACTTAGATATTTTTGTGCATTTTCCTAGTCCTCCACTGAAAACGTCGGGAATTTTTAGCCATAGATTTTTGCTAAATATTTGCACTTCAATATATTTCCTGATGTCACGACTTCCTGGTTAATCAGACTTGATAATTTTTACAAAACTGTTTTTTGTCTTGTTCATAATCCTGACGTGAGAACTATTGTGTCCCAATTTATAGCAATTTAAAACATTTTTTATCTTTAAAAGGATAATGTCTATACCAGTGTAATTAACCACCCCTAAAACATGGTCTTGATGGCAAAGTAATTTTATTATTTTTTGGTTGAACCTTTTAAATTCGAACTCTGTTCGATATTTTTCGAATTCTCTCTGACGCTCGGGAAACGTTGGCAATCTTCGGCAACTTGCTGTAAATAACTTCGGGCTCGTTTTCAAGCTTGTTGAGTAACCTCCGACGTATTTCGGCGTCTTTCGCTGAAATCAAACCCTGGGAGAAGATCAGGCATTTAAAATTATTGGCGCTTACCTCTGCCAATTTGAAATCATCGCAGTGTTTATTGACTACACTCGCGAAAGTAGTATAATCTTCGTCTTTATTACGGGTGAGATTCATGCATTTCCAGGTATTTACTTGGCCCCCCACTGAGTCAGGTTGTGATACAAGGTCGGTTTTTAACGTGGGGACCCGAGTGTTTTCACCCGGGCCGCTGGTCCTGGCTGGTCATAGCTTGTCCAATCTGGTCAGAGCTGGTCTAAGCTAGTCATAGCTGGTTTTAGCTTGTCCTAGCTGGTCTAAGCTAATCTTAGCTAGTCTTAGCTTGTCCAAGCTGGTCTAAGCTACTCATAGCTGGCCCAGGCCGGAGCCGGTCTAAGCTAGTCGTAGCCATGATACCACCAGCGCAGGGACGAATCCCTACACCAGGCAAGTATCGAGTGAAGCTCTCAGCCAGAAGGCCGACGAAGCGAGCGATCTGCGAACAAGTCAGTAAAAGAACTGTACAAATCAAACAGATTCATTGTTTTCGCTGATAGGGTAAAATAAAAATTTACCCCCTCTCCTGCTTTTAAATTTTTCAGTAAAAGACCCGTACAAGTCAAACAGACTTATTGTTGGTTAGTAGGCTAAAGAGAAAAAAATCACCCCTATCATTTTTAAATTTTACGTACAACCGCAGAAAGATGAACGAATTTAAAAGTGCAATGCTGGAGTTGATAAATTTCCAACGAGAACAAGCAAAATACCAGAAGAAATTTGAGGAATTGCAGCTAGAAATTCTGGTTAGACAACAGAAACTGGAAGAAATGATACTTCAAACACAGAATGATCAAAGGCACTTGTATAATATATCCATCAAAAGCAAAAATCAGGACAGCGAAAATGCATTCTCTCAAAATGCTATAATGGAGTGCTATTGAAAAATTCACTTTTGCACCTGAAGAAGAAATTAATTTAATAATAATAATAATAATAATAATAATAATGATAATTTTTCTACCGTTATAATATTAAATATAATAATCTTTAATAATAATAATCTTTCCATCTTAATAATTATAATTTTAATAATAATAATAATCTTTAATAATGATAATCTTAATAATAATAATCTTTAATAATAATAATATTTTTCTACCGTTATAATATTAATTATAATAATCTTTAAGAATAATAATGTTTTCACCGTAAGTCCAATGCAAATGTAAAAACTGCTGATTATGAGGATATACTTGATGTGCGGGTGGTGTAATGGCTAGAGACTCGTAAAACTCCATCTTATTATTATTGAACATCCTATGGAGAATAGAAACTCCAAAGAAGCCTAGAATTACAATCGAAACGAGGCAGCAGAAATGACTAAGATGTTGGAATCTTTGGGTACCCTGGTTTACTAGTGAGCCAACCAAAATGAGCTGACTCATTTTATAGTTCACCATTAGAATGGTTAACCAATCAGAAGGCTCAAAATATTCAGTACGGCGTGTATAAAGGCAGCCATGTTTTTTTCCGGAATATTCACTGCCAGCCTTTGATATCGAAGACTGAAGAATTACGGAACAGCTGCTGGTGGTATTGACGATATAGTCAGATTCAGTAGAGTGTCTGACTCGTGAGTGTTAATCTTTAACGTTGTTTCATTGAACAGATTACGTACTGTGCTGGATTCTATATTCATATACTATGCTGAATATGGTCAACATAAGATACCTAATGAGGAAAGAGGACCTGGAAAATCTAATACTCACGAGGCATATTCTAAGCAAGAGAAGCAGGTCAAAACAAGAATAACCTAGTTAAAGAGATTGCGTCTGTGGGTGACAAGAAGAAGAATTAGTATAGTAATGGGTTAAATAAGAAATTGTGGAGCGTCATGATCGCCTACTTTCGGAAAGGACTTAGCACAAGGAAGAAGAAGAAACTGCGTCCGACTTAACAATTTCGAGAGAATGGATTGCAAGTGAAGGAAAATTAACGGTGGATAAGTGTTATGGTGGAACACACCTAGTCTATAGATAATAGACTCACCCACCTAATATAAGTAGGAGTCAGTGAGGGTTGACTGGGAGTCGAATACGAAAGTAGTCAGCTACCACAACTAGATTACTCTGCGTAATACTTATTATAACAAGTTCCTAGTGGAGTAATGGATAGCGGCTCGGATTGAGGAATTGGTAGAGCCGAGTTCGAATTCCAGTCGAGCTAATACCCTTGGGAAATGTATGAATCCTCTTCTTCTCCCCTCTCCAAGTTCTCAAGGACACATGGAACAGTGGATAAAGGCGTTGGTTAGATCCAGTGACAGGATCCAAAGAGTGTGAATTCAATACAGGGTTAAGGCAGTGCAGAACTTTCAGAGGGAAATTAACAGGAGATAACTGATAACTGACATCCATTAGACAGGGCACGTGGAACTAGAACCGTCTACCCCAGTGAGCGAAATAAAGGGTTCAGTTCGACATCCAACCACCTGAAGAAGGCCGGAGCGTTCAACGACCGAAATGTTGTAATAAATATGGCGACAAAGATGAGGACAATAGTCCGAATAATGTAAATAGTGTACATAATACCTCATCTCAGAAATATAGACGGGTAAATAGCATGACAGACCGAGTTTTATAGCTTTGAATGGCAACTGGTCTACCACAGGGGGAAAAATCTGCCTCGTCAGTCATGTATCGAAAGATACATGATCGTCTACGCGTGTATGACGCATCGCACATAACTGAAGACACAGTAAGGGACAGGAAGTTGTGGAGATCCATATTTGTCTACATCCTAAAATAACATAGCATATGAAAGAATAAAATATGTGGAAAATTTATGAACTGTTGTTTTATTACAAACGTTTGTTACGATCGTAGTCCTTGGAAGAATCTACTTGAGTGGAACTTACATCTCACCAAAGAAATACGAAGGAAATATGGATACTTCGCGACAATGTGCGTGGCTTGGTGAGTCTTAGCCGTGAAGGTAAGAATCTGTAGATCAGAGGATTGTAGTTCCTCCGTAAACTTTCCATCGAAATAGCGCTAGCGAGAGGTCTGCTGCATTTCGTGTGTGAGAAAGGGTTCGGGGGAGGAATCAGTTCATCACCTATAAGGACGCGGGGATGCTTTTGGACTCTATCGAGACTGGAATCTAAATACTGCGCTGCTTCGCTCATCCGTCGTTCACTGCAAATGTGATGACATCCAAGGTCGGATGTGTCTGCATGTGCACCCTATTCGCGATGTTCACAGACTTGTCTCCTTAGACGTGATCGTATTCAACAAATAATAACGACAGATAGCTTTTCAAGACTCTCTGGTTGGAAAATAGCAGCAATACGAATTCTCATTTAGGCGTCGATGTTTTCCTTCAGATGAACTGCTATCTCTTTAATTTCCGGCCACGGAAAAGGGCTCTTACATCCGCTGACCTTCAAGGCGACTGCTGTCTTCTGACTGCTCGTCCTTTCCTCTTCTCTGAGTGCCGGTCCCTTCCTCACAGACTTACTTACTGACTTCCTGTCCCGCCTCTCTCTCTCTCTCTCTCTCTGTTTATATGGATACTTACTGTGACCCGACAACTCCTATCCATCCCTTTGTGTTCCGGAGCAAGAGACCATCCATTCGGCTTTTTAGGTGTTCAGCTTCTTCAAAGGACTTCTTTTTATGATTATCTAAAATTATTGACAAAATTTTATGTTTGCCAATTCAAAGGCGGCTGGAGACAGAAATCCTGAAAACTCTGACACTTAAGTTGACTCAAAGGTGGATTGGAGACGAATTAAATGGACTAAAAGGAGTTTTATCTACTAATCTTCTAGGGATATGTGAGAAATCGTAATGTTACACGATATATGGCAGCTGTATTCGATTTTGATCATGATCTGGCTTTTGAAAAAATTAGAATGAGTGGTCAGGTACTTACTGGAACGGTAAAGGGAGCCGGCCCTTTTTCTAGCTTCTTTAGCAATGTGTCGTATGTACGAGTTTCACTAGATTGTGTTTAAGCTACAATAGTCACAGAGCCTCGCTGAGCGAACATTCGCTCATCGTCATTGGAGATAGATCTCGGTTCGATCGGCTATAACATTAATGATGTGAATATTTACTCTGCTTCTCTATATCTAGGCGTTATTATATTCATAATTTGGTTTTGCAAGACGCATACAGCAATTTTTGTACAAACGAAAGCAACAAGAAAGGTCTCACTGTTGGGGCCAGAAATAAAGACACAAACAGAAGAATTGAGTTAACAAATATATTAACAGAGAAACAGTAATACAATCATATACAAAAGAGCAAGAATGTTAAGTCCAACTGTCAGAACTGACTGCTGGAAAACTACCTTTCCAAAAAGCAATACCTTCTTTTATTTATAACTTGGGAGAATCCGTCTATGTATGGGTAATTCCCCATAACACTCACCATCAATTGTATTTTGCTTAAAAAAATGGACTCCTTATGGCTCATTTAATATTGAAATGTAATTTTCTTGAGTTTTGAAGTAATAGAAATTATAATATGTTATTCTGCTTTCACAATTGAATACATGGTAGATGATACTCAGCTTTTGTTCATAATATATTGTTGGCAATTTTACTATATAAAACTATATAGAAATGTATCGCTGGTATTTTTACTATAAAATTATATTTCTATACATTCATAGTGTTTTGTTTTGTTTAGGGGTTCACTATTTGCCCATAGCTGGGATCCTAACAGGTGCTACCACACCGGGTCAGGGTGGACCAGGGAACAACGGCAATTAAGAGGTGGTTCCGCACTCGGGAAAGACTCTAATTTCCCGATCAGAGGCCTTGCTGTCAGATGTAGTTTATCTTCATACCAAGGCCTATCCATCAATTGGAAGAAGACAAAATATATGGTCGTTAGCTCGAGAGACAGGCTCAGAAGCGGGCTACGAACTATGGACGTCAGAATGAAGCAGGTGCACAGAAGAAGTACAGTACTATTTTGGCAATTAGGTCTCACTCTTTCACTGTTGAACTAGATGTAACTGTTCTTTTAAAAGAGTTTCTTTCCTCGCACTGTGGAAGTTTTTTGTTGGGGTGGGTTCTTGCTTCTCTGACACCTAAAAATCGCAAACATTTGAAGGTCAATAAGGACAAAAGTAATGAATTACCTACTTAAAGATATTGTGTAAGCAGGACAGGAAGTGGGAGGGATAAAAAGGGGACGATATATTTTTTTACTCATGTTCCAAGCCAAGCCAGAGAGCTACTCAATGTAGACGGTTCCTGTGTAGTGTTGTATGAGTGTAAGAATAAAAGTTATTGGAGCCTCTTCTGGAAAGATAACGGCTAACTCTAGACTTGATAGGTCAAGATTTTCTTAGTAAATAAGATTTCAGAGTTCAGTCAGAGACATTAAAATTAATAATATACAAGTAAACTTGACGAGGAACCGAAAACCCGATCCTAGACAGAAAACATAGAATAAACCACTAAACCTGTTCTAAAGACAAGGGATCAGTGTGACTCGTATCTACTCATATTGGGAGGGAATACAAATAAAATAATTAGTGAATAAAATTTCCGAGTTCTGACGGAGAACTTTAGAAGTATAGAGATGTAGCAGAAATTATACGGAACCAGAAATGCTTTTCTAAATAGGACAGAAGGGAGAAATCTCTAGTCCTGTTAAAAAGACCGCGAAGTGGTATGAACCGGATGATAGACGCAACTATCTACTACTATTGGGAGGGAATAAAAAAAAATCAATTACATAGTAAAATTTCAAAGTTCAAAGCGGACGTTACAAGGAAAGAGTTGAAGTCGATTTTAGAAGGAATCGGAACGCCAATCCTAAACAGGGAACAGGGGATGAGAGTCTACTTCTGTCCAAAAGACCACAGAGGAGGGTGAACTGGACGATAAATGAACCTATCTACTCCTATTAAGAAAAGAAAAGGTAATTCCATAGTTTTAAAAAAGTTCAGAGTTTTAGGCAGTGAATTTAGAAGTATGGAGTTGAAGTAGACGTTAGGAGGAATTGGAAAACAGATCCTAAACAGGGAACAGGAGATAAGAGTCTACTCCTGTCCAAAAGACCACAGAGGAGTGTGAACTGGACGATAGGTGAACCTATCTACTGCTATTGAGAAAAGAAAAAGGTCATTCAATAGTAAACAAAAGGTCAATGTTTTATCGGCTTATAGAGTTGAATTAGATTTTAGAACGAATCGGAAAGCCAATCCTAAACAGGGAGCAGGGGATATGAGTCTACTCCTGTTCAAAAGACTACAGAGGGGGGGGGGGGTGAACAGGACAACACATGGACCTATCTAGTGTTATAGAGAAAAGAAAAGGTCATTCAATAGTAAACAAAAGGTCAATGTTTTAGGCGAAGACGTTAGATGTAGAGAGCTATAGTAGATTTTAGAAGGAATCTGAAAGCCAATCCTAAATAGGAAAGTGGGGATAAAAGTCTACTCCTGTTCAAAAGACCACACAGGAGGGTGAACTGGACGACAGGTAAACCTATCTACTCCTACTGCAAAAAGAAAAGGTCATTCAATAGTAAATAAAAGTTCAGAGTCCACTCGAGGAGATGGTAGAAGTATAGAGCTGGAGTAGATTTTAGAAGGAACCTGAAATCCAATCCTAAACTGGGAACATGGGATAAGAGTCTGCTCCTGTTTAAAAAAAACCGCGATGAGGTGTGAACCGGATGGTAAGCGAAACTATCTTCTCCTATTCGCAGGGAATTTTAAAAAATCAATTAGATAAGAAAATTTCAAAGTTCAGAGGGAGACTTTAGAAGTATAGAGTTGAAGTAGATTTTAGAACAGCGGATAAGAATCTACTCCTGTTCAAAAGACCACAGAGGAGGGTGAACCGGGCGAATGTAGAAGTATAGAGTTGAAGTAGACTTTAGAAGGAATCGGTGAGCAAATCCTAAACAGGGAACAGGGGATAAGAGTTTACACCTGTTCAAAAGTCCACAGAGGAGGGTGAACCGGGCAATAGGTGAATCTATCTACTCCTATTAAGAAAAGAAAAGGTCATTCAATAGTAAATAAAAGTTCAGACTTTCATCGGCGAATTTAGAACTATAGAGTTGAAGTAGACTTTAGAATGAATCGGAAAGAGGATAAGAGTCTACTCCTGTTCAAAAAACTGGAGAGGGGTGTGAACCAGATGATAGGCGAAACTATCTACTCCTATTCGCAGGAAATTTAAAAAAATCAATTAGATAAGAACATTTCAAAGGTCAGAGGGAGACTTTAGAAGTATAGATTTGAAGTAGATTTTAGAGGGAAACCGAAACGCAATCCTAAACAAGAAACAAAGTATAACCATCTGTTGTTCAAACCGTCGCGGAGAGGTGAATCTATCTACTCCTATTGGGATAGGAAATAATAGTTATTTAATAAAGCTTCAGCGTTCTGACAGAGACATTATAAGTATAGAGATGAAGTAGATTTTAGAAGACACTGCAAAACCAATCCTTAACAGGAGACAAGGGATAAACCTCTACTCGTTTTCGTAATACTTATGGCTACAAACGATAGAGATCTGAGTGTTCACGACGCATAGAAGAAAAAAAATATTCCAATTCTGAAAGAGTTTAATAACGATAACTTAACTAGGTTGACGTGATTTCGGAGATGGCTAAAGGGAAAGAATTTCCTAAAAGGAACAAAAAATCTGGAAGATCTAAGACATCTCGCAAAGTTTTTGCCTTTCGTAAAAGTGAAAGTGAAAGTGAAAAGGAAAAGCCACACGTGTACTTTTTCTTTGGTGAAACTTTTGCTCGTCAGTCTTCCTTTACTGCTCTCCTATTTTCTGTGATGTCCAACTCGTCAGTCTGATGTCGGAGGTGCGTCTGTGAAAAGCAATTTCTTCGGCGACGATTCATGCTGGGAACGGCAGAAGCTATTTTTAGAAGCCTGACAAATCTTAATTCGACAGCTTCGATTACGAGAGAGAGAGAGAGATAGAGAGAGAGAGAGAGAGAGAGAGAGAAATAGAGATAGAAAGAATGTTGGAAAGATGTTGAGAAACAGCTGGAGAGGAAGACTGAGAGAAAGAGTAAAATAGAGAAAGGAAGAAAGAGAGACGGGTACGGAGGGAGAAACGGTTAATCTGTTACCGAATCGAAATGGAAAGATTAGGCGTATATATAAATATATAGCCTGTCAGGTGACAAGAAATTTACGACAGAAAGGTGAGAAAGAAAAAGTACAGACACACACACACAAATATATATATATATATATATATATATATATATATATATATATATATATATATATATATATATATATATATATATATATATATATATATGAATTTGATTAAAAAGAACCGACAAAGTCTGTCTGTTTAATTTTTATTATATTTTCCAGTTTCCAGATAAGGTGTTGAGTATTACCCTTGATGTTTGTGGATAGACTATCGACATAAAACAAATATTAGTGGATAACACCAAAATACTCTACAGCACCCAATGCAAAGAAAAAAAATCAAAACCCGAGAAGATATTATGTTACGAAAGAAAGACCTTATCTTATATATAAAGTACGGTGTATGTGTGTTTGTGCGTGTGTGTGTGCCCAAGCAACTCCTCATCCACTGGTCCGATTTTAATGATTCATAGCTCATTCAAAACCCCTAGAAAAGTTAGGAACAGGCTAGGATTTTCGTTGAGCTCAGATTCAGGGTTGCCAGATTATGCGGGGCCAAAAATATATATTAATATATTATAGTAGCCATTATTGTTGCTTCCATTGTTCAGGGAGAGTAACACTTATTTTCTTTTTATATACAAAATTGAAGCTAGCTTAAAATTTTAAGCTATCTAAGATTTTAAGCTAGCTCAAAAGCTGCTCTATCGGGCGCCATTTAAGCTTGCTCCTGTTGAGGACTCTTGCTTTGGCCATCATTATAATAACTTGGGAGGAGTAGATGCGATAGGCATCAATAAATTACAGAAGAACTCAAAATTGATCGCTGCATGTAAATATTGAATTAATTTTTATGCTCATCTTTGCCAGATTATAAATATATATTAATACATTATACTAGCCATTATCGTTGCTCTCATGGTTCAAGGGGAGTAACTTTATTTTCCTTTTGTATTCAAAATTGCAGCTATCTTAAAATTTTAAGCAAGCTAAAATTTTAAGCTATCTTAAAAGCCATCCTATTGGGTGGCATTTAAGCTACCTTCTGTGGAGGACACTTGGTTTGGCTATCATCACAATAGCTAGGGAAGACTAGCTTCGATATACATTATTAAACTACAGAAGAACTCAAAAGTGATCGCTGCATTTAAGTATTGAATTAATATGATAATTCTTCTGCTGCCACTTAATTTAAAGGCGATTTGATGTACGTAGGTCCTACTTTTCTATACAAACAATTATTTTTATTTCATGGCTGACAGAAGAGGGGGAATTTATAAGATTAAATTAATATAGTGTAAAGATGGGAAAATAGAAATTAGTTATACGTTCAACATTTGAAGAGTAAGAGAAACATAATAGCGAATTAGGTAAAACCTATATTAAGGAATCTTTATGAATAAATGCAAAATTGTAGCTCAATTCTTCCACGAATTTTGTGATTAAAACCCCCCAGCTCTACTTTATAGAAGTTTAAAGGCTGAAAGCTCAATATCTGTATTATATATTATCTACTTCTAGGCAATATCACTCTTCAGGTTTAACTAATTTGCATATTGATTTTTAAAAAGGTTTATTTCATTAATTAACTGTCCTTCATTACTGTTCTTTTATTCGCGTATTGTTTTGACTTTTATATCAAAAATAGTTCTGTTTAGGAATATCGTCTTATATAGTGCAGAAAAGTGTTTGAAATTTGCATTTTACTTGGTCTTCAACAAGTTGGTATCTATTTGTAAAACTTCCTTAACTATAAGAAGCCAATTTATGAATGAAATGTTCATTTAAAATTTCAGTATTGAATTAATGTTTAAGCATACATTTAAAAAGTTCTACGATAATTCATCTGCTGCCACTTAAATTAAAGATGATTTGATGTACGTAGGTCCTTATTTTCCGTACAAACAATTATTTTTATTTCATGGTGAAAGAACAGGGGACACTTTATAAGATTAAATTAATATAGTGTAAAGATGGGAAAATAGAAATTAGAATT
The DNA here is from genome assembly GCA_964036315.1 of Acanthosepion esculentum. Lineage (NCBI taxonomy): Eukaryota > Metazoa > Mollusca > Cephalopoda > Sepiida > Sepiidae > Acanthosepion > Acanthosepion esculentum. The sequence continues at coordinate 130,736,197 of OZ038479.1, forward strand.
AGTTTCACATTCAACATTTGAAGAGTAAGAAAAACATAATAGATAAGTAATATTATGGAATCTATATGAATAAATACGAAATTTGAGCGCAATTCTCCCATGAATTCCCCAGCTCTAGTTTATAGAAGTTTACACGCGGCATTTACTATGTATCCCCACAAGGACGAGATGTGACACAAGGTTTATTTTTAGGTGGGGACCCGAGCGCGTACGCCTGAAACAGGAACAAAAATTCCCCTCAGCCCCAGCAACCATCGGTTGCGCTGGCCTCAGTGCGAGCACCGATTCCTCCCTCTTGTGCAATGGGAGGGCGCGGACTCGAGAAACTGTTCCCCAGCGCTGGGCACCTCTTCGGTATTATTTTCCTCAGTTGCCTCTCTGTCCTTTGACAAAGAAGCCCCTGAGAGCACTCTGTCCAAAGATAGAGACTCAACTGAGAGATGATAAGTAGACGTGTAACGACTCAAAAAAAAGTAATTAAAACGGTATTAACTCCTTCGCCCCACTTGGACGAGATTTGACACAAGGTCTTTTTAGGTGGTAACCGAGCGCGTACGCCCAGGACCAGGACGAAAAAATATATATCTATTTACTTCTAGGCAATGTTACTCTTCAGGTTTAACTAATTTGCATATTGATTTGTAAAAAATTCGTTAATTCACTGTTCTTCATTACTGTTCTTTAGTTCGAGGATTGTTTTGATCTTCATATCAAAAATAGTTCTGTTTAGGAATATCGTCTTATGTAGTGCAGAAAAGTGTTTGAAATTTGCATTTTACTTGACCTCACACAAGTTGGCATCTGTTTGTAAAACTTTCCCCAACTATAACAAGATAATTTATGAATGAAATGATCATTTAAAAATAACAAAAAATGAACTTCGGCCAGTTTATTCACAACTTCGAGTAAAATACTCAACACCTTATGTCAAAATTTGGAAAATACAATTTAAAAAAATAAACAGATAGAACTTGTTGGTTCTTTTAAATCAAACGTGTTTAGAGAAATACTTGCTGCCTAAATATACCATATGCACGCACGCACAAACACACACAGATATATATATATATATATATATATATATATATATAAAAGTGAACATAGAAGTCAACACTTAGACGCGACAGTCTGTTTCATGCTAGATGTAATTGAGCAGTTTATCCCATATATATATATATATATATATATATATATATATATATATATATATATATATATATATATATATTTAGTTTACGAAAAACTAGGTAATCCGTATGGGTAGACCCAATGAGGATAAAATCCAGATAGCTCAATGTAAATCAGACCTAATAATTTAAATAAAAACAGACCAGTTTAAGGTTCTATGTAATAAATTATTTCACCACAGCCCTTTTAAAGGACTGCGGATCACAGACTTTACTTCCAAATGTTGAAACAAAAAATTTTCGTTTCAACATTTGTTTATATTTAATATATATATATATATATATATATATATATATATATATATATATATAGTGTAACCCGGATATAAGTGAGTTGTCGGAACGGGAGAAGAATTATCTTATATCCGGGTTTCTCTTATATCCGGGTTTGGTCTATTATATATACATTAACACAGGCTCTAATTTGGGACCAGAGAAAAATGATCTTATATCTGGGTCTCTTATATCCGGGTTATACTGTATATATATATATATGTATATATATATATATATATATATATATATATATATATATATAGAGAGAGAGAGAGAGAGAGAGAGAGAGAGAGAGAGAGATTATAAGGTGCATTTGAAATAATCATAATTCATCGAGTCACAGAAACCAATGGACGACTATTTCGTCCGATATTTGGGACTCATCAGCATTGCGCATCCATTACCGTGAATCGAACCCGGGCCGTTACGATACAATGCAAGCGTCATATCAACGTGCCTCGGTGATGATGAGGTAACGAATTAGAAACGATATAGCGCCGCTCTCTACCAATTCTGTGGTGCAACTCATCCAAGTTTCCCTAACCCAACGGATTGTGCACCCACGAGTCACGTCTTGTACCCCCCAAGCCGCTCCATCCAGAGCATTAGAAGCCGGTTCACGGATATATATATATATATATATATATATATATATATATATATATATATATATATATATATATATATATATATATATAAATCTGCCCTGAATGCCGGAATTTAAACTAGCTTCTGCGGAGGGACTTTGAATGGGCCTTCATCACAGTAACCAGGGAGGAATAGATAAGATAGGCAACAATAAAATACACAACTCAAAATTGATCGCACATTTAAGTTTTGCATTAATATTTAAACTTACTTTTGAAAAGGTCAACGCTTGTTCTTCTGCCGCCACTTAATTTGAAGACAGTTTGATGTATGTAGGTCCTTACTTTCCATACAAAAACATTATTTTTATTTCATAGGTTACTTTCGTTTGATTTCGCAATTAATGATTCCAAAATGGTATGATATGTTGGGCTACGGCCTATCGGAATAAAGATGACAACACGGAGATTTTTATTTTGAAACACTAATTTGAGAACAGTATTTTTTTCATTTGAACATGAGCTATTCAAAGTTAGAAAGTTGTATCCCTTTAATTGTTTTTTAAGTGTAGAAGTCAAGATTACAGAAACACAAAACAATTGCAGTAAGAAAACTTGAGAATCTAAAACTGCAGGATGTTTTTAATTTACGGAGTGGGCCTGATTCCAAAATGGCATATTAAGTTGGAAAAGTTACACAGTCACATTCTGTTATGGTGAAACACAGATAGTCTGTAAATAATAGACTCGACCAGCTAATATAAGTAGGGGCTCAGTGGGAGTCGAATACGAAAGTAATCAGCTACCACAACTAGATTACTCTGTGTAATACTTATTATAACAAGTTCCTAACGTTTTTGTACGTTGAACCTATTTAGGACCGAATTTACTCCAAATACAGTTTCCACTGAGGAAATAACTATATAACACATTCGCATTTATTACATATATATATATATATATATATATATATATATATATATATATATCAAAATCAAAGAACCGATACTCATCAAAATTTATTACGAATATAGCAACAACATATCGAAATGCATATAACGTTGATATACTGATCACATGTTATATATCTATCAATTCCAAACGATTGTTTTGTAAAAAGATCAATAACTACAACGAATAATCTTCTAAAATTATAAAATGAGTAGAACAGGGAGCGGTCGCGCGTGTTTTT
>OZ038479.1:130746938-130749438 GCA_964036315.1 Acanthosepion esculentum
TATATATATATAAATATATATATATATATATATATATATATATATCGGGGTTTTTAATTCAGAGTTATGCTTTATGATATAATTATATATATATACATACATACATTCACACACACACACACACACACACACACACATATATATATATATATATATATATATAGGTGTTTTAAATTCAGAGTTATGCTTTATGATATATACATATATATATATAAATATATATATATATATATATATATATGTATATATATATATAAATATATATATATATATATATATATATATATATATATATATATCGGGGTTTTTAATTCAGAGTTATGCTTTATGATATAATTATATATATATACATACATACATACATACACACACACACACACACACACACACACACACACACACATATATATATATATATATATATATATATAGGTGTTTTAAATTCAGAGTTATGCTTTATGATATATACATATATATATATATAAATATATATATATATATATATATGTATATATATATATATATATATATATATATATATATATATATGTATATATATATAAATATATATATATATATATATGTATATATATATTTATATATATATATATATATATATATATATATATATATATATGTATATATATATAAATATATATATATATATATATATATATATATATATATATATATATATATATATATATATATGTATATATATATATATATATATATCGGGGTTTTTAATTCAGAGTTATGCTTTATTATATAATTATATGTATACACATATGTATAATTATATGTATGCGACTAGTGCTGTTATTTTTCTCGGCTATTTATATATAAGGGTTCAGTGGTGCATTATGGGTAGTCTATTTTGTCGGTTACTTTTACCGGAAGTCGCTTATTTGTTTATTTATTTATGCCAAATTATTTTGCTTGTTTTTTTGTTTGTTTTTTTTAATTTTATTTTTATTTTTTATCATATATATATTTATTTATTTTGATCAGTGTTTTTTGTTAACGTAGTAAAAATTTGTTTATATAGCTTATTGTTGGTAGTCTATTATGGCGGTCATTTACCGGAAGTCGCTTGTTTGCTTATTTATTTGGGTCAAATTGTTTGCTTGTTTTTATTTATTTTCATTTTTATTTTTTATCTTATATATTTGTTTATTTGTCATTGATTAAATCTATTTGTTGAATTTTGGGGTGGGATGTTGTGGTTTGTTCTTACTATTATTTTGGTCGGAACTGTTTTAATTTATCTATTTGGGTTGATTATCTTTATTTGTTTCTTCTAAACGGCTAGTTTATCGTAATCAGTTGTTAGTTTATTTATATATTTGGATGTATTTAGATCATATATATATATATATATATATATATATATATAGGTGCTTTAAATTCAGTTATGCTTTATGATATGCATATATATATATATATATATATATATATATATATATATATATATATATATATATATCTCAACGCTCTTGCACCTTGAGTGATTCTGATTTCAAATATAATACGAAGAAAAAAGAATGGTTGACATGGTTCCGATGAATAACGATATTATTATTATAGTCACACTGTTGTGATCTTCTTATAGTTGATGTTGTAATCGTGGCTTGCCTATGGTACAAGGCCGAATGTCCCCTGGCAACCTGTGAGGATCGAACTCGCTACTCTGTGGCAATTTGCTTGCGAAACATTACTCAACGTCGAGGTGCCTAAATGATTTTCTACGCATAGCTTAGATGTGGCGCAAGGCCGATTGTGTAGCGCACCAACACGCTCCTTGAAATCATAACACAGTCGTGTCCGATCTAACGAGACATGTCTCCTAATCATTATACAACGTATAATTGCCCCCTCTTTATTATTATGTAAACTTTCTCCTTCTCGCTAAAAACCTTTATTGTGACTTTCCTAGCAATAAAAACGGAAGGGTTCATTATATTTCTTGGTCAATAGAGGGAATAAAACGATAAAAGGGGTCTGGGAATATCTGATACTCACAGGGCCCGTCCCTGTGCTTGTACCGGCTTTGACTAGTTTAGACCAGCTATGCCACGTCAAGACCAGCTATGACTAGCTTAGATCAGCTCTGACCAGCTTGGACATGCTATGACCAGCTAAGACCAGAACACTCGGGTCTCTACGTTAAAAACTGACCTTGTGTCACAACCTATCACAGTGCAGGGGTCAAGTATATCTCTACTCACAGGACAGATTAAATGCAAGTGGGATAGACGTAAACAGATGCATAGCGTGGACAAAGTTTAGCAGCAATAACAGAAAGACAAAAACTAATTTAAGATCTACAAAGGAGAGGAAGTCTTGAGGGGACACGTCACAGAAAGAGTTGGCAGGGCATAACGGTTATGCTAACATAGTTACTGGCTCAGAGTGGGGCGAGCAAATTTTGTAGATATATTTGCAGGGCCAAGCAACGCGGACTTCTGAAGCGACGGGATATTACGCTTTATTCCGATTT
>OZ038479.1:130751938-130764438 GCA_964036315.1 Acanthosepion esculentum
TCTATCTATCTATCTATCTATCTATCTATCTCAGTCTCTTCATATCTATCTATCTCAGTCTCTTCATTATCTATCTATCTATCTATCTATCTATCTATCCATCTATCTCAGTCTCTTCATATCTATCTATCTATCTATCTCAGTCTCTTCCTTATCTATCTATCTATATATCTCAGTCTCTTCATATCTCTCTCTCTCTCTCTCTATCTATCTATCTCAGTCTCTTCATTATCTATCTATCTATCTATCTATCTATCTATCTCAGTCTCTTCATATCTATCTATCTCAGTCTCTTCATTATCTATCTATCTATCTATCTATCTATCCATCTATCTCAGTCTCTTCATATCTATCTATCTATCTATCTATCTCAGTCTCTTCCTTATCTATCTATCTATATATCTCAGTCTCTTCATATCTCTCTCTCTCTCTCTCTCTATCTATCTATCTCAGTCTCTTCATTATCTATCTATCTATCTATCTATCTATCTCAGTCTCTTCATATCTATCTATCTCAGTCTCTTCATTATCTATCTATCTATCTATCTATCCATCTATCTCAGTCTCTTCATATCTATCTATCTATCTATCTCAGTCTCTTCCTTATCTATCTATCTATATATCTCAGTCTCTTCATATCTCTCTCTCTCTCTCTCTATCTATCTATCTCAGTCTCTTCATTATCTATCTATCTATCTATCTATCTATCTATCTATCTATCTCAGTCTCTTCATATCTATCTATCTCAGTCTCTTCATTATCTATCTATCTATCTATCTATCTATCTATCTATCTATCTATCTATCTATCCATCTATCTCAGTCTCTTCATATCTATCTATCTATCTATCTATCTCAGTCTCTTCATTATCTATCTATCTATCTATCTATCTATCTATCTATCTATCTATCTATCTATCTCAGTCTCTTCATATCTATCTATCTCAGTCTCTTCATTATCTATCTATCTATCTATCTATCTATCTATCTATCCATCTATCTCAGTCTCTTCATATCTATCTATCTATCTATCTATCTATCTATCTATCTATCTCAGTCTCTTCCTTATCTATCTATCTATATATCTCACTCTCTTCATATCTCTCTCTCTCTCTATCTATCTATCTATCTCAGTCTCTTCATTATCTATCTATCTATCTATCTATCTATCTATCTATCTATCTATCTCAGTCTCTTCATATCTATCTATCTCAGTCTCTTCATTATCTATCTATCTATCTATCTATCTATCTATCTATCTATCTATCTATCTATCTATCCATCTATCTCAGTCTCTTCATATCTATCTATCTATCTATCTCAGTCTCTTCCTTATCTATCTATCTATATATCTCAGTCTCTTCATATCTCTCTCTCTCTCTATCTATCTCAGTCTCTTCATTATCTATCTATCTATCTATCTATCTATCTATCTCAGTCTCTTCATATCTATCTATCTCAGTCTCTTCATTATCTATCTATCTATCTATCTATCTATCTATCTATCTATCTATCTATCCATCTATCTCAGTCTCTTCATATCTATCTATCTATCTATCTATCTCAGTCTCTTCCTTATCTATCTATCTATATATCTCAGTCTCTTCATATCTCTCTCTCTCTCTATCTATCTATCTCAGTCTCTTCATTATCTATCTATCTATCTATCTATCTATCTATCTATCTCAGTCTCTTCATATCTATCTATCTCAGTCTCTTCATTATCTATCTATCTTTCTATCTATCCATCTATCTCAGTCTCTTCATATCTATCTATCTATCTATCTATCTCAGTCTCTTCCTTATCTATCTATCTATATATCTCTGTCTCTTCATATCTCTCTCTCTCTATCTATCTATCTCAGTCTCTTCATTATCTATCTATCTATCTATCTATCTATCTATCTATCTATCCATCTATCTCAGTCTCTTCATATCTATCTATCTATCTATCTCAGTCTCTTCATTATCTATCTATCTATATATCTCAGTCTCTTCATATTTCTCTCTCTCTCTCTATCTATCTATCTCAGTCTCTTCATTATCTATCTATCTATCTATCTATCTATCTATCTATCTATCTATCTATCTATCTCAGTCTCTTCATATCTATCTATCTCAGTCTCTTCATTATCTATCTATCTATCTATCTATCTATCTATCCATCTATCTCAGTCTCTTCATATCTATCTATCTATCTATCTATCTATCTATCTATCTATCTCAGTCTCTTCCTTATCTATCTATCTATATATCTCACTCTCTTCATATCTCTCTCTCTATCTATCTATCTATCTATCTCAGTCTCTTCATTATCTATCTATCTATCTATCTATCTATCTATCTATCTCAGTCTCTTCATATCTATCTCAGTCTCTTCATTATCTATCTATCTATCTATCTATCTATCTATCTATCTATCTATCCATCTATCTCAGTCTCTTCATATCTATATATCTATCTATCTCAGTCTCTTCCTTATCTATCTATCTATATATCTCAGTCTCTTCATATCTCTCTCTCTCTCTATCTATCTCAGTCTCTTCATTATCTATCTATCTATCTATCTATCTATCTATCTATCTCAGTCTCTTCATATCTATCTATCTCAGTCTCTTCATTATCTATCTATCTATCTATCTATCTATCTATCTATCTATCTATCTATCTATCTATCTATCTATCCATCTATCTCAGTCTCTTCATATCTATCTATCTATCTATCTATCTCAGTCTCTTCCTTATCTATCTATCTATATATCTCAGTCTCTTCATATCTCTCTCTCTCTCTATCTATCTATCTCAGTCTCTTCATTATCTATCTATCTATCTATCTATCTATCTATCTATCTATCTATCTCAGTCTCTTCATATCTATCTATCTCAGTCTCTTCATTATCTATCTATCTATCTATCTATCCATCTATCTCAGTCTCTTCATATCTATCTATCTATCTATCTATCTCAGTCTCTTCCTTATCTATCTATCTATATATCTCTGTCTCTTCATATCTCTCTCTCTCTATCTATCTATCTCAGTCTCTTCATTATCTATCTATCTATCTATCTATCTATCTATCTCAGTCTCTTCCTTATCTATCTATCTATCTCAGTCTCTTCCTTATCTATCTATCTATCTATCTAAGTCTCTTCATAGCTACATGTCTATATCTAAACAAACAATTACATAGATTCAGTAAATAATAAAGAAATCAACAAACTAAAAATAAACACATAACAAATCTAAATAGTAATATTAAAAAACAAATAATTAATAATGAATGAACTTTAAACAACCCCTACAAAAGAGCAACAAATTACTACATACGCATCCAGACTTATTCCTACTTACGTGTCTCTAGAATAATTTGAAACATAGCCGTTCGTATAATACTATAGCGATTACTACCCACAATGCACGACTCTTCTGCATATAGTCAAACCAGAATGAAACACACATGGCCGAAGATTGCGTTCAAGCAAGAAACAAACTGTCGCCGCTTGGTAGTGACCATACCTTCCACTCTGATACTGAACACTTTTAACCACAATGGCATAAATCTCTATTTTGTAACTATTTATCCCATATATATATATATATATTTACTAACTACAGTGTATGTAGTGTATATAAGTTCTTATCTATCATGACAGCGTCATATTCTGCTTTTGTCAATAAACCTATCACCTGCCTTAATTACTGCTTTAAAAATTCCTGGCATTATTTCCAACAATTTTTGAAAAAAAATTGATGCCAAACTTTCCAAAGTATTCTTCAAGCGCTGAAAATCTCACGCTCACTCTTTGAGTATTCTCTTTGTAATTTCCAATCCAATCATCCCATATTAATTCAATGAAAGAGAGGTCAGGTCATATATTTTGTTTAACCCTAAACCTAACCCTACCGATTCCAAATTTTCTCAAGTATTCTTCAAGCGCTGAAAATCTCACTAACACTCTTTGAGTATTCTCTTCACTTTTTCACAAAAGGTGGAAATGTCTCCATCTCGTAAAAAGCGAAAATGAGGACTACTCCACGTTCGCCGCAACCGTGAACAAACATTGCGATGACTTTCAGTTGGCAGAATTGACTCCGGACAATTTTAAGTGTCTTATTTTTGTACAGGGATTAGTCTCAGCCAAGGACAGTGAAATGCTCTCGAAGTTCAAAACGAGCCTGGATTAACGCTACAAAAATTGTCAGAAGACTGCCAAAAATGCTTGAGCATAAAAAAGACTCTAAGGATATCGAGGAATCGGGAGTAGCACACATACATAAGTTGAACAAAAGTTTACGATTTTTACCCACCGTCACCCCCGGAAGAAAAACAAAAATTTCATGATAAAGGAAAAATTACAAGGTATAAGGCGATTAATGACAGAGATCAAAGCAAATATAAGCCCCCCCCCCTATGCAGGACCCATAGATGGATATTACTACTTGATGTCGGTAGATAGCTTTAGCAAGTATCCAGAAGTTTTCAGATACCAAAACCCTACGACGGAAAACACTATTAATTGTCTACACGAGTTATTCGCAAGATTCGGCGTGGTAAATTGCCTTGTAACGGATAATGGTACCCAATTCATCTCGAGCTACTTTCAAGAATCAAGTCAAACATATTAAAATAGCTCCATACAATCCAAGATCTAACGGGCAAGACGAAAGGTTTGTGGACACGCTTAAGAGAGCCTTGAAAAAAAGCAGAGGACGTACCAACAGAAAGAGCCATACAACAGTTCCTACAAGTCTACAGAATCACCACGAACGGAAACACACCATCTGGCCTTTCGCCAGCTGAAGTGATGTTTGCCCGCAAAATCCGGTCTGTTTTTGATAAACTATTACCCAGCAAAAATAAAAACCAGCATACACCGATAGTTCTTATAAGATCCTTCAAACCAGGCGAACGGGTCTATTTCAGAATGTTTAATAATAACATGGCATACTGGGAACCAGGTACGATAATAAGCAGACTGGGGAATGTTCTGTACACGATTCAAGACGAAAAATTCACGCACAGGAGACATATCAGTCAGATACAAAAAGGACGGGTAGAGGAGCCAAGCTCTTCACCTTCGGAAAATGAAGACTCAATGGAGGCGATTTTTGAAGCATTCGAAATTCAAAGACCACATGTAGCCACGGAGATTAGAAGAATAAGCAGGAAAAGAAAATTCACAGAACCGCTAATAATAGACCAGAAGCGAAAAAAATATTAAACTCCACCCAAAAAAGAAGCTAGGGAGGGGGTGTTGGGAGGCTCTCCCTTTTATACAAGATGGACACGTCTAAAGTATACTTATTCTGACAGAATCGAGATACGTTGAGTAAACAGAGTGTTCACAAAGAGATACGTTGAGACAAGGTTGAGATATGTAGAGTCCACAGAGAAAGAGAGAGAGAGAGTTAATTATGGCTCCACTTACAGAGACTTGTACATATACTTTCTACTAACCCTTATTCCTGGACTACTAATCTTCATTTGAAGTTTGTATTCTTACGTTCAATACACTTATTCTACTATTTCAATTACTGGCGTTGTTTATTTATTTGTGCAGGATTCTATCCCCTGAATCCACAACAATATATATATATATATATATTCATATCTATGATATATATATATATATATATATATATATATATATATATATATATATATATATATATATATCATAGATATGAATATATATATATTCATATCTATGTATCTCCGTTATGTCTCTCTCCGTCTATTCATATATCCGTTTGTTTTTGTCTATCTATCACTGTCTATTCTTATATATTCTTATATAGATAAGAATTTCTCTCTCTCTCTCTCTCTCTCTCTCTCTATATATATATATATATATATATATATATATATAGAGAGAGAGAGAGAGAGAGAGGGAGAGAGAGAGAGAGAGTTGTATATTTAGGCAGCAATCCTTCTTTTATGCAAGTTTCATTAAAAACGACAGACAAGGTACTACGGTTAAGTTTTTTATTTAATTTTTCTTGTGTACGAACAAGAGCTTTCTTTGCTGGACAAAGGGTGTGCAAGAACTGTCCAAATGTTTTATTTTTCCGAGCGCTTTCGGCTATATCTTTAGCCATTATCAAGGATGATTTGATTTTTCAACTTAATTGAGTGTTATGTGTATGTCTTAGTGTTTAGTAGTGGTGTTTTAATTTCCAGATACGGTTAGCATGTTGTGGCTTTGTTCGTAGTTTATATTGTTAAGGGTAGGCTTTTTCTTTTTTATTATTAAAGCCTCCATTATTTTTAACCTTTTTTTCACAGGTGGAAGCAATTAATATATTTGTGTTTATATATATATATATATATATATATATATATATATATATATATATATATCCGTTTATATCTATCTATCAATATCAAAGCAAGTGACAACAGCAACCGTAAATTTATTTTCATTTTTTCATTTCAACATTTGGAAATAAATCTGATGATCCACTGTCCTTTAAAAGGGCTGTGGTGAAATAATTTATTATATGGAACCTTAAGGCAATCTGTTTTTATTTAAATTATTAGCTCTGATTTACATTGAGCTCTCTGGATTCTATCCTCATTGAGTCTTCCCATACGGATTACATAGTTTTTCGTAAACTATATATATATATATATATATATATATATGATAGAAATTGTAAGGAGGATTTGATAATTAAAATTAAGTAACTCATTGATTCTGAAAGAAACCTCAACAGAATTCAGAAAGCACTGGACGGCCGTTTCGTCTTATATATGGGACTCATCAGCAGTGCACATCCACTACCGAGAATTGAAACCCTGACAGTTAAGTTATCAAACAAACGTCATACCAACTGTTCCAACGGGCGTGGGTGACGAACAGATGGCAAATCAGGCTCAATATAGCGCCGCTTGCTCACGTATACCGTGGTGGAACTCAACTGAAGTTCTCTGTAACCATATGACACTGCACCCCCCACCGGGAGCCACGACTACTATCACCAAGCCGCTCAAACTGAAGCATTAGAAGCCGGATCAAGCAATGATATACACATGATAGAAATTGTAAGGAGGATTTGATAATTATAATTAAGTAATTCATTGAGTCTGAAAGAAACCTCAACAGAATGCAGAAAGCACTGGACGGCCGTTTCGTCCTATATTTGGGACTCATCAGCAGTGCGCATCCACTACCGAGAATTGAAACCCTGACAGACACGGTGACAAAGAGATAGCAAATCGTAGTTCTCGGTAGTGGATGCGCACTGCTGATGAGTCCCAAATATAGGACGAAACGGCCGTCCAGTGCTTTCTGCATTCTGTTGAGGATAGAGTAGAATATATATATATATATATATATATATATATATATAGAATAGAGTAGAAATATATATATATATATATATATATATATATATATATATATATATATAGTAGAAATATATATATATATATATATATATATATATATATATATATATATTCATTTTTAGGTAGTGTTCGAAATGCTATTACTATTTTTGGTATTTTAATATGGGTACGTGACCGAGTGGTTAGAACGTTCGCATTCTTCCTGACGCTATCGGACAGGAGGGATCGATCCCAGCGTGCGGCATCTTTGGAAAGTGTCTGAAAACCATACCAAAAATTGACCCAAGCCTTGTGAGTGAAATTGGGTAGACGGAACCCTTGGGGACCGTCGATAGCTGTGCTAGCACGAAGTCACAAGTCATCGTGGCCGAGGGCTTGAGCGTGCTGGCCTTGTTCAGATTGTTGATCACGCTCTTTCCCAGAAACTGTAACTAAAGTCTGCTCAGCATATAAACAACAGGTGTTGAATAAACACAAATGCGCCTGAGCAAGGGATTGTCTAGCCTGCGTCGTAGACGGGAATCCAGACGGGTAGGCAGCTGTGCATACATATTTTAATATGGCTAAGATTACGGTAGAAATTCCAATTTTCCGTTTCAGAAACAGTTCAGGAGTGAAATTGTTCTTTGTCAATTAAAATATTACCATTGACCCCCGCCCCACAATTTGCTATTTTTTGTGTGGACACCCAGTAAGGTTATATGCACACAAGGTTCCATATGGCCCCCGGTTGAGAACCGCTGAGCCAGATCAACATTAAAACCGTGAGACCTATTTGCTAATCTAGTAGCACACTTGAATTCATGCAGTCGAGACATCAAAAGGAAAAACCCTTTCGAACAATTCCATGAAAAATTTCCTTTGCGTAAGAAGTGTAACAAACCATTCTTGTAATACAAGTTCTGACAGAAATACTTCATGGTATGACATTAGATCGATGAAGAATCGATTAGCACTAATGTCTTACCATTATGTGGGCGGGATTTCTGGGAGGTATATGTAGAATGTATTTCGGCCGCAGCCTGTATATCGGGTATGGCCTGTGATGGTTAACTTTTTGCTTTTGTTGGGTTTTACGACTTGTATTTTCTTGACGATATTAAAAAAATCTGTGTTTTACTATCTTTTGTGATCTCAACGAACACTAGTTGTCACTTTTGTGATGTCAACGAACACTAGTTGTCACTTTTGTAATGCTAACGAATACTCGTTGTCACTTTCGTAATGCTCGTTGTAGTAGAGACTTTGTAATCGCAGATACAACTATAGTAACGCCGTTGAACAATGCTGGTGTCAGACGCCTTCGAACAACACTCGCACTAATAGTACTTGCTCGATAATACTCGCTCGAATAGTAATCACCGTATAGTGATCTGAATAGATAAATAGTATAGTGAATAGAGTAGAGAATAGCGGACCATATAGTAATAGGGGATAGAGTAGAAATAACGATCAAACTTGACGTCACGCGATTCCTATATATGCGTTTCCCCTGCGGTCACGTGGTCTACTTAATTCAAATATGGGATCGCCTGTATTTGCTCGCTGAGATCCGAGTAGTAATAGAGGATAGTGTAGCAATAGCGATCCGAATAGTAATAGAGGATAGAATAGAAATAGAGATTCGAATGGTAATCGTGGATAGAGTAGAAATAGAGATCCGAATAGTAATAGACGATAGAATAGAGATAGCGATCCGAATAGTAATAGAGGATAGAGTAGAAATAGAGATCCGAAAATTAAGAGACGACAGAATAGAATTAATGATCCTAATAGTAATAGCCACAGTGGCTAAAGGCGTTGGTTAGATCCAGTGACAGGAACAATAGGGTGTGAGTTCAATACCCGGTTAAGGCAGTGGAGAACTTTCAGAGGGAAAATTAACAGGAGATAACTGATAATTGACATCCATTGAATATGGCACGTGGAACTAGAACAGTCTACTCCAGTGAGCGGAATAAAGGGTTCAATTCGACATTCCAACCACCTGAAGGAGGCTGGAGCGTACAACGGCCGAAACGTTGTAATAAATATGTCGACAAAGATGAGGAATTAGTCCGAATAATGTAATTAATGTACATAATACAGAAATATAGACAGAACTTCCAATGCATTTCTACAGTAAAATAGTCCTAATGGATTACTATGTAATAAATTCTATAATGGGAAAATTTTACTGAATTTCCTTAAGAATAAATCCTTTTATATGAACTCACATAGTCATTTTAATACATTGCTGTAGAAAAATCACTTCTAATTCAATTTCCTAGTAAAATATTTTATTACAGAAATCCAACAATTAACTGATTTCTAATGAATCGCGACATCTAGAGGATTTCTAATGTATTCCTACAAAAGCCTCCAAAGCATTCCTATATTAAAGTAATGTATTATGTATTTCTATAGTAAAATCATTTCAAATGCATTTATATATTAAAATTATTTAATTTCGGGAGAAAATAAAGACAAAAATTGTCCAACATTTGGATATTTTTTATTTATTAAACTGTTCCTTAATCTAACCTTTCGGCTCCCATGAGCCATCTTCAGAGTGGTTATACGGGCATTTAACCAAAGATATTCACCATCAAAGGCGACGGCATAAAACCGAATGATGAATTTACGACCTTCGTCTGCTATTCAGCGACTATTATCGTCGCATAGCAATCTTCTGTCAACATAACAGAATATCATCTTTGGTGGTGAATATCTTTGTTTCAATATCTGTATAACCACTTTAAAGATGGCTCATGTTAGCCGAAAGCTTAGATTAAGGACCATCTTAATAAAACAATATCCAAATGTTGGACAATTGTCTTTATTGTCTCCTGATATTAAAGCCAATATACGGCTTCGAACGGCTCAAGCATAATAGACATTCTTTTTCTCTTATATTTAACAATATATGTTTGATTAATTGATCTGCTGCCCCAATACTATATATATATATATATATATATATATATATATATATATATATATATATATATATATATATATATGTATATATGTGTGTGTGTGCGTGTGTGTGTGTAATTTTGCAGCAACTTTTCTTTTAAACATGTTGTGTTTAATGTTAAAGACAACATCGTCCTGCATAGTTTCTTTTGAATTTTCTCATATTTTCAAATAAAAAGTCTCATTAGAAAATATGAGAAAATTCCAAAGAAAATATGCAGGACGATGTTGTCTTTAACATTCAACACAACATGTTTAACATATATATATACATATATATATATATATATATATATATATATATATATATATATATATATATATATATATATATATGGCCTGACGATTGCGTCTAGCATGAAACAGAATGTCACCTCTAAGTGTTGACTTCTATGTTCACTTTTATATTTGCACACGCTCTATCTCTGATATTGAGCACTTTATCCCATAAATATAGCACACTTTAAGACTATATTTCTTCATATATATATATTTCATTAAGTAATGCCGACAAGGAAGGTTTATTTAATATTTTTTATTAAGTTTTTACACTATCCTTACATTTTCCATTTAGTAGTAGTACTTTTTATTTTCACAAGCACGTTCGGCCATTTTTATAACCATTTACAACGTAACAGTCAAAACATGAGGAAAATATAACAACACTAGAGATAAAACACCCTAGAAAGTGCCTATAAGTACTTTGGCCAATAAAAATTATGGAAAGATTTTTTATTTACTTACTCCTAGAAAACGGAAAAAAAAACCTAAGGATACGTTTCAAATTGAATTTGAAAAAAAATAATTAAATCTTCCTTTTCGCCCGTATTCAATGAAAAATGTTTGAAAGAAAAGTTGCTGCCCAAATATACAGTACACTAATATATATATATATATATATATATATATATATATATATATATATATATATATATATATATATATATATATATAATAAATTAATTGATTTAAAATATGGTTTAACAAAATTAAATTCAGGGGCTTTAGCTTCCATTTTTGAAACGTGGTTATCACTGTGTAGCGAAAAAAACATATTTTAAATTAATTAATTTATAATATTAATGCTCTGTAAATTTACATTGAGCACTATTGTGTAAAAATAAAAATATGTATGAGAACACCGGATTTTATATCTTACTGTTCTTTCTTTATATATATATATATATATATATATATATATATATATATATATATATATATATATGAAGAAATATAGACTTAAAGTGTGCTATATTTATGGGATAAAGTGCTCAATATCAGAGATAGAGCGTGTGCAAATATAAAAGTAAATATAAAAGTGAACATAGAAGTCAACGCTATAAGTCAAGGCTATAAGTGTTGACTTCTATGTTCATTTTATATTTTTCACACATATATATATATATATATATATATATATATATATATATATATATATATATGTTTAAATTATGCATATTTTGGCAGCAATTTTTCATTAATGCATGTTTCTTAAATGCCTATAATTTATAACAGAAGCCATTGGTTTATACCAATGGCCTCCCATACTTAATACTTCTCGTTTTTCACTCTCTCGTCGCCATCTTTGACGTCACAATCTTCGTCGCGATTTTCGCTTCCGCGTCTCGTAAATACGAGCTTGTTACTTTGAGCTTAGTCAAGCAACAAAGGCGGACTATTATTGTAGTTTCGTCTGTGTGTCGTTTGATTTACTGAAATTGTCATCTTTGATAATGGCTTATGTAAGACGAAACCTTAGATTGGATTTAAACATGTATCAATATGGTGTTTTCAATTCGTCTTTCAACGATAATGGGATTACGCTTATCAGACAATATGAAAGGAACTTACTTAAAATAAATAGACAAAACTTGTCTATATTATTTAATGAAACATGCATTAATATATATATATATATATATATATATATATATATATAAGTGAACATAGAAGTCAACACTTAAAGGCGACAGTCTGTTTCATGCTAGATGCAATCGTCAGGCAACTCGTCATGCATCTAGTATGAAACACACTGTCGCCTCGAAGTGTTGGCTTCTATGTTCCATTTTATATTTACACACGCTCTATCTCTGATATTGAGCACTTTATCCCATAAATATAGCACACTTTAAGACTATATTTCTTCATATATATATATATATATATATATATATATATATATATATATATA
>OZ038479.1:130769438-130774438 GCA_964036315.1 Acanthosepion esculentum
AGATTTTGTCGATCGGATAAGTGAAGAAAATACACGTGAGCACCTTTATTATTTAACTTTTAAGTACACAGTCACCTAAAAATTTAAGAAAATATTCTCAGTAACCAAATGTTTTATTGACTTTTAGAAATTTTGACTTTAAATTTACTTTAATCATGGTTCATATTTTTTGATAATTTCCTGTATGGCCTACCGTAAATAAAAAAAAAACTATTGCCAGCAATAATTTTTGAAGGAAAAATTATTACCAGCAATACTTAAAAAAATTACCAGCAATACAAACAGTTATACATTCTTTGAAAAAAAAATGACCAGCTATAGATTTCTTCAAGGAAAAATATTCCCAGAAACAGATTTTTGAAGAAAAATATCTTACCAGCAATAAACATTTTGTGGGGATTAAATAACCCATTGAGGTTGATATGCCGTAAAACAAAATAAACCAAACAAATCTAAACCAAAGAATACATATTCTATTCATACGAATCTATCCTAAAAATGTTATCGGCATTAAATAACCCATTGATGTTGATATGCCGTAAAACAAAATAAACCAAACCAATCTAAACCAAAGAATACATATTCTATTCATAAGAATCTATCCTAAAAAAGTTGTCGTCGTTAAATAACACTTGAGGTTGATATGCCGTAAAACTAAATAAACAAAAACAAAACCCAACCATTTTTAAAGATTTAAAATTGAATAAATTTTTCTTATTGAAATTTTAAAAAAAAGAAGCAATTCTTGTAACGATTCATTTTTACCCGTCTGGCAAAAACAAATTGATGATTTAATCTCCAAGGACTGCTTCTTTTAACTACTATAACTAAAATAATAAAAATTAAAAATTTGATTTTTGTAAGAATTTCCCAAATAATGTGTTTGTAACGCCAAAATAAACGTTAGAAATCCCTATACTAATCAGTGGGCGACGCGTTGACGCAAGAAAACAAGATTTTTAAAGCCAAATTTCGGACGTCCTAGAAAGGATCTTAAAAAAATTAATAAAATAATCACTTTGGCCATCCCTCTTAGTAATAACATTAAAGAATCGACGATAATATATATATATATATATATATATATATATATATATATATATATATATATATATATATATATATATGTTGATAATGTAAGTGCTCATTATATATATATATATATATATGGATTTTTCATTAAAATCGACAGACAAGGTACTACGGCTAGGCTTTTTATTTAATTTTTCTTGTGTTCGAACAAGAGCTTTCTTTACAGGACAAAGGGTGTGTAAGAACTGTCAAAATGTTTTATATTTCCGAGCGCTTTCGGCTATACCTTTAGCCATTATCAAGGATGATTCGATTTTCAGCTTAATTGAGTGTGTGCTTTATGTATATGTCTTAGTGTGTAGTAGGGATGTTTTTAATTTCCGAATACGGTTAGCAGCTTGTGGCTTTGTTCGTAGTTAATATTCTTAAGAGTTGGCTTTTTCTTTTTTCTTATTAAGCTGCCATTATTTTTAATCTTTTTTACAGGTGGATGCAGTTAATATATTTCTGTGTTTTTTACTAGTATGTTTCTAATGGAGTCTTGTAAGTTTCTGTGTGTTTAAATGGGCTCTAATGGAGCTGTGATCAGATAGGTGTAACGTAAGACGTCTGGATAAGCAAGTAGTTGTGTAACAGATGTAATTATCTATCAGTCAGGTTTGATGAGGAACACAGTTCCTTAAGGGGCATTTGAACTCTCTTAAACATGCATAAACGAAGGATTGCTGCCTAAATATACAATTATATATATATATATATATATATATATATATATATATATATATATATAAATTTCCAAGAGGATAGAATCCAGTAAGAACTCAATGTCCAGGACAGAGTAATAATATAATAAAAAAAGGCTCAAACACTAATATTCCATGGTTATAATTTATTACATTGGTATCATAATCACGATCCAATTCATCAGACGTAAAAATTCAAAGAGAAATTCATATTTATCTGTATCTCACTCATTTAAACCGTTATTTAACTCCTCTCTTTAAAACTTCTCGCTGTTAAATTTTAATCCCCACCTTCACCTTTAGGCCTTCCTGTTCTTCTTTCTTCCGTCACACCTCTCTCTAGAGCTTTCATACATTTCCCTCTCACACTTGTTTCCGACTCCAACACATACACTCTCATTAAAATTTTGTTTTTTATACCCGGAGTTACATTTTCCGATTTCTTTTTGAATTTGTAGGTCTGATGAATTCGATAGTGATTATGATTCCAATGTAATAAATTATAACCATGGAATATATATATATATATATATATATATATATATATGTGTGTGTGTGTGTGTGTGTGTGTGTGTGTGTGTGTGTGTGTGTGTGTGTGTGTGTGTTTGGTAATTCCGAAGAGAGAGCCCAACATAAAAACAGAGCATTATCTATCTATCTATCTATCTATCTATCTATCTATCTACCTATCTATCAAGGCTATAGAACCCAGTCTTTTCCGCCATTTATCCATAGTTGGGGGGGAGAAGAAACTGATTCCTACCTTTCCAATGGTATTAGCAAGTAAGTAAATTTAACGGATTTGACTGGAATTCGAACACGGCTCTCTGTTTCCTCAAACCGAACCGTCATCCAGTACTACATATATATAACCGAAAGGATTGTGCCCCAAGAGCCACGTCTTCTTTTCCCAAGCCGTTCCGTCCAGAGCATTAGAAATTGAATCAATCAAGGATACACAAGTGACAGAAATTCTGAGAAATCCTCTCATTAAAACTTCTCTCTGTCAAATTTTAATCCCCGCCTTCACCCTTAGGCCTTCCTGTTCTTCTTTCTTCTGTTACACCTCTCTCTAGAGCTTTCATACATTTCCCTCTCACACTTGTTTCCCACTCCCACACATACACTCTCACTAAAATTTTGTTTTTTTATACCCGGAGTTACATTTTTCCGATTTCTTTTTGAATTTGTTGGGCTGATGAATTGGATCGTGATTACGACAAGTGGAAGAGTCTTCCTGATACCCGAGGAGAACTTATCGTCGAAACCTGGTTGGTGAGATTGGTTAGCATTTTAGCCTTTTCTTACATATCTCAGTTCTACATTCGATTATGAATTTTGTATTGAGCATTTTTTTGTTGTCTATACATTTTAGGCACGGCAATTTTCAACCTTCCTTTTACATTTCTGTCCGTTGTTCCCCGATCCGGCAGACTATGGAGAAAGAGATTTTTTAACAGCTGCTGCTACTGCTTAACGCATAGCTCTTGGGCAGGATTGGGGTCTCTGGCTGCTGGTCTAGCGTCTATATACATCACGTATATAATGCGTTAGAAAAGATTCCCTTTCTCTACCGTTCGCCGACAGATTAGTGGTAGAGTCTCTCACTGATGACAAATTCCGGCTTGAAGCAATCGGATGCCTAGCCACACTGATGAGCTGTGATACAATGCAACGGGTTGTCTCTCCCTCCCATCCCTCTCTCTATCTCTCTCTCTCTCTCCATATATATATATATATATATATATATATCGTCAGGCCTGTTCACTTTTATATTTACACACGCTCTATCTCTGATATTGAGCACTTTATCCCATTAATATAGCACACTTTAAGACTATATTTCTTCATATATATATATATATATATATATATATATGGAATAACTATATATATATCACAAGTAAACTTTTCCCACTTTATCCTATAGTTGTATATATATATATATATATACATATATATATATATATATATTTAAGAAGAAATATACTTTTAAATTGTGCTATTTTTATGGGATAAAGTGCTCAATATCAGAGATAGAGCGTGTGTAAATATAAAAGTGAACAGGCCTGACGATTGCGTCTAGCATGAAACAGCCTGTCCCCTCTAAGTGTTGACTTTAATGGTCATTTATATATATATATATATATATATGTGTGTGTGTGTGTGTGTGTGTGTGTGTGTGTGTGTGTGTGTGTGTGTGTGTGTGTACATTTTTTTATTTTCGCAAATACTTTCAATGTCATCCAGGATCATCTTCAGGGATGAACTGCTAAGACGAGAAATTAATGTAATTAATATTTGTGATTTTTTGTAAATGCGCATGAAACGCGCTTTGTTGAGTCATGAATTAACGTTATCTAATAGAGGAAACTTAATTTATATTTTCAATTCTTTTTTTAGAATTACAATTTAAGTATTTTAAAACATGGCTGTTATAACTGTACTTTTTTAAAGATTAGAATTTACGTATTAAAAGAAAAGAAATGAAGAAAACTACGGCGCCTTCCTTAATTAGTTTAATAACAAAATTAAGACATTGATCCGTGAATTTTAGAGGATTAAAACAAAATAAATAGACATGATATCTCTAGATTATTAACCGAAACATAATTAAATGAAGATACGCTGCTTGAATACACAGACACACACACACACACACACACACACACACACACACACACACACACATATATATATATATATATATATATATATATATATATATATATATATATATATGTTAGGAAATGGACAAAGTCCGACAACTATTTTAAGACATTTTTATATTTATTATAAACAGAGCATTTACTTAAATATTTGTATCTATAAAAAGAATGTATAAACATAAAAATGTCTTAATATATATATATATATATATATATATATATATATATATATATGAGGGTCTTTCAGAAAGTTTTAAGCCTCACCCAGGAGCTAGAAAAACAAAATTTCATCATATATATATATATATATATATATATATATATATATATATATACATATATATATAAAAGTGAACATTGAAGTCAACACTTAGAGGCGACAGTCTGTTTCATGCTAGACGCAATGGCGACTGCGTCTAGCATGAAACAGACTGTCGCCTCTAAGTTTTGACTTCAATATTCACTTTTATATTTACACACTCTCTATCTCTGATATTGAGCACTTTATCCCATAAATATAGCACACCCTAAGACTATATTACTTCATATATATATA
>OZ038479.1:130779438-130824438 GCA_964036315.1 Acanthosepion esculentum
TCGAGAAAGTGTTTGCCGAAACAGAGAGGATAGGTCAACCTTAAAAGATATGGTGACCCCGCTGGACCAACGCCGGCCGTGAGGGGAGAGTCAGAAACTTGTTGGACATGAATGAAGCGAGGAATGTGTTGTAAGAAAGGGTGAAGGCTCGGGAGAATCGAGTAGCGGCATTTTCCAGAAAGGGGGCGACATTTAATGAGTCGTGAGGAAAAGGTCCTTGTATTAAAAGAAAATAGCAGGAATTTAGCATTTAGAAACACAGGCACATGGAAAAACAGGCTGTTCACACACACACACACACACACACACACACACACACACACACACACACACACACATATATATATATGAAGAAATATATATATATATATAAAGAAATATATATATATATATATATATGAAGAAATATATATATATATATATATATATATATATATTTATATATACATATATATATATATATATGAAGGAATATAGTCTTAAGGTGTGCTATATTTATGGGATAAAGTGCTCAATATCAGAGATAGAGCTTATGTAAGTATAAATATAAAAGTGAACATTGAAGTCAACACTCAGAGGCGACAGGCTGTTTCATGCTAGGCGCAATCGTCAGGCCGCGAATGCGTCCAGCATGAAACAGCCTGTCGCCTCTGAGTGTTGATTTCAATGTTCACTTTTGTATATATATATATATATATATATATATATATATATATATATATATATATATATTATGCAGTTACATTAGAACATGTACATACCCACTACAAAACTGTACATCTTGTTTCAACGTTATATATATATATATATATATGTGTGTGTGTGTGTGTGTGTGAAGAAATATACTTTTAAGGTGTGCTATATTTTTGGGATAAAGTGCTCAATATCAGAGATAGAGCGTATGTAAGTATAAATATAAAAGTGAACACTGAAGTCAACACACAAAGGCGACAGGCTGTTTCAAGCTGGACGCAATCGTCAGGCCGCGAATGCTGGAATGTCTGCAATGTTTTAAAAACATATTGTGTTCATGTTCATAGTTGATAATATTAATATTATTATTACTAATAAAAACCAAAAAATAACTCAATAATATCAACTATGCACATGGACACAATATCATGGCCGTGTTTTGAAAATGGAACATTATATAAATACATACATAAAACAATCTATTTCTTTTTAACAGTTAATATATTTCAACCTTGAAAATGGCTAAATGTATAGCTGAAAGCGTTCAGAAAGAAAGAACAATTGGACAGTTTTTATATAATTTATCTATCGAAAAGAAAAAAATATATTTAAAATCACATGAGGAATTATAAAACATTTATCACACCACCTTGTCTGTTATATTTAATAAAACTTGCATATATATATATATATATATATATATATATATATATATATATATATATATATATATATATATATATATGCACATTTCATTGAAAACGACTGACAATGTGCTTTTATTTAGTTTTTTATACAATTTCTCATGCGATCTATTAATTTGTTTTCTTTTCGGATGATAAATTACATAAAATCTCTCCGAAGGTTCCTTTTTTTAAGAACATTATAAAAAAATGCACAACACCAGTTGACAATAGCAAAAAATTAGATTAATTATTTATTATAAAAAATTTAAAACCTTATAGTTAAAAATAATAATTCACCTCCTAGAACAAAATTAAATAGAGGAAATATTATTTACGAATTTAAATGCTCATTAAGAAATTTGTAAATAATTACATAGGCCACACTACAACATGTTTGACACGTAGACTCACTCTACACCTTTCTGACAATAGCTCAATTAGATCTCATTTAAATATTCATGGAGACCTACCGGACACTATTCGTAACATACTTGTTGACAACACTAATATGATAGCATAATCTACATGTAAAAAAGGCTAAAAATAATGGAAGCCTTATTCATAAAAACAAAAAAACAACACTTAGTAATAATAACTTTGAACATGGACACAATGATTTGACCGTATTTCTTATTTAACAGTTAAAATATTTAATCCTTGAAAATGGTTAAATGTATAGCCGAAAGCGCTCGGATAAAAAGAACATTCGGACAGTTTTTATATAATTTATCATCCGAAAAGAAAAAAAATACTAGATCGCATAAGAAATTATATAAAAAACTAAATAAAAGCAGCTTGTCTGTTTATTCAATGAAATGTTCATGAAAGAAGGATTACTGCCTAAATACAGAAATACATACATATATATATATATATATATATATATATATATATATATATATATATATATATTATGTATGAATTTAATTAACGAAAATCTTGGTAATCCGTATGGATAATTCCAAGGAGGATGAAATCCTGAGAGCTCAATGTTAATTCAGAGCTAATAATTTAAAGAAAAACAGACCACTTTAAGGCTCCATGTAATAAATTATATCACCAAGGACTTTTAACTGTCAATGTATCTTCAGACATCACTTTCAAAAGGTGAAACGAAAAATGAAATTAAAATTTACACTTTTGACGGACAGTATTAAGCTTATGTAAGTTAACATAGAAGGTAGCGAGGAATGGTATGAGAGACATGGTCGTCTTTAGAGAGCTAAGGGAGAATTTTAAAATTTATTTTTATATTTTTTTATAATACTTAATATTGAATAAGAAAGGCGGGTAAGGATCAGACATTGACCTATTTAATTGGCCAATTCAACGGAAATGATATGTGGAAGGGGTGGAGGAAAATGAAAAAGAAAAAAGGGGGAAGTAAAGAGAAAAGAGGTTTTCGGAGGAAGAGGGGTGGTATAGCTTTAGCAAATTAGATAAAAACAGATTTTAACGTTTGATAGTAATTTAAATGTTTACAAACTCCATGAAGAAATTAATTTAATGCTTGTTAGCAATTTAAATATTCAACTTCTCTACAAATAAGTTAGGGATCTAATATGAGCTGAATACTATATTAATATAGTATGGAGGGTGCTTTAGAGAACAACATAGTGAAATAACATTGGCAGTTAAAATCGCTACCTCATTTCCGACAACACACCCCACTGATGATACGTCCCTCGAAAAAAATAATATCAGTGAAAGAGAAGAAAAATTAGAAGCCGCCATATTCTCAAAACCTGTCAATATTTCAGTGCGTTTTTTTTTTGGTGCTATTTTATTCGGTTTCGCTTTCCGTAAAAGAGAAATAAATCTATGATATGAAAAATGTCGACGATTCGATTCTATCTCCATGGCGCGGTAATGATGGATTGGTTTGTTTGTTTGTTTTTTAAATCGTAGGAATCGATTGTTTGTTATTTCGCTTCTTTCTTTGTATGGTTTTGTTTAGCGGCATATGGATTATTTAATGCCGACATCTATATGTATTTTCTTTTATTTCTTTACTAGCAATATCACCCATCTTCGGCCAGTTGTTTTATTACTGGAAAATTTGCCGCTTCTCTGGAGGAGTTTAAGTTTAAAGTCAGGCACCCACCCCTCCCGAAAATCAATATTAGGAACAACATTTGGATGCAACTGAGGCACATTCCCAAATGGGGGGGGGTAACAATTTGAATGGGGAGGGGCTCTGAAAAGGGAACAGTATAATAAATAATAAACACATAGATAGATAGAAAGGAACAGACTGGGATAAATAGATAGATAGATAGATAGATAGATAGATAGATGGATATGAACAGACTGAGATAGATAGATAGATAGATAGATAGATAGATAGATAGATAGATAGATAGATAAATAGATAGATAGATATGAAGATACTGTGATAGATAGATAGATAGATAGATAGATAGATAGATAGATAGATAGATAGATAGATAGATAGATAGATTGGAACAGACTGATATAGATAGATAGATAGATAGATAGGATCGGACTGATATATATATATATATATATATATATATATATATATATATATATAGATCGATAGATAGATAGATAGGATAAGATAGATAGATAGATAGATACTGTGATAGATAGATAGATAGAAAGGAACAGACTGACATAGATAGATAGATAGATAGATAGATAGATAGAATGGAACAGACTAACATAGATGGATAAATAGATATATAGATAGATAGGAACAGACTGACCTTCATATATATATATATATATATATATATATATGTGTGTGTGTGTGTGTGTGTGTGTGTGTGTGTGTGTGTGTGTGTGTGTGTGTGTGTGTGTGTAAAAACATATATATATATATATATGTATATACACAAATAGAGACATATATATGTATATACAAAGAAAGAAAGAAAGAAAGAAAGCAACAGATTGGGAGAGATACAAACATACTGGGATAGGTAGATAGATAGATAGATAGATAGATAGATAGATAGATAGATAGATAGATATGAATAGAATGACATAGATAGATTTGCAGTATCCCTCTTCTGCATTTTCCCTCAAGCTAACGGACAGCTGAAAAGCACGTGACGAAGCAACTGATGGCGATCCCGAAAAAGCCCCACAAAACCATTTTGAAAAGTCCATTATCTTATGCAGGAGAAGATATTACTTAATATTAAATCTCTGTATCTTTATCAAATGGACGGCAGAATGTTATTGAAATGTCGCCAGTATTATCACAAAATGGCCTCCCTAAGTAAAAAGTTTTGTCATTTGACTCGATTTTTGAAACTGATTTTGGCCGACCGTCCATGTCTGTTTGATTTATTTATTGTTGTCGTATTTTTGTAATTTAAGAATGAATTGTTAAATATCCAAGTCAAATCCGTGGATAATTTTTTCAAAGTTACTGTTTTTGTTTCCTATTTCTACATGTTCTTTCGACAGCTTTACTTATTATGAAGGAATATATATATCGTTATTACTTGCAGTCTAACCCGCCTTTGATCGGCGGTTTTTATTACTGGGGAATTTTGCCGTTCATTTGGAGCCGTTTAAGTTTAAAATGCACTTGAAAATCAATGTTAGTAACAACAATTGGGTGCAACCAAGGGACATCCCGAAATGGAATGAGGGTGGGGGGTAAAAATTTGAATGGTTTACATAAAGATGACTATCTTTTTTTAACGGCCTATTTTCGGACCAGGCCGTTTTGGAAGGTGACACCGTTTTGGCTGGCGACACCGTTTGGGCTGGTGACACCTGTTATATTGTTATTTTTGTCGACCATGGTGGAGAAAAAAACAACCACAGTCGACCCAATAAATAGTTTCTTTTTCCCTTTAAAAATTTTTTTAAACACTAGCCGAAAGACTAAACTATTCAAAAGCAAATAAACTGGAAAAGAAAGAACGGGGTAAACAAAAGAGAATAACCAATTCAACCAAAGCTGAAAAATGAAATAAAAACAGAGGGAGGGTAAAAATATAAACAAAAGGAAACTGAAAAGAAACGAAAAAAGTATATATCAATAATAATATGTAATAAACCAAGAACAAATTGCAATTGAAAATTGGTTTTTGAAACTCAAAAAGTAACAAAAATAAAACTTACCAACAGTCACTTTTCAAGGTCGTAATCCACTTATGCAACAAAATCCAATAGCAATGTGAAAAACTTCTATACTGACACCCTTTCGGCTGGTTAGTACCCTGGTGTACTAGTGAGCCAGCCAAAATGAGCTGACTCATTTTATAGTTCACCAATAGTAGTGTTACCAATCAGAAGGATCAAAATATTCAATAGGACGTGTATAAAGGCGTCCATGATTTTCCCGTATATGCACTGCCAGCCTTTGATATCGAAAACTGAAGAATTCCGGAACAGCTGCTGGTGGTATTGGTGATATAGTCAGATTCAGTAGAGTATCTGACTCGTGAGTATTAATCTTTAACGTTGTTTCATTAAACAGATTACGTACTGCGCTGGATTCTATACTCATAGACTATGGTGAACATGGTCAACAAAGGTTACGAGCCCAGATTACGACTGTATTTTGACGGAGACGACTCAAAATACGAATTGTGGGAAGTTAAAATACCTTAGAATACAAAAACTTCATAACATCACTCTTTGCCAAGATGACCAGAAAGAAGATGATGATTTTATGGAAAGAAATGCGACCATGTTCGCCGAATTAATAGAATGCCTGGATGTCAGGAGTTTGTCTTTAATAATGAGAGAAGCCAGGGACGACGGCCGCCAAGCTTTAAAAATATTGTGTGACCATTACTTCTTAAAAGGTAAGCCTAAAATTATTGCTATATATACTGAACTAACCTCGTTAAGGAGACGAGAAAATGAATCCGTAACAGATTATATTATACGAGCTGAGAATGTCACAAATGCCTTACAAATGGCAGGTGAGACTATCTCAGATGGGCTGCTAATAGCCATGGTTTTAAAGGGATTACCAGCGACATTCAAACCATTCACGACAGTCATAACTCAAAAAGATAAAAAATTAACTTTCTGAATTTTTTTAAATGACGTTCTCAGTTGCATTACGTTATTTCCTTGATTTGGGGGATTACACATTTGTTCAGTTTCTTCATAACTACGTAACGCAATTTTAAACTAAGTGAAAGTTAGACTTTTATCTTTTTGAGTTATGGCTGTCGTGAATGGTTTAAATGTCGCTGGTAGTCCCTTTAAAACCATGGCTATTAATAGCCCATCTGAAATAGGTTCACCTGATATTTTTAGGGCATTTGTGACATTCTCAGCCCGTATAATGTGGTACGTTTCGGGTCGTTGCGGTGTATGCGCCCAATGACCAGAGGGAGCGCGTAGAATTTTTCCGTCAGTTAGGGCCGTTCCTGGTTGATTCTTCGCGCTTAATCTTAATGGAGGACTGGAATGCCGTCCTGGACCCCAGCATAGATAGGGGGCAGGGAGCTAGCGGGAAGGCATCGGGGGATCGTAGCTTGGTTGATCTGATCGACCAGTTTGGTCTCGTCGATAGATACCGCGTCGATGGTGGAGATGTGGACGTGGGCCCTTAGTTGGCCGTCTCTCCAGTTCGCCAGCTACCTGGACAGAATGTTAGTGAGAAGAGTCGATTGTCCCACGTTCCACCTAGTAGACTATTCAGATCACAGACTCGTCTGTGCTTGGATGGTATTAGGTACTAGGCCTACAATGTCTGGACACTGGAGGTTCAGTCTGTCTTTACTGGACAGGCGGGACTTTCAGCAACAGCTAACTAGATTAGTGCAGCGGGATTTTAGTGGGGGCGGTCATTGGGAATAAGTGGTGGGAGAATCTTAAGAATAGGATTAGGTTCTTTACCACTCAATATAGTCAACGACTTGCCCTACATAAGGCTGAAAAGGTGAAGACTTTAGAGGATAGTCTGTCCCGGGCGGTGTCTGGGGGGAATCCCTACAGATAGCCATAGCTAGGCAGGCCCTGAAGCGTGAGGCTAGCAAGCGCTACCAGGGTCAGGTAGTTATACATAGGTTAAACAAGATGTCTAAGCCGTGAACATGGGCGCATAGTTGCGCAAGGAAGAGATCCGTTGAGGTTCCGATCGATACATTCGCGAGGTCATTACCCCGGAGGGGCGTGCTCTGAGGTCGACCAAGGATATGTGCGAGGCGTTTCAGCGGCATTTCGAGAGCCCTTTTCCCGAGGAGCCTGGTCTCAGTGGCGACGAGTTTCGCAGCTATTTGGCTGACTTTCCTCGGCTCTCGCCGACTGAAGCACCTAGCTGCGAGGGTGAGATCACAGAGGGCGATGTCTACTTGGCATTGAAGAAGGTCGGCAGAGTCAAGTCTCCGGGACTTGATGGTCTGCCCAACGAAATGTACTTGAGGCTGTCGCACATCTTTGTCCCGATTTTGACAGTGATGTCCAGCAACTGGTTCCGGCAGATGTCCGTACCCGACCGGATTTCCAGGGGTGTGATCGCTGATCAATTTGGATCAGTCCAAGGCATTTGACAGGGTCGACCATCAGTACCTGGCTGCTGTCCTGCAGGCCGCCGGATTCGAACCCGACTTCTGCAGGTGGATCAGCCTCCTGTATCGTTCCCCCAGTGCTGTGGTACAGGTGAATGGAAGGCGGTCAAGCGCTTTTGCGCTGACTCGGTCGGTACGACAGGGGTGCCCGCTGTCGCCTTTACTTTATGCTTTGGCGTTGGAGCCCTTCCTTCGCCAGCTGAAGGACGAGGCGTGCAGTCCGGCCCTACGCGGAATTACCGTTTTACCTGGTAGAGCTCGAGCCAGGGTTTCTGCGTACGCCGATGACGTATCCATCTTTGTGTCGTGCCGCAGCGACATTGAGGTGGTGCAGAAGGCGCTTGAACGGTACGAGAAGGTGACAGGGGCCAAGATTAACTGCAACATGTCTTCCGGCTTGCGGTTCGGTGACTGGAAGGGGGTCGCGCCTCCGGGGCCCTTTGGCTGGACGGATGGACCTGTCCGCATCCTTGGGGTGTGGTTCGGGTCCGCACTCCAGCTGAAGAAGAATTGGTCAGAAGTACAGGCAAAGGTCGGAGCGTCAGTCCGGACTTGGCTTCGACGGAGGTTGTCCTTAAAGGGTAGGGCTGAGGCGTGTGCCACTTACGTCTGACCCCTTATCCTTTACCGCTTGGCTGTACTTCGTCTTTGCAGGAAACGTATGAAGGCGATCGAGCGCTTGTTGGCCGACATCTTTTGGGACGGTCGCAAGCATTGTGTCCGCAAAGAAGCCTCTTGTCAGCGTCTGTTTCATGGGGGCCTGGGATGGCCACACCTGGCAAGTCATCGCCATGCCTCGTGGTTGGCCTTCCTACGCCGCGTTTTGACGGAGGACTCGATGTTGGCGCTGAGTGTTAGGGATGCTTTCCCTCGCCTTACCATCACTCACACCATTTCTTGGGGTAAGCGCCGTGGCGGTCGTGGAAGATTGTCGAGGTTCCTCAGTGAGTGTCAGTCGGCCTTGAAGGTCCAGTGACCTTTCTCGGCGTCGGAGACTATTGTATCATGAGTTAGTGGAGGGAGTCGCGACGGATCCTCTGTGTGATCGGCTCGGATTCTCGCAGTCGAAGTTGCGCATTTTCTGGTCTTGGGCGCCAGCAGCGGATTATCTCACCAACCCTGAGTTTTCGCTTAGCTGGCGACTCATTCGGAACGTGCTACCTCTCAATGACATTCTCTTCAGAATGGGCGAGGCAGATTTGCCAGATTGTTACCGGTGTGACCTTAGTTTAAAGGAAACGGCTTCGCACGCCTTCTACCATTGTCCTCAGGTGCGCCCTTTCTGGGATTATGTCGGCGAGTTGACGGCTCGTATCGCTCTCGAGCAGCTCGTGTCCATTGATCTCGCGTACGTGTGTGACAATGAGTCGACCCCGTACTCCGAGGTAAAACGGATGGTGTTTTATACGTTGCTAACCGTGGCTAGGCTGGTCGTGTGGATGTCGCGAAAGGAGGAATCTTGCGAAATTTTCGTTTTTCGTATCAGGAATTGATTTTGTTCTTTAAGCATCAGCTTAAGGTGAAAATCAGATCTGATCGAAAGCGTCTGATTTCGATAGATTTCAGCGAAAGGTGGGTAACTGTAGCGAGCCTGGTTCGTGTGGACGAGGTTAGCCTTGATTTTCTGTTTTGAGTCCCCTGAGTGCAACTATCCTATGGACCGCCATACTGGTTAAGTTAGTCACTATTTTGTGTTCCTAGTTAATGTGAATAAGTGCTGTTCCTGGCCTGTTTCCCGGCTTTTCTTCTGTTATGATTCATGTCGAGATTCCCAATCTCCCCAGTTTGTTTTTGTCCCCAATTTTTCATCTCGGCAGAGTCAGCTTTTGATTTCCCCACTCCGTCTTTTATTTTTTCCCTCCCCATTCCATTAGTGAGTGTGCTTCTTGATTCTGTCTATCGACAGAATACAGCGGCCACTCTTATTATTTTGAGAGATGGACGGGTCCTACTAACTTTGTTTTGTTTTCGTTTTGTTTCGTTTGGCAATTTTGTTTTCCTTTTGGGTTCATTCCCCCTCCACATCATTTCATGATTTCATTGATTTTTTATGTATTTATATATGAACTTTTAAAATGTTTAATTCTTGGGGTGTTTTGTAGGTCCCCAGAGGTATATGAGGTATTGTGGCGTGTGCTGGACTGATAGGTGATGGCTGAGTTCTTGTGGTGAATGTGTAATTGTAATGAATGAATGGGTCATGATTGTGGTTAACTAAGAATAGGATTGCTAGTGAAGGACCAACCATTTCCCCACTTCCCCCTTCGGCCTTGTGCCAAAATTTTGTATTATTATGCAAAATAAATAATCACTAGTAAACAGCAGTACACAAAAACTGTAACAATTTTTAAATGCCTATAATTGGTAACGGAAGCCATTGGTTTATACCAACGGCTTCCCATACTTAATACTTCTCGTTTTCACTCTCGCGTGGTCATATGTGACGTCATGAGCTGTGGTGCGATTTTCGTTTCAAGCGTCTTGTATGCCCGAGTTTGTCGTTGCTTGTAAATCTTCCATGTAAACAGAAACAGACTATCATCACTCTCTTGTTCGTGTATTGCTTAATATATTGTACTGTAATTGCCATCTTTGGTAATGGCTTATGTAAGACGAAAGCGTAGATTGGATTAAAAAAATATGTATCAAAATTGTGATTTTCTTTCTTCGTTTAATGATAATGTTATTAAACTTATCAGACAATATGAAAAGAATTTACATAAAATAAATAGACAACACTTGTCTATATTATTTAATGAAACATGTATGAATATATATATATATATATATATATATATATATATATATACATATATATATATACATATATATATACATATATATATATATATATATACATATATATATGTACATATATATATATATATATATATATATATATATATATATATATATATATATAGAGAGAGAGAGAGAGAGAGAGAGAGAGAGAGAGAGAGCCGCGATGATTTGTGTGGTATTTGTTTTGTGCTTGATGTCTATTATATCTTTCTGACGATTTAGAACAGATTCGGAGGTGCCAGTGCTTTTTTTTCTGTGGAACTGGTGTAGTATTTCTCCTGTTCTATGCAAGATGGTGATGGTCGTTGTCATTGCATTTCTCTACGCCATTTTTCCGCAAGAAAATCTTTTCAATCGTCAATCTTCAGTCTTCAATTTCATAAGAATTAATCGGGTCGCATGGTTTTGTATATTTTTGTCTATTCATATTTACTTTTTCATTCCTTTATTTTCTTTCTTCGTCTCGATCTTTTTCTGATCTTTCATTCAGTCGCCATATTGTGTTTGTTTGATCCATTTTTTTCTTAGATTCTTTTTTTTTTATCTTTAAATTCTTTCTTTCTTCATTTTTCCTCTTTTTCTTTGTTATATTCGTATTTCATTATTTGCAATTTCTTTTTTTTTCTTTATTTCTTTCCTTTACATTATATCCTTCGTGTTTTGATGACGGATACATTTCTTTCTTTCTTTCTTTATATCCTTCATTTTCTTTCTTTCTTTCTTTCTTTCATTCTTTCTTTCTTTCTTTCTTTCTTTCTTTCTTAATCTTTTTACATATTTTACTTTATATCCTCCGCGTCACGAAGAGAGGTACAATTCTTTCTTTCTTTCTTTCTTTCATTCTTTCCTCCTTTATTCTCTCCTTCTTTCTTTCTCTCTTTATCTTTTTACATTTTTTACTTTATATTCTCCGTGTCTTGAAGACAGATACATAGCTTTCTTTCTTTCTTTCTTTCTTTCTTTCTGTTGAGTCTTGACTCATTGTTGAATCTCGACTAATGCATGGAATAATAATGCAACACAAAATGTACTTAGAACAAGAATGTATTATAACAAGAAAATGTACACAATATTTACATATAGTATTTCTGTATATTTCTGGGAAGACCGTTCCAGGAGAATGTGTTGACTAAGTCGCAGTCGGGCAGAGTCTCTAGTTGGATCTCGTGATTCCCTCCTTCCTCGTCTTCCGGTACCAACCATTATTTATATAGTCGGTAGTCACCTATGCAGACTAGGTGGATCCCACCACAACACTTTCTTTCTTTCTTCCTTTCTTTCTTTCTTTCTTTCTTTCTTTCTTTAATGCCTTCATTCTTTCCTTCTTTCTTTCTTTCTTTATCTTTTGATATTTTTTACTTTATATCCTCCCTGTCTTGAAGACAAATACATTTCTTTCTTTCTTTCTTTCTTTCTTTCTTTCTTTCTTTCTTTCTTTCTTTCTTTAATGCCTTCATTCTTTCCTTCTTTCTTTCTTTCTTTATCTTTTGATATTTTTTACTTTATATCCTCCCTGTCTTAAAGACAAATACATTTCTTTCTTTCTTTCTTTCTTTCTTTCTTTCTTTCTTTCTTTCTTTCTTTCTTTCTTTTTCACACCGAGACCAAGTAGAGTCTCTATGTCTTCTCCGTCTTTACCCGCGTTCAAAATGAAACAGTCCCTTATTTATGAACCAACGCTAGGGCGTTTATTCTTTTCTTTCTTTCTTTCTTTCTTTCTTTAATGCCTTCATTCTTTCCTTCTTTCTTTCTCACTTAATCTTTTTACATTTTTTACATTATATCCTCGTGTCTTGAAGACAAATACATATCATTCTTTCTTTCTTTCTTTCTTTCTTTCTTCATTCTCTCCTTCTTTCTTTCTTTCTTAATCTTTTTACATTTTTTAATTTATATCCTCCGTGTTTTGAAAACAGATACGTTTCTTTCTTTCTTTCTTTCTTTCTTTCTTTCCCTCGCAAAGACTTTGCTTTTGTAGTTTGCTTCAATTTTATTTCGTACTATGATTTCTCCTTCCCGCCAATTTAACTTCTCATTCGATTTTTTTATTCCTCCATTTTCCCGCCTTCTTACCTTCCTCCATTTTCATTTTTCTCGTCCGTCAATCAAATATGCATAAGCGAAGCAAAATTGAAAACAAATCATTAGCTAGCTGAATTCTTTCCCTTACGTTTTAATTCTTTTTGTCACTGTCGCTCTGGCGACGACCAGCGATTTCTTTCTTTATTAGTTTGCATAATACAGTGAAATATTACGGTTAGTATTGCTGTTTCTGTTACAATGGCTGGATAAAACCTACGACTATCTTTGTTCAGATATATATATATATATATATATATATATATATATATATATATATATATATATATAATTTAAATAAAAACAGACCACTTTAAGGTTCCATATAATAAATTATTTCACCACAGTCCTTTTAAAGGAGAGCGGATCATCAGATTTTATTTCCAAAGGTTGAAACGGAAAATGAAAAGAAATTTACACATTTATGGCGGGCAGTAATAAGTAAATTAACGAAGTGAGGGAGTGAAGGGGGTAGAGAGACATGATTGGGTTAGATGTAACATTTCTATTCTTTCAAATTTAAATTTTTAGAGGAAATCCAGACATTGACACATTAAATCTGTTAACGGAAGTTATATATTGATATGGGAGGGGGATAGGACAAAAAGGCATAAAGAGAAAGAGAGAGAAAGAAGTTGTGATAAAGTGTCATTAGCTTTCTTTGGAATGGACGCTGTTTTTTGCTTTACTTTGAGAGTTCATAAATATTATAATTTTTTATATAAGTTTGAATGTTTAAGCAGTCTAAGGAATTTAATTATATGTTAGTTAAGTTTTTTTTTCTTTACAAAAAGTTTGGGGATTTAATATGAAATAGTCGAATAGAAAAATATTCGTAGAATTTACATTAAAACACTAAAATTTTATTTTCAAATATAAGTTTACTTCTAGTTGTAATTGATTATTAGGGTGATATCTCTATCAGTTTGAATTTTATTCATGAGTTCAATTAGCGACTATTTTTCGATTGGTAATTTCTCTTACTTAAAATTTAGTTTTAAGTTAATATGGAGTGATATTTGAATGTAATATTAGAGATCTTACTCTATCATATATTGTAAACACATCCATGTAAATTTCATATGCATACGTTCTTTTACATGTGCAGTCACTCATACAGGTACACATGTACCGATATAGATGGGTAATTTCATGTATTAATACCTACATATATCTTTTTAAATATTTCCGCATACTTACATATATATATATATATAATTATTTATTTGAATATTACAACATAAATATGTTATAAAATCACGACAAAAGTAGCCATTTTGTTTCAACACTTATATATATATATATATATATATATATATATATATATATATATATATATATATATATATATATATATATATATAGGTGTGCCCTTAGAATTCCCTAAAAAAGCTTCTCTAAAAATATATTAGGTAATGACTTTAGTATTCAATTATCAAAAATCTAAATATTTTATCATTAATAATGATTATTAAAGGGTAATTCATTTAAAACAAAATTTCAACGTATTGTAAGTGGAGTAAAACATCAATAACATACCTGTAAGTCCTTTTTTTTAAAAACATTTTTTGCACACACCCATTCATATACACACACATATATACACACATGAGCACACATGCACACACACATATATATATCTACATATGCACACATACACATACACATATATACACACATATATATACATATATACACATATATCCTTATATCTAGACACCCATACACATATACACACACACACATATACATATATGTAAATGCTCATATCTACACACATACACATGTAGATATACACACGCACATACATACACATGTAGATACACACACGTACACATATACACACGTACATACATACACACATATACATATATACATATATACACACACATATATATTCACATACATACATATACACCTATACATATACACATATACACACATATACATACACATGTATACACATATACACACATATACATACACCTTTCCACATATACACATATACATATAAATACATTCATATATACATATACATACATACACATATAAATACATATACATATATACACACATAAACCAGGTAAACGTGTAGTAAAATTATGAAAAATATAGGATAATATTTAAAAACAAAATCCACATTACAACCAAAAACGTTTGCGGTACCTCCCTTCTTTTTAATATATATATATATATATATATATATATATATATATATATATATATATATATATATATATATATATATATATATATATATGCATTTGTTCATATTTATCTCTAAATATATTTATCTATCTACTAATAAAATTGACGAAAAGAAAAAGTAAATGAAATTGGCTAGATAAAAAAAGAGAAATCAAAATATAAATTCCCAGCATCCCTTGTTCGTGCGCTCGTGCGCATGTGCAGTCGCACCAACCATAACAAATTTAATCCGGTGAAGCCCCTAAGGACGAAACGCGTCACAAGAAAACTTTTTTCCCACTTGGTTATACATTCTCCCTTCATCTATCTATCTATCTATCTATCTATCTATCTATCTATCTATCTATCTATCTATCTATCTATCTATCTCAGTCTATTCATTATCTATCTATCTATCTATCTATCTATCTATCTATCTATCTATCTATCTATCCCAGTCTATTCATTATCTATCTATCTATCTATCTATCTATCTATCTATCTATCTATCTATCTATCTATCTCAGTCTATTCATTATCTATCTATCTATCTATCTATCTATCTATCTATCTATCTATCCCAGTCTATTCATTATCTATCTATCTATCTATCTATCTCAGTCTATTCATTATCTATCTATCTATCTATCTATCTATCTATCTATCTATCTATCTATCTATCTATCTCAGTCTATTCATTTTCTATCTATCTATCTATCTATCTATCTATCTATCGATCTATCTATCTATCTATCTATCTATCTATCTATCTATCTATCTATCTCAGTCTATTCATTTTCTATCTATCTATCTATCTATCTATCTATCTATCTCAGTCTATTCATTATCTATCTATCTATCTATCTGTCTATATATCTATCTATCTACTTTACTCTCTCTCCCCCCTCTGTCTCTCTCTCACTCCTACGCACACTCGTTCTCTCTCAGTCATTCAGCTTATCACTCTCTTTCTATCCATTTGTTAATCTTATATCAGTCTCTTTCAGGATTTAACCGAATTCCTTATATAACCGTCATCTTGAACATGAAAAAAAATGAAGGCGTTTAATTTGTTTGCATGAATTCAAGCTTGGACGTAATGCTTCTCAAACTGCTGCCAACAGAGCGTGGAGTGAAGGATCCACTTGTGATCGGACAGTTCGGTGCTGATATCTGAAGTTTCGCAGTGGAGATACGAGTCTTAAAAGATCAAGGTGTTAAAGCGTGCCCATCTCTAAATTACCCCAGTAATAAAAGCTGATTCTAAAAGCGGACATTATTTTCGGAACATTACACCATTAACCCCACCTTTCTCCGGTAGATTCAGATTACCAAAAGGGCTGGTGATTTGATTCAGGTCAAGAAATTCATAAAAAAACACCAATATCACTGGATTTTGCGAAGACATGATATACCATCAGGTTAACGCATAATTAGAAAAAAAAAATAACTTTCAACAAGACAACGAAACAAAACACACTTTTAAAATTATCTCGAGTGAAAAAAAGGGATATAAATTTGAAAATTATGACTTGTCCCCCTAAACCTCCTGACCTCTCTCTTATTGAATTGAAATAGGATGGATTGGATAGAAGTGGTCGAAGAGAATACTCAAAGCGTGAGCGTGAGCTTTGTCAATATTTGAAAAATGCTTGGGGTGGTCTGACATCTTTTTTTTATTTTTTATAATCGAGTTCACCCCTAACAAGGCAGTAAAGTCACTTAAGTCACACCTAAGATGTGGAAGATTTAGCAAATAGAAACATTATTAAAGAGTGAGAACAAAAGAAGAGTAATCAGTAGATAGCGATTGACATTACATTCAAATGTTTGAAGATTAAATTTGTCTGGAAAGTATGGAGCCAGAAGGGACTTCCGCAAGTGAGAAATGCTAGAGAAGAAACTGTTAACATAGAACTTACGGTTACATCTAGCCAACTTGAATGTAAATTGATGAAATCCCATCTCCTGTCTACTACTGCGCTTAATTTCGTAAAGTCTAGATACCATAGCGAAGAGTTCAACTGAGCAATTGCCATGAAAATATTTATAGATATAAGAGAGATTCAGAGGCGAAAAAACTGTCAAAGGAGCTGACCTAGCAATGGATTCAATTATTGCATTTCCACTCCCCTTCAGCCGAGAATATTACCCGAGAAGGTGCAACGAGTAACGCTTTTGGAGGTTAGCATCAGCCATGCTGATGAAAGGCAGAACGCTTTTT
Organism: Acanthosepion esculentum; assembly: GCA_964036315.1. NCBI lineage: Eukaryota > Metazoa > Mollusca > Cephalopoda > Sepiida > Sepiidae > Acanthosepion > Acanthosepion esculentum. The sequence continues at coordinate 130,796,622 of OZ038479.1, forward strand.
CGAAAACAGTTCGAAAGAATTTAAAAGGCGGTCATTAAGACAGGTGGTTGTTTTATCAAGGAAAACAAAATAAGACCTACCGTAGTTACTGAAATGTTATCTCTTTTTAAAATGCCAAAATATCTCTAAGATGATTTTAAAGAAATGCAGGGTCGCTCTATTTATTTTTTTTGCCTGTAGTGCTTCTGCATATCTTGGTAATGGCTGGTTGGTCTGCTCAAACAAAACCGTTAAAAAAGGCAGGTGTTTGTCTATATTTCTGAGATGAGGTATTATGTACACTAATTACATTATTCAGTCTATTGTCCTCATCTTTGTTGCCATATTTATAGCTATAAAAGTTTCCTGAGCCGACCAAGCATAGAAATGAATACAATATGGGAACCAGTAATAAGGTGTGCCAGAGAAAAGCGATAATAACAACAAAAATTGCAATATGAGCTCTGGTAAAAACATAGAATGATAAAAGCAAAATTTGCAATATGAGCACTGGTAAATACGGTTGGTGAAGATATTAGGTTTATAATACATAGAGATTCATAGACAGATGTCCTCAAGGACACATGGCACAGTTGATAAAATGACAGGACCTAAAGTGTGTGAGTTAAATACCTGGTTAAGTCGGTGGAGAACTTGGAGAGGGGAATTAGCAGGAGATAACTGATAACTGACATCCATTAGACATGGCACGTGGAACTAGAACAGTCTACCCCAGTGAGCGAAATAAAGGGTTCAGGTCGACATTACAACCACGTGAGCGTACAACGGCCGAAACGTTGTAATAAATATGGCGACAAAGATGAAGATGATAGTCCGAACAATGTAAATAAGGCAGATGCTGTTATGACTTGTCTGTCGCTTACAAACCGACCCAGATTGTTGATAAGTCTGCTCACGTTCCCGACACAGTGAGTCATCGCGTAAACCGACTCCACCTATTTCGCCATTCCTGCTCTTAAAAATGTTATCTCCCTTGGACTTTTGCTGTCCACTCGCTGTTAAGTTGCTGCCAAAACTGAAACCTTCCGCTGATGTCCCATTTTCCTAGGACGATCTTTCGGTAAAACTAACCATGATTGTTTCAGATCTTATACCGAAACTCACTTTCAGATTTTTTCTAAGATGCATCTTACAGATCTGCCCATCTGAATGCATTCTTTACTGCATGAGAAATTTTATTCGACAGAAAATAGATATTAGTTTCATCTATGGTACAATTTTACATATGAGAACTAGTTAGGACTACATAGAGACCTGAGGTATTATGGTGACTGTAGTAAGAATGGTAAGTAAGAATGTGTTGTTTTGGAGTAAGGTATACGGTAATATGTTTAGGTCAGTACTCGCTGCTAGCTAAGTTTAAGATAAGACTGAAGACCAGTCCTCCACAATCCTCTCGTTTGGCCTTGTGCCACATTTTTGTATTTACAAAATAAATATTAGTTTCATCTATAGTACAATTGTACATATGATGACTAGTTAGTACTAAATAAAGACTTGAGGTATTATGGTGACTGTAGTACGAATGGTAAGTAAGAATTTGTTGTTTTGGTGTAAGAAATACTGTGGTATGTTTGAGTCAGTAATCGTGGCTACATAAGTTTAAGATAAGACAGATTCAGGACCAACGATTCACATCCCCCCCTTTTGGCCTTGTGCCACATTTTTGTATTTACAAAATCAATATTAGTTTCTTCTATGGTACAATTGTACATATGATGACTAGTTAGGACTACATAGAGACTAGAGGTATTATGGTGACTGTAGTAAAATAATAAGTAAGAATAATATTGTTTTAGTGTAAGAAATACTGTTTGTCGTATGTTTTGCTGAGTAATTGCGGCTAACTATGTTTAAAATGAATCACATTGAAGACCAACCTTCCCCTATCTCCACTTTTGGCCTTGTGCCACATTTTAATATTTTCAAAATGAATATCACTTTCCTGTATGGAACAGTGACTTTATGTATTTAAGCACGGTGCTAGATTGGCGACAAGGTCTCATCATTTTTGTTGTGGATTCCGGGAGGAAATCCGGTATCAAATAATAACAAACGCCAAGAATGAATATAGGAAAATAAATGTATTAACGTAATTAATACAAACTGGTAATACAGGTTAGTAGTTCCGGGAATGCGGGGTTAGTAGACAAATATATATATAGTCTTTGATATCGACGTATCGCTGTATGACTTCTTACTGAGTTTACGTGCTTGTTACTGTGACCGCTACGTCCTTACTACTACTGTCAGACTTGACTTCTAGGGTATTCACTGGTAGTAGTATATGTATATCTTGGATGAGTCCATTTGTGTGAAAATGGTGATCCCTCAACAATTTTACAGTTGAAACGGCTAGATATAATCGTAGGTTCAATGCTAACAGTTTCTTCTCGCGTATCTCTCGGTTTTGTGAACTTTCTTCCGGCTTCTTGTTTTTTAGCTGACTTTGACCTTTAAAGATTTTAATGCAAGGTCAATTTTTATCAAATTTCTTCTTAATTCGTGTTCTTTTATTGTTTTATCGCCCAAATAGATTTTTTTTCGTATTGTCTCACTCAGTAACTGTTTGCGAGGCTTTATTGCCTTCCTTGTGGTGGAATGATAAAAAAAAAACAAATTCCTAATTCTCTTGATGGCACTTGTTTACATTTTCAAACATGAGTTTCCTAATATTTATTTTTTAGGCCAACCATGTCAATTATGCTGGCATATTTTATTTATATTACGAGGAAGTCATTTTTTTAAAAAATTCCAAGCAAAAGTTTGAAAATCTTTATTTCCTCCGGCAGAGTTCGGATCATGCTGATAAAATTTGTTTACATTTTAGAATAGAAGTTTTATATTTTTTTCTTATTGTCTATGATAATCCGTTAGCATTTCCTGAAGTTTTCGAACAGAATACTTTTGCACATTTCTTCAGACATTTGCAGATTCATTTTTTTATGTCTGTGAAACAATTTGCTGAATTCATATATTCCTAGATTTAGCGTCTTATCTTATTTTTGAACATACGCGCCATTTATTTATTTATTTTTTTTTTGGCCCGGGGTCTGGGAATATTTTCTCTTTGAAAGTATGAATATTAGTGGCTTTAGTCATGAATGATCCACGTTTTGATGAATCACATATTTCTTCAAACAATAGTGTAAAGTTACGTATTTTTCGACTGTATATTCACCATTATTCGCAACGACTTGTTGCCACTAATCAGGTCGCCCTTCGATATCTTTTCAGTAGAACTCCACAGGTTTGTATTCGAAAAAGTTATCGACAAAATCTTGAGTCAGGTTTCAATTAGAAAAAAGTGTTTATGCGAAAAAGATATCTACAAATCTTGAGTCAGGTTTCGGTAAGAGAAAGTTTTTATGCGATAAAAGTTATCGACAAAATATTGAGTCAGATTTCAGTTAGAGAAAGTTTTAATGCAAAGATATTATCAAGAATGTCCTGAATTAGTTTTAACTTAGAGAAAGATGTTATGCAAAATAATTATCGACAAAATTCTGAGTCAAGTTTAAATTAGAGAAATATTTCAAGCGAAAAGGTTATCGGCAAATTTTTGTGCCAGGCTTCAATTAGAGAATTTCTTACGCGAAAAAATATCGTAATACGCTTGAATCTGGCTTCAATGAGACAAGTTTTAGCGATCAAAATAATATCAGAATATCGTGATTTCAGTAAGCCAAACAAATTTAGCTGAACAGTTTTCCTGTGTTAATTTTGCTGTATGGGGTTCTGTGCTTTGATAGATAACAATATTTTTCCATTTGATCCTCACTGTACGCTGTCACTGCCGTACGAAACCTGTTACTCACGCACAAATGTATTCTTAATGGTTACTTATTTTTCCAGGTTGAGACCATGCTTTCTCCTGGAGGTGAACAACATTTTTTTTTTATTGCCGAGCCGAGCATGTTTTTTATTTCAAACTTTTACGGACAGGTTGTAACTGTCGGACGTAAAAATGTGCATTTAGTGTTTCGTTACGTTTTATGCAATCCAAATGAATAAAACCTCTACGATCCCACACGTATCGACATTACGCCTCATTCATGGAACTCACGTTTCGTGATTTGTTGAGGAGATGTATCCTTGTTAGTCCTCTGTCTTTTACGCTGATTATCGTATTCAACCCATTTTACATAACCATTCAAGATATGGCGTTATCTTTCCTCACTACGTTAAACAAAAGGTTAGGAAGGAAACTCCCACCGACACTAGAAAGATCGATACCATTTAGTCGAATTGAGAAACCTATTTTCTTGATATACCGTTTTAAGAGAATGAATTTATTTCTGTTATGCTATTGTTCAGCCAATATAAGGCGTAAGAGTCACTCAATATAGAGAGATGCTGTGGTAAGGGCATAAGAGGAAGATGTGAGAAGTGAGTATTATACTGATATGTAGGAGAGATAGCGGTTGTCTCGAGACTCGAAGTGGGTAAGAGCGTAGTCATCGGGGAAGCATCTTCATCGGGCTTTGTTCCGTGATATAACAGTTCTGAAGAAGCTGTGCTAGCTACAAAGGCCTGAGGAATAGTACTAAGATAATAACGCTCGTCTAAAAATTTGCCATAAAAAGTTTTTGAGAGACGGAAAATAATTAATCGCTGACAAGTCCGCATAAACCATATAGCTGGAAATCCATAGCATGACAGCAGTACACACCATTTAATTACACAAGATTTCGATTTATATATTCAGATGGTCAGATGGTCAACTGAAAAATTTATTGAAAATGTTTGAACAAATAAGTATAAACAAAATGTTTTTTTTGTTTTTTTTTTGTTTTTTTTGCTATCCTCTGTCAGCCGCAATGATGGAGAAAGCATTACCTCAAACCATCGCCAGTGAGACACGCTGCAAGAGCCACTCCATTTCGCGAGTCTCGTCCCTTAATCGAAACCCCATCCTGCCAACACTCCGAAGGAAAGTCATCGAACGAGGGCCAATAACTTCAGAAGTCACCACTGTCACTGGAGTAAAAATAAATCTGTCTACAAAAAAGCTCACCCTCGGACCTGATCAAATTACCAGTCGAAATGTATCGTCACAGGTCGTATCCCAAATCAACAACTTCCTCATTTTAAAAGGGAAAGTGGTAATCCCATCCGGCCGCATTCCATTAGCACGGTCGAGGCCTACAGGTTCGATTTCGGAGGGGAACCCAGATGCATAAAACCTCTTCTGACGATGTCGTTTATTGATGCATGCCTCTGTGACACTCACATAATATGAGCCCAAGACGGATGCAGTTATTATCTAAAAGGATACCGGTAAATGAAAAGGACACTTTGATGATCCAGGCGCCATTACTTGGTTGTAAAGCAGATAGTAGACAGGGAGGTGATGCTGATCCAGAGAGTGCCTCAAATTAGTCAAATTGACCTTGCATTTTATTTTATCTCGGCTTTTTTTTTTGTTTTGATGTGTCTAGTGGGATAGAAAGTCATTCTTGGACCCAGGCGCCGCAAGCTTTTTCGAAAGAACTACCCGAGCAACACTGAGACGATCAACCGAGTATCGCATCAATTAATTCGCGACTGGAAGTGATGTTCATAGGACCAAGTCTATCGCTGACCGAACGCCCAGGCCTCCGAAAATCAAAGGGAACTTTGCCTGCCTCCATCTTGTGTTGTCGAAACAATTTTTGTTCTGATCTAGACACTTGTGAAATAGTGTATACAAGACATGACCGGTCCTTGTCCCGATGGTTCGATTTTGTTGAAATTAAGGAATGTACAATTATAATGGTGTAATTATGTTCCATTAATGTGTCAAAACGTCATTCCTAGTAGAGGTCGTTGTCGACTTACGACTTATGTGGATTTATATTTTACGATTGCTCGATTTTACGACCGAGACTGCGAATTGGTACAACACACTTTCCCCCTGGTCCGGTTGTGTCTTTGAATTTTTAATGTCTATCGATTGGCGATTTAGCGAATGTCTTAACGTTAGTTTCTGCTTTAGTGTGTATTCTACCAATACATTTGCATGCTACATTATTAACCATTTAATTAACTAACCCTAACCATTTTCCCGCCTTTTTTCTCGATATATTAAAAGACATTCAGAAAGTTTTATTTAAGGGATTTAAATATCTTCTTTTGTGATTTTTTATGTTTTTTCTTTACGATTGTTCGACTTTACGACCGAGACTGCGAAATAGTAGAACGCATTTTCCCAAATTTGAGTGCAATTGTGTCTTTGAAATTTTTCTTAACGAATCTACCATACCCTAATCCTAAACACCTAACCCTGCTAACCCTTAACATATCTCTAACCCCTAACCCTGCTAGCCATAATACTAACCCTAACGCCTAACCCTAAATATAAGAATGCTAACCCTAACACTAAACCTAACCCTGCTAACCCGAACCCGAACCCTTCTAACCCTAACCGTTAACCCTAACCCGAACCCGAACCCTGCTAACCCTAACCCTAACCCCTTACTCTAAACCTTCTAACCCTAACCCTAACCATAACCTGCTAACCCTAACACTAACCCTAAACCTTCTAAGCCTAACCCTAAGCCTAACAACTAACACAAAACCTAACCCTGCTAACCCTAACCCTAACCATGCTAACCCCTAACCCTAACCTTGCTACCCCTAATCCTAACCATGCTAACCGTAACCCCAACCGCTAAATCAAACCCTAACCCCTAACCTGCCTACCATAACACTAACCCTAACGCCTAACGCTAAACCTAACCCTGCTAACCCTAACGCTACTAAGCATAACCGCTTACGCTAACCCTTCTAACGCTAACCCTGTTAACACTTACCCTAACCCTAACCCTGCTAACCGTAACCCTAATCCTTACCCCTAACCCTGCTAACCCTGACCCTAACCCTGCTAACCCTAAATCGAACCATTACGCTAAACCTTCTAACCCTCTAACCACTAACTCTAAACCTATCCCTGCTTACCCTAACCCTAACTCTGCTAACCCTAATCCGAACCCAACTAACTCCTAAATCCTAACCTTTACCATAATTCTGCTAACCCTAACCCTAACCCATTACCCTAAACCTTCTAACCCTAACCCTGAGCCTAACCACCAACCCTAAACGTAACCCTGCTACCGCTTATCCTAACCCTAACCCTGCTAACCCAAACACTTAACCCTAACCCTAACCATAACCCTGCTAACCATAACCGTAACCTCTTACTCTTAACACGCTAAGCCTAACTCTAAGCCTAACCACTAACCCTAAACCTAACCCTGCTAACCCTAACCCTCACCATGCTAACCCTAACATTAACCCCTAACCCCTAACCCTAATAATTCTAACCCTAACCCTAACCCTGCTAACCTTAACCCTGTTAATCCTAACCCTGCCATCCCTAACCAGACCCTGCTAACCCTAATCCTGCTAACCCTAACCCTGCTAACCCTAACCCTGATCATGCTAACCTTAACCTTATAACCTAACCCTAATGCTGCTTCCCCTAACCCTAACCCTGCTAACCTTAACCCTAACACCTAACCCTACCTAACCCCTAACACTGCTAACCATAACCCTAACCCTAACGCCTAACGCTAACCCTAACCCTGCTAACCCTAACCCTGCTAACCCTAACACAAAACCTGCTAACCCTAAGCCTGCTAACACTAACCCTAACCCCTAACCCTAACCATAACCTTGCTAACCCTAACCCTGACCCTAAACCTTCTAACCCTAACTCTAAACCTTCTAACCCTAACCCTAAGCCTAACCACTAACTCTAAACCTAACCCTACTAACCCTAACCCGAACCCTGCTAACCCTAACCCCTAACCCTAACCCTAACGCCTAACCCTAACTCTGCTAACCCTAAACCTAAACCTTCTAATCCTAACCCTAAGCCTAACCACTAACCCTAAACCTAACCCTGCTAACCCTAACCCTAACACTAAGCCCTAACCCTAACCCTGCTACTCTAACCTGTTACCCTAACCCTAACCCTGCTACCTGTACCCCTAACCCTAACCACTAACCCTAACCCTAACCCTAACCCTAACCCTAACCCTAACTACTAACCCTAACCCTAACCCTAACCCTAACCCTAACCACTAACCCTAACCCTAACCCTAACCCTAACCCTAACCCTAACCACTAACCATAACCATAACCCTGCTAACACTAAACCTAACCGTAATCCCTAACCCTAACCTCTAATCTTAACCTATTAACCCTTTTTTTTATTTAAATTGTATAATAAATGCCATCCCTCCTTCGGTTTTTGCTTTTCCCCTTACGTTAGATAATGTATGACACAGATGTTATGGTAGGATGCACTGATCGGTAGGAGACACGCTGAAGAGGTACCGAAATTTTCTTTGTCTACTCCTCAACCTGCCCAGAAATAAAGAAAGTTTATTGATCTCGACACAAAAAGTGATGACGATTAAAACTGTACGACGGATGGAAGAAAGTGGACGAGGATTGTACGTGATCTGAAGTTATCATTCCCAGGCATCGAATGATTTGCAAGTACTGGACGCGTGGCACATGACGGCCTTTCCTTCCTCGTCGTGAAATTTATGAGGAGAAAGAAGGATAGCTCACCATGTTTGTGCAAAAAAAAAAAAAAAAGAAACAACTTCACTGGCTAGCCCCAGCTGACAACATCGAGAATTTAAAAAGAAGCAGCAAATTGTGATATTTATAGCCATTTTAGTTTTACAGTTAAAATATAGGCGTGGGGACGAGTGGTTAGAAGTCGGGTTCGAAAATGTCTGAAAAGCATTCCACGGGTCTTGACCCAGGCCCACTAGATCGATTTATACACACACACACACACACACACACACACACACATATATATATTATATTATATATGGATGACAATAATATAGACTCCTGAAAAATGGATTTCGGTTCAGCTCTCTGGGGAAGGAAGTGTGGGTTTATAAACAGTGACTATTATAGCTAATATAGCGTGACTCTTCGGCAAAAGCGAATTGAGTCCTGTCTGTCACTGTGTTTATCTAAAAATAAATACGCTAAAATTATCCGTCATTCCTGTCGTGCCCCGACGGCTTTGTGGTAGAATTTCCGACTGACACCAATTTAGTCGGGTTTCGATCCTAGCTAAAGGCAACCGGGCATTTAGCCACACTGAGGAGTTGTGGTACAGCGAAACAGTCTATCTCTGGATGACAATAATTATATATATATATATATATATATATATATATATATATATATATATATATATATATATATATATATATATTCGGCCTTGCTAACCGAAAGTTCCTCTGTAGCCAAATCGGTTAAAGGCACATCAGGCTATATGACGGTTCCGTATACGATAGAGGTTCGACTTCTTTCGGAGGATAAATATTTTCTATGAAAATTTTCTCGGACATTCAAACCGGTAAATACTGTTTATTATAAACAGAGCATATTTGTGTCTATAAAAAGAATGTATAAACATAAAAATGTCTTAGAAGATTTATATGTATATATATACATATATATATATATATATATATAAATCTTCTATGTCAACATAACAGAATATCATCTTTGACGGGGAACATCATCATGATAATGTTATTAATCTTATCGGACAATATGAACGGAACTTATATAAAATAAAGTGACAAAACTTGTCTATATTATTTAATGGGACGCGCATTAATATATATATATATATATATATATATATATATATATATATATATATATATATATATATATATATAAATGGCTGGCCACTCGTGTCCGAGGATGCCGGTCTACTAGCCAATTCCCTACTCAATCCCAAATTTTTTGTTCAACAATCAGAGAGCCCACCTGTGGTTTTTACAGCAACTATGCTGAGCGGACCTTAGTTACGGTTTCTGAGAGAGTTCAAAGCCTCGGTCAAGATGACTTGTGACTTCGTGCTAGAACAGCCATCGACAGCTCACCAAATAGTTCCTTCTAACCAATTCCACCCAGACTGATAGTATCTAAAAGACACCTTCCTGACAACTCGACCATGGTGAGATTCGAACCCGTGTCTCATGGTCGGAAAGCGAACGGTTAGGCGCCCAATATATATACAGGGTGAAAATAAATGAACGTTAGTTTTAAAACCCTAATACTGCAAAGTGCTGTATCCTTAAAGAGGTAAAAACAGTCAAAGGTAATACTCGAGTGAAGGAACAGCAACACGAACTTGAGTGAAAGAGAGTTTTATTGTAAAAGAGAATACACTACTGGAAGACAGGGGATTGGGTGGTAAGCTAGTAATTCCGGAAGCAAGCACATTTGCCAACCGCCCCACGCGGTCAGATGTGGTACAAGGCCGAATTTAACGTGGGGTATCCGAACCCGTAGGCTCAGGCAAACATTCCCGGTAGACCCCGTAAAAAATGGGGTCGGGTAGCTGTCCACTACCACAGACGAGACTATGCCCTTCGGGATAGCCTCCTCGTCTAGGTTCCTCTCCGCCCGAAGGCAGAGAGATCGACTAGCTTAGCTGGAGACGAATCTCCAACTAATTCCGGAAGAAAGCCCCTCTACAGTTATATCCTGTGCTCATTATATATAGAGACTGATACAGTCAGTCTACATAGGCGATAGGTAATGTGGGACATTCCATTAAATCACCTCCCACTGAGTGAATTTTCCCATTGAATGTTGATCAATACCTCTTCTTGTTGGTGTCAGGACATAATTGTCTGACTTTATTTCCTATTTCTAGTGCTTTTCCGTCTCATAACCACAAAAGAAAGCAACTGTGAAATTATCAATATATATTTTGAAACAAATGGGTATGAAATGGGGTCTATGGAATTACAACAAATTTTCCTACATTTTGTTGTATAACCAAGGTTGCACGTTTGATCAAATTATTGACAGACTATCCATAACTTGAGGTATGCTCGTCAGCCTCTAAGTAATGTCTTCCACTTGAATGAATGTCATGTATTGTTTTTGTGTTTTCAAACTTTTCTATCAGACGAGTAATTGCTGATAGAGCAAAAGGTCCCCCTTTTAAATTGTTCCGTGTTTTATAAGCTCCCATCGTTGCTGTTTCACTCTCATGATTAGCATAATATAGCTTCACAAGCTCCAGTTGACAGGCAGAAGTAAACTTTGACATATTTTCCAGAGAATGATTTGTCAAAAACAAACTTTATTTTATATACATATGTTACAAATAAAAAAAAAACGTGTCATTATGTGATTTGTCGATTTGAAAAAAAAATTAAACATGGCGTATATTAAACATGGCGTATATTTTCAGTCTTTGTATTCCTGTGTGTATGAGTATGGCAAATATATCAGGCAATTTGTGAAAAAACAAACAAACAAAATATTAGTTTGATATATTTTGCTGATGAAGGAGAATCATTAGAATAACGGCTTTTATTTCAACTCACCATCATGAGAGCAGATTATCATCTTCAGCAGGTTTACATATAACTCTTACCAGTCTTTTCCTATCCGCCTTGCAAACACGGGATATTGCTGTTGGCCTTCGAAGCTCCTCAGAGCATGGTGTAAATTTTACTGATGGTTCTTTTCGATGTCATTGTTGCATGTAACTATGATGGCCGTTCGAGGTTTTCCCTGAATCTAGTTATAGCGAAGAAAACGAGGATTTACCTCGTCAAACTAAGCGTCAGCGAGTCGCGTGTATTTTACGACGGAAAAGCTGGCGAAAAAATAAAATTAATTACCAAACAAAAGGGCACGTATTCCGCATGACATGCTGAAGACGGAATATTTGAATTAAAAAACAAAACAAAAAAAAAACAAGTCTTACGCAGGAGTCGCAATTAAACGTACTTTGATATGAAAAATATTGGAGATCGTCTGTCAGCTGTCGACGAATGGAAAAAACTGTTCGCCCGATAAAAGCAGTTGGAGTTCTCGAATCTGCGGGTGAATTCGGCAATTTTGGCTACCGCGTTTGGTGGAGAATGAGTTATTTTTCTGACTGGTGGCGTGCGTTTTGATTAGCGAGATAGTATTTGCGAATCGAGTTTTCGGCATTTCTTTCTGCCCTCGATGTTCGAGTTGGAACTTAGTGATTTATTCTCTGTGACGTGGAAATAATCTGCGACAAATATTTCCTTTGCAATCCCAATTTACTTACACTAGTCTCCATTCACGAGAATCTCTCACATTAAATGTTCCTATTTTAAAAATCTTTATATGAGTTTGTAAGTATTTAAAAAGTTTTAAAAACGTTTCCAAGTTCAAACGGCTGACAACCAGAGCAGCCATTAGCTTCTCTACCAAGATATATATAACTGCAATGATCTCCAGCCCGATAGCCTACTATCTGAATATAAATCTTCTTGCAACAGAGGAAATTCAACAAAATGGTGGCTCCCATGACGCACTGGTAAATAAATACTATTACGATGTTTGCTATGTAATGCATTATCTTTCACTTTCTCATTAACTGTAGAAGGTTCGTAGTTTGTTGAAGACTGGCTTTTTCTCTCATCAATCCTACACCTGGCTCTGTATGTATGTATATATGTATAGGATGAATTGGCTCCCTGTTCCGGGCCAGGAAATTATTCTCCCAGGAATTGATCCTTCAAATCTACAAATAAACCATTCGCCCTTGTATGGGGTATTGCTGCCATATACGGTCAGGAGCCTCTTCTGTTTGCCTCGGGGTTTTTCATAAGATACAGAGTCGGATATGCAATGTAATTGGCCCTGATCTGGCATCTAGACTGCAGTCGCTCTCTCACAGACGCACCGTCGCCTCTCTCTGTCTTTTTTTTTTACAAATACTTTCACGGTAATTGCTCCGCTGAGCTGCTTTCGTTGATTCCCAGACTTCATGAATTCAAGCGTCCTACGAGGCTGGCATCCCGCTCCCACCCTTTCACTGTTGAAACTGTTAAATGTAGACGTCTCTTCTACTCCAATAGCTTCATATCTCGCGCCTCTCGCCTGTGGAACTCCCTTCCTTATTCCTGTTTCCCTGATAGCTATAATCTCCAACCATTAAAATGTAATGTCAATCGACATCTCCAGTTGCCTTGATCTATCCACTATCCTTCTCCACTTCCTTTCCTCTATCGCTCCTATCTGCTCTCGCTCCAAATCTTCTGTAACCCCTTGCGTGCCAGTGGCTTCCCGCCTTGCTTGGGGTGAAATACTTTTAAAAAAATATAAGTAAAACGTTCATCACTTAGCTGATTGATGTTAACTTCAGCATCCCGAAACCAGAGATTTGTATACGGACCTGTTCGTTCACACGTTCGGGTTTATCAGCAATTGACTTCAGATACCCCCTCTCTATATATATCTCTTTCTCCCCACTCTGGAAAGAAATTATTTCGGTTGAGCTCTCGGGGAGGAAATGTGAGTTTGTAAACAGCAACTATTACTACTGCTAATGCAAGACTCTACGATAAAACGAATCGGGTTCTCCCAGTCACTGGCGTGTTTATCTAAAAGAAAAAAATAAATACTTTTAAATTCAGTTTCATCCTTGCCGTGCGCCAATGCTTAGTGCTAGCTTATCCGACTGATACCGAATCAGTTGGGTTTCGATCCCGGCTGGAGGCAATCGGATATATAGCTACACTGATGAGCTGCGAAAGTCTGTCTGTGGTTGACAATAATGTCTACGTGTTTGTGTATCATAATCTGATTGTGTATGTATTGTCTTTTGCAAAATTTCACCCTCCCCTGCCCATATCATCACTTCAAATGTATCTAAGCTGTAACGAAGCTTAGCACAACATGAGATTTTAACCTTTATTCTAACTGAAGTTTTGGCCTTTCAATTAAAACAAATTAAATAACAAAATATATGTATTTTTCGTCAGTTTCTTCTTTAAATAATTTTATATTTAAACTTAATACAGATTAAATTTAAAACTTCAAATTGGTAATTTTTAATTTTCAATTTTATAGCAAAATTTGATATTAATTAGAGTGATTTCTATTTAACTCTAACCCTAACAATAAAGCATCAATTATTATAGCCAAGGTTTTTTGTCAGTTTTTTGAATTCTCATATACTTGTATATTGATTGTTCATTCCAGTTTATGTAACAGCGTTTCACCTAGCGAGGGGTGTTTGATTGATTTGAACCTTTTAAAACCCTTTATTCTACATTCAACATCATCACTTGATAACACACCAGAAGTATTGAAACAAAATGGCTATTTTTGTAGTGATTTTATAACATATTTATGTTATAATTTTAGAATAAATAATTGTATTTGCTCTACTCTGTATTGAGTACTCTTTTAAGAATAGTATTTTTTGGTTATTGGGATTTATTCCGTATACACCAATCCTATACCTATACTTGGATATATCTCTATCTATAAAAGGCAGTGTGTGTGTGTGTGTGTGTGTGTGTGTGTGTGTGTGTGTGTGTGTGTGTGTGTGTGTGTGTGTGTGTGTGTGTGTGTAACGAATGCACGGCAGTAATTTTCGACGGGTTTGCACCAAAATTTACATGCACATGCTCCAAATTAGTGAAACGACCAAGACCGACTTTGCATTTCCCAACTCCCATCGATAGTGGAAATAATCGATTTTTTCATGCTTCTACGGTAGTTTTCATGTAGTTTGCGGCCACTTTCTACTGGCCAGAGTGAGAGCCTATAGCTGGCTGCCACGAATAGGTACGAAGGTTCTATTGGCCAGCGTCAGAGCCAACAGCTGACTGACACGAATGTTAACTAGCATGCTAGCATGCAAAAAAAATCGATAGCTGCATTCGTCACAAATGGTTAACATTTAAATCTCCATGGCACTTTACTCCAATTGGCTCATTCCCTTGTTTAAACTCAACGTTGATTTTGATTCCGCAGAACTGGGTTTTGTGTGTAAAAGTATTTGTTGTTAACTTTCTTTTTTTATTCGGTTTTTCCAGTTACGAGTCCTTTTTTAAAGCTGATCGTTTTGTGTTAATTTTGTTTAGTTCTTTTTTGGTAACAGATTTAATGTTTAGTATAGAGCTTAGAAAAAATTCGTAGTGTGAGATAGGCAAGAAGTAAGGCATGTAGCAACATCAGCATGGCAAAGGGCACTCCTTTAAAGGCAAGGGCAAACATATTTTAAGTCAAGTGATAGCGATTGCTGTATGAGTCGTAGGATTTTTTAATCAAGCACGGGCAGCGCCGGGCCATGCTACTAGTATGTATATATATATATATATATATATGTGTGTGTGTGTGTGTGTGTGTGTGTGCGTGTGTGTGTGTGGGTGTGTTTGTGTTGAATTGGTAACATTTTCAACCAAATGTCCTTACAGAAATAAATGATTAAGAAGAAGAAGAAGAAGAAGAAGAAGAAGAAGATGTTGTTAAAGCTGAACTTTGTGTTAAAAGAAAAAAAGAAAGAAAAATTCTGGGAAAGAAAGAAAGAAAGAAAGAAAGAAAGAAAGAAAGAAAGAAAGAAAGAAAGAAAGAATATTCCCGACTTATAAGAAAATCTACCTGGTACATCGTCCGTTTGAATTTAAGCGTCTTACTGCATTGGCTGATAGGTCCCATCGTTTTATTGTTGAACTGGCTAGATGCAACCATCAGTTCTATTCCAATAGTTTACTCGCTTCCCTGCTACCGAGATTTTTTTATTTTCCCAGTGACTTTAAAAGATACTTTAGATTTTCACTATATCATCCTCTTCTCCTCACCATTTCTCCCCCACTATTCCACTCCTTTTCTTTCCTATGTAACTGTAACTCTCTTGTTTTGCTCTCTTCCGCAGAATTTTGGCCAGGGCCCAGTGAAAGAAATCCTGAATCCGATGTCAGTTGGAAAAGTGAACCCCATCAGTTGGTTTCCGCTTGTACAATTTTGGCCTTCGGAAAATGCTTGCTTGTCTTGTTCAAGATTCATTATTTTCCATTCTTCGACAGCCAGCGTCGATGTTTTAACCCAGCCGCATAAAAGTACACGCAGGTGAAACTAATATGGTATGACGTTGCGGACACCAATCTGCGTTCTGTATATCTATATATATAAAGTTGTAGTCACTGTATGTCTGTTTGTTTGTTATCAAACTACAAGGGGTTTGGAGATAGACGCCCATATATATTCTGAAACTACATTACTCAGGGTACTTGGATAAGGATATTTCATTTTGGTCAAAGGGTGTCGGTGGGAGGGCACACATTCCCACTGATTTTAAAATTTGAACAAGGAGATAATATAGAAGGAGAAAGCCAGAAGATGGAGGTCACATAGGCAAGGTCAAAATGAGACAGTATGGACATCAAGATGAGCAAGAAATCACCAATCAGATTTAATTAAATTCAAAGGGAGAAAAAAAATCAGTGGGACCACATTTGACCAAAATGAAATATACTTGTCCAAGTACAGATACCTAAGGTTTTAAAGATTTTCAAACAAACACCTGGAGATTATAGGAGTTTATTGAGAATGTATTCATTAATAAATTAAGTTTATATTGAATCTGATTTATATTGTCGTTTAGAAATCTACCATCCATCAGTGCATTGAATACCCTGTGTTTTTGCTATATATCGTGATATTCACGACAAAATCCAAATAAGGGTCTGTCATGTTATCGGTTACGACCTGGCATTTAAACCTCAGCCACATTCCCACCTCTATGACATGGCTTCACTCTGCCTTTTTATAAATATTCTGATTGCAATTTTTCTAATGCGCTCTCCTCATTAAGTGAAGCCTACTACTAGATTGGCAGTTAGGTCTCATTGTTCTACTGTTGAAATAGCTATATTTCACCGTAATTTCTATTCTAATAGCCGCGTTTCTCGCACTTCCCGCCTGTGTAAATTTCTTCTAACTTCTTGCTTCCTTACCACAACCATCCATGAAAAATATAAATTCAACGCCAATCGTCATCTTCTGTCTTCCAGAAACCGGATCTGTTATTGTCCTTTCTCCTCACTAAAGTATCCTCATACACTTTCATTACAATTAAACCCTTGCGTCTTAGTGGTACCATCGCCTTCCTTAGGGGTGAAATTATTTAAAAAAATGTTCCTTGTGTTTTTATTCTAACAATGTTCATAACTAAAATTGATTATACAGCACAAATGTTATGTTTAACATGTGACTGTGATTTCGAAATCCACCGTCCATCAGTGCTTGAACAACCGCTAGTCACGATAAACTGATATCCCCTTGAGGAGGCACCGTGCCCTGAGAGAATATTGGGCCTCAAACACACACTCGACCCCAATTGAAACCATTATATACGATCCATCGTTAAAGCTGCCGATAAAATGATCGGCCCCCTGTACCACTCCAGTAAGTACCTGACTCCTCATGCTATCCTCTACAGTCAGATCAGGCCGAAAATGTAGAACTGTTGCCATATTTAGGAAGGATCTTGCCAGACCTCACTTCCCAGACTTGATAGAGTTGAAAAGCGTCTCCGAGTACTTGATGGAGAAGAATTATTTCCCACCATCCAAACTCTCTCTCTCAAGCGGGATGTCGCAAGTCTCTCACTACTCTATTGCCACTGCCAGTGAAAGTGCTGAGACGAACTATATTCCTTGAATTCCGTCAGGTCTAACCTTCACGTGTAGAACCCGCCATGCCACTTACATAGCATCAAACCGCACTAATTCCCCCCGTATTTCATCGCCCTGTGAAACAGATTGCCAAGAAGATGTTTCCCCGATCACTACAATCTTAACCTGTTCAAGTTCAGAGTTAACCGTTATCTTCACCAATAGAATAGTTCACCAATAGAATGTTCACCAATCAGAAGGCTCAAAATATTCAATTCGACGTGTATGAAGGCGGCCATGTTTTTTTCCGGAATATTCACTGCCAGCCTTTGATATCGATGACTGAAAAATTACAGAAGAGCTGCTGGTGGTATTGGCGATATAGTCAGATCCAGTAGAGTGTCTGACTCGTGAGTGTTAATCTTTAACGTTGTTTCATTGAACAGATTACGTACTGCGCTGGATTTTATATTCATAGACTATATGGCGAACATGGTCAACATTTGTATCTATAAAAAGAATGTATAAACATAAAAATGTCTTAAAATAATTGTCGTACTTTGTCCATTTCATAATATATATAAGGTCACAATCGCTATAGATCAATTTATGTAATCTTTATTTTCATGGTGTCCATGTTATATTGGTGTAGTAGTGAGCCAACCAAAATGAGCTGACTTAATTTAAAGTTCACCAATAGAAGGTGTTAACCAATCAGAAGGCTCAAAATATTCAATCGTACGTGTATAAAGGTGGTCATGTTTTTTCCGGAATATTCACTGCCAGCCTTTGATATCGAATACTGAAGAATTACGTAACAGCTGCTGGTGGTATTGGCGATAGAGTCAGATTCAGTAGAGTGTCTGACTCGTGAGTGTTAATCTTTAACGTTGTTTCATTGAACAGATTACGTACAGCGCTGGATTCTATATTCATAGACTATGGTGAACATGGTCAACAAACGTAACATTCTACCTCGAGTGGACCCCAGGATTTGTATAGGTTAAATATTACCATAATAAAAAAAACAAAAAACAAAGAAAAAACTCGAGCTGAGGTCTTTGGGGCGGACAACGATTTGACCAAAGGAGAATTAAATAAGTGATAGTTAACTGAAGAATTTTGTGAACAAATATTTTAAATATTAAGCAAATATTTCGAAAACTTTCACTCAGTGAAATAAATGCTAAATTCCTATTATTCTTAGCACCAGTACAGATTGCGGTGGGCGATGAACCATACGTAGGAGTCGATAGAGCAAAAATGGTTCACAGATGTCAAAGAAGAAAAAATAGATCTGAGATATTTTAGAAAATCCTGGAATTTTTTTATAAAATAGTTAATAAGTGCAAAACGCTTACATTATGTATGTGATAATATTTTGTATTTTTCATTCATATTTCATCATATGACACACACACACTCATATATATTTATAGGTAAGTTTCGTTGACGCCAAACAGGACGCACATGAATCAACTTGATGCTTTTCATAAACGCTGTCTTCGTTCAATATGCAGTTATACACTGCAGGACAAAATCTCTAACTCTGATCTTTTCATCAAATGTAGCATCGGTGGTATCGAATCCGTTCTGACGCAATCACAGTTCAGATGGGCTGGTTATGTGTCATGGTGAAATACACCTAGTCTATAGATAATAGACTCTCCCACCTGATAAGTAGGAGTCAGTGAGGATCGAATGTGAGTCGAATACGAAAGTAGTCAGGTACCACAACTAGATTACTTTGCGTAATACTTATTATAACAAGTTCCTAACGTTTTTGTACGTTGAACCTATTTAGGACCGAATTTAGTCCAAATACAGTTTCCACTGCGGAAAGTAACTCTACAACATTATGTCATAAGAATGAGTGATGATCGGATGCCGAAAAACCTCATGTATAGCCAACTTACTCATGGTAAGAGTAACGTAGGCCGTCCTTGGTTACGCTTCAAGGACAAACTTAAATACAATTTAATTGCTGCCAACATCCCTATGGAGGAATTCGATCTTGCTGTTGGAAACCGAGCAAACTGGAGAAACACCTGCTACCGAGGTATAAATAAAATTTGAAAAGAATCACCTCAACCATCTAAGATAATTAAGAATTAACACCCATAAGACGGTCAACCCTTCAGTCTGCCCTTCGTGTGGGATTGTTGGTACATCCCGTGCAGGATTGTTGTCTCATAAGAAATATAAACATAAAACTGAACTGAAAGACACTCATACCTCGAAAACGCCGGGAGATTCCATCATATATATATATATATATATATATATATATATATATATATATATATGTGTGTGTGTGTGTGTGTGTGTGTGTGTGTGTGTGTGTTTGTAATTTACTTTTGAAAACTGAATCGTATTTGATTTAAGAGTTGAGAAGGAGGGAGGAAGAAGATTTTAAATTTTAATGGGTATGTCTTCTTTGACCAATGAAAAAACAGGTCAAAAGTCAAACAGAAAAGTGAAAAAATGTAGGTTAAAGGTTAGGTGTGTGTTATTCAGACTCTGAACTTTGAATTCTAAATCTGACTGTCTTTTCTTTTTATTTGGACACACACACACGCATGCGCAAACACATACACAAACATACACACTCAAACACACACATACACAAACACACACATACACATATATATATATATGTTTTGAACAATAAAAAATAGTAAAAGATTAAAATTTTTAGACACATTGAGTTGTATATTATTATTTTTATTTTTTGTTATTTCAATTTGTTTCTTCAACTAGTTTCGGCCAGCATGGTCGTCATCAGGAGAAAACAAATTTTTAGGAGAAAAAATTTTCTCCTATTTAGTAGCAGTGAACTACAGGAGTGAATTACAAAACTGTCAAAAGAACCAACAAGGAAATTCTGCGACTCATGACTCTCCACAGCCTCTACATAAAAAACAGCCTCTATATTAAAAACAACACAAGGACCGATCAAAAAAGAAATGAAAACTATAGATAAATTTATATATATATATATATATATTATGAAATTGACTAGATCGACAATTATTTGAATATATATATATATATATATATATATATATATGTATATATATATATACACGTTATTTTTTATAGATACAAATATTTAAGTAAATGCTTTGTTTATAATAAATAGTATTAACAACCTTTAACGGCCTGAATTTCTGAAAATTTTTAGAGGATATATGCACCCTCCGAAAGGAATCGAACCTGTATCCTACACAGAAACGTCATATAGCCATACGTGCTATACCATTTAGCTACAGACCTCTGTAGCGAATTGGTATTTGTTTTACGTCTTATCAACCCTTTGCTGGTTATTTAAAACCAGAAAATGTACATCTTTTTAGTTTTCAAGATATTTTTTGATGATAATAATGGTTTATTGAGGTATTACTAATTAACCCATAGCTGGGGAGAGAAGAAGTGGATTCGTACTTTTCCCAAGGGTATTTACGCTAATTCTACTATTAATAATCCCGAGGCATTATCCATTACACCACTCGCACATCCAAGCTTACAGCATCTGGTATTCCCAAGCCGGTCACCCATCTAGGTACTGACCAGACTCGATGTTGGTTAACTTCGGTAAACCCACGGGAATCTACGTGGTGTTGCCGTAAGCCTGATCCAAGCTGAGCTAATGCGAGTGTATGTGCCAGTCACTGTTCTGTCAACTAACTAAATACTTTACACTGCAAGATTCGCAATAATTACAAGCAAGACTGATTCGCTCTACGTCGAAAAATTAAATACTATATTTCTTCCGTAAATATCGAAAAACATGTGGAAAATGGAAAAACCTAAAGTTGTTGTCATTAATGAAAATAACTCTATCAAATCTAAACAAGTGATGACCCATATAGTGTATATATTTCACTACCAGTTCAAGTCTGTGCTACTTGTCATGAATTAATCACCTGTATCGGTCACACTACCACCTCTACCATACAAAGACACTTAGTCACGCACATTTTACATAAACTCATAAGCAAGATTCTGGTTGATAATACCAAGATACTATATAGCTTGCATTACTAAAACTATCTCGTGTGAGAGATAGGCCGTTTTTATAAAACATCTGCCACCCAGTATAAATCTCACCTTATTCAACAGCGGAAACGGTCAGTTGGTTGGATTTTTTTTTCGCGATTGTTTCTCTGTGTGTGTGTGTGTGTTTCGATTGATAAATTGTCTAAATGACGAAAAAACGAAAAAAATCACTGACATCTAATTTTAACAGATATGACTATCAAAATTACACAAAATATCTTGAAATACTAAAGAATAAATTTTTTCAATGAAATCGCCATTAGCCTCAACCACGGCTTCTAGACGATTTAGGAATCTCCAGCAACTCTTCTGGACGGTCTCCTTGTTTAAATTGGTGAATACTGCCATAATACTTGCCTTCAGTTTATCTTAGGTGTTACAAGGAGTTTTATTGGTCTCTTGCTCAACTGCGCCCACGCATAATAACCAAGGGCTTTACAGTTTGGGGCGTTAGGTTGTCAGATGTAATGGGTGATAAGGTCGCAGAAATTGTCTAACTGCCATGACTGGGTTCTCCCGCTTGTGTGGCATGGTGCAGAAGCATGTTGGGAGACATAGGGTCTTCCAATATCCACCCTCTTGAATCAGGCCACTACCTCCTAGGCTGTGCAGTCGACAAAATAAAAACGAACAACACACATGAGCGAAATTAAAAATATAAAATCATGACAATTTACCCTTCGTTCCTATATATATATATATATATATATATATATATATATATATATATATATATATATATATATATATATATATATACTTAATTATATTGATTTGAGATTGTAACACTGAAACCCAGTGTTACAATCTCATATCAATATAATTAAGTATGCTAGCTCTATCATTGATATTGAGCGCTTTCTAATAAGTACCGCGAATATATAATATAATATAATTTAATATATATATATATACATATATATATATATAATGTAATATATATATATATATATAAATATATATATATATATATATATTACATATATATGTATATATATATAATGTAATATATATATGTATACATATATATATACACACATACACACACACACACACACACACACACACACACACATATATATATATATATATATATATATATATATATATATATATATATATATATATGTTGTTCATGATGACGGTAGTCTTTGAGTATAGAATCCAGAGGTTGGCAGTGAATATTTCGAAGACAGTAGGGAAGCGTAGTTCAGGTTAGCAGTGGATATCTCGATAAAGTAGCAAAGCGTACTTCTTCCTTCTGTTCTGGTCATCTTTGGTTCTGATAGGTTGGCATTGGACATTCGGAGAGAGTAATCAAGATGGCCGCCTTTATACACAACGGATTGAATATTACACATCTCCTGATTGCTTAACCTTCTATTGGGGAACTATAAAGTGAGTCAAGTCATTTGGGTTTGCTCACTAGTACATACATACACAAAATAACTTAACAATACATACATACATATATATTATATTATATTATATAAACAGTCTGTCTGTGGATGACAATAATATAGGCTCCTGAAAAATGAATTTCCATTCAGCTCTCTGGGGAAGGAAGTGTGGGTTTATAAACAGTGACTATTATGGCTAATATAGCGTGACTCTTCGGCAAAAGCGAATTGAGTCCTGTCTGTCACTGTGTTTATCTAAAAATAAATACGCTAAAATTATCCGTCATTTCTGTCGTGCCCCGACGGCTTTGTGGTAGAATTTCCGACTGACACCAATTTAGTCGGGTTTCGATCCTAGCTAAAGGCAACCGGGCATTTAGCCAAATTGAGGAGTTGTGATGCAGCGAAACAGTCCTTCTCTGGATGACAATAATATATATATATATATATATATATATATATATATATATATATATATATATATATATATATATATATATATATATATATTAAGATATGTACTTTTAATGTTGGCTATATTTATGGGATTAAGTGCTCAATATTAGAGAAAGAGCGAAATATATAAGTGAGCATTGAAGTCAACCCTAAGAGACGACAGACTGTTTAATGCTAAACGCAATCATAAGGCTACTCGTGTTGGTGTCTTTTCTCGACTATTTATATATACCAGTCAGTTGTACAGACCAAAACCAACTACTAAATAAACGATCAGTACTCATGAAAACGAACTTTTACTACGTTACCTAGAAATCGACAAATAAAAGCAAATAAGAAAAAACAACTAAAATTAATCAATCCAAGGAAATAATGAACTAATTAACAAACGACTCCCGCCATAACAGTTGTTAGACTAGAGTAAAAAGAATAAATAAAAAAAAAAAAATAAGCAAAACAAGTTAAAATAATCGATTCAAATAAATAAATAAATAAAGTAAATAATAAACAAATTAACAAACCACTCCCGCCAAACTAACCGTTTGAATAGACTACAACAATCAATCCAAAATTTGGACAAAAATGTAGCTATAATTACCTTACCAGACCAAAACAGACTACTAAATAAACGATCAGAGGTGATCTCAAAAATTTTTTTACTTTGTTACAAAAAATCGAAAAAACGAAAAGAATAAATAAATATATAAAAAATAAAAATAAATAGAAAAAAAACATGTAAAATAAATTAATCAAAATAAATAAATAAATTGACAAACCACACCCGACAAAATAGCCGTTAGAATGGACAACCCACAATGAAAAACTGACCCGCATATATAGATACTCGTTAAAAAACCAACACAAGTGACCTGATGATTGCGTTTAGTATCAAACAGTCTGTCACCTCTGAGTGCTGACTAAAAACTTTCACTTTTAGATATATATCTGCTTAGGTGAAAACTAGGAAAGGTTTTCTTGGCTCTTTAGGATTTATTTTATATATATATATATATATAAGTTAGGTCTATTTCACTGGTGAAATCCGTTCATATAGTCACATGAGCAGGCACGCTGTCCTCCGTAATGCATTTATTTAGATTCTATCTTCATTAACGATTCCATGTTTTCAAGAAAGTGTCACTTCTGACAACAGAAGTGGGTAAAAAGTAGAGCGAAGCAAATACTTTTTTCAGCATTTGACAATCAATGCCTGGTCTATAAATTACTAAACACTTAGTCATATTCAACTTATGGTTAGGATTCGTATCTATGCAATTTACTGTATAAACTTCCTTGGTCTCTTAACTGCACGCTTATACACACATACATACAGACATACATACATAAATATATATATATATATATATATATATATATATATATATATATATATATGCGTGTGTGTGTGTCTGCGTACAGCAATGAGTGCACGTGCGTGTATGTATATTTGCACAAGTATGAGTGGCGTTCCGACGACAATTCCCCCACTTCCATAAAATCACCGATATACGCAACCATATATAAATCCAAAATTTTAAAATTAATCAGTTTGTCTGACCATCGCAAAAGCGTGAAACATAGGATCACAAACTCACATCAATCCAACTAAATATGTTAGCTCTATCACTGATATTGAGCGCTTTCCAATAAGTTCCGCGCATATATAATATATCTCTATCTATAATAGGCAGGATGTGTGAGTGTGTGTGTGTGCGTGTGTGTGTGTGTGTGTGTGTGTGTGTAACGAATGCACGGCCGCAATTTTCCTGTAGTTTGCGGTCATTTTCTACTGGCCAGAGTGAGAGCGTATAGCTGGCTGCCACGAATAAGCAGGAATATTCTATTGGCCAGCGTGAGAGCCAACAGCTGACTGACACGAATGTTAACTAGCATGCTAGCATGCAAAAAAAAATCGATGGCTGCATTCGTCACCAGTATGAAAAATTTAAATCTGCATGGCACTTTACTCCAATTGGCTCATTCGCTTGCTTAAACTCAACGCTGATTCTGATTCTGCAGAACTGGGTTGGGTGTGAAAAAGTATTTGTTGTTAACATTCTTTTTTCATTCGCTTTTTCCAGTTACGAGTCCTTTTTTAAAGCTGATCGTTTTGTGTTCATTTTGTTTAGTTCTTTTTTCGTAACAGATTTAATGTTTAGTTTAGATCTTAGAAAAAATTCGCAGTGTGAGATATGCAAGAAGTAAGGCATGTAGCAACGTCAGCACGGCAAAAGGCATCCTTTAAAGGCAAGGAAGGGCAAAAATATTTTAAGTCAAGTGATAGCGATTGCTGTATGAGTCGTACGATTTTTTAATCAAGAACGGGCAACGCCGGGTTATGATGCTAGTTAGTAATATACGTAATTACCAAAGCTTTACTATTACGAAGTGTTTTAATGACACGAAATTGTTCGTCATTCCACTTCGATTCATTATGTGAAACAGGAGTACCTGCTGCATAGCAATGTGCTATATTATTAAACTTTGACTTGAGGTCGCTGACCTTGCTATCAGATTCAGGTTGGAGCTTAGCTAGCTTCGGGAACAAAACCTCAAGCTCCGAATACACCTCCTCTCTCTTAATATATATATATATATATATATATATATATATATATATATATATATATATATATATATATATATATATTGCTGGCTACTTGTATTCCAGGATACCGGTCTACTAGGGCGGCTATCCAATGCCTGTTTTCAACACCCACAGAGCCCACCGGTGGCTTATTCTGCAACTATGCTGAGCAGACCGTAGTTACAGTTTCTGGAAGAGAGAACAAGGCCAGCACACTCGGTCACGATGACTTGTGACTTCGTGTTAGCATAGGTTTCCGTATAGCCAATTTCACTCAGAATACACCCACCGGTGGTATAGTTTTCAGACGCTTTCCAAAGGTGCCGCACGCTTGGGTAGATCCCTCCAATAACATCACGAAGTCTCCGTCATGACAAATCAACCGTGGTGGGATTCGGATCCGAGTCTCAGGGTCTCAGAGAAACCCGGGTTTCATGGTCTCAGAAAACATATATATATATATATATATATATATATATATATATATATATATATATATAATAGTGAACATAGAAGTCAACACTTAGAGGCGATAGTCTGTTTCAGGCAAGATGCAATCGTCAGGCCACGAGTGCTGTTATTTTTCTCGGCTATTTATATATACGGGTCAGTGGTGTATTGTGGGTAGTCAATTTTGGCGGTTATTTTACCGGAAGTCGTTTATTTGTTTATTTATTTCTTTGTGTCAAATTATTTTATTTTATTTTATTTTTATTTTTATCTTATATATTATTTTTTTCTATTTTGATCGGTGTTTTTATTTACGTAGTAAAAATTTCTTCATATATCTTATTGTGGGTAGTCTATTTTTGCGGTTATTTTACCTGAAGTAATTTATTTGTTTATTTATTTGGGTCAAGTTATTTTGCTTGTTTTTGTTTATTTTTATTTTCTATCTTATATATTTATTTTTATTTTTATTTTGATCGGTGTTTTTATTAATGTAATCAAAATTTGTTTATATAGCTTATTTAATAGCTTTGTTTTTGTTTGGGAAGATAATTAAAGCTATTTCTTGAATTTTGGGGTTGATCTGACTATAATTTTGGCGGGAACAGTTTTTAATTTATTTGGATTGATTATCTTCATTTGTTTTTTTTTCTTGCGGCTAGTTTATCGGCACCTGTTGTTAGTTTATTTATATATTTGGATGTATTCAGATCAATTTATTATACTTGTTATTTATTTGTTACACTGTATATTCTCTCTTTTTGGTTTTCGACTTTTAAGTAACGCAGTATATTATTATTATTTTTTAATCGTGGCCTGACGATTGCATCTAGCATGAAACAGACTGTCGCCTCTAAGTGTTGACTTCTATGTTCACTTTTATATTCACACACGCTCTATCTCAGATATTGAGCACTTTATCCCATAAATATAGCACACTTTAAGACTATATTTCTTCATATATATATATATATATATATATATATATATATATATATATATATATATGAATAGCCCTTTCACTACAGAATTAATAATTATCGCAATTGAATTAAGTCTAATCCCCATGCCAAATTCACAATAATTGAGAGAATAGAAAAGTTTAGAGCAGATAACATCAGAAATATTTTAGAATTCCATGAAAATAAGTGGATACAACGTTTAAAAACGCATTATCCAGCCGGGCTTAACCGTAAATTTAACAATATAGGTAGTATTAATATATAACCCTATCCACATTTCTCACCCACACAAGACAGATATGCTTACAGAGGTGTTGTGGCCTCACACTTATAAACACACCCACACGAATATACACACTTACACACATCATACTCACTCACTCCCTAAGTAGACAGTTACCTCTCTCTAGAGCTTTCATTTACCCCTCACATTCGTCCCCTACTCTCACTAAATTTTATTTTTTT
>OZ038479.1:130826938-130849438 GCA_964036315.1 Acanthosepion esculentum
ATATATATAAATCTATATTTATATATGTGTGTGTTTTGTGTGCGTGAGTGTGTGTGTGTATGTTTTATATATAAATAAATATATATATATATATATAAATATATATATATATATATTTCTCTATATATAAAATATACACCCACACACACACACACTCACGCACACAAAACACACACATATATAAATATGTATATATATATATATATATACATATATATATATATATATATATATATATATATATATATATGTGCGTGTTTTGTGTGCGTGTATGTTTTATATATATATATATATATATATATATATATATATATATATATATATATATATATATATATACATATATATATATATATATGTACTATTACTTTATATCCCCGACAAACCAGTTAATAATTCAGTGTTTCAGCTGTATTCATATTTAAAACCATTACTCTGTTCGTTAATATGAACTGATTATATGGGGCCTAATTTCACAAGTCAGAAGGCCTGTCGGCTTTAACGAAGATAAAACTCCTGTAATTTGAAGTCGTTTTAATCTCTGTAGCAATAATAAAGTGTTATTTACGACCAGAATGATAAAAGAGAACACACCGGAAATGCAGAAATACGTACACTTGTGTTTCATAGATTACCCAAAAGCTTTTGTACAATACATATTTTTTGATTACTTCAGACGTTGATATAGTGTTTTTTTTCGGAGCCGGACAGAGGTGAGGCACAAGGCCCCGAAAGTATGGATCACCCAGAGATGATTGAACTCATTACCCAGTTTTAATTAATGCAGTGGGGGAAATCTTACTAACCATTACACCACGTCGATAGACGTAGTGTACTCTGTTTAATCTATATAAATAAATGCTATTGTCAGTGTGTCAGTGTGTCACACTTTTTCAACATTACCCCTAGAGGTCTTAGCCCAGCTTATCATACCATTTTGGAATCCTGAAGTTTTTTAATACCAAGTTTTCATTACTGCGATTGTTTTCGACGGATATTTTACGTGATTTCTTTTATAACTTGGAAATAAATTTTGTAATTTGTAAATAAATTTGGGAATAATCGAAATTAATTGCGAAATCCAGCAAAAGTCACCCATTAAATAACAATAGTTGTTTGTACGGAAAGTAAGGACCTACGTACATCAAAGTGTCTTTAAATTAATGGCTGAACAAGCTGACGGCCCAATTAAGAGCCCTCCGGAGGAGCTATCTTAAGTGACGCCATATAGTGCGGCTTTTAATCTAGTAATAAATAAAAACGAGACGTCTATTTCAAATAAGAAGTATTCACTCTAATAACGATTGAAGAAACAAAATGTCGGATTAAAAGATATTTCTTAATTCTTACAAACAGCACATGACTATTTGAACTGCATGTTAAGCTAGATTTACTTGAGAAAGTTATAAGAAAAATATAAAACTTATATTGCTAAAAAACCTGCCTGCCTGCATACGGGTAGACAATGAATTGTTTAGGTGTACAACCCCCCCCCCAAAAAAAAAACGGTATGAGACAAGGTTACGTTTTCTCAGCTGGTTCATTTAACCTTTTATAGCTAGGCAATCTTCAGTGAAATAGGAATCCTATTCACGTATAGGCATATACGTCTGCAAAAGTCGATTATCTCCCTTTGGTCCAGAAGAAGGAATGTGGGACACGTAAGTGCCGCTTAGCGACGTTATTTCATAGTGCGACGGCAGTGATCAGTTATTCAGTCAGCTTCTAGGAGTCAAACTTCGCTGATTGTTTTTAGCAGGTGCGAAGCCCTTGCCTCGCCCAGGTAGAGGCTGAATCTGCATACTCCGGACCACACGAATCTGGAAACCTAAATATGGATTCTCCAAAAACTGACAAGTAACTCCGACAGCTGATGTTTTCCATTCGGGAATTATTATGAGTAAGACCCTATCTTGTCGTTTCTTTTCGAACTGCTTGTTGTTGCAAATATGTGTTATAATTTCACTGCGTTTGTGCCCATTATGAGCATTATTATATCCATGGTAAAATAAAACGGACGGGACAGAATATCTGGGGAAAAATGGAATGACGAACATGATTTGCTCTTAGAGAGAGCTATACACAGCATAATTATATGTACTTATTTATATTTTACTGTTTTAAACTTCAATCTTCCATGAAAACAAACATTGAAAAACAGTAAAATCGACCTACCTGATTGAACGATCCTCCGTGGCTCGATCGGTTAAGACACGTCAGGCTAAATGAGAGTTCCGTGTAGGATACAGGTTCGATTCCTGTCAGAGGACGAATATTTTCTATGACAATTTCTCGGACATTCGGACCGGTAAATGTAGTTTAATACTGTTTATTATAAAACAGAGCATTTACTTAAATATTTGTATCTATAAAAAGAATGTATAAACATAAAAATGTCTTAAAATAATTGTCGGACTTTGTCTATTTCATAATGCGTGACACAAATATATCTTGAAATACGAAAGAGTACATTTTTTTTTTAAATCGCCATTTTCTTCAACCACAACCTCCAGACGGCTTCGGAATCACCCCTACAACTCTTGTGGATAGTACTTTGTAACTCTTGCTATGTTATCACCATTTGCTTTTTTCTACCTATATACTCTGCAAATTTAACTAAGCGCAGCTGACATAGAAGATGACAAATATCTGCGAATTTTGATGTCATTCGGGGGTCTTTTTTCCGTATAAACCCTTGGATTTGTTTTACTCTAAGTTTCGAAACAACACTTTAAAAAAATTATTATTCTTTCATCCATAACGTTGAATATGCTAAAATTATTCAACGTTTTGTAAGAAAACATCTCAAGTTGACGTTAAAAATTGTCACGAAACGTTGTGGATTTATTTAACATGGAATGACATGTCTCTGATTTCTATTTAGATACATTGTATTTATTTTCAGTTTTTCTAGTTGAATTTTTCACCTATATTCAGTGCTGGACTTAATCTATAGGCTTAACAGGCTGAAACTTAGGGCCTCAAAATTTAGGAGGCTTCAACCAAGTTGTATGATATTTTGAAATTGCCATAGGCCTTTCTTAAACATGTTGTCATAACGCATTGTAGACTGTAAAAAGCCCTTCACTAATTTTAATCACACGTCATCATCCTCAGATTTACTCATATTGTTTAATTTAACACTATAATATTTTCTTTGCTCGTGAGAATGAGGGATTTGGAGGGGCCTCGCAATTGGAATAGCTTAGGGCCATTCTTCATCTAAATCCCGCCCTGCCTATATAGCATATGATCCATTATTTTACTGTTATGGTCCAGGTTAGGACCAAGGAAGAACAACACGAACATAAGAGTAGAAATAACGAAGATATATTACACGGAATAATAATACAAGATGTGGAAGGTGTTAGTATGACTGTCAGTCTGGTTTGGAGTGAACTACTATCGGCTCGACTCGATTCCGTCTCTCTCTCTCTCTTGAGAGGCGTAGTATACATAGTGTTTGGAAGAGTTCATTCTGTAGTTGTAGGTAAGGACACATAACATTTACATAATTAAGTTACAATAAAATTTGTATTTTATATGAATACTACCTTAAGAAAATTGAAATTTAGTAAAGGGAGGGGGTGTTTCATAGATTAGGGAGGGGGCATGAGACCACTGCTCCAGCCATGTTATCCCCCACTAACCAACGTCTTTATCCACTGTGCCATGTGTCCTTGAGGATGTCTGTGTATAAATTTCTGGGTATTATAAACCTAATGTTTTCAGCAACCATTTTTACCAGTGCTCATAATGCAATTTTTGCTGTTATCATTGTATTTTTTTTACCAGAGCTCATATTGAAATTTTCGTTGTTATTGCTTTTCTCTGGCACTCCTTATTACTGGTTCCCATATTTTATTCATTTCTATGCTTGGTCGCTCAGGAGATTTTTGGGTCCTAGCATATGTGCTGATTCCATAAGTTTACGAATTTTCCAATGATGATGTTGAGATAAATATGGCAATAAAGATGAGGATGATAGTCCGAGGAATGTAAATAGTGTACATAATACCACATCTCAGAAATATAGATAGATATAAAATATATTGTTGGTAATTATACTATAAAAATGTATTACTCGTATTTTTACTAAAAAATGTATTTTTATACATTCATAGTTCTTGGTTTTTGTTTGGTGATTCCCTATTTGCCCATAGCTGGGACCCGAAGAGGATAGACGTGGGAACCACAGCAATTAAGAGGTAGTACCATACTTCTCAAAACCTCCAATCTCCCGGTTAGAGACCTTGCTGCCGGATGTAGTTTATCGTCATACTCAAGACTAACGAAAAAACTGGCGATCACAGAAACGTGATTCTACAGATGGACACTGAGAATAACATGGAGGGGGAAGTTTGAAGGAAGATGGAAACAAAAAAAAAACAGTTATATCTATATTCATAAAGTTGTAACCTCTGTCTGATTGTTATCGAACTCCTCCATAAAAATATATATTCTGAAACTACATTTACCCAGAATAATACAGTATATTTCATTTAGATCAAAGGAGGTCCCCGATGGAGAAATCCCCACTAAAATTGATTTTTCCCTTTGATATAAATTAAATTTAAATTTGAAGAAAAGAATGAATCCTAGGGTACTTGGATAAGTATATTTACTTTTCATTAAAGGTGCTCTCTGTGGTGGTGGGGTTCATAAACCCCCACTGAATTTTTTTCTCTTTCATTTAAACTTAAATTTGAACAAGGGCATAACTCCTATCCA
Organism: Acanthosepion esculentum; assembly: GCA_964036315.1. Classification (NCBI taxonomy): domain Eukaryota; kingdom Metazoa; phylum Mollusca; class Cephalopoda; order Sepiida; family Sepiidae; genus Acanthosepion; species Acanthosepion esculentum. The sequence goes on from OZ038479.1 coordinate 130,831,670, forward strand.
TAATATAGAAGGAGAAATCCAGAAGATGGAGGTCACACTGGCAAGATCGGAATGAAACAGTGTGGACGCCAAGTTGAACAAGAAATCAACAAACAGTGTGTAGTGCCTTACAATATAAATTTGTTGAGACAATTCAACTATCATGTCAATGTTGAAATCTGCCCATCAATTCATCCAGTCAAGTATTGCATCAAATACATATCAAAGGGGTCATATCAAGCTGTTTTTGCACAAGCCTCTCACTCAATTTGTTCCCTTTGATTTAGATTAAATTTAAATTTGAACAAGGGAGTGACTATCTAAATTATAGATGGAGAAAGCCAGAAGATGGAGGTCACAATGGCAAGATCATTGAGTAATATTGAAATGCATCATTTTTCTTCATAAATTATAACAATGGTTTAAAATCAATCATCATTTTCTCACAAAAGAAAATCTGTAACGCGCAGCAAGGCGTGGGCTAGTTTAGAATAAGGAGAACAAAAAACAGGAAACATGAGGATGGAGAGCTTAGAGAATTTGTTACTCATAGCACGTATCGAAGGCAAGAGGAAAATATGAAAACAGCAAGCAACATATCTAACGAATCCATGTAAATGCATCGCAGAACAGAGAATGAGTAAAATGACGAACATTAATATAGGACACAACTGATAGGAAGTTGTGGAGAATAATGATCGTCCAAATCTTTAAGGGTCACGGCTAATAAAAAAAAAAGATTAGGAAGAAGGTTTTTGCATGTATTGTAACGGACATCGTTGGGGAAAGTGATAGTGGCATGCCGTGCTCAAATTTGGTTCTGGTCTGTGGCATTCATTTTTGAACGAATGCTACGTTGAAAAATGAATTCGTCTCTTCTTAACCCTACTAAGGTATGGATAAAATAACAGGGTAGACTGGCTTCTCCAGCCTTTGGTGGCAATCAGAAAAAGAATGAATACAAAACTGTGGAGAATATCTTGTGAAAATCGCACACGAGCTTTCCGTATAAGCCAACGGTAGTTCACGAATATTAATATTAATGAACTCCTCTCTCTCTCTCTCTCTCTCTCTGTCTCTCTCTCTCTCTGATTTTCTCCCCAGCTACGGATTAAATATCAGGTAGTCGAAGAAAAGAATATTTTGAATGTCAAACTCGCACAGAACAGGGTAGACTGGCCTCTCCAGCTTTCGGTGGTAATCAGAAAAAGAATGAATACCAAACCGTGGAGAATATCTTGTGAAATCCGCACACGAGCTTTCCGTAGACGCCAACGGTTGTTCACAAATATTAACGAAGGTAAAAACATGAATTCCTCTCTCTCTTTCTCTCTCTCTCTCTCTCTGATTTTCTCCCCAGCTACGGATTAAATATCAGGTAGTCGAAGAGAAGGATATTTTGAATGTCAAACTCGCACAGAAGACAGCACGAAAACATTTCACTACCATTGCGAAAAATGAATTTCAATTAAAAGATGATGACGAACATACATCAGTATGCCCACCTAATTTCAGAACAGACATGGCATATAGGAAACCGTTTTTTTTCTGTTTTTTATTCTAAAAAAAAACCAAAAGCAATATCATTCGAGCAGACATTTACAGATAGATGTTCAGAAGTTCAACAGGAAATAAACAGACATTGTCTTTTTTTTTATTATCGGTTTATGTGCCGATGGCAAGTTTCAACATCACGATTCAAAACTAATCGTCAACCAGGCTCGCTCGTTGAACATCACTTACGTCAATATACCCAAATGTTATTCACTAAGTTCCGTTGAATTTAGGCACGATGCTACAAACATGAAACATCCAGTCAGCTTCGAACCCGCAACTCAGAGCCATCGTGTAGAAGATATTTCTCTGAACGGAAGGCCGTGTTTAAAGTGGATCTCCCACGCGTAATTAGACTGGAGCCAGTGTTCTTTGCGGTCGAACTCTCTGCCTCGGCGGAGAGGAACTCGGACGACGATTTGCCGCAGGGCAAAGTTTCGTCCGGTTGGGGGGTGGGGGTAGACAGTCCCTGAACCCGTTTATACGGGTTCTAAAAGGGCATATTTTTTTGCCGAGCCTACGGGCTCGGGGAGCCGACATTAAACCGGCCTTGTGCCACATTCGACCCACGTGGGAGGGTTGTTAAATAACGACAGAATTGTTCAATTTGTTTCTCAAACTCAGCCACAAAAACAAAAAACAAAAACGTGCCCGTTGGGCTTCGCATTGATTAGTCAGTAGCAACGGTCAACCGAGCTAGCTCGTTAACCATTACTTACGCCAAGATATCCAAGTGTTATTTACTAAGCGTAGCCGAATTTTGGCCCAATGCTAGAAGTATGGGACACCCACAGAGAGTATGGGACACCCACAGAGTTCGAACCCTCTACTCATTATTAATTCTCGTTAACCATTACATTGTTCAATATGCTCGTTAGTCATTACATAGGTCAATATGCCCAAGTGTTATTTACTAAGTGTAGTTGAATCTTGGTACAATAGTACACATATAGAGAAACCAATAAGTTTCTGACTCATTACTCGGTCTTCATGATCAACAAGCCTAGCTCGTTAACCATTGCTTATACCAAGATATCCAAGTGTCATTTACTAGACTTAGTTTAATTTTGACACGATGCTATAAATATGGAGCACCCGGTGAATTTCTGACTCACTAGTCAGGAGTAATGAACAACAAGGCTAGCTCGTTAACCATCACCTACGCCGAAATAGACAACTATTAATTAGTGAGCTTAGCTTAGTGTTAGTATGAGGTCATATATAGCCGCTGTGGATATCGAAATCCCTACTTGATACTAAACTTCAACCAGGTTAGCTCGTTAATCATTACCAACTCGGAGATATCCAGTGTATTATTTACTAAACCTTGTCTAGATATAGTCCCAGGCCAGGAGTATAGGGCACCTAGTGAGGATTGAACTTTTTTTTTTAAAAAAAAAGGACAAGCACGATTATCACCGCCTGCCTAGTCTTTCAAACACCGTTCATTTCTCTATAAAAATATTGGGTTATGGAGTAATTCATATGCGTTTTTTTTTTCCAAATTGAAAACACAAGCCGAAATGAAACGCATTGGCAAAATGTTTTAGATTATTTGAAGGAGAATATTTTGTTCTACAAGATGGTGTGTTTTGAGTTTTTAATTTTATTGCGTATTTACAGTACATTGAGACGGAATGTACCGTCGACAAAGCCGATAATTTTCGATACCGTTTACTTTTTGCATTTAATCGCGATGGTAAGACCGCCGAAGCTGCTCGTGAGAGTTGTGCTGTGTATGGAGAAAGATCAATTCCTCAAAGTAGCGACTGCCGTTTGGTTTTCGCCCTTCAGAAGCGGCAATTTTGACCTCAAGAACGGGTCACACACCAGTCTACCAATTGAATTCGATGACGAGCGAATGCATCAACTTCTACACGAAAATCCACGTCAAACGACCAGAGAATTGCCGGAGTAGATGGATTGTGATTAAAAAAAAAACTAACTGTGGTGAACCACTTAATGGGGAAAAGTTTAGAATTTCGGCTCTTGTTTTGAGCGAAAACAGCCAAAAAATCACCGCTCCTCAATAAGAGCCTATTTGCTCGCTCGACATCGCTGGACACATGGTCACAGACAACATTTACGTTACCACATTGGCGATGAAAAATGCTGACTGGCTTAACTCCTAAAAAACAAGCGACTCTTTGAGCAAAACGAGACCTTCATCCTCGAAAGACCATGTTGAGCGTATTGTGTTACTGAGAAGATACAATTCTTTAGAAACTGCTTGAACACATCTAAACACTGAATGCGGAACTCTACATTAAAAAAAACTGCCCCGTCTCAAATCCGTTGGTATACAATCCAAGTGTATCGTAGTAATATAAAGTATTAAAACCGATCCGTAAAAAGAGCTCAATGTATTTATTATTACAGAGCAAATAATTAATAAACAATAAAATCCAAAAATCATCTCATATGGGGAATAGCCTATTTCGGCAGACGAAGATATGAATCAACTTCTTCACGAAAATCCACGTCAAACGACCAGATAATTGCCGGAGTAGATGGATTGTGATAAAAGAAAAAAAAACTTTGGTGAACCACTCAATGGGAAAACTTTAGAAATTCAATTCTTGAGAGAAAACAACAAAAATCACCGCTTCACTGTTTGCTCGCTTGACATCAATCAACACATTGTCACAGACAGCATTTACGTTAACGCACTGGCGATGAAAAATGGTGACTGGCTTAGCCACCAATAAAACAAGCGACTCTTCGAGAAAGACTAGATCTTCCTCCTCGAAGGACAGCGTTGTGAGTATGCTGGGATTGGGAAGGTATAGTTCTTTACAAACTCCTTGAACACAACTAGACACTGAATGCGAAACTCTACGTTCAAACACTGCACCGACTCAACGAAGCAATTCAGAGAAAATAAAACCGTATAAGCCAAATGGCGGTCTTCTGCAACATAACGCCCGTCCCCACATCGCCAATATGACCAAAGCCGCCATTCAAGAACTCGAATGGGAAGTGCTGACCTCATCCGCCACACTTGGCACCGTCAGATTTTCATATTTTTCGATTGCTTCCGAACGCTTTGCGCGGTGTATCGTTCAATACTGACGTGGAATTGAGGGCTTGGTTGGAAGAATTCCTTGACAAAAGGCCATGAGATTTCTATCGTCAATGCATTGAAAAACTTATTGAACGATTGGAGGAAGTCAGAGCCAAAATACTTATTTGGTCAGAATATAGCGACATTATCAGGGTCGTCAGTAATTTGAATATACTTCTAAATAGCAGCAACATTATCAAAACATGTACATAAATGGTACGTCAATCTCTATTTGTCATCATCATAAGTTCAAAAAACAGCCAAATGACAGAAACATGAAATACAGATGAGAAGATTTGAGAGAATCAGAACATTTTTTCATCTTAAATTAAAACTGGAATCATATAGGGTTTAAAATAAAGGTTTTAAATCACTCATCACTATTAGCAGAAATACTTTTTTTTTCTTTTGCCATTTCTTTTTAAATCATTTCATCCAAATAAGGCAATAAAGCCACTAATAATGCAAGAGGTTACTAAGTGTGAGAGAATATGAAAAAATGAAAACATTAAAGAGAAAACAATAAAAGAACAAGAATTAAGACAGTAGATAACGATTGTCATTGCATTTAAGGGCCAACCATTCTGTTTGGCATTGTTTAAACCATTAAAATTAAATGAAAATTATATTGCAAATGGCATATTTTCATTTCTTCACATAGTTGACAAATAAATTGAAACAGGTCTTACCAAAATCACTAATCCTGTTATATATGAAGCCCCCATATAAGATGAAGTAAAATATGACTGAGAAAAAAGAACTTCTAAGAAGATATAATATATCTCAGATTATCTGAATGTTAGGTCTTATGATATTAAATTCAATACTATGACCACTGAGATAGCCCTTCTCTACTAATGGTATATGGTATTTTTACCTCCAAAACCTATAATAGAAGAGCATGTATGCATCAGACCAGAAAGTTATAAACTTTCCGGAAAAGGAGTGATAAAGACACACAAAAACTCAGATAAAATCGATGCACCTGGAGCAGGCCAGAGAGATTACACGGAACTACTTGGTCAGAATATACAGACATTACTCCAATAGGGTCGTCAGTAATTTGATTCTACTTCGAAATAGAATTATCAAAAACATGTAAAAGAAATGGTACGTCAATGTCTATTTGTCAGCATCATAAGTTCAAAAAAGTTTGATTTGATTTATTTTGTTTTACGGCATATCAACCTCAATGGGTTATTTAACGCCGACAACATTTTTGGGATGGATTCGTATGACTAGAATATGTATTCTTTGGTTTAGATTGGTTTGATTTATTTTGTTTTACGGCATATCAACCTCAATGGGTTATTTAATGCCGACAACATTTTTAGGATAGATTCGTATGAATAGAATATGTATTCTTTGGTTTAGATTGCTTTGGTTTATTTTGTTTTACGGCATATCAACCTCAATGTGTTATTTAACGCCGACAACATTTTGGGATAGATTCGTATGAATAGAATATGTATTCTTTGGTTTAGATTGGTTTGGTTTATTTTGTTTTACGGCATATCAACCTCAACATTTTTGGGATAGATTCGTATGAATAGAATATGTATTCTTTGGTTTAGATTGGTTTGGTTTATTTTGTTTTACGGCATATCAACCTCAACATTTTTGGGATAGATTCGTATGAATAGAATATGTATTCTTTGGTTTAGATTGGTTTGGTTTATTTTGTTTTACGGCATATCAACCTCAATGGGTTATTTAATTATATATATATATATATATATATATATATATATATATATATATATATGTATGTATAAAGACATTTTTTATGTTTATACCTACTTTTTATAGATAAACATAAAAAATGTCTTAAAATAATTGTCGAACTTTGTCCATTTCATAATGTGTGACGTCATTTGTTTACATTTGGGTACGCATCGAGCAGATATGAATGTACGAGACAAAATCATGGTGAATTGCACTTTAAAAACAGTCAAATCGACCATGCTAACCGAAACGCACCTCTGTGGCTCAATCAGTAAAGCACGTCAGGCTATATGTCGGTTCCGTATAGGATACAGGTTCGATTCCTGTCGGAGGACGCGTATTTTCTATGAGAATTTCTCGGATATTCAGGCCGGTAAATGTTGTTAATACTGTTTATTATAAACAGAGCATTTTCTTAAATATTTGGATCTATAAAAAGAACGTATAAACATAAAAAAATGCCTTAAAATAATTGTCGGGTTTTGTCCATTTCATAATGTGGTATATATATATATATATATATATATATATATATATATATATATATATATATATATATATAAGTATGATAAAAAATGTACGTACACGTACATATACTTGCACGTATGTATAAATATATTTCTCCCTCAGGTGTTATTAATACAGTCCTCAATTTTGTGAGACAGAACTATATATATATTAGTTAATATACATATTATCCAACGTCTACAGCACGTTTCGGAGTTTCCTGCAGTCTTGCAATCAGCAGGTGTGAAGCATATTCTAACCGTTATAGAATTTGCGTTCTCGTGGTGATGTTTCAAAATTATGTATTAAAACTTGTTGATTTAATTATTGTTACCTAACATATCAGAATTAATTATTCTATTTCTTAAGTTCGAAAGGCGAAGAAGAAATAAAAAAATATCTAAATTTAAATGTAACCAAGATACGAAAAGAGATAATTAAATTAAACTAGAGTATGCTGTAAGAAATAAAAAGAAAGATAAAAAAAGATATAACAACGCAAAGATAACATAACATTGTTAAATCCGCGATGCCATAGTAATTGTTTTGGATTCCGGGTATGGAATCCTGCACAAATAAATAAATAACGCCAGTAATTGAAATAGGAAAATAAGTGTATTGAACGTAAGAATACAAACTTGAAATGAAGATTAGTAGTCCAGGAATGCGGGTTAGTAGAAAGTATATGTACAAGTCTCTGTAAGTGGAGCCATAATTAACTCTCTCTCTCTCTTTCTCTCTCTCTCTCTCTCTCTCTCTCTCTCTCTGTGGACTCTACGTATCTCAACTTTATATCAACGTATCTCTCTGTGAACACCCTGTGTACTCAACGTATCTCCACTCTGTCAGAATAAGTGTACTTTAGACGAGTCCATCTTGTGTGAAAAGGCGAGAGCCCCACAAAGAGTAATGTCAAAACAAAAGTAGGTAGAATTTTCCTGAATTGAATTCACAAAAACTTCGGTGATTCTCCAACAAAAGTAATATTAAGGTAAGCTATAGCTGTACAAAAAAATATGTTACATATAATATGTTGTCATTGTTTACGTTACCTTACGTTTTGGAGCAGAAATGAGATATCGAGAAAGGTCGTCGAATGTTTGTGTTTATAAGCAGTAATTTGAGTTTTGCTAAACCAGAAGTCCTCTGTGACTGAATCGGTTAAAAGCACCTCAGGACAGATGATGGTTTCCGTATGGGATACAGGTTCGATTCCTGTCGGAAGACGCATATTTTCTAAAAGATTTCTCGAATATTCAGGCCTGTAAATGTAATTAATACTATTTAATTAAAATTTAATTAAAAACAGAGCATTTACACGGGTAAATTGTAGCCATAAAAGTAACGTATAAATGATATATCACGTCAGGCTATAGAACCGTTCCGTGTCCTATGCAGGTTCGATTTCCTGACAGATATTTTCTTTGAGATTTCTCTGCAATTCAGGCCGGTTAATACTGTTTATTATAAACAGATCATTTACTGAAATATTTATATCTATAAAAAGAACGTGTAAAAAAATTAAAATACGTATCATCTATAGATATGTACTAGTCTGTGAAAGACAAATATATTTTAAATAATGTTTTTTTTTGTTTCATTTTTAATCTATCCGTTTTTTTGTTTTACCTTCACTCAACCAATGTCAGAAAGACTCATTTATTTTCATTCAATATGTGTTTTTGAAAATTCTGTTCTACTGTTTGTGCTGACATTTTAATTAAGATCACCCTAGACCTGACTTCCTTTTGCTGCCAGGTAACCCTAAATAAATTAAACGAAGATTAACTTTCCGCATCTGTTTTATTTTACGGGTAGGATATAGCTTCGATTTCTGTCGAAGGACACCTTTTTTTCTATGAGATTTCTCGGACATTCAGGCCGGTTTATATTGTTAATACCGTAAATTATAAACAGAGAAATTGCTTTTATCATTAAAGGACGATAGAAAAACTGTATTATTAGCCGACGCGTTTCGTGCAATTTGGACAATTTCCAGGCAAAAACGAAATGAGTTTATTAAAAACAAAATAACTACTGACAACAAACATGGGCGCAAAAGAGAACTCACAAAAACAACTTAACTAATGTACTAGTCATACACAGAAATAAATTCAACCACAATTTTGATTTTAAAAATGGTGCACTCATAAAAAAAGAAAATAACTCTCTCAGAAGGAAAATCCTCGAGAGTGCCGCCATTGAATATTATCCTAATATTAATTTACGCCAAGGTTTTTTCCAGTATCACATTTCGAACAGAATTACGATTCTCCCAAACCAACGTACAGTATCAAGAAATTAAAAGGAAATGGTTGAATCCGTCAACACAACAATAAAATCAATATTATCACACGTTACAGCACCTGGCATAATTTTCAGTTGACAATATGAATGCAATAGCATTTTCTAAATTCTTGTAGTTGCTAAGGACATTAGGTTTTGTTAATAGTTATTTGTTTTTAATAAATTCATTTCGTTTTTGTCATGAAAATTATTCGGCTAATAATACAGTTTTCCTCATTATTCGGACTATTGTCCTCATCTTTGTCCCCATATTTATCACAACGTTTCGGCCGTTGTACGCTCGGGCATTCTTCAGGTGGTTGGAATGTCGAACTGAACCCTTTCTTTCGCTTACTGGAGTAGACTGTTCTAGTTCCATGTGGCATTTTCTTTGGCACTTCTTATTACTGGTTCCCATATTGTATTCATTTGTATGCTGAAGAAGACCGAAGCATGCAAAGACCGAAACACTGTGATAGATACGGCGACAACGATGAGGACAATAGTCCGAATAATATAAATAGTGTACATAATACCTAAACTATATATATAGATTGACAGACAGACAGATAGATAGATAGATAGATAGATAGATATGAACAGACTGAGATAGATAGATAGATAGATAGATAGATAGATAGATAGATAGATAGATAGATAGATATGAACAGACTGAGATAGATAGATAGATAGATAGATAGATAGATAGATAGATAGATACGAACAGACTGAGATAGATAGATAGATAGATAGATAGATAGATAGATAGATAGATATGAACAGACTGAGATAGATAGATAGATATGAACAGACTGAGATAGATAGATAGATAGATAGATAGATAGATACGAACAGACTGAGATAGATAGATAGATAGATAGATATGAACAGACTGAGATAGATAGATAGATAGATAGATAGATAAGAACAGACTGAGATAGATAGATAGATAGATAGATATGAACAGACTGAGATAGATAGATAGATAGATAGATAGATACGAACAGACTGAGATAGATAGATAGATAGATAGATAGATAGATAGATATGAACAGACTGAGATAGATAGATAGATAGATAGATAGATAGATAGATAGATAGATAGATAGATAGATGTGTGTGTGTGTGTGTATGTATCTTTAGTTATAGAAGTGTATGTGTAGATTTGTGGACTGTCTTTCTTAAGAAAGTACTGTATGAAAGAAATGATACGGGAGGTAAAGTAGCCTGTCATAGTTCAGGCCTTTCACGTCGGCCCGCAGCAGTTGATGAATCTTGAACTTTGACACGAGGGTTAGCAAAAAGAAAGGAAGGTAATTTTTCATGTTTGGGAACGCTCAAATTCAGTCGCAACTTTAGCCCATATTGCAGAGCGGGAAATAATAAAGGGACATTTTCTGAAGCGAGGAAAGCGTTTTTCTCTCTTTTCTGTCTTTCTCTCTCTCTCTCTCTCTCTCTCTCTATCTATCTATCTCTCTTTCTCTCTCTCTCTCTCTCTATCTATCTATCTATCTCTCTTTCTCTCTGTCTCTCTCTCTATATATCTATCTCTCTTTCTCTCTCTCTCTCTCTATATATATATATATATATAAGATTTTTTATGCGTACGTGTGTCTCTGTCTCTGTCTGTCTGTCTGTCCGTCTCTCTCTCTCTCTCTCTCTCTCTCTCTCTCTATATATATATATATATATATATATATATATATTTACATGTCTGTGTGTGTGTGTTGGGTGGTTCACTGTGTCGTGCGAGACAAGTTTTCTCTCCAGAAACTATCTTATATTCATATATATATATATATATATATATATATATATATATATATATATATATATATATATATATATATATATATATATATTAATATATTTGCAACGGTACAAAAGCGTATTAAGGCATAAAAAACAAATGTTTTATTAAAGGCCATGATAGATTAAAAAAAAAAAACCCAAAAAACAGTCAACCGGTTTCGTCTCCTCTCATCAGAACTGTTAACGGGGAATAGAAATTATGAAGAACAAATTGTCTGTAATGGATGACATGAATAAATGGGCTGGGGAAAAAAGTGTATACATATATGATAAAAGTAATACAACCAAAGATGCTAGAGACACAGCACAGCAAGCCCAAGCAAACAGTCCCTTTGTTTGCAAAGAGCCGGTCGCCTGGACCTGATGTACAGCGTCTCCAACACCCTGAGATGGAATACTGAGTGTGCCCTGGCCAAAACAGAAAACCAGGTCACACTGAAATCCAACGCGCAAGTAGGATTATTTATGAAATGATCCGCAATCGACGACCCATACGTATTTCGAATGGAATCGCCCAACGAAAGATTTTTATTCAATATTTTCGCAGGCACGTGTTGTTTAATTCTAGCGTCCAAATGCTGTGTCGTTCTACCTATGTAGTCGCATCCACAACCACATTTGAAATAATAAATAACAGAATTAATATGGTGGGGATAGAACATCTTTACACACAGATGAAAGGACAGACCTGGTTTGAAAAACAACATGGACGTTCGCTGCAAAATAACATTCACGTGAACTACATGAAATCTGCTTGGTAAAGGACTCACTAATCCTACCCAACCACAGTAAACGGAGATAGACCGGACATTTACCAACCGTAGAAGGCTTAATTTTATTAAACCTGGCAGTCTTATCCCGAATAACCGATTGAACAACGTCTAACGGATAACCATTGTTCACAAAGATACCAGTTAGACAGCTAATTTCATTTTTTAGGTGCTATCCGAGCAGATCATAAACGCCCTATGGGTCAAAGTCCTAATCAAATTGATCTTTTGTCGTTTAGGACAAAAAGAGTTCCATCGGGTATAAAGACCTGTAAAAGTAGGCTTCCTATAAACAGAAGTAATGAACACGGAAGGAGTTCTGTGAACCAAAACATGTAGGAAAGGCAATGAAACATTGACCTCCCTATCTACCGTAAATTTAAGGGAAGGATGAACACCGTTGAGTAGGGAGAAAAAGTGATCAACTTCCGATTCATGGGTGAACACACAAAAGGTGTCATCAACATAACGAAAGTAAACTTTGGGCCGGGAAGAACCTGACAGAAGGCTTTCCTCGTAAAAACCCACAAAAATATTTGCGAAAACAGGACCCAAAGGAGAACCCATCGCCACACCGTCAATCTAACGATACATGATATTGTCAAAATTAAAATCGACAGACATGGTGGCAAATTTCATGAGTTCAACGAAAACATCTTCAGGTATAGTCGGAGGAGTTAAATTACTGCGATATAACATATCGCTGCAAATATTAATAATCTCCGGCAAAGGAACACAAGTGAAGAGGCTGCAGATGTCAAACGAACACATAAATCCATCAGTGGCATCACAATTCCGAATGAATTGGGAAAAAGTAAACGAATCTTTAATACAGAAGGTACTATAACGCTGCAAAACTGGTTCCAACATTATAGCCAGCCACTTTGCAACTTTATGCTGTGAAGACCCAATCATCGATAATATGGGTCTCAACGGGACACCATCCTTATGAATCTTGGGTAATCCATACAGACGGGGACGAATAGAGCCAGACGGTCTCAATTGCTCCGCCATTTCAGAAGGAAGAACACCACTTTTTACCCATTTGACAAGACGTTTCTGAAATCGAATATATATATATATATATATATATATATATATATATATATATATATATATATATATATATATTATGCGTACGTGTGTTTATCTCTCTCTCTCTCTATATATATATATATATATATATATAGAGAGAGAGAGAGAGAGAGAATCATTTATTTAAATATTATAACATAAAGCAGATATAATCATCTGACTTATGTTACAGCGTTTACCCCTAGTGAAGGACCGTTAATGAATTTGGAACTTTTTGAAACCATTTATTCTACATTCAACATCATCACTTGATAAGACACTGGGAGTGTTGAAACAAAATGGCTATTTTTGTAGTAATTTTATAACATATTTATGTTATAATATTTAAATAAATGATTATATATATATATATATATATATATATATATATATATATATATATATATATATATATATATAATCATTTATTTATGTTATAATATTTAAATAAATGATTATATCTGCTCTACTCTGTATTGAGCACTCTTTAAAGAATAATAATTGTTGGTTATTGGAATTTACTCCGTATATACCAATCCTACACTTGGGTATATATATATATATATATATATATATATATATATATATATATATATATATATGTCTGTGTGTGTGGGTGTGTTCGGTGGTTCACTGTTTCGTGCAAGACAAGTTTTCTCCGTAGAAACTATCTTACATTCATATATATATATATATATATATATATATATATATATATATATATATATATATATATATATATATGTTTCTTTCTTTCTTTCTTTCTTGCATACATCCCTTCATTCATTCTTTCCTTCTTTCTTCTTTCTTTCGGCCTTCCTTTCTTTCATTCTTTCTTTCTTTCTTTCTCTCTTTCATGCATTCACCCCTTCTATGTTTCTTTGTTTCTTTCTTTCTTACATGCATTCATAACTTCTTTCTTCATTTCTTTCTTTTTTCTTTCTTTCTTAATTTCATTCTTTCTTTCTTTCTTTCTTTCTTACTTTCTTTCTTTCTTTCATCCATTCATTCTTTCGTCTTTCCTTTCTTTCTTTCATGCATTCACCACATTTTCTTTCTTTCTTACTTTCTTTCTTTCATTCATCTCTTCGTTGTTCCTTCCTTTCTTTCTTTCCTTCATTCACCACTTTTCTTACTTCCTTCCTCCCTTCCTCCCTTCCTTTCTTTCTTTCTTTACTTCTTTCTGTCATTCTTTCTTTCTTCCATACATTCATCCCTTCTTTCTTTCAATTTTTCTTTCATACATTCACCCCCTTTTCTTCCTTTCTTTCATGCATTGATCCCTTCTTTCTTCCTTTCTTTCTTTTCCCTTTCTTTCATGCATTCACCCCCTATTTCTTTCTTCCTATCTTTCATGCATTCATAATTTCTTTCTTTCTTCATTTCTTTCTTTATTTCTTTCATCCATTCTTTCATTCTTTCTTTTTTCTTTCATTCATGCATTCGTCTCTTCTTTCTTTTTTCTTTCTTCCTTTCTTTCTTTCTTTCTTTCTTTCATTCTTTCTTCCTTTCTTCCTTCATTTCTTTCTGTCTTTCTGTCTTCCTTTCTTTCTTTCTTTCTTTCTTTCATTCATGCATTCACCCCTTCTTTCTTTCTTTCTTTCATTCATGCATTCGTCTGTTCTTTCTTTCTTTCTTTCTTCTTTTCTTTCTTTCTTTCTTCCTTTCTTCCTTCATTTCTTTCTGTCTTTCTGTTTTCCTTTCTTTCTTTCTTCCTTTCTTCCTTCATTTCTTTCTGTCTTTCTGTTTTCCTTTCTTTCTCTCTTTCTTTCTTTATTTCTTTCATTCATGCATTCACACCTTCTTTCTTTCTTTCATTCTTTTTTTCTTCCTTTCTTCCTTCATTTCTTTCTGTCTTTCTGTCTTTCTTTCTTTCTTTCTTTCTGTTCGATCAGCTATATTAACTTGAAAATTATTAAATTCTTTCTCTCCTTATGTATTTCTTTCGTCTTTATTTCTACTTGATAGCTATAATAATTTGAATATCCATTCTCCCTTTCTTTCTTTCTTTCTTTCATTCATGCATTCGTCTCTTCTTTCTTTTTTTCTTTCTTCTTTTCTTTCTTTCTTTCTTTCTTTCTTCCTTTCTTCCTTCATTTCTTTCTGTCTTTCTGTTTTCCTTTCTTTCTTTCTTTCTTTCTTTCTTCCTTTCTTCCTTCATTTCTTTCTGTCTTTCTGTTTTCCTTTCTTTCTTTCTTTCTTTCTTTATTTCTTTCATTCATGCATTCACACCTTCTTTCTTTCTTTCTTTCATTCTTTTTTTCTTCCTTCATTTCTTTCTGTCTTTCTGTCTTTCTTTCTTTCTTTCTTTCTTTCTTTCTGTTCGATCAGCTATATTAACTTGAAAATTATTAAATTCTTTCTCTCCTTATGTATTTCTTTCGTCTTTATTTCTACTTGATAGCTATAATAATTTGAATATCCATTCTCCCTTTCTTTCTTTCTTTCTTTCTTTCTTTCAATTGGAAGGAAGAATTAATTTGGGACATTATTATTTTTGTCTTTCTTTCTAACATTCATTCTTTCTACTTAGTCATCCATATTTACTCGTGATTGTGTCTTCCAATTAGAAAAGATAATTGTCTTTCCGACATTTTAATCTCTAACTTTCTTTCTTTATTACTTATTCATTTATTTCTACCCAAGCAGCCGAATTTATTAGGGACATAATAATCTGGTTTGGGGAGGGGCTTTCCTTATTACCTTATTTCTTCTTTTTTTTTTCGATCAGTCATATTATTTCATTCTATCATTCTGTTATTAAACAACAGAATTCCGTTTGTGAAGCTTTTTCTTTCCTTCTTTCTTTTTCTTTTTTTCTTTCAATTAGGCAATATCATTTAATTTGGGATATCTTTCTTTCTGACTTCCATTCGTTCTTTCTTTCATTCGTTTTTTCTTTCATTCTGTACTTTTATCTTTCATGTTGTCAAGATAATATCATTTCGATTGATTCTCTTTCTTTCTATATATATTATTTCTTCCTTTTATTCATTTATTCTTTCTTTCTTCCTTTCTTTCAGGAATTCATTCCTTTTCTTTCTTTCTTTCTTTCTTTCTTTCTTTCAATTATTCAAGATAATTTGGTATGTGGTGTCATTCTTTCTTTCATTTACTTGATACTTCTTCCTTTCAATTTGTCAAGATCATTCCATTTGAAGAGATTTAAAAAAAAATATTCATTCATTATTTCTTTCTTTTATAACCCTAGTCTTTTGTTTTTCCTCTTTTTTCTCATTCATTCCTTCTTTCATAATTCGTTCTTTTTTCTTTCTTTCTTTTTTCTTTCTTTGTTTTTTCTTTCTTTCTTCTTTTCTGACTTACATTAGTTCTTTATTTCATTCGTTTTTTGTTTATTTCTTACATTATGTCCTTTTTTTTTCTTTCAAGTGGTCAAGATAATATTATTTTAGGATTTTTGCTTCCTTTGTATATTCATTCTTTTTTTTTTCATGCATTCATTCCTTTTTTATTCTCTTTCAATTAATCAAGGTAATTTCCTTTGTGGTATAATTCTTTCTTTCACTTATTTGATACTTCTTCCTTTCAATTTGTCAAGATCATTCCATTTGAAGAGTTTTCCTTTTTTAATATTCATTCAATTTTTCTTTCTCACATTCTTCCAGTCTTTCGTTTTCCCTCCTTTATTTCTTTCCTTCCTTCATTTTTTCTTTCGGTTATTCATTCATCCTTTTTTTTCTTACTGTTAGTCACGATAATCTCATTTTTTTTTCTTTTTCTTATTCATTCTTTTCATCTTTTTTTCAACTGGTGAATTTAATTTCGGATGTTTTTGTATATTTCTAACATTCTTTCATTTTTTTCTATCTATTTTTAAAGAAGGAAAGAAAGACATAATGAAGAAAGAATTCTTCATTTATTTATTTCTTTCCTTCTTTCTTTCAATTAGTAAAAACAAATTTCGTTTTGGATATCTTTCTTTCTGTCTTTCTTTCTTTCAGATCAGCTACATTTATCCGAGAATTGTTTCTGTCGTTCGATTCGAGGAGCCATATTTATTTAAAACTTTCTTAGCACGCTCGCTTCCTTTATTTTCTTTCGGGTGTTCGTATCGTTCATATTTAATTGATTTCCAGCGTCTTTCTTTCCCAACACATTGAAATATTTCCTTAGAACCGTTTTCTACAAATGTCCGAAATAAAACATTGAACTATAAAATAAGTAGACGCAAAAGGAGATTCAGACATTAAAAACAGCCAATAAATACCGTCCGTATTCTCATCTGCCCGTAAAAGTTGTCTTTGACAATAAATCAAGTATAAATAATTCATAACCTCTCCCCGTTTTATTTTATGAGGGGGGTGCATATTTTTGGTTTATACCGATTCGTTTCTAACATTTCATTTTTTGCTTTGAACCCGACGTCAGAAGCTAAAATGGAGCCTGACTGACGATAGTTCGACTCTGTTGATATTTATTAAATTCAACATAAGTTCAAGTGGAGAAAGAATGCAATTGATGAAGAAATAGTTGTGTAGACCTGATATTCCAAGTAGGGAAGAAAGTGTCAGTTTGGTAATCGTAGCAGACGTTTATTTGCGTTTTACCTGGCTTCAAATATCAACGTCTGGCTATCTGAGAAGAGATATCACAGAAATTCAGACTATAAGTATAGTTTATATAAATGTAACTAGGCAGTTGAATGACAGGCTGGAGGAAACAACTCCTACGTGACTGGTTCCATTTCGGAAAAGAAATTCTTCAAAATAATAATGTTATTTTCAATATATATATATATATATATATATATATATATATATATATTGAAAATAACATTATATATATGTATATAATATGAAAATAACATATATATATATGTATATAATATATTATAATATTTTTTTAAAATATGATTCCTTCGCTACATAAGAGTTCTCATGTTTCAAAAGCGCTTTTGAAACATGAGAACTCTTATGTAGCGAAGGAATCATATTTAAAAAAATATTATAATATAAGCTCTACTTCTGTATGGAGCAC
>OZ038479.1:130851938-130896938 GCA_964036315.1 Acanthosepion esculentum
TCCCTTCATAAACCGTCAGTTATGCTTGAGCAAACACTGTTCTGAATTTCCTTAAGGCTTGGGCCACCAGTAATCCCTACAAAAAGTCTATCACAACATTTTCCAATCAAGCCCAGCGCTTCAACCACAAGTGAAATTATTGCTGTCTTCATGTTCCACATTTTTTGCATTTCCACTTCAAGGTGCTTATATTATGATAACGTTTATTTGAAGATCTTCAGTGATATATTAGTCTACAGTAAGTTCCATGTTAATATTAAAGAACTTTCTGTTTTCTGTCTTTCATCACTATACCTGCGGAATTAGCTTTAATTATTCTGCATGTACACCCTGGTGTAAATTAATTATACAGCAATATGTGGAGAGCCATTATCACCTACACTCTTGTGCAAATTGATTGAAACAAAAGGAATAATTCCATTACCATTTACTTTTCGTATTTTTCTAATGAAATATGGCCCAGTGCACATGTTAGTACTTCGTGTGTCCATTTAACGAAGTCGTTCCTTGCAGACTGACCGCAGATTCTCGATTGGATTTAAATCAGGAGAGATTCCGAGCCAGTCGATAGTGCTTTGATTTGTTCTCTTGTAAGGCTTAGCATTGTGTTCATGCAGCGTTACAATTTTCGTACGCTTCCTTGGAGTAACGTCTATCGCAGACAATGACTGTAGGACAACTAATCGACAGTCGAGACAATAGTGTCTGGGAGCGATAAAAATCTGATGCACTCACAGATGACGAAATATTTTTCAAGGCCAAACAAATTTCATGAAACACCCCGAAATAAATTCATATTACTGCACCCCACTACAAATGACCTAATCTGATGAAAAAAAATAGAAATCGATTACACCCTGTCACTCCAGTGGGTTTAAAACTGACCGTATGGGGAAATAAAGGAAACTAAAGTGGTCGTTTCGATTAATTTGCACAAGGGTGTATGTGTATTCGATGTCTTATAGAACTGCTGGGAGTTTTGTGTCTGTAACTAGATCTGGTTGGTGTCAATGCCAGTTTTTTTTTTTTTTTGCATTTGCCTTCCCGTAAAAGTTGCATAATTTCCAGTGCAGATATTGGCACACTCTGCCATGGCGAGTTTTATATTCCGTGGATGATAATAACGTAACACCTGATGCAAGATTATCAGTTGTTTCAGTAACCGTGCTTGGTAATTTCTAGTTAACAAGCATTGGTTCGGTGCAGCAAGAATAAAACATTCGGTTTTAGCTTATAATACCGCAGGACACAACCACTGATGCGTACGAGATTTGGCGACATCAACAACGTGGCAAAGCATTGATCATGAAGAAATTTATTTGGTCTATTGCCTATACTTTTGCCTTCTTTTTTCGGTTCTTAGTTGCTGTTGGAGGATTATAGATTACTTAATCTCCTTTGTCCAAGTAAAATTCCCTTTTGAATTTGTTTCTTTCCTTTATTACTAGATAGAGTTTATTTCCTCTCTTATTATTATTATTATTTTTATCATTATTATTATTTTCTTTGATATCTGGCGTTTACACATTTCTTTCCGGGTCCCGCCCATGGACCTAAGGTTAGAAATGGCATCATGACATTTTCCACTGCAAAAAAATAAATAATAATTACATAGATAAAGCTCTTCGTAAAGTGTTGTCTGCACTTGTCAGAACAATTTTTTGTATCTCTTTGAGGCATGGACTTCCAGGGATCCCTTCAATCAGCCTACTGGTATATTTTCGAACCAGTCCAAGGGCTCCAACTACAACAGGGATTGTTGATGTTCCCATGTGCCACATTTTTGAGATTTCTATTTCAAGGTCCTTGTATTTTGACAGTTTTTCGAATATCTTCAAAGATACATTGCAGTCTGCAGGGACTGCCATATCAATAAGGAGGCACTTATTTTGTTTGTGGTCTTTAATAACAATGTCTGGGCGGTTGGCTTTGATTGTTCTCTCAGTGTGTACTGTGTAGTCCCATAGAATTGTAACAGGTCCTATCACCGTAACCGGGTCTGGGGTGTGTTCGTACCAGTTTCTTTCAGTTTCTTTCCCGTAAAAGTCGCAAATTTTCCAGTGCAGATATTGGCCCATTCTGTCATGCCGGTTTTTATATTCAGTGGGTGCCAATACTAATACTAATACTACTACTACTACTAATAATAATAATTATTATTATTAATAATATTATTATTGTTATATTTCCTTTGGTTTCTGGAGTATACCCATTTGTTTCCGGGTCCCGCCTAGAGACGTAAGGTCAGAAATGGCATCATGACATTTTCCACTGAGAGAAAAAATAAACAAACATATTTTAAATAGATAAAGCCCTTCGTAAGGTGTGGGCTGTACTCGTGAGAACAATTTTTGTATTTCTTTTAAGCATGGACTACCATGAATCCCTTCAATGAATCTATTGGAATCTTTTCCGATCAAATTATTATTATTATTATTATTATTATTATTATTATTATTATTATTATTATTCCACTGATTTCTGGTGCGTACTCATTTCTTTCCGGGTCCTGTCCAGAGACCTAATTTGAGACATGGCGTCATGACATTTTCGATTGAGTGAGAAAAAAACATTTTACATATATAAAGCTCTTCGTAAGGTGTGGGCTGATCTCGTGAGAACAATTTTTTGTATTTCTTTAAGAAATGGGCTTCCAGGAATCCCTTCAATGAGTATATTGGAAGAAATTCCAATGAATCCGAGGGCTCCAACTACAACAGGGATTGTTGATGTTCTCATGAGCCACATTTTTGAGATTTTGATTTTTAGGTCATTGAATTTTGATAGCTTTTTGAATATCTTCAAAGGTACATTGCAGTCTGCAGGGACTGCCATATTAATAAGGAGGGATTTTTCATTTGTGGTCTCTAATAGCAATGTCTGGGCATTATTATTATTATTATTATTATTATTATTATTATTATTATTATTATTATTATTTCCAGGGAGCAGTTTTGAAAAAATATACATATTTTACATCGATAAAGCCCTTCGTAATGTGTAGGCTGTACTCGTGAGAACATTTTTTTTTGTATTTCTTTAAGACATGGGCGTCCAGGAATCCCTTCAATGAGTTTATTGGAATCTTTTAAATTCAATCCGAGGGCTCCAACTACAAATGTGTGTGGACTGTAATTTTTTGTATTTTATGAAAACAATTTTTCTATTTATTATATTATTATTATACTGTTATTTTATATTATTATATTGTTATGATAATATATTATTATAATTATTATCATTATTATTTAGTCCTGGGTATGACGGTAAACTACACCCAACAGCAAGGCCTCTGATCAGGAGGTTTTGAGGAGCATGAAACCAACTCTTAATTGCTGATGTTCCCAGGTCCAACCTGAACCAGGGTGGTAGCACCTGTTAGGGTCCCAGCTATGGGCAAATAGTTAAATACCAAGGTGTGCCCACGTCCTGGGTATGACGATAAACTACATCCGCGTCCTGGGTATGACGATAAACTACAATTGCGTCCTGGGTATGACGATAAACTACATCCGCGTCATGGGTATGACGATAAACTACATCCGCGTCCTGGGTATGACGATAAACTACAATTGCGTCCAGGGTATGACGATAAACTACATCCGCCTCCTGGGTATGACGATAAACTACAATTGCGTCCAGGGTATGACGATAAACTACATCCGCGTCCTGGGTATGACGATAAACTACATCCACGTCCTGGGTATGAAGATAAACTACAATTGCGTCCTGGGTATGACGATAAACTACATCCGCGTCCTGGTGATGACGATAAACTACAATTGCGTCCTGGGTATGACAATAAACTACAATTGCGTCCTGGGTATGACGATAAACTACATCCGCGTCCTGGGTATGACGATAAACTACATCCGCATCCTGGGTATGACGATAAACTACAATTGCGTCCTGGATATGACGATAAACTACAATTGCGTCCTGGGTATGACGATAAACTACCTCCGCCTCCTGGGTATGACGATAAACTACATCCGCGTCCTGGGTATGACGATAAACTACAATTGCGTCCTGGGTATGACGATAAACTACATCCGCGTCCTGGGTATGATGATAAACTACATCCGCGTCCTGGGTATGATGATAAACTACATCCGCGTCCTGGGTATGACGATAAACTACATCCGCATCCTGGGTATGACGATAAACTACAATTGCGTCCTGGATATGACGATAAACTACAATTGCGTCCTGGGTATGACGATAAACTACCTCCGCCTCCTGGGTATGACGATAAACTACATCCGCGTCCTGGGTATGACGATAAACTACAATTGCGTCCTGGGTATGACGATAAACTACATCCGCGTCCTGGGGATGACGATAAACTACATCCGCTTCCTGGGGATGACGATAAACTACAATTGCGTCCTGGGGATGACGATAAACTACAATTGCGTCCTGGGTATGACGATAAACTACAATTGCGTCCTGGGTAAGACGATAAACTACATCCGCGTCCTGGGTAAGACGATAAACTACATCCGCGTCCTGGGTATGATGATAAACTACATCCGCGTCCTGGGTATGATGATAAACTACATCCGCGTCCTGGGTATGACGATAAACTACATCTGCGTCCTGGGTATGACGATAAACTACGTCCGTGTCCTGGGTATGACGATAAACTACGTCCAACAGCAGGGCCTCTGATAATACATTTTTGGAAAAATAATGTTGCCAGCTGTACAATTTTGGAAAAATATTACCGGCTATATTTTTCTTTTTTGAAAGAATAGTGTTGACGGCTATACATATTTGAAAAAAATTACCGCCTATACATTTTTGGAAAAAATAATATTGCCAGCTATACATTTTTGGAAAAAATAATGTTAGCAGCTATACATTTTTGGAAAAAATAATATTGCCAGCTATACATTTTTGGAAAAAATAATGTTAGCAGCTATACATTTTTGGACAAAACAATATTGCCAGCTATACATTTTTGGAAAAAATAATGTTAGCAGCTATACATTTTTGGAAAATATAATATTTCCAGCTATACATTTTTGGAAAAAATAATGTTAGCAGCTATACATTTTTGGAAAAAATAATATTACCAGCTATACATTTTTGGAAAAAATAATATTGCCAGCTATACATTTTTGGAAAAAATAATATTGCGAGCTATACATTTTTGGAAAAAATAATATTACCAGCAATACATTTTTGGAAAAAGTAATATTGCCAGCTATACATTTTTGAGGAAAAAAGACGTTACCAGCTATATATTCTTGAAGAAAAAATATTACCAAAAATAAAAATTCTTTTTCGGCATTAAATGACCCATTGCTGTTGATATGCCGTAAAACAAACCAAACAAAAAACACATCATCATCATTATTAGTATTATTATTTATATTTTCTTTGATATCTGGCGTTTACACATTTCTTTCCGGGTCCCGCCCAGGGACCTAAGGTTAGAAATGGCATCTTGACATTTTCCACTGCAAAGAAAGAATAAAAAAAATAGATAAAACAATAATTGCATATATAAAGCCCTTCGTAAAGTGTGGGCTGTACTTATCAGAGCAATTTTTTGTATCTCTTTGAGGCATGGACTTCCATGGATCCTTTCAATTAGTCTACTGGAATCTTTTCCAACCAGTCCAAGAGCTCCAACTACAACAGGGATTGTTGATGCTCCCATGTGCCACATTTTTTAGATCATTATTATTATTATTATTATTATTATTATTATTATTATTATTATTATTATATTAACAAACAAAATTATTGACGTAACGCTTCCAGTATTGTTCAACAGCTAAGAAAGAGTGCGATTTAAGAAAAGGAAAAAACTCAGTGTTTGAGAATGATAAACAATATTTCAACAGAATGTCTGTCTTCTCGTTATATTTAATCAATATTTTCAAGTATAAAAATATATAAATATACACAAGTTTTTTAACCTTTATACAAACATTGCTTGTCAATAAAAAATAAAATGGCTGGCCTGGTAAAAATAAAAATGGAAAATAAAATGGCTGTCCTGGTAACAAACGCGTCAAAACGAATGAAACCTCGCCCGCGTGAACGCATGCAACTGAAACGTACTTAATATGATGGTGATCTTCTTCATCTTGGAATTTTCCGTTAGTTGATTAGTTACTAAAAGGAATTAATCAAACAGCTTAGTATAAATCTTATGAAACTCTCCTGTCATTCTGTTCATTCCCCTGGACCGGGAAATTAGTAATTTGCATACGTTACTCTACTCATGCGTTTTAAGGGTCGAAGGATTTTTGTTGTTGTTTTTTTTATCAAAATTACATATTAAATTTTAATGGCGGAGTCAGTAATGGCTGCTCTACGCAGTTTCTACTTATTTAAGAGGTTGCATACTGAGAAAGACAATATTCGGATTATTTTGCAAATGGATCCAGAATGCCCAGATAACAAAGCCATGGAGTTTTACTATGAAAAGACTGACTTCAAAACTTCAGAGGTTATTCAAGAAATACCATAGTTCGAAGGCTGAATCGAGGTATTCAGATAACAAAGCAGAAAGATTCCACTTTTTCTTTGGAGAAGTTTACAGTCAAGGAAAATCTGCATGAAATCCGCAAACTCGCAGAGGACAGAGAAGGCTGGCAAACAAAATATTGTCGAATCAGTAGACAATGTCACAGAAGATGAGAGAACATTGTTAATTCAAGACCTCAAATCAAAACAGTTTTTATGATGACGATGAAGGACGTTAGATTCTGAATATTTTTTTATCAGAATGTGTAAATAAGATGTTTGTCGAAATTACAATCGTTTGTAATAAAATGTTCTACAGGTTCTGTTGATGTTACTTTGTTTTGTCTGACATCATACCTGTGTCCATTGAATCTTTTATCTAATTTTTCCTTTGTGCGACCCACATAAATCAAGTCATGTCTGGTACATTGGGTGGCGTATATTAAATGGGAATCAATACAATTGCCACCCTCTGTAGAAATCGTGATGTTTCTCTTTGAATTTGTAATAAAATTAACTTGACTCATATTGTTGCACTACGCGCAGGATTTTCCTCTTCTATTCGTGTTTTCGGGAGTACAACGATCCGCGACTCCAACATTGTTTTGAATGTGGGCGCTTACCTCTCTATATTACTGAGATGATGTATTGTAATTATTTACTTTATTTCCATTGTTCGGACTTTCGTCCTCATCTTTATTGCCAAATTCACAACGTTTCGGCTGTTGTACGCTTCGGCCTTCTTCAGTATCTGTCTATATTTCTGAGATGAGGCATTGTAATTAATTACATTATTTCCATTGTTCGGATTGTTGTCCTCATTTTTATTGCCAAATTCACGACGTTTCGGCCGTTGTATACTCCGGCCTTCTTCCGCTGATTGGAATTTCTAACTGAAGCCTTTATTTCGTCCACCGGGGTGGATTGTTCTAGTTCCACGTGTCATTCCTCTTTCGAATGTCTCAGTTATATACCTTTGTCAACTCGCCAAGATTTTCTTCACCATTCCAGTAGCCAGAGATTGAACTCACAACTCAAGTTACTGTATCCAACCAACCAACGCTTTTATCCAATAGGCCGTGTGTCCTTAAGGACAAATTACCCCGGTGGACGAAATAAAGATTTCAGTTCGAAATTTCAGTCACCCGAAGAAAACCGGAGCGTACGACAGCCGAAAACGTGGTGAAAATGGCAATAAAGATGAGAACGACAGTCCGAACAATTTTGTGAAAATGTGCCTGTTTTTATTTCTTTCGAAAGAAACTGTCGGCGGGTTGGGATATAGCTCTTTAAAACGCAGATATTTTTGGGCAGTATGCTCATAGCTGTTGTGTAGTATTTTCGAAATTCCTGCAAAATTCCGGTGCCAGTTGATGACCAGTGGGTTTCTGTCAGAAATGTTTATTGTGTTTTACGGTGTTTTGTCCTGGTATAAAATTATGGTAATCTTCATTTGAAGCTATTTCATTCGTAATTTGTTTCAGTCGCGATTCTTAAGAGCCGAGCGTAACATTATGCCGAATAAAATTACTAGCATAATATATATTATTATTATTATTATTAGTAGTAGTAGTAGTAGTAGCAGTAGTAGTAGTAGCAGTAGTAGTAGTGCGTTCTGTCTTTATTTTGTTTCGTATGAGTGGCCACAAAAGTCTAAAGCAGTGACTTCAAGATGCAAGAAGATTGTTTGCATCCACTGATACAGATAAGCGCCATAACGTAACCATGAATTTGGTTTTCTTTGTTTTGTGACGTACGGTGGCCGTCAGTGATTAAGCATAACTCAATACTTCGTTATTAAGATAAAACAGTATTTAATTAGAACCGCAAATAAATACTTAACAAGAACAAAGAAATAAAAGTCAACCAAAGAAAAATTAACTATTTCAGTGAATACCTTGTTAGTAGCGCGACTCGTCTTAACGTCCGGTAAATCCTAAATGAAAACTCTTTTATGCACAATAATTCAATCGCACAATCGGTAAAAGCACGTCAGGCGATATGACGCTTCCGAATAGGATACAGGTTCGATTCTTGTCGGAGGATGCATATTTCCTATGAAAACTTCTTGGTAAATGTTGTTAATAATGTTTATTATAAACAGAGTATTTACTTAAATATTTGTATCTATAAAAAGAACGTATAAACATAAAAAATGTCTTAAAATAATTGTCGGACTTTGTCCATTATATATATATATATATATATATATATATATATATATATATATATATATATATATATCTGCATATGTCAACAGTTAGAGGCGACAGTCTGTTTTATGCTAGATGCAATCGTCAGGTGCCCTGACGATTGCACTAGCATGAAACAGACTGTCGCCTCTAAGTGTTGACTTCCATGTTCACTTTTATATTTACACACGCTCTATCTCTGATATTGATCACTTTATCCCATAAATATAGCACATCTTAAGACTATATATATATATATATATATATATATATATATATATATATATATATATATATATATATATATATATATATATATATTACTATGTGCACACGGAATATAACAGGAAAACATTTACTTCTTCTGGTTCGTTTAGCTGAATTTCCCGAAGATATTTTATGGACCGTTTGTCACAAAGAGCGTTTTTTTTGTTTTTGTTTTTTGGCCATCATGTTTCAAGACAACTCAAAGCATGGCGTCGCTTGTTTGCTGCATGTAAGCAAAAAGACCACTGACAGCAATGAATTGTGCCGCCAACTTCTTTTTCTTCTTGGAATGTTCAACCGGTCAGTAACTGATTTCGGATTGTGCATGCGAGGGATTGCAAGTGGCGTTCCTATTTTCTCAGTACCTTGAGCAATAGTTCGGTTCTATGTTCCACTCTAAGTCCGAGGAGAGTTTGAGTAGCCCAAAAAGACGGCCTCCTTGAGAGAAATCTCTTCTATCATTGTCGGGTCTCCTTGATGGTGATGGGACAATACTAGTTTTATTTTGGTCGCATTGAAATTTACAAGTCAGTTCAACCCCCATTCAGCCACCTCCGCTCTCGGTCAAGGAGTTGACCTGTTGGATTTAGATGATCCAGATTTGAAGAGGTGAACTTGTAAAGTGTTGTCTCATCCGCATAGATACCCACTAAAGATCGTCGTATTCCCTTTGGCAGATCATTACTATACAAAAAAATGGCATTGACCCTAAGGGCTTCTGATAACTGGCCATTACCAATGCCATTCAGGGACGTACTTGTTAGAAAGCGACTTGATAATTTAGAAATCCCTTCCAGAGATTCCATAGCTGGAGAGTTTATGCAGCAGCCCCGGATACCACACATTGTCAAATACCTTTGATGCCTCTAGGTCAACGGTCCTCGGGGTGAATTGAGAGGATAAGATTGCAGAAGTCGTGGAAGCGTCCTCTCCGGAGTCTTTTTCCACAAAGCAACGACCCTTCGGGCAAAACTTCCGAATTGTAACTCCCTTCTTACCAATGGAATAAGAACGCAATTAGGATACTGCAACTCTTCGTACATGGCATAGTGGGTCTTAGGTGTGTGATGGTGCGTTTCCGCACTCACTGCACTAGCGGTGATGACATCTAATGTCGGCTGTATTCGTCAACACCCGGCTTGTTATGTTCACATGTTTGTCACTGGCCGTGATCGAATTCAACAAAGAATAACGACAAATGCTTTTCAAAACACTAGTTTGGAAATAGCAAACAATACGATTTCTCACTTAATCGGTAACGTCTTCCTTCGGCTTCGAGAAGGCGAACCGCTAACTTCCGGCCCTGGAAAAAACGACACTTTTTACGTGTCCGGAATTTAGGACACTCGATACTTGACCGTCTCAGTGACCTGACTTACTGACGGTTATTTCCTCCTCGGTGTTGCTCATTTCCTGAATCTAGTCAGTTTTGTGCCATGCATGATACACGCTTAGGCGATCATGTATCTTTCCATACATGACTCACGAGGCAGATTTTTTTTCCCGCAGTAGGTTGCCATTTTTTTTATGCGGTAGACCAGTTGCCATCCAAGTATATAGAACCCGGTCTGTTCAGTTATTTACCCATAGCTGGGGGGAAGAAGAAGAAGAAGAAGCATACCTTTCCCAAGTGTATTAACACGTAAGTGAATTTAAAGGGTTCGAATGGAATTTGAATTCGGCTCTCCGATTCCTCAATCCGAGCCGCTATCCATTACTTTCCTGAGATGACTGACTGACTCATTATATGGATACCGGCTGGTGTACCACCACCCCAATCCGTCCATTTGTGTTCCGGAAAAGGAGACCACCCATTTAGCTTTTGGGTGGTCACTTCTTCAAAGCACACTACTTTTATGATTATTAAGAATCACGAACAAAATTTTATGTGTGCCAGTTCAAATGCGAGGTGGAAACGGGATTCCTGAAAAGCCCTGTTGATTAAATTGGCTTAAAAGGGAAAAGACTATCTATTTATCGTATTGCAACAGCTGTGAACGTCTGAACTGGCACCACAAGAGAATTTAGCACGTCAGAAAATTTTCCAAAGAAATAACGATAGGCTTGCGCGATTTGCGTCTGTAGGAAATGCGGTGGTAGGTTTGAAATAATTTATCATTTACAACGCCGCAAAAATGTTTGGTAACTCGATCAAGGCTAGAAAAAGACGAGTTGACAGCTTCAGCGTGGTAACAATACTCTATCTTTGGTCCGCACTGCCTTTCACACAGAGAGCATGGCTATTGGATACACATATATAGGGTGGCCCCAAAAAACGGGAACTTTTTAACGATCCAATAAAACCAAGAGTGATGGAAGAAAAATATTTAATTCATAGTAATTGAAACCTTAAAACATGCCATTTAAGAAACAATGATGGAATTCTCATTTTTTTAAAATAACGTCCTGTAGAAGGCGTCCTCCTGTACAAATGCATTCTTGAAATCAGCTGTTCAGATTCCTCATTGACTGCTGCAACATCTCAGCTGGAATACTGTGAATTTCATCTTGAATTCTCTGTTTTAACTCATCCAGAGTTCTTGGTCGAGGTGTGTAAACTTTACTCTTGAGATAGTCCCACAAGAAAAAATCACAAACGGATAAATTCCGTTTTTTGGGGTACCCAAAAAAACGGGAATTTTTGAAGTGCTTATTGCCAGACATGAGCAAGTGGCAACACTGCGAGACAGTGACCTTGAGCGAGTAAACATTTCGCCATTTTACTAAAGAGAATTTTTCGGTAACCGTGTGATCTCAAGATTCGGTAACGTTGCCTGGACCCCGAGATCGCCAGATTTATCCGTTTCTGATTTTTCCTTGTGGGGCTATCTCAAGAGTAAAGTTTACACAACTCGACCAAGAACTCTGGATGAGTTAAAACAGAGAATTCAAGATGAAATTCGCAGTACACCCAGCTGAGATGTTGCAGCAGTCAATGAGGAATCTCAACAGCAGATTTCAAGAATGCATTCGTCCAGGAGGACGCCATCTACAGGACGTAATTTTAAAAAAATGAAAATTCAATTCATTGTTTCTTAAATGGCATGTTTTAAGGTTTCAATTACTATGAATTAAATATCTTTCTTCCATCACTCTTGGTTTTATTGCATTGTTAAAAAGTTCCCGTTTTTTTGTGGTCACCCTGTATATAGAGACCTGTCATCCTTTCCAGCATTATGTTTCCCATGAGTGAAGAGGGGTACTTGTGTCTCAAAGCAAGGAACCTCTTTAAGAGTGAAAAGCATTTGTTTTCGACCGGTCATAATTAAGGGTCATCCCGGAGAAGATGAAAAATTATTAGCTTTGTTTCTGATGTATTGAAAGCAAGCAGCCAGCTAGACCGGATGAGAGATCAGCTGCGAGGCACTGGTCCTCTAGATGTTAAAGCTATATCTATAAAGAAAGAAAACGAAAGAAAGAAAGAAAGAATGGGAGATGAAAAGAAAGTTAAAAGAGAAGAGAAAGGACACACATAAATGTGAAGGGAAAGAGAAAGCCAAGGATACAAAAGGATCACAAAAACGAAAAGAGATAGAAAAAGAAACAAGGACAAATTAAATGATGGAAAAGAGAAAGAAAAATCTCAACAAAAAAAAAAAAAGAAAAGAGAAAGAAAGAAAAAATGAAAAGCGAAGGAAAAGAAAAATACAATAGAGAATGAAGGATAACAAAAAAAGAAAAGAGAAAGTAATAAAAAAAATCAAAGAAAAGAAGAAAGAAAGAATGAAAGAAAGAAAAACAGAAAAGAAAAGAGTAATTGAAAGAAAGATCTCAAAAACGCAAAGAAGAAGAAAGAAGAAATGAAAGTGTAAGAATAAAGGAAGAAGAACGCAAAACTGAAAGAAAGAAGGAAAGATAAAAAAATATAGAAAAAAAAAAGAAAAAAAATGAAAAATGAAAGAAAAAAAAACAAAATTGAAGGAAAGGAGAAGGAGGGATCACAAAAAAAAGAAAGAAGAAATAAAAGAAAAAAAATGATAGAAAAAATCAAAGTGAAAGAAAAGAGAAGTTAGGATCACAAAAAAGAAGGAAAAGATAAAAAAAGAAAGAAAGAAATCAAAAGTGAAAGAAAAAATAAAGAAGAACTCAAAATTGAAAAAGAAAAAGGGGAGGATTGCGAAAAAGAAAGAAAAGAAAAAAGAAAGAAAGAAATCAAAAGTGAAAGAAAAAATAAAGAAGAACTCAAAATTGAAAAAGAAAAAGGGGAGGATTGCGAAAAAGAAAGAAAAGAAAAAAGAAAGAAAGAAATCAAAAGTGAAAGAAAAAATAAAGAAGAACTCAAAATTGAAAAAGAAAAAGGGGAGGATTGCGAAAAAGAAAGAAAAGAAAAAAGAAAGAAAGAAATCAAAAGTGAAAGAAAAAATAAAGAAGAACTCAAAATTGAAAAAGAAAAAGGGGAGGATTGCGAAAAAGAAAGAAAAGAAAAAAGAAAGAAAGAAATCAAAAGTGAAAGAAAAAATAAAGAAGAACTCAAAATTGAAGAAAGGAAAAGGGGAGGATTGCAAAAAAGAAAGAAAAGAAAAAAGAAAGAAGAAAAATCAAAAGTGAAAGAAAGAAAGATAGAAAAACCCAAAATTGAAGGAAAGAAGAGGAACCGATCTCAAAAAAAGAAAGAAAAGATAAAAAAGAAATAAAAAATAATAAAAAAACGAAAGAAACGAGAAAGGAAACTATCATAAGAGAATGAAAAAAAAAAGAAAAGAGAAAGAGGACCAATCAAATGAATGATCGAAGAAGGAAAAAAGAAAGAAAATAACAAAACAAAAACTTCGATCTAGAAAGAAAATGACAAAACGATCGAAAGTAAAAGAAAAGAAAAGGAAATGTAGAAAAAAAAGAGAACGAAAAAATATGAAAATAGAAAGAAAAATTAATAAAAATACTAAAATGATAAAAAAAAAATTGTAATGGAACGAAAAAGAAAATGAGTGAAAAAAAGAAAATATGAAAAAGAAAATATCTTTCAGAAAATAAACGAATTCCAGAAATATCCCAAGAGAAGGCCATAAATATAAGCATTAAAACATTCTCCCGTACAATTCTCAGTACTTTTAGTTTATTTTTTTTAGGCAATTTTATAAAATTAGTTCGGCAAACCAAGGTTTCAGGCTATTGAGCCAATTTGTTTGTTGCTTTTTTCCCCTTTCCTTTTGTTATTATCATTTTTCGAAAGACGACTTGCTAATCTCATAATTACGGAAGGTCATTTGGGCATACTTTTCTAGCTGTTGATTGTCAAAAATCATGACCGTTTGCCGTTGCTGAAAACATTTTATTAAAAATGTTATGCAGCCGGGATTTATATGTTAACTACACTTTACAAGATGTCCGCTTTCGATGATAAACATCCACTGATATCGTACCATCGTTTAGTTATCACCAGTGCCCGATTTAAATGTAGACACAGACGTTCTTGCATATTGCTATTAATTTTCACTGGTGGAGGAATGGATAGCGGCTCGGTTTGAAGAATCGGAGAGCCGAGTTCGAATTCCAGTCGGCTCAATTACATTCACTTACGCGCTAACACACTTTGGAAAAGGTATGAATCCTCTTCTCCCCACAGAACAGATTTGTCTACTGGTCTACCGCAGAAAGAAATGACAACTTTCTTCAGAGGAAAAAAAATCTGCCTCGTCAGTCATGATCGCCTAAGCTTGTATCACATAACGAACTGAACATATTCGGCCATGGAGAGCTATCGAGACTAAAAGTATATATACGAGGGTCATTCAATAAATAAGATGAATTTGTCGGTATAAGGACTTCTGATACAGATAGAAGCTTATTTTTTTTTAATTTTTCAACGTACCCTCCCAGCACTGTCACACACTTTTCCCATCTGTGCACAAGCTTCCGTATTCCCTCAGCGTAAAAATCTTTGGACTGATGTCTCAGCCAGTCGATCACAACACTTTTGACTTCATCGTCACTTTTAAACTTCGTGACTCTCGTGAACGCTTTCAACGGACCAAACAGGTGAAAGTCTGAAAGGGACAAGGTCTGGGCTGTAAGGGGGATGAGGGAACAGCTCCCAGACCTGCTCGTTGATGGTCTGCACCGGTTGGGCTGCTGTGATGTTTGTGCTCTGCAGTAAGCATCTTTGGCACCCACCGGCAGCTGACCTTGTGTGATGTCCCAACAGATAAGCTCAAAGTCCTTGCAATGTTATCCACTGTCACCCTTCTGTCAGACTGAATAAGGTCATTGACTGATTCGATCACCTCACCTCTGTAGGCCTCCCAGGCCTGTCTTCATCCTCAACTCTGCTCCGTCCTTCTTTAAACAATTTAGCCCACTTGTAGACAATTTTTGGCTGAAACATGTGGCACCATACACAGTTGACATTCTCCTATGAATTTCAACTGGTTTGCACCCTTCAGCAACCAAAAACTTGATAACTGACCGCTGTTCAATCCTGGAGCATGCTTCTTGGTCGGCCATCTTTGTTAATCGCTAAAACTCTGAAAGTTTTTTTTAATCGGCAAAAGAAATTAAATCCATGTGAAAAAGAAGTAAAACAAAAAAAAAGCAAAAAAGAGTAAGCTTCTATCTGTATTAGAAGCCCTTATACCGAAAAGTTCACCTTATTTATTAAATGACCCTCGAATTTACGAATGATACATTTTGGGGGTTATAAAGACGGACATATTGAAAGTATATTTTTGTGATGTCAGGCGCCTTCGTCGTTGTCACTTTTGTGACGTCAACGAATGCTCGTTATCACGTTTGTAATTCTCGTTGTAGTCGAGACTTCAGAATTGCAGATACTAATAGTAACTCCTTCGACTAATACTCGCACTAGAAATACTTATTATTGAATAGTAACCGCCGAATAGTTATCCGTAAAGTGATCAGTATAGAGAAATAGTATAGAGGATAGTATAGAGATTCGAGATCACTTAGACGCCACGCTAATTCCCATATATGTCATTCCTTTACGATCACTTGATGTACTTATTAGAAGTGGAATCACCTGTATTTGCTCGCTGGTGGTCTGTGTTCAAACTCCGGTGCCGGAAAATTCAATTTATCCCTATACAACTCTTTATAAGAGCCAGATCAGGAATACTATTGCCATATATAAGAAGGAGCTGCACAGACCCCACTTTCCATTCTTGTTCAAAGCGTCTCCGAGTCCTTGTTGGAGAAGAATTATTTTCCACCCTCTAGCCTCTCTCTTACGGGCGGGGTGTGGTGAGTCTCACACAGATCTATCGCTGCTACCATAGAAAGTGCTCGAACGAACTAGATTTCTTGGTTCCCCCAGGTCTGACCTTCACGGCTAGGACCCGCCATACCACTTAGATAGTAAAAAAAAAAACACCCTCATTCTCTCCGTTTTCCATCAGCGAAACTTTTATTAGGCCACTGTACTCGCTGTCACTTTTGTGATGTCAACGAATACTTATTATCACGTTCGTAATTCTCGTTGTAGTCGAGACTTTGGAATCACATATACTAGAAGTAACTCCTTCGACTTATACTCGCACTAGTAATACTTGTTTGAATAATAATTGCTGAATAGTAATCCGTAAAGTTTTCAGTATAGAGAAATAGTATAGAGGATAGTATAGACAATCGCGATTACTAAGACGACACGCTAGGTCCCATATACACATTTGCTTTACGATGGCGTGGTCTACTTATTAGAAATGGAATCTCCTCTGTTCAAACTCCAGTTTTGTCAACGACACTTTATTCCTATACAACATATATATATATATATAAGTAACTGTCATTATTACATTTCAAAGTACTAGAGTCACTGTATATCAGTCTGACAAACCGTCTCTCTGTAAACAGTGTGATTGTTTGCTGGGGCTTGATATCACTAGTCTCTAGTACTTCAGCCAATTTTGTTTCTTCCTTTCTCTATCCTATCACAAATCATTTGCTAGTTTATTGAATTTTACACTTTTTCTACGGATTAAAAAACTTTGAAGAGTGGGATCGAAACCGGCTCGTTTAAGATACAAATATTTAAATAAATGTTCTGCTTATAAAAACAGTATTAACGACATTTATCGGCCTGAATGTCCGAGAAATTGTCATAGAAAATACGCGCCCTCTTATTATAAAAAGAGCATTTTCTTATATATTTGTATCTATAAAAAGAACGTATAAACATAAAAATGCCGTAAAATAATTGTCGGACTTTGTCCATTTCAAAATGTTTGACGTCATTTGTTTACATTTGGATACGCATCGAGCAGATATGTATGTATGAGAGAAATTCATGGAGAATTGTAGTTTAAAAACAGTAAAATCGATTTTGCTAACCGAACGCTCCTCTGTGGCCCAATCGGTAAAAGCACGTCAGACTATATGACGGTTCCGTATAGGATACAGGTTCGATTCCTGTCGGAGGAGGCATATTTTCTATGAACATTTCTCGGACATTCAGGCCGGTAAATGTTTAGGGGGTTTATATCCTTCTGCTTGTTTGGTACGGGCAGTGTATTGACAGTGACGAGGTATATTTTTCCATTGCCTCTGTATCTATTATTATTATTATTATTATTATTATTATTATTATTATTATTATTATTATTATTACTGAATGATCGACCTGGATGCCAACAAAACTACGATGAAGTACAAATATACGACACTCAATATATCTATCAGTACATCCTCTCCGATTTGGCTACGTGAAACACATTATTATTATTATTATTATTATTATTATTATTATTATTATTTTGAGTAAGCGGGTTGAACGACATTTCAGATCGTGTAAGCCTGTCCGCTAAGACCTTCTCTGATTAAGGTCATTAACAAACATCAATATATGACTTCCAAAATCGCCATGACGACCTCATCCTTTTAAATCGTCCCACCCACACCAAAAATCCTTTCGACATTCGTCCGTGCCGCTTCCCAGTTATTCCAGATCTGGAACCTGACATACAGTGCGTCAGACCCTCAGGGAGATTCCCCAAAGAGTTAATGCGAATCAACTGACATGCAAATCGGTGTAACCGAACGGGATATTTATCGTCGTCGCTTTTCTTAATTAACGA
Organism: Acanthosepion esculentum; assembly: GCA_964036315.1. Classification (NCBI taxonomy): domain Eukaryota; kingdom Metazoa; phylum Mollusca; class Cephalopoda; order Sepiida; family Sepiidae; genus Acanthosepion; species Acanthosepion esculentum. Next base: position 130,869,907 of record OZ038479.1, read on the forward strand.
AGACAAACTATGTACATATTAACACGTCCAATCACTTATAACCCGAAACTATGATGGATAGGCTTATTGTAGCATCAGTACCTTCATTATTATTATTATTATTATTATTATTATTATTACATGCGACATGTTCCTTCAGGGCTTTGGTGATCATGGCTTTTCATAGATTCCGTTTATTATCTGAGAATTGCTATGATTACTTGGGAGCGATAATAAAGGTATTTCCGTTCCTTTCACCATGGTTCTGAATACAGAGGACTGCTTCTCCAACCAGGACGTGCATGGCTATATTACCTTTCGCATAATTATGTCACATACTCAAGTGGACATGGCGAAAGGATTTTACTGCCCTCCTCAATCTTGGCAAAGACCGAATCAAATTACAAAAAAAAAAAAGGAAATAAAACGTTTAACGCGTGAAAGAAATGTGAAAAGAAAAGGAAACGTCAAAGGAAAAAAAAACAGAACAAAGAAAAAACGAATAAAATATGAAAGAGAAAATAAAGAAAAATAAATTTATAGCAAATAAAAATGGAGAAAGAATTTGGATTGGATCGCTTGATTTTACGACAGGTCGATACATTTGAATCAAAAAGCATTTACATGCTTCGTCGTAAAGTCAATATTGGTCATCTATATTTGAGTCTATAAGCATTTACTTGACACTTTGGTTAGGTAAAGACTCGTTGATTATAATTAATTCACTGGACATTTACATGGTTCGGGAACAGGAAATTATTGGCCATTTATAGCGAGATCCCGCCTATACGCGTTTCTGCATTTACAGTTTCACACATCCGCGGAATTTTTCTTTAGAACATATGTACTTGTTATTCGCGGAAACTCCGAACATTCGCGTGTTTTTCTGAAGACCATATGTACAAATTATTCGCTGAGAATTCTCTCGATTCGCGTATTTTTTTCGATAGGACATATTTGCATTATTCTTGTATTATTTTCCTGTTATTTAAGTGACTTAAATCATATAGCAGTCAAGTTTTATGGTAAAAACTGGCAGAATTTTACATTGTTGTATCTATGCCTAATTACTGCGACCAGAATATGAAGGTGTTATCTACGTATCTCAGCCATAGAGTAGGCTTTAGTGATATGGATGCTAATGCTATTTCTTCAACGTATTCCACGTTTGCAATTACGGGTGCTAATGGCGAGCCCATTCCTAAGCCTTCATCCCGTTGGTTATATGTCTGGTTCCATTTTGAATTGTGATGGTTGCATGCAGAAAGCATCTCCATCAGGTTATCTATTGGTATACTGGTCCCCTCTTTGTCCAGTGAATGTTGGCTTGCGGTATGCGTATTTCTTGAACCCATGCTAGTTTGTTGTCGTTTTGTTGAAGAAGGCAGGAGCGTACAACGGTCGAAACGTCGTGAATGTAGCAAGAATGATGAAGACAACAGTTCGAACAAGGTAAATAGTGTAAATAATTACAATACCGAAACCTAAGACATGTATAGAGATATATACAATTTATAAAATAAATTCTATGTCTATATGGTGATAATGGTGAGCCCATTGCCAAGCCTTCGTCATGTCGATATATGTCTGATCCAATTTTCACGTGTGTTGTTTGCATACAGAAAGTTAGCAATTCCATCAAGTTATGCGTTATTAACAGCTGGATCATATTCTGGATAGTAAGAATAATTCTTAATTTTTGCGAGAAAAAATTGTATTCATATTTAGATAGATTGATAGATATAAAGAGAATGTGCTATACTTATCTTCAAATTTCAAATAATCTTTTAATAAATTGAGTAGACATACCATTACTCTGACGAGAGATATATCGCAGAAAATTGAGATTGGAACTTAATTCTTGATATATATATATATATATATATATATATATATATATATATATATATATATATATATATATATATGTATATATATATATATATATATAAAATTGAAGTCAATACTTAGAGGCGACAGTCTGTTTCATGTCTTGGCCTGACGATTGCGTCTAGCATGAAATAGACTATCGCCTCTAAGTGATGACTTCAATTTTATATTCATATTCATATATATATATATATATATATATATATATATATATATATGTGTATATATATATATATATATATATATATATATATATATATATATATATATATATATATATATATATATATATATACAATACCGAATTTCGGACATGTATAGAGATATATAAAATTTATAAAATATATATAAAAGTATTCTATGTCTATGTTTGCCATTGCTGTTGATAATGGTTCACTTTTATATATATATATATATATATGTATATATATATATATATATATATATATATATATATATATATATATATATATGTATAAAAGTGAACATTGAAGCCAACACTTATAGGCGACTGTCCATTTCATGCTAGACGCAATCGTCAGGCCAGGCCATGAAACAGACCGTTGCCTCTAAGTGTTGACTTCAATTTTATATATATATATATATATATATATATATATATATATATATATATATATATATATATATATATATATATCAAGAATTAAGTTCCAATCTCAATTTTCTGCGATATATCTCTCGTCAGAGTAATGGTATGTCTACTCAATTTATTAAAAGATTATTTGAAATTTGAAGATAAGTATAGCTCATTCTCTAAATATGGATAAAAATTTTTCGCGCAAAATTATTCTTACTATCCAGAACATGATTCAGCTTCCCGTTTACATATATATATATATATATATATATATATATATATATATATATATATATATATATATATATATATATATATATATATATATATATATGTTTCTTCATGACTCATAATGTTTGTTTCATACTATTTATTTAGGTTTACAATGCAGTCTACATAAAAGCCGTGTTATTTATTTACATATCATTGGACGTTTTAGTGGTCGAATTTCCACGGGGCACCAGTTTCCTTCTCGTAGCAGTATCTTAGAAGTTTTCGGGGTCTCACTGGGCTCAGCCATTGATTTGCCGCCTAATATATACGATCGGGTCTGCCATGCAGTGTTCGGTTTCCTGATGGATGGCATGATTCCAAGTGAATCTCATTGGTCTTCAAACGAGATTTCGTCTCATCATTCATTGTGTTTGTGTTACGCGATACCGGTTTACATTCGGTAGCAGGCGCTGCAAATTTTTTGGGCCCCCACTGAAAGCAGTAATCAATTTCCCTTATAACTTACACACACACACACACATAAACAAACACCCACACACATACACACACATATATATATATATATATATATATATTCATTGATTTAAGCGTATGTAACTATATCACAGACAGACATTTATTTATAAATATCTGTAAATTCTAGAGATATACGTAGGTATGTAGATTTCCTTATATACGTAAGTATGTAGATAATAACATCTGTATTAATACAGATAGTCAGATAGTTAAATCTAGATAGATATCTAGATGAGAACAGACTAAGGTAGATACAAACATACTTACATTGGCAGATATATAAGAATAGACTGAGATAGATAGATAGATAGTTACATAGATCACTCTGAGATAGATAGATAGATAGATAGATTCTTGTGAACTGAGACAGATCTTAAAGTACTGACAGAGAGATAGATAGATAGATATGAACAGAATGATATCGATAGAGAGATGTATAGACATACATACATAGATAAGAACACTCTGAGATAGATGTGTAGATAGATATGAACAATGAGATAGATAGATAGATAGATAGATAGATATGAACAGACTGAGATAGATAGATAGATAGATAGATAGATAGATATAGATTTGTAGATATAGAGATAAGTACATAGAGCGTTAAGAGCAGACTGATATATATATATATATATATATATATATAGATAGATAGATAGATAGATAGATAGATAGATATGAACTGAATGATATCGATACAGAGATGTATAGACATGCATAGATACATAGATAAGAACACTCTGAGATAGATGTGTAGATAGATATGAACAATGAGATAGATAGATAGAGAGATTCGACAAAATGATATAGATTTGTAGATATAGAGATAAGTACATAGAGCGTTAAGAGCAGAGTGATATATATATATATATATATATATATATATATATATATATATATATATATATATATATATATATATAGATAGATAGATAGATAGATAGATAACATATCTATCACTTTCTGTTCAAATCTATCATAATTTTTTAAAAATTAACTTTGTACAAATTATGGGATGATATCCTTGTTATCTGAGAAAGATTACTCATATTTTTGAAAAGTTGATAAATAAAAAAAATTGAACCAAAAACTAATGTTGTCTTAAGTAACATTTATCAAAAATAACTTTAGAAACATTGGTGGCAGGTTCCTCAACAGCAAAACAGTGACAAAACTCCATATAGTCATATGTCCGTAGAATTTCGTTTTCGAGTTATAAAGTTTAAACAACGATTACGGTTGATGGCGCGGTGTTGCTATGTAGACAAGATTATAATAGTCATTCGTGTACATATATGGACATTATATCTTCTACGGTTAACGTGTCTAGTAATGAGTTAACTGAGAAGTATTCCGTTTAACAATGGCAGGATATTCGCATCGCGAGCAGCAGATATGATTTTTAATATAAGACCGCGCGAATTGGGATGGCCGCGAGTCTGCACGGCTGTCTCAGATTGCGTATCCAGACCGAAGGCAGCCGAATCATCAAACAGTTTATAGTAGCGTTGCTGTGACAGGATCCGAGGCACCAAAAGTTATGGATCCCAGAAGATCTGGTCGTACGCCTGACTATGAAGAAAACAATCCACAGGCTGTCGGAGACGATCCACGTATCAGTAAATGTCAAGGGGCCCTAGCATGTTGTATATCTCACAGAACCGCATGGAGGGTGCTTCAAGAGCCTCTCCTGTATCCGTATCATTTACAACATGTTCAGGGCTTTTCGACCCCTAATCAGTCTCCAACTTATGTCGATGGTTTAATGCACAAAATGCCGATCCGTTTTCGAAAGTATGGAGTAAGATATTTACACAGTCAGCATTTATGGGCGCGGATCGGAGTGCCCATGATATAATACAGGCGAGACAACAGCATCAGCGTTCTGGAACTGTAGGTGACTGTTAGGTCGGTCCATATGCTCTCCCAGCAAGTCTTACAAGAACTGTCTTACATTATTCGTAGAATTGTCCGAAGCCTTTGTCGCCATATTTATTACAACGTTTCGGCTGACGATAGCGTATAGTGTTGACGTCTACGACTAAGTGTTGACTTCTATGTTCACTTTTATATATATATATATATATATATATATATATATATATATATATATATATATATATATATACCTTTATGACTTATCATTTGATTCATACAATTTATTTATCGAGGTTGACTGTGCACTTGTTAGATATTGTCTGCATAAATTAAAATCTATTTCCATGCGGTAGGAGATACTCAGAAAATTTTCGGGCCTCAATGGGCTCAATCATTGATTTGATGCCTAATATATATATATATATATATATATATATATATATATATATATATATATATATATATATATATATGTATGTATATTGACGTTCGGGTCTCCTATGAAGTGTTCGGTTTCAGGTCTGATGGAATGGTTCCAAGTGAATCTCACCGGTCTTTGAAAGGGGTTTCATCTCATCATTCATTGTGTCTATGTCAGGCGATACCGGCTTACATTTTGTAACGGGGGTTGAAATTATTTTGGGGCCTCACTGGAAACAGTAATCAATTTGCCTGATATATATATATATATATATATATATATATATATATATATATATATATATATATTATTGAGAGCTAGCTAGCTAGATAGATAGATAGATAGACAGGAACAGAATCAGATAGATAACAATACACTGGAATGGATAGATAGATAGATAGATAAGAACACATTGTTATATATATATATATATATATATATATATATATATATATGTGTGTGTGTGTGTGTGTGTGTGTGTGTGTGTGTGTGCGTGTGTGTGTGTGTGTGTGTTTAGTTGTATGGATATTAAATTTTGTCCTGGGTTTCACGCTGTTGAGATATACATACAACTGAATATATATATATATATATATATATATATATATATATGTTTATTAAATGAAAACACTAAGACAGATGTTTTCGATAGATCGGTAGACATATAGATAGATAAGAACAGAATTAGATAGCTAGATAGATAGATAGATAGATAGATAGATAGATAGATAGATAGATAGATAGATATAGGAACATACTGAGAAAGATAGATATAGATAGAGTGCGATAGGTAGGTAGGTAGATCGATAGATAGATTAATATAACAGTCAGAGACAGATATATAGACAAACATAGATACATAGATACATATGAACTGACTGAGATACATAGGTAAATAGACAGATAGATAGTAATATACTCAAACAGATATTGATAAACTGAGATATATAGTTATGGATAGACTGAGATAGATAGATAGATAATGAAAAACTTCCTTGTTACTCATATATTCCGTCTATTGTATACTCAGATCCAATCTAATTACCTTAAGACGTGGAATGAGATAGATAGATAGATAGATAGATAGATAGATAGATAGATAGATAGATAATGAAGGGGTTGCGATAAACAAACAGACTGACGGATAGATAAACCGACTAGATAGATAGATAGATAGATAGATAGATAGATAGATAGATAGATAGATAGAAAGATAGACCAATTGCATGTAAACAAAATTCTATTTTTAAACGAAGTGTAAACAACTGTAGCATCGAAGAATTCAACGCTGAATTCCAATCAGACTATGAAAATAAAATTAAATTGGAGATAATTACATGATTTGATTTAAATATTTCATGCCGGGACACGCAAGATATTGAAAGACTATAATAACTGGCAAAGTCTCTTCCCCACCCGCATAACTCGAACCACAGCGCCTGTTTAGAGATATAAAAATAACACACACACACACACACACACATATATATATATATATATATATATATATATATATATATATATATATATATATATATATATAAAATTTATTCGAAACTTATAACATAGATATGTTATTAAATCACTACGAAAATAGCAATTTTGTTTCAACACTTCTGGTGTCTTAACAAGTGATGGTGTTGAATGTAGAATGAAGGGCTTTAAAAGGTTAAAATCAATCAAACACCCCTCGCTAGAGGAAACGCTGTTACATAAGATGGAATGACCAATCAAAATACAAGTATACGAGAATTCAAAAAACTTGACAACGGACTTAGGTAATGCTAATAATTTAATGATTTACCATTAGGGTTAGACGTAAATTGAATTCATTTCCCTATATTTTTTATTAACGAAAATTTTTTCTATCCTACCTATATATATATATATATATATATATATATATATATATATATATGTTTTCGTCAGAAAAGTAGGTATAAGTTTTTATCAAAGTTGTTTTATATTCTATACTATTCACAGACAATAAATGTGATATTATTTATTATTGTCTGCGATTTTAGTGTAATTTGAGAGGATAATATAAAGGTTGTGGATAATTTAGTGACTTACTTCAAAACCCATGCCGGCCAAAATGATCAGAACGGTTGCTTTTACTCCGTGTTTTAGTATATTTATCCGGCGAACTCTGATTGTTTTAATTTGTTTACGTGACGGTTCGTTTACAAAACATTAGTAAGAATATCTACAGTGTACTTTGTTAATATAATGCCACTTACTCCGTTACCAATTCGTCAGCAGATTATTAAGCTTCGAAAGAAGGATAATTTAAGTATTGGGTCTATTGCAAAGATTGTTAACAAGTCAAAAAGTGTTGTTCACGGTATTCTTAAGGTCTACGATGATTGTGGTTCGTGTGAAGTAAGAAAGTCTACAGGTAGGCCAAGAAAAACGACCAAGAGAGAAGATCGTGCTATGGTAAAGTTGGTTAAAAAGGACGGATTTAAAACTGCTGCTGCTGTTTCTCGGGAAATGAGCATTGTACTGAAGAAAACTTTATCTCGAAAAACTGTGTCTCGTCGTTTAGTTGAACATGACCTACAAGCAAGAGCACCTGCAGTGAAGCCACTGATCTGCTCCAAGAATAAAAAGTGTCGTCTTACCTTTGCAACCGAACATGTGTTATGGCCTCAAGAAAAATGGCAAAACGGTGCATTTCAATGATGAATCTAAGTTTATGTTATTTGGCTCAGACGGGAAAAGGTATGTTTGTCGAAAAGTGGGTGAGAAATTGTCGCCTAAATGCCTTAAGACTAGTGTGAAATTCGGTGGAGGAATCGTCATGGTTTGGGGGATGATGTGGGTCATTTGGTGCGATTACATGGAAAGGTAAATGCAGGAGTTTATAAACAACTTGTAAAAGATCATGTCTTGCCTGTGCTGAGAAATTCAACTAAGCGACCACCCATATTCAGGCAGGACAATGCCCCATGTCACAAGGCTAAGGTGGTCATGAACATACTCAAGGCTGAAAAGGATATTGTTATGGATTGGCCTGCTCAAAGCCCAGATCTCAATTCGATTGAAAATGTGTGGAATATTCTAGGAGAACGTTCGAAAGCCAGAAATTCTAAAACAACCGAGCAATTATGGAATGCCCTTCAGGAAGAATGGAATAAGCTCACCCAGCAAGAAATTGAAAATTTAATTTCCTCATGCAGTCGAAGATGTCAAAGTGTGATTGAAGCTAAAGGGCTTCACACTAAATATTAAATAATTCCAGTATTCTCTGTCATTTTTTTATTATTTTGTTATTTTTTTCAACCGTTCTGATCATTTTGGCCGCCATGGGTTTTGCAGTAAATCACTAAATCATCCATAACTTTTGTATTATGCTCTGAAATTACACCGAAATCTCAGACAATAACAATTAATATCGTATCTATTGTCTGTGACAATTATAGAATATAAAACAACTTTGCTAAAAAATTATAACTACTTTTCTGACGAAAACAATGCTGTTCTGAACATTTTGGCTGCAACTGTACAATGAAAGTCATATATAATCGATCATACACACATACATTAATAAAGACACACACATATACACACCTACAAATATTTAAATTTGAAAGTGTTAGTATACGAATTCAAACAGACTATTAAAATATTATATATATATATATATATATATATATATATATATATATATATATATATATATAAAAGTGAAAGTACTGACAGATTAAGGATCCACAGATATTTTGCGTTTAAAAAGTGCTCAATACACCGTAAAGCATAATATTTTACTAATATTTTTATTTTAAAAAAATATTTTACATCGCGACACGGAAATTTCTGTATTCCGGAACTTTAAATTGGCCGATTTTTGACATCTTGTTCCCCCTCCTTCTTAAACTCTTCAATAAAATACCATTCTGTTTTCAAAAGTAAATCATTTTCATCAAAAGTTACCTAACATCGCTTGATAATGGAACATATTTAAAGTTCCGAAATATAGAAATTTCCGTGTCGCGATGTAAAATATTGAAAAAAATATATATTAGATACGATATATATATATATATATATATATATATATATATATATATATATATATATATATATATGCAGTATAATAAATTGATCTACATACATCCAAATATATAAATAAACTAATAACAGATACCGATAAACTAGCCGCTTAGAAAAAACAAATAAAGATAAGCAATCCAAATAAACAAATTAAAAGCCGTTCCCAGCAAAATAATAGTCAGAACTAACCACAACAATCAACACCAAAATTCAACAAATACCTTTAATTATCTTCCCAAACAAAAACAAAACTATTAAATAAGCTATATAAACAAATTTTTATTACGTTAATAAAAACACCGACCAAAATAAAAAAATAATAAATAATAAATAAATATATAAGATAAAAAATAAAAATTAAAATGAATAAAAACAAGCAAAACAATTTGAACCAAATAAATAAGCAAATGAGAGACTTCCGGTAAAATAACCGCTATAATAGACTACCCACAATAAGCTTTATAAACAAATTTTACTACGTTAATAAAAACACCGATCAAATTAAAATAAATAGATATATAAGATAAAAATAAAAATTAAATTAAATAAAAACAAGCAAAATAATTTGACACAAATAAATAAATAAACAAATAAACAATGCACCACTGACCCGTATATATAAATAGTCGAGAAAAATAACAACACTAGTTGCCTGACGATTGCATCTAGCATGAAACAGACTGTCGCCTCTAAATGTTGACTTCTATGTTCCCTTTTATATTTACACACGCTCTATCTCTGATATTGAGCACTTTATCCCATAAATATAGCACACCTTAAGACGATATTTCTTCATATATATATATATATATATATATATATATATATATATATATATATATAGTGGCCTGACGATTGCGTATAGCATGAAACAGCCTGTCGCCTCTAAGTTTTTACTTCAGTGTTCACTATTATATTTACACACGGTCTAACTCTGATGTTGAGCACTTTATCCCACTACACCTTAAGAGTATATTTCTTCATATATATATATATATATATATATATATATATATATATATATATATATATATATATATACGTATCATTTGAGTTATATAACCGACATTTTTTAATATACTTTTCCAAATTTTCGATAAGGTGTTGAGTATTGCACTCGAAGTTGTGGATAAACATTCCGAAGTTCATATTTTGTTATTTTTGTTCAAGTACTTTCGACTATTACGGTTATTGTCAAGAATCGATGAGGTGCTTGTGCGCCAGTTAGAATTCTTTTCTCTACATCCCTGTATATATTGAGAAGATGGACGTTTGAAATGGTCTAACGTTACGTCATGCATATCAAATATTGATCGGAAATCGACAGGATGATAAAATAAAGAACAAATAGGAAACGTATATCAAAATAAATCGTTTCACTTTCATGCAAGCTTCATCAGAGATTGAGAGAAAACAGACAAAAAGACAGAAACACTGGTAGACAGGCAATAAACAGACCGATATATATATATATATATACATATATATATATATATATAGAGAGAGAGAGAGAGAGAGAGGGAGAGATGGTGACAGAGAGACAGAGAGATAGATTAGAACATAGATACATAGATAGAATTAGTGTGAGATAGATAAATAAATAATGAACCGAGACAGATATATTCTGAACAGACATCGATAAAGAGATAGGTAATAAACATACTGATATATATTGTTGTGGATTCCGGGATGAAATCCGGTATCAAATTATAACAAACCCCAAGAATGAATATAGCAAAATAAATGTATTAACGTAATAATACAAACTGGTAATACAGGTTAGTAGTTCCAGGAATGCGGGGTTAGTAGACAAATATATATATAGTCTTTGATATCGACGTATCGCTGTATGACTTCTTACTGAGTCTACGTGCTTGTTACTATGACTCTAGCCGCTACCCTCTTCTATTACTACTCGACCGACTCAACGTTCACTACTACTACTTGACTTGACTTACTCCCGGGTATTCACTGGCAGTAGTATATGTATACCTTGGGTGAGTCCATTTGTGTAAAAAGGGGAGATCCCTCAACAGATCTCATTGGCCAGACACGTGTATTAAAAACTTTGGATAATTATATACTTATGTGATGCCAACGAAAACTCGTTGCCACTTTTATAATGTCAACGAATACTCGTTATCACTTTCGTAATGCTCGTTGTAGTAGAGACTTTGTAATCGCAGATACAACTATAGTAACGCCGTTGAACAATACTGGTGTCAGGCGCCTTTGAACATCACTCGCGCTAATAGTACTTGCTCGATAATACTCGCTCGAATAGTAACCCGTTTAGTGATCTGAAGAGAGAAATCGTATAGAGAATAGCGGTCCGTATTTTATTAGAGGATAGACTAGAAACAGAGATCGTTTAGATGTAACGCTGCCTCCTATGGTTACCTGATCCACTTAATTCAATAATGGGATCGTCTGTGTTTGTTTACTGGCGATCTATGTTAAAAACTCAAGTGTCGGCAACCACAATTTATTCCTATATAATATATACATAAGTAATTTTTTGAAGATTCTTGTACGTCTAAGTGGACATGCATTTACCGAATGTCAGAATTCGTTGAAAAATGCACCCCTCCCCTCCCTAAACTTAACCTCTTTTTCGAACGTAACTCATAATTGATACAACAATAGTTAATAAAAATGAACACGCTACCGCCCCTGTCTGAATGATTGGATTTCTCTGTATCCTTGGAAACAGTAAATGATGAATTTATAATTGTGTTTAAAACTCAGTAAATTTAAAAATAAGTTATTCCAAAATTCGCTTGAAGATGAAACGGAACTAATAATTTTAATTTAATTATATAATTAAATTTGAAGTTTTTAGCTTCCATTTTTGAAACATGGTTATTACTGTGTAGCAGAAAACCATATTTTAAATCAGTCAATTTATAATATTTATGCTCTGTAAATTTACATTGAGCACTGTTTTGTAAAACTTTAAAAAAATATCAATAAGAACACCTGATTATATATCTTAATTTCTTTCGTTTTATATATATATATGTATATATATATATATATATATATATATATATATATATATATATTATTTACTTTTCCCTATTTTTCCAATGTAACATGTCCCAGTGGACATGTCAGTACTTCATATGCCCATTCCACGAAGTCATTCCTTGCAGAGATTCTTGACTGGATTTAGATCAGGAGAATTTCCGAGCTAGTCTATAGTACTTTCACTTACTCACTGGTTAGGCTTACCATTGTGATCGTGCAGCGTTACAATTTTCGTACTCTTCCTTGGAGTAACGTCCATCACAGGCAATGGCCATAGGACAAATAATCGACAGTCGAGACAATAGTGTGTGGGCGTGATAAAAAATCTGATGCAATCACGGATGATGCAATATTTTTCAAGGCCAAACACATTTCATCATACACCCCGAAAACAGATTCATCTTACCGCACACCATTGGAAAGGACCTAATCTGAGGAAAAAATAAAAATCGACACCTAGATAGGGTCTAAAACTGACTCTATGTTGAAAGAAAGAAAACTAAAGCGGTTGTTTAAATTAAATTGCACAAGGGTATATATATATATATATATATATATATATATATATATATATATATATATATATATTATAATAAAGAGAAAGTTCAGTAAGATATATAATCCGATGTTTTTATTAATTATTTTTTTATTTTTGTTTTTAGAAAACAGTGCTCAGTCCAAATCTACAGAGTACAATTTTCAAAATACGTTATTCCAAAATTCGCTTGAGAATGAAACAGGACTAGCGACTTTAATTTAATTCTATAATTGAATTTGAAGTTTTAATTTCTGTTTTTTTTCATGGTAATTCCTGTGTAGTGATAGAACAATATATTTAAATTATTAAATTTAAAATTTCCACAGACCAATCAACATTAAACACCCGGTCCATTCATCACCAAACTGCTATCAACAAGCACTATTGTTTCACTCCGACACCTATATATATATATATATAGCTCTGGCTGACACCGAATTAGTTTCAATCCTGGCTTGAGGCATTCGGAAGTCTAGTCGCACTGAGGAGCTGTGATACAGTGAAACAGTACTGTCTGTGAATGACATAATTTAGCTCTTGAAAATACATTTCAATTGAGCACTGTTGAGTGATAAGCTAATTCTATAAACAACAGCCACCTGCACTAATGCAAAGCTCTTCACTAAAATGAATGGAGCACTTTGGCTGATGGGCATTTGCTTACATTTGTAAAAACAATACGCTAGATTTAGTTGTGTAACTCTCCCGAGTGAAGATAGCTCTGGCTGACACCAAATTAGTTGTGTTTCAATCCTGGCTTGAGGCATTCGGAAGTCTAATCGCACTGAGGAGCTGTGATACAGCGAAACAGTACTGTCTGTGAATGACACACACACACACACACACACACACACACACACACACACACACACACACACATATATATATATATATATATATATATATATATATATATATATATATATATATAAAGGCTGAATTCTGACAATTATTAACACCGATTAGTATTTATAATAATTTGAAATACCATATTTTTCTCGACCTATTGTACGCATCCGAGCACTGAACGCACCCAGACGTTTACATGGAATAATATGGCAAAAAATTAAGACTTTATAACCAAAAACAAATAAAAAATACAGTGCTGTTCGATAAAAGTGACTCACCTGATTTTTTTTACTAAAAATATTTGTTGTCTATTGTTTTTGGGGTTAAAATATTTTTTAATGTTACTAATATAAAGACCCCTTCCCGACCACCTGGGAATAAAGTTTATTCACCCTAAGGTATTCTATTGATAATTATAAATTTGGATATAAATGAGATTCAGGAAAAAAGTTTGTGCAAAAAAAGTGACTCAGATATCGCATTCTAATGATTAAACTGGTAAATTTAAAGAGCTTTTGACAAAATATTGAAAACTATTTTACAATACACTTAGAACAATATTCTAGAGAATTCTAGAACACCTTAAATTAAATCTAGAGTATTCCAGAATATTCCAGAAAGCCTCATACAGTATAAAAACAGCTTGAAATAGCCACTCAAGTCACTAACCAGATGAAAGGGTACAAACACGCATCAGAACCACTTGGCATCTATTACTGCCCTCTCAAAAGCAGGCAAGACTACGAGAGAAATTGCAGAAATTGCTATAACCTCGCAATAAACTGTCTCTCGAGTGCTTAGGGCACATAATGATGCCACTCCTGCTCCAAGGAAGGAAACAAGGAGACAAAAGAAATAGATTGATGATAGAACTGGCAGGGTAATCAAGAGAGAAGTTGCGAAGAATAGGACTATAACTAGCCAAGAAATTGCAGCCAGTCTAAGCGAAGAGCAAGGTGTTAGTCTTGCCTCTTCAACAGTCCGTCGGTGGCTGTTAGAACAAGGCTACAAATCTTGTACACGAAGGTTTAAGTCGCTAATAAGCAAAGCCAACAAAGCCAAGAGACTTGAATGGGCTCACTATTACAAAAGTTTCACCGTAGAAGACTGGAAGAATATTCTTTTCTCCGATAAAACGAAAGTGGAGCTAAATTCAAAGGATAAGATTTCACTTTTATCGAACAGCACTGTATATAAACCTTACCTTTATGTGACATTCTCACTAACCATGTAGAATCAATTACAGCATTAGCACAAATTATACAAATGGTACCTTTTTTTTAAAAAAAAAACAGAAGTAAGGTGAGATTTAATTACCATGACATCATTTGGAAATGAAGAATTTTAGCAAATTTCATCATGCATTTAATTAAAATTGTTTTATTAGTTTTATCAGGGAGCAACGTCTGTACATCGAAAAACTAATACAGAATTTATCCATTCCAATGTTTCGGTCATACGAAATTTTATTAATTATTTTTATTAATTTTATTAAAAAAAGTTTTCCTTTTAAGACTAATACTTTCTAATCTCCCCTGACCAATGTATAAATTCTGTGTTAGTTTTCCGACTGTTTTTTTTTTTTTGGTATCTGTTGAGATCAATAAAACATCCTTCGTCGCCACTGTTGAGATGTTGAGTGTTTCCACGTGAGTATATGGTAATAACGAACAAACAAAGTCGTAGGGAAAAATACTGGTATATTCAAAGAGGTATTTACATCAGAGAGATTAGTAGTAGAACGAACGTAGGTTAGTAGTAACAATAAGTAATAGTAATAAAGTCCAACGGTAGCTTCCGGTCGAGAAACAGAAGTCTAACCGATCTCTACAGAAGTCTCACTCTACACTGCACTACAACACTACTCACAGTCTCTAGAACTACTGTTCTATTTATAATAATAGGATCAGTCTATTGTGGTTGTGAAGGTGGGTGCGCCGCAACAGTATCACAGTTAAATGTCTTATTTCGGCATGAACTCAGTCAAACCGGGGTTGAATAAGATTGACGAATTTTTCGTCGGTTGAAATGAGCCTATTCGCCGTGTGAGGCAATGCTGGATTTTATTTTCTACTATATATATATATATATATATATATATATATATATATATATATATATATATATATATATATATATATATATAATATGGATAAAACAACTGAAAAGTTGCAAATTAAAAGAAAAAAAATTGAATGATTTTTGTGAAAGTATTTATTTATATGTTTTTATATATATATATATTTGATATTTCAGATCGCCTCGATCTTTCCTCAGAAATTAATTAAATAACTGTATAGGTAACTATACTCGCGTCGAAAACACCTTCGGATTCTTGATTTAACAATAGCCAAATCAATCTCGAAGGGAGAAGAAGGTTTTAAAACAAGAAAGAGCCAGGAACATGAAAGTCTGTCCAAGGCCCAAAGAAAAAACCCCGATACGAGTAAACAACTAACTAAAGAGCTCGATACAAACGTAGAGCAAACCTAGTCAAACCTAATGAGCCAGACAAACCTACCAAGGTTTCACTTAGGCAGATCTCTTCCTTTTTCTCTCCTTTTTTTTTCTTGGTCACGTGGTGTTGTCTTGGTTGTCGTCTATATATACGCCGTTTGCTGTTGCCTCTTTAGCCAGCTGACCCTGACGATCTCCTTAAGTGAAACCTTGGTAGGTTTGTCTGGCTCATTAGGTTTGACACTATATATATATATATATATATATATATATATATATATATATATATATATGAGTAAAATGAAAGGTGGTTCACGGGTGCTCCTTGTAATATGTAGATTAATGAGCTGGTTAATGAAATTTTTTGTCTTTTTATCCTTCAAATTTCGTTAACCGTCCTATTATATATATATATATATATATATATATATATATATATATATATATATATATATATGTGTGTGTGTGTGTGTGTGTGTGTATGTATTATTAAGTAATGAAAATCTTGGTAATCCGTATGGGTAATCCCAAGCAGGATGAAATCCAGTGAGGTCAATGTTAAATCAGAGCGATTAATTCAATGAAAACAGACAACTTTAAAGGTCTATTGGTTATAATTTATTTCCCCAGGGAATTTCTTTTGGTCTGGCTCATCAGTGATCAACCAATTGAATGTCAGATCTACGCTAATTAGAAAGATAAGCTCAGATGGAAGTAGTGGTTGAGTTATTTTGTCATGCCTTGATAAACTGGAACATGGACAGACCATCATTGACGACCGCGGAAAATATGTCAGCGACATATATATATATATATATATATATATATATATATATATATATATATATATATAATGCGCTCTCGCATCGGTTTCGACGCATGAGGATATGACAACTTGATTCAGTCTCGAAATTTTGTGCGATAATCATAAGTGGCACTTAAGACCCGCTGGTGATTTACTAAGGAGGCCGCATATGAAGCAAGAGTGAGTATTGTGGGATGAGATCACTGTTAGATTGGCAGCCCTTTTAGATCTTGCTCTCGCTTTTTGAAGACGATTCAGACAAGCAGATTGAAATCTGCTGAGTCCACTAAAACACGTTGATCTCCATTCTACCCGCTCCAAGGCTAAGCTTTGAGGTGCTCTGAATTATATTGACACGTTGCTCTTAAGTTGTCTTTGTATCTTAGCCATGCGCGTCCTACATTCTTGTAGCCCTGATCTAACTGGCTCTACATTAGGATCTTGGGTATCCTGTCATCAGACATTCTCAAGACATGACCAGTCCACCGTAACTGAGACTGTATGAGAAAAGTCTCGATTCCTCCAAGATTACACCTGTTAAACAGGTCTACGTTAGATGTCCTATCTTGTAGGTTAACTCCACAGATTGCACGCCGACAGATTTTGTGTAAAACATCTAGCTGGCGTATATGGTACCTATATGGAGTTCACGACTGAGCCGTTCATAAGTACAAGAGCTCGGTAAACCCGAATTTTCGTATCCAATCGAATACCCCGCTTATTCCACAAGCGATGGCGAAGTTTGCCGAAAGCACTGGTAGCCTTAGCAATCCGATGCATGATTTCATCATCTAAAGTTCCACTTTAGTTGACTTTGCTACCAAGATAGGTGAAAGAGTTTACATATATATATAATTCCTAAACCAGTGTGGAAGCTGTATAACTCTTCTTATCCCATAGACGTGCGAAGATTGACATGTCGGAACATGCGGGGAAGGAACTGAGCGGCTGCGCGTCGACAAAAAATGAGACTAGACCAACGGGGCCTGGTAGACGTGTACAGGAAGTGAAGGAATTATAAATTCTCCATTCCTGGTTTCTTCTGACTCTTTGATATGAGAGAAGGAGTTGAGTATTTACTGGAGTCGTACAATGAATGGAGCATTTTTCCCAACAATTAAGCGATTGATTATATGCACGAGTTCGATTTGGGGTCTGAATTGAGATCAGGTCTCAATAGATGTTCAAGTGAAGAAACGTTTTTGAGAGTACGACAGATCATCATGTCAGGAGAAAAAAGTGGGGTCTGCGTTGTGGTGATGAAACATTACTAGCTTGTATTTGGAGGTATTAATTCTAATAAGCCAATTCAATGGAATTTCAAGTCTCCGATTTGTAATAGTTTTGTGTTAATAGATGCCAAACATATTCGATTGCACATTGTTTTTTTTCACCATCATTAAATCGTCTGTATTTAACCAAAACCGGCATTATTAATTCTTCTGTGGGAGCTTGACTTTATTTCCCAGAAGTTTACCATGGCTTATTGACTAAAAGAAGAAAGACTACTTAGTCAATAAGAATCACAACACTTGAAGAACCAAAAACTAGGCGATCTTCGAATTATATTAGCACTACTCCCTAAACCAGTTTCGAAGCTGTCTAACTCTCCTTATCCAATAGCCGATTGAGATATCGGAACATGGGAGGTTCAAACTGAGCAGCTGCGCGTCGACGGAAAGCGGGATTACACTAACGGGGTCTAGGAGACATTCCTGGTCTCTTCTGACTCCTGTAAAAATATGATATGACAGAAGGAGTCGAGTACTTAATGGAGGGATACAACGAACAGACCATTTTTTTTTTTACCAACATCTTAAGCGATTGATTTTATCTTCGAGTTCAACTTGGGGGTCTGAAGTGAGTTTAAGTCGCAATAGATGTTCAAGTTAAGAAACATTTTTGAGAGTACAACGATTCATAATATCATGTGAAAACGCGGGGTCTGCGTTCTGGTGATGAAACATTACTAGCTTGTGTTTCGAGGTACTGAATGTCATAAGCCAATTCCATCGAATTTCAAGTCTCCGATTTGTAATCGTTTTGGGTTAATAGATGACAAATATATTCGATTGCACATTGTTTTATTCACCTTCATTAAATCGTCTGTATTTAAGCAAAACAGGCATTATTTCTTCGGTGAGAGATTCAGTGAATTTATTTCCAGTCAGCCGAGTCGACAACAAGAAGTCTATCACGGGTTTATTGACGAAAAGAAGAAAGACAATTTTCTTCGTCGGTAAGAATCACAACACTTGAAAAGCAAGACTTGACAACCGACGACTTATAATGGCACCAATTCCTAAACCATTTTGGCATCTGTATTCCTCTCCGTATCCAAGAGCCGTGTGAGGATTGAGGCATGGGAACAAGCGGGGTTCGAACTGAGCGGCTGGCAGAAACATAGGATTTGGTCTTTTAACCCCGACTTTAAACAATGGAGAATTGAGTTATCTTGGCGTGTGAACTGTTTGATATGTGGGCGGGGAATTATGTAGAAATTCAGCTGGATTTTGAGGATACAAACAGAGACGGGCTGGGACGTCAGAGACAGACGAGTCTTCAGACACACATGCAGTTGCGCACCCGCACAAGGAAGGGACCCAATATTCACTTAAATTTCAAAACTGATCCCTGCTGAACACATAGATCGAGATTCCAAGTCGCCACCTTCTAATCTTTTTGCGTTAATAGATGCCAAATATATCCGACTGTAAATTATTTTACTCCTTTTCATTAAGTGTCCTGGGTATGACGATAAACTACATCCGCATGCTGGGTAAGACGATAAACTACGTCCAGTAGAAAAGCCTCTGATCAGGTTTTGCGGAGCGTGGAACCACCTCTTAATTGCTGGTGTTCCCAGATCCACTCTGACCCGGCGTGGTAGCACCTGTTAGGGTCCCACCTATGGGCAAATAGTTAACCCCAAAACTGGGTTTAAACCCCTTCAATACATTTTTGACGAAAAATTATTACCAGGCATACGTTATTATCAGCAATACATTTTTGAAGAAAAATCATGTTACCAGTAATACGTTTTTGTCAAAAAATATTACCAGTAATACATTTTTGAAGGAAATATATTACCAGCAATAAACATTGTCGGCATTAAATAACCCATTGAGGTTGATATGCCGTTAAAACAAACTAAACCAAACCTTTCAATAAATCGTCTATATTTAACCAAAACCGGCATTATTATTTCTTCTGTGAGAGCTTGACTTTATTTCCAAGAAGTTTACCACGGCTTATTGACTAAAAGAAGAAAGACAACTTTCTTCGTCAGTAAGAATCACAACATTTGAAGAACCAAGACTCGACGATCGGCGACTTATACTGGCACCAATCCCTAAACCCGTTTGGAATCTGCATAACTCTCCTTATCCAATAACCGTGTGAGGATTGAAATGTCGGAAAAAGCGGAGTTCGAACTGAGCGGTTGCGCGTCGACAGAAAGCGGGACTAGACCAACAGGGCCTAGGAGGGAAGTACTGGTAGGGAAAAGGTTATATGCTCATCAGAACAATAGCCATGAGTAAATTTATAGTAAACATTATCTATCACAAAGAGAACATTGAAATTTCTAGGACGTATAATGAGAAATGAAGGATTGGAAAATTTAACACTCACAGGAACACCGAAATTTCTTGATTGCTCGTTAACTTTGACGGAAAAGTAGGTGTTTATTTGTTGTTTTATAATAATTTTTTTTTAAAAATCTTCTTTCATTATAGGTTTTATTCGAGTGTTAAAATCTTGAGTCCACCTGTTAAAATCATACGTTTTGAATCTGTAAACCAACTCACCTAGATATATACCTACCAGTTCCAATCTTTATATCTCTTTTCCTTTTTTTATGATTTTCGGTGCCAAAGTATTTAGAGATATTAAATACAACCTTTGATATTTTCGCTTTGAAACTTTCTTCGCGAGAAAACTTGTTTACCTCATCAAAAGAATCAAAGAGATTATTCCATAGCCCAAGGAAATTTATTGTTGGTGCCGAAGAATCTTTTTTTCTTTAGATGATTCATTCTCAACGTAAAATAAATTTGTTTTGGTTGGACGAATTTTACAAAGTTTAATAGTTTAGAAATTAGTTGTTTAACCTTCGATAAAATTTTGGTAATAATTTCTTTTTTTTCTTTCTTGACAGCGTTGTTAACTTGGCGATATAGTTTGCCAATGTTTAATAAATATTTTAGAGCAACCTCATTTTCTTGTATTTTTTTTTTTTTTTTTTTGCAATCGACATTTTCTTTAATTATGAATCCTATTCTTCTTTCAACTCGGTAACCCCGTGCGAGTTAGTAGATATTTTTTTCAGTTCAAAGTATTCGGCGATGTATTCGCATCATAGAAAAACTGGAAACAAGTCGATGTACAAACTAATTTTGAGCCCTGCGTTCCTGAACAATTTTAACCTTTCTGCCTGAGCTCCTGAGTCAAAATTCGCAAATAATTGGTATGTAAAGTTTCACGGTAGATAAAAAAAAATAGTTACAAGTGTTTACCTACCGTTCAGCCGGTGGATAAGCATTGCGACAATTTTTCTACCACCGGTAAATCGATGTTCAGAGCACAATTGGTCAATTGTTGAAACCAATTGTAATAGAAACATCATTCCTGGTCAATAAAAATTTTGTTTTTGTCTGTTATTTCACACCTTTCAAGGGATTAAAGCGATTAAGACACAAGTGTTGAAGAATAAGGCAGAGAAACATTAATAATGAGTGGAAAGAGCAATCCGGTGGACAGTAGATCACGATTGACATTGCATTTAAATTTTTGCAGATTAATGTTGGCTGGAAAGCATGGAATGGAGTTCCACAAGCAGGGCATTAAAGCCACTAGGACACAAAGATTAACAGGGTGTGGAAGAATTAGGAACAGAAACATTAACAATGAACGGTGAGAGGAAAGAGTAATCAGGAGGACAGCAGATGGTGATTGATATTAAAGTTGGCTGGAAAGCATGGAGATGGAAGGGAGTTCCACGAGCAAGGCAATAAAGCCACTAAGACACAAGGGGTTACAGGGTGTGGAAGAATTAGGAACAGAAATATTAATAATGATCGGGAAAAGGAAAGAGTAACCAGGAGGACAGTAGATGGTGATTGATATTAAAGTTGACTGAAAAGCATGGAGAGGAAAGGGAGTACCACAAGCAAGGCAATAAAGCCAGTAAGACACGAGGATTAACAGGGTGTGGAAGAATTAGGAACAGAAACATTAATAATGAGCGGGAAGACTAAAGAGTAACCAGGAGGACAGTAGATGGTGATTGATATTAAAGTTGACTGAAAAGCATGGAGAGGGAAGGAAGTTCCACATGCAAGGCAGTAAAGCCACTAAGACACAAGGGGTTACAGGGTGTGGAAGAATTAGAAACAGAAACATTAATAATGAGCGGGAAGAAGAAAGAGTAATCAGGAGGACAGTAGATAACGATTGACATTGCATTTAAATTTTCGCAGATTAAAGTTGTCTGGAAAGCATGGAAACAGAAGGGAGTTCCACAAGTTTGAAGTGCGGGAAAATTGTTAACATAGAATTTACGGTTATATCTTGCCAACTCAATGACAAATTGATGAGATTTCTTTGACAGTCTAGTACTGCGTTTAAATTAAGAAAAAATGGATAGCACAGCGAAGAACTTGCCGAACAATTATTGACTGGCCATTCGTAACCGAAGATGCGCGTCTACTGGGGCGTCTAGTTAATCTCCGTTGCAGACGCCTGCTCAGGCACATTTGTGTTTGTCCAACATCCACTGAGACCACCTGTTGTTTATACTGTAACTGTGATCAGCGTAACTTAGTTACCGTTTCTGGGAGAGAAGTGCGTTATCTAACCTGATCCGGAGTCTGAAGAAAGCCAGCATGCTCAAAGCCTCAGTCACGGTGACTTGTGACTTCGTGCTAGCACAACCACAGACGGACCCACCCCAAAGGTTTCCGGCTACCCAATTTCAATTGCAAGGATTAGGTCATCCCGAGGTATGGTTTTCAATCACTTTCAAAGGTGCCGTACTCTGGAATTGCCAACAACAGACGGATAACATCAAGTAGTCATTTTCATCATGGAATCGACTCTGATGAGATTCGAACTAGGGTTTCATGGTCAGAAAGCGAACGTTGCAAGAACTCAGATTATTGAACAATTACCATCAAATATTCAGGCAGGCAACATTACGAAAAGTTGAAAACTGACATTTTAAAATGTCTAAATATTCAATAAATGTGTTAATATTCAACTTTGCGATGGTGGAAAACTGACATTTTAGAATATAATAATGATATATGGACGTCAGTTATCAGTTATCTCCTGTTAATTTTTCCCTCTGAAAGTTCCCCACTGCCTTAACCGGGTATTGAACTCACACTCTTTGGGTCATGTCACTGGATCTAACTGTGCCATGTGTCCTTGACATCCATTAAACATGGCACGTGGAACTAGAACAGTCTACCCCAGTGAGCGAAATAAAGGGTTCAGTTCGACATTCCAACCACCTGAAGAAGGCCGGAGCATACAACGGCCGAAACGTTGTAATAAATATGGGGACATAGATGAAGACAATAGTCCGAATAATGTAAATAATGTCAATAAATGTGATAATATTCAACATAACGACGTTGGAAAACTGAGAGTTTCAAATATGTTAATATTCAATAAATGTCATAATATTCAAGGAAACTATTCAATTATCCTAATCTTTGTTCTCTTGGTTCCACTCACTAA
Organism: Acanthosepion esculentum; assembly: GCA_964036315.1. NCBI lineage: Eukaryota > Metazoa > Mollusca > Cephalopoda > Sepiida > Sepiidae > Acanthosepion > Acanthosepion esculentum. Next base: position 130,893,905 of record OZ038479.1, read on the forward strand.
GAAATTTTGAGTTGAGTTGTATCTGTATTTATAATATAGGCTCTCATCATATTCGTTGTTGCTTTTGTATGAAACTTAGAGATGAGAGGTCGGTAATATTCAGTGGTATCATTTAAGCTATTATCATCTAAAATATTGTCACTTTTTGACCTTCTGAGATAAGTTGATATTAATATGAAATGGATCATTTCGGCTATAATTCCCGCGATTATTATTTACATTGCCACTTTCTGATAAGTGGTTATTATTCATAGTGACTTGTCGACTGTCCAGCTTTTTGTTGTTTCCGTCGGAAAAGTTGAGATGCTTCGTTTCGTTTTCAATCAATCAACAACTCACATTCCGGCTCTTGGTAAGTTTGTGTTCGTTTTTTAATCATTTCACACCAATCAAGGCAATAAAGCCACTGAGATGCAAGGGGTTACTGAGTGCGACTGAAGAAAAGCAATGTTAAGCCTGAGAGGAAAATAAAAGAATAAGAATTAGGAAGAGAGAAAATAATGACTAGCATTTTCTTACTGGAAAACTGAGAGAAAAATTTCTGTGTGAATTTCTGGGATAAGCAGTTATCATTATTCAAACACTATTTACATTCGGACTATAGTCCTCATCTTCCAGGTCCTTTTTCAGGTCTATTCCAAGTGGGATTTTGACCTCTGCCGGGTCATTTTTTTAGGTCTATTGCAGGTCAGATCTTGACCTCTGCTGGAGTAATTTCTTCAGGTCTATTCCAGGTGGGATCTTGGCCTCTGCCGGGTTCTTTTTCATGTGTATTCCAGGTGGGATCTCGTGACCTCTGCCGGGTCCTTTTTTCTGGTCTATTCCAGGTGGGATCTTGGCCTCTGCCCGGTTCTTTTTCAGGTGTATTCCAGGTGGGATCGTGACCTCTGCCGGGTCCTTTTTTCTGGTCTATTCCAGGTCGGATCTTGGCCTCAGCCGGAGTAATTTCTTCATGTCTATTTCAGGTCGGATCTTGGCCTCAGCCGGGGTAATTTCTTCAGGTCTATTTCAGGTCGGATCTTGGCCTCAGCCGGGGTAATTTCTTCAGGTCTATTACCGGTCAGATCTTGACCGTTGCCGGTTCTTTTTTCAGGTCTATTCCAGGTCGGATCTTGGCCTTTGCTGGGCTAATTACTTCAGAACTGTTCCAGAACTGTTCCTCTGCTTGGTCCGTTTTCAGGTTTAATCCAGGTCATATCTTGACCTCTACTGTGGTCATTACTTCAGGTCTGTTCCAGGTCGGACCTTGGCCTCTGTCGGGGTCATTTCTTCAAGCTAATTTAAGTTCGGATCTTAATATCTGCTGGGGTCATTTACTTCAGGTCTATTCCAGGTGGGACCTTGACCTTTGTCGGGGTCCTTTTTTCAGGTATATTCCAGGTCGGATGTTCACCTCTGCCGGGCCCTTATCCCAGTTCTATTCCATGTCGGATCTTGGCCACTGCCGGGGTCATTACTTCAAGCTAATTCCAGTACGGATCTTGATCTCTGCCGGGGTCATTTACTTCAGGTCTATTCCAGGTGGGACCTTCTCCTTTGCCGGGGTCTTTTTTTCAGGTATATTCCAGCTCGGATGTTCATCTCTGATGGGGCCCTTCTTTCTGCTGTATTCCAAATCGGATCTTGACAGCTGCCGGGGTCCTTTTTCAGGTTTATTCTTGGTATGACCTTAACATCTGCCGATGCCATTACTACAGGTATTTCTCAGATCATATTCATGCAATTCCTCGCTGTAATGGACAGCCAGTCTATCTGCATCCATTGCTCACTTTTAATTAAGAATATGATTCATATCCTAAATAATAGTTGACCTTTTGTGACATTTATCAACGATTTAAACGCGGGATATAATTACGTCTCTATATCGTTTAATGCGTTAGAAATATAAGTCATGAATAAAAAGTGGTTAAGCCCGGGGCATTGAGATCGAGTTCGGAGACCTGGCGCGTGGGATAATCGTTGATGTACTACACTAATTGGAAACAATGTTTGCTTTTATCCGAACACAAAGTCAAATATCAGGAAACGTAGAACAACACATTTTTGTTCGATCCAGACCATTAGCCATTGACAGAAAAACAAAAGAAAAGAAAATAAGAATATCAAATTGTTTAAAATCCGCCTTCTCGAAGTGTTGCCATCAATACGAACGCACGAATGGTTTCCATTCTCACCTCGCGGGAGATTTATTTGTGGAAATAGTTTGTAAGTTGTTAACAAATTATTTCGGGTATTTGAACTACTGTGGAAATTGGAAGATGTTGACGTTTTATTTGGGGTACACTGAGGGGGGGTTAAGATAGAAGAGATTTTACAAAAACAAAAACAAAAAAAAATTAAATCTATAGGGGGAAAGAGAAATGTGGAACGCTAGGAAATACACCATTGGTGTGTTTGTAATCAAAGGGAAATTGGAAAAGAAAAGGCAGGGATATATATATATATATATATATATATATATATATATATATATATAGATAGATAGATAGATAGATAGAGAGAGAGAGAGGGGGAGCAAGAGCGAGATAGACAGACAGAGACAAAGAAAGAAAGAAAGAAAGGAAGAGAAAAAGATGGATTATTAGATAGATAGATAGATAAATAGATAGATAATGAACAGACCGAGATTGATAGATAATGAACAGACTGAGATAGATAGATAGATAGATAGATAGATAGATAGAAAGAAAGAAAGAAAAAAATAAAGAAACAGAGAAAAGAAGAGTATTAAAATAGAGCCTATAATTTGATGACATAAAACAGAAAAATATTTAATAGAAAGAGAATAAGAATAAAAGAATAATCTGACCCAAATACATAGGAAATATATATATATATATATGTATATATATATATTTACAGAGAGAGAGAGACAGTGAGAGAGACAGAGAGACAGACAGACAGACAGAGACAAAGAAAGAAAGAAAAAAAGAGAAAAAGATAGATTATTAGATAGATAGATAGATAGATAGATAGATAGATAGATAGATAGATAGATAATGAACTGGCGAGATTGATAGATAATGAACAGACT
>OZ038479.1:130901938-130921938 GCA_964036315.1 Acanthosepion esculentum
GAAAGATCAAATAAACACGACACTCTACAAGTAGACACATCCTCGCAGACAGAAGCATACGAACAGACATCTGCAGAGACGGGCGTATGGCTGCACGCGCACACACGTTCACACGAACTCAACAAATACGGAAAAACCTGCAACAATGATAAATTTATTAATAAAGAAAATATGCAAAAATATTGAACAACAAATTGATCCCTCGTTAAGAGTTGACGGGCAGGTACATTCACGAAACTCTTGAGTCGGGATGCTGAAGGTAACAATAGTCACTCAAGTGACAAACCTTTACTCATATTAATCATATATATATATATATATATATATATATATATATATATATATATATTGTTGTTACACCCGGTATATATATATATATATATATATATATATATATATATATATATATATATATATACCGTGTGTAACAGCAAAATTGTCGATTTCTCAGATTAGGATATGAACCGTTGTGTCTTAGAAATAGGTAAATGTTATGGTCCAATATCCTCACACAAGAGTAGAAAATAACAAAGATATATTACAACAGAAATAAAATACAAGAAGTTGAAGGTGTTAGTATTAACTGTCAGTCTGGTTTAGAGTGAACTAATATGTCTTGACTCATTAGGTCTCAACTCATTCCTCCTTCCTCTCTCTCAGAGAGGCGCAGTATTTATAGAATCAGGAAGAGTCCATTATCGTCATAGGTAAGTTCCCATAACATACACCTTCCAAAGCTTTTGCGTCGCAGGGGTCTTTAGTATTTTTTTCTCTTAGGATTTATTATCAAAGGCTCTGTGACTTTTCTTTTCCTGTTCGATCTTCGTGGTTCAGACATTGTTTGCGGTCTTTGCATATCAAATGTGTCGAATACTGTATCCATCACTTCTTCTTCCTGTGGTGGACCGTTAGAATCATCAAACAGCCTCTTTCTTATTTGATTTACATGTCTTTTATGTGAGAATTTCGGGGCCTGTATTATGTAAGCCATGTTCCAGATTCTTTTTTCAATTGTACCTTGCTCCCAGTAGGATGTATTGTTTTTTATGTTTTGAAAAAAAAACTTTCTCTCTTGGGTAGAATTTTGTTTTAGGTACCTAGGACATTGGTATTTGTTTTGTTTGTTTTGGTAGCAATTTGTCAAATACTGATCTGATTTTCCGGGAGAACATCACTTCCGCGGGTGATAATGCCGATGGCGTAGCACTGTTTGGAGTAATTCGATATACTTGTAAACATTGTTGCAACGCCTTTTCACGTCATATACTTTCCTTAACCCTCTTTTGAATGTGTCTACAAATCTCTCCGCTTGCCCATTTGATCTTGGGTGATATGGCGGGGATTTGATATGTTTAGCTTGGAAAATTTCACAAAAATCTCTTGTAGTGTGACGAGGAGGTTTCGAACTGTACTACATAGTGTTGTCCTGATATCTTCTTCATGCCGTAGGGCTGCGATTACAGAATCTTCCAATGGCTCCGTTTTCTTAGGTATTTGTCTCGAGAGACCATCTGCATGCCCAATTTTGTTCGTTGGCAGATACTCCAATTTGAAATTGTAGTTCAGTAAAATTGTACCACACCTTAGCAACCTATTTGCCCTGTAAACGGGTAGACCTTTCTTGTTAGTAACGGCTTGTGGTCCGTCTGTAAAGTAAAAAAATCTCCCGTAGATATGTCTATGAAATCTTGTAACTGCAAAAATAACCCTCAGGCATTCTTTTTCGATTTGTGGGTATTTTTTTAGCGTCTTAATTATTTTGTCAAACGTTTTCTGGCATTCATCTGTCCACTCCCAGACTTTTTCCTTCTTCAACAGTTCGTTTAGGGGTGCGCGTAATTTATGCATGCTTGGAATGAATTCATGGTAATAATTCACTAAGCCTAAGAAGTTTTGTAATTCGGCTACGTTTTTTGGAGCTGAATTTTTTTATTGCCGTTGCCCTTTCTGGGTCTGGTCGCCTTCCTTCTTTATCAATGATATGGCCCAGATATTTTATTTTTCATAAAGAAATCGCATTTGTTTTCTTTTACCTTGAAACCATAGTTTTGTATTCTCCGGAAAACTTCTTGAATGTGTTCCCTTTGTTGCTCAATGTTTTTACTATTTATCAGTATGTCATCCAGGTATGCAATCGTGAATCAAGTCCGCCTAGCACAGTATCCATTATTTGTTGAAATATTGCCGGCGCGACCTTAATCCCAAATGGTAATCTTTGAAACTTGTATAATCCTCTGTGTGTGTTTATGCACAATAATCTCGAACTTTCCTCATCTACTGGTATTTGTAGGTACGCTTCGCTCAAGTCTATTTTTGAGAAAAATTTTCCTCCGTTTAATTTTGTGAACTCTTCTTTTGGGCTGGGTAGAGGATAGTGGTAATCCTTTATCGCTGCGTTCAACCCCGTTGAGAAATCAGCGCATACTCGTATCTCCCCCGATTTCTTTTTGACGTAAACCGTAGGTGCGGCCCATTGAGTATATTCTGTTTTTGTCAATATACCGATTTTTTCGAGTCTATCTAACTCTTGATTTATTTTTTCTATTGAAGCAAAAGGCACGTTCCTTTTCTTCTTGAAGTTAGGTTGTACATTTTCTTTTATTTCTATATTTGCTGCCATTTTTTTACACCTCTCGAGGCCGGCTGAAAATACTTCGGGAAACTCTCTTTTAGTTTCTCCTTTAATTTATCTGCCTCGGTCGTTAAACTTTTCACTTTTTGGCAGTACGTACTTATTGGTAAATCCCAGAGGTCGAATTTCTGCATCCAGTCCGTCCCAAATAAATTCTCTGTGTTTCTTAGCACATACATTTTTAATTTTTTGGTCATTCCATTGAATGTCACATTTGTAATAACTTCTCCTTCAATTTTTTTTTTCTCTCCAGTTACCGACCTAGCGATTTTATCGGTTCTCAACATAGTAGGTTTATTCAATTTTCTCCATGTTTGTACGTTAATAATGGTTAAATCCGAACTGGAATCCAATCATAGTTTGACATTTCTGTTTAACCTTTCTACTTGCACGTATTTTCGTATTTTTTCTCGTCAGCTTGGTCAGTACTAGTGACTCTTATTCTGCTTTTGATTTCTTTCCTAATCCAACAATGAGAACTTTTATGACCCACGTTTTTGCACGACAGACAAGTCTTAAATCGGTATGGACAATCTTTATTATATCAATGCAAAGTCCCACAGCGATAGCATGGACTGTTTTTTTTTCTGATATTGACTTTTTGAAGTAGAAAAATTTGTTTTACCTGTTTTTGAGGAGGGAAAAATGGTTTGGTTTGTTTTTGAGGAGGGACAAAAACGTGTTTGTCGTTGTACTTTACGTATGTGAGCGATGCCAGACTCTTCTATATCTTACGAGTCCTTCTTTACGCTGAAACATCTCTGACAGTCTTCAGCCAATTTTTGTAGCGTCAATCCTGGTTCACTCTCAAGTTTTGTAAGAATTCTGCGTCTGATCTTTGCGTCTTTATTCGAAACCAGGCCTTGAACGACTATTAAACATTTGAAATTCTCCGGGCTGAGTTCAGATAACTTAAAGTCATCAGAATGTTTGTTTACAATGGAAGCGAATGTTACGTAGTCTTCGCTGTCCTTTTTTGTTGAATTCAGACATTTCCATCTTTTATGGAATAATGAGATATTTGGGCTAAAAAGATCTGTTAACAGTTTTATGGCTTCCTTGAAGGTTAACGCATTTAGATAGATAGATAGATAGATAGATAGATAGATAATATTAATGGTCTGTGTGTATATATATATATATATATATATATATATATATATTTAAAATTCTGTATGCATTATATATATATATATATATATATATATATATATATATATATATATACATATATATATATATATATATATTTAAAATTCTGTATGCATTATATATATATATATATATATATATATATATATATATATATATATATATATATATGCTATTGCATCGATAGTATTTTTAGTATTTTCTAGCCCCGGGTTTCACGCTTTCGCCGTCATCAGTAAACGTGTTGATTTTTTTTAAAGTGGGTTTATTCATGCTTATATTCGTTTGATGTGTAGTGAAGGGGGTAAATTATTTTCTGTGTTTGTTTGGGATGACACTCAGATCTACATAGACACACACATATACATATGTAGGAATTTTAGTTCCTATATCCACACTCACAGTCATTGTCTTAGTTTAGGCGCAGTTACACGTTCATTCCTGCGCATAAGGGTGTTTCATTAAGACGGATTATATATAAGGGTGCTTCATTAAGACGGATCAACGTCAGCAGTTTAATAAATCAGTGTTAGTGATAAAAATTTATTTATTTCTCTATCGGATCATGTTATTTAAGTCATGGCAATTATATGTGAAAAATAATATCGCCCAAATGTCCGCCAAATCTGAAAGAAAAAGAAAAAAATCATTAGACGCTTAAAGTTAATTCACATTTAAAATCGGTCCAAGTTATTGGAACACCGCTTGTATATCTGTTATGGTCCAAGGTTAGGACCAAGGAAGAACAACACGAACATAAGAGTAGAAATAACGAAGATATATTACACAGAATAATAATACAAGATGTGGAAGGTGTTAGTATGACTGTCAGTCTGGTTTGGAGTGAACTACTATTGGCTCGACTCGATTTCGTCTCGTCTCTCTTGAGAGGCGCAGTATTTATAGTGTCAGGAAGAGTTCACTCTGTCGTTATTGGTAAGGTCCCATAACAATATCAATAAATACAAAATAGAAAACTTATGTTAGATGAACGTTTTCGTCCTTTGACCAAATTTATCAAGACAAATATGAGGATTTTATTTTGCAAAAGGTATCTATATGCAAAAGGAAAAAGTTTTTTTTTCCAATTTTTAGACGCTCATAAATATTCATCAGGTTAACTGATAAGCGAAACTTATCTTAGCCGACGCTATCCGTTACTGACGGACGTTATCAAGGCAATTGTGAGGATTTTTTGGAGCAAGTATTGATAAACAAAATGAAAAAAGTTGGTAGGTTTTTTTTTTCAACAATCTTAAATTTAAGAGACGCTCAAATTCGAGATATCATGGATATGATCAGAAACAAATATACCCATCGCAATAATAATTCCGAAGCCGGTATATATAAAATGACCTGTCATAACTGCTCTGCACAATACATTGCTGAGATTTAGAGACATTTCAAAAAACGTATGCATGAAAACAACGGGGATATTTTGCACAGCAATTCCTTAAAGGCATTCGTCACACATAGAAATATATTCAACCAAAACTATGGTGTAAAGAATGCCACGCTTATCAACCATTTGAGCCCTGACCAAGGAATTTCCGCCGGTAGAGAAAAATGACGCAATGCTCAGTCACCGGTTGGTAAATACTAGTAACTATTTTTGTACCAAACATGAAACATTTCATGCCAATTATTTGCGAATTTTGACTCTGGAACTCAGGCAGAAGGGTTGTAATTGTTCAGGAACGCAGTGCTCAAAGAGGGTAAAGAGGGTCTGAGAGGGTAAATTCCTACAATCGAATCTTGTCACAATATATATCCGCGCCCGGGCTTTTCCTAATATGTCCGTTCCTGACAGAATTACTCCTATTCCAAAGCAACATGCGTAACTATAAAAATGTTAAAAATTAAAGAATATATATATATATATATATATAGATATAGATATATATATATATATATATATATATAAGGTAACCAAAAAAGTTCTGTCCGTTTTTTGATTAGTCATTGAATGAAGTTGAAATATATACGAAATGCGTGTAGCAATTGTTTTCAACTTCAGACACCCGGAAATAGGAACATCAGACGTTATAAAATACACACGCACCGTGCCCGGCCATCAGTTATAAGCCGGACAGTTGTGAGAAGGATGGAACTGTCTAGAGATCTCGTCCAGGGCTGTTTGCTTTACGACTTCAAAGTGGGCTTATCAGCAGCTGCATCGAGTCGCCGCATATGTCAAGCTTTTGGGGATAGTGCTGTGGATAAACGTACTGCAAGGCGTTGGTTTCGAAAATTCAACTCGGGAGATTTATCTCTCCATGATGAGCCTCGCAGTGGACGACCACAGATCTTGAATGACGCAGTCCTGAAGGTGGGCATTGAAGAGGACAGCATTCTAACGTGTGGTGAACTTGCAAGACAGTTCAACGTTTCCGATGAAACAGTTAGACTTCACCTGCACCGCCTAGGTAAGACGTACAAACTGAGCAAGTGGGTTCCGCAAACGCTGTGGATGGTCCACAATGGAAAACAAGTGGCAGTCTGCGTATCACTACTTTCTCGCCACCGTACCGCATCCTTATTCAATCGAGTGCTTACCAGTGATGAAAAGTGGGTTCTGTACGAAACTCCCAAGCGTTCCAGACATTGGTTGTCTCCTCAGGATGCTGTCCCTCACACCGCAAGACCGCCTATGCACCCACGCAAGATTATGCTTTGTGTCTGGTGGACAGGTCGTTAAGTGGTTCATTATGAACTGCTACCAATGAACCAAACGGTCACTGGAGACTATACTCGCAGCAAATGAAACGTGTGCAACAGTCATTGCGCCAGAAGGAGCCAGCATTGGTGAATCGCAAAAGTGTGATTTTCCTCCATGACAACGCCAGGCCGCATGTCGCGGGAGTGCTCAGGGACACCATACACCAACTTGGGTGGGAGACTTTGTCCATCCACCTTATTCACCTGTCCTTGCGCCATCCGATTACCACCTCTTCCACTACCTCGATAATCATCTTCGTGGGAAATCCTTCACCAATGAAGCAGACTTTGCGTCAAAACCTCCTGAGTTCTACCGCAAGGGCATTGAACAGCTGGAGACACGTTGGCAGAAGGTGCTGGATGCCGATGGCGATTACTTCGAAGACTAAATATAAGTTACACATGCTGTGAAGCGTTTTCTTTTTTTCCTTTAAAAGCGGACAGAACTTTTTGGGTTACCTTATATATATATATATATATATATATATATATATATATATATATATATATATATATATATCCTTATGCAAATGAATTGAAACAAAACGAATAATTCCGTTATTTACTATTTTTCGTATTTTCCTCTTGCAGATTGACCACAGATTCTCGATTAGATTTAAATCAGCAGAGTTTCCGGGCCAGTCTATAGTACTTTGATTTGCGCAATGGTAAGGCTTGCCAGTGTCTTCGTTCAGCGTTACAATTTTCGTACGATTCCTTGGAGTAACGTATATAAGCCCACGACCGGAATTCCCTAACTTCCGGTCGCGTGTCACTTAATTCCAAATGTTTTTATTTATTTATTTGCTTCACTTCCCTTAACCCTGCTTAAACATTTTGAGGATATTATATCTCGATTTTACTGTTGGTCATAAAATGAGAAAAAAATCTTTAATCCAAGGTAAAATAATTTAGAGCACACTTGGCTCCGTCAGTGTCTTGATAAGAGCCTAAACCCATTTTGCTACAGAAAGATTAAAAAATAAAATAAGTGGCACATTCTTTTTTAATTGTAAAAGTTTAATTATATTTTAGAAATTTATTTTAAAGATTAAATCATGTATTACCAAATAAAACTAAAACGTTTTTAAGTAATATTTGACTTTTTTTTCTGTTTACAATTTTCCAATTTTGTTTCATAGCATTACAAAAAAAATAATCAATTCTCTATAAGATGGGGTATTTTCATTAAAAAATACATTTCCCTTTATTGTTCTCATAGAAAACAATTTAATAAATAACTTTCTGTCACGGATGCAATAAGGAGAGAGAAGAAAAATTCAATAATTTGTTGGCTCTTCGTCTATGTTTTCTCAATACGGCTGCATAATAAATTCGAAGTATATGTCTATCGGGTTTTTACAATGTTAAGTATTTTAACAACAGGGAAAGATATTTAAAGAACAAATGCCTTTATTGTAAAGGGAAAATCAATTCCTATATCGAAATATTCTTTATTTCTTTTATATTTTTCTTAAAATACGATGTATAGGAAAGCCGAATTCACTTTTATAGGATATACAAAATGTTTATTACTAACTGGAGAGAATATCGTAAATTTCTCTGACGAACAGAACTAAGCAGTTATTGAATATATATATATATATATATATATATATATATATATATATATATATATATATATATATATATTCAATTAGTGAATATTGACGATATATATATATATATATATATATGCAGAAATATAGTCTTAAAGTGTGCTATATTTATGGGGTAAAGTGCTCAATATCAGAGATAGAGCGTGTGTAAATATAAAAGTGGACATGGAAGTCAGCACTTAGAGGCGACAGTCTGTTTCATGCTAGTGCAATCGTCAGGCGACTAGTGCTGTTATTTTTCTCGGCTATTTATATAAGGGTCAGTGGTGCATTATGGGTAGTCTATTTTGGCGGTTACTTTTACCGGAAGTGGCTTATTTGTTTATTTATTTATGTCAAATTGTTTTGCTTGTTTTTTGTTTGTTTTTTTATTTTTATTTTTATTTTTTATCTTATATATTTATTTATTTATTCTTTTATTTTGATCGGTGTTTTTGGTTAACGTAGTAAAAATTTGTTTATATAGCTTATTGTTGGTAGTCTATAATGGCCGTCATTACCGGAAATCGCTTGTTCACTTATTTATTTGGGTCAAATTGTTTTGCTTGTTTTTATTTATTTTCATTTTTATTTTTTATCTTATATATTTGTTTATTTGTCATTGATTAAATCTGTTTGTTGAATTTGTGGTTTTTTCTGACTATTATTTAGGTGGGAACAGTTTTTAATTTATCTATTTAGGTTGGTTATCTTTATTTGTTTTTGTTTTGTTTTGTTTTTTAAACGGCTAGTTTATCGTAATCGGTTGTTAGTTTATTTATATATTTGGATGTATTTAGATCGATTTATTATACTTGTTGTTATTTATTTGTTACACTATATCTTTTTGGCTTTCGGTTTTTAAGTAACGTAGTATATTATCTTTTATTAATGGGTTTTTTTTTTTTTTTTTTTTTTTTTTTTTTTTGTTTTTTTGTTTGTTTTTTTATTTGTATAACAGTTATAACTTTCGTCCGTTCTTTTGTTTTGATTTTGTTTCGTATATTCTAACAGGTGTGGTTTTATGATTTGTTTGGAGTAATTTATTTTGCTTATTTTATTGTTGTTTGTTTATATATTTATTTATTTTTCTATTTTAAGTTACGTAGTAAAAATTTGTTTTCATGTCTACATTTTGAGATTAGCTCGGATCTTTTATTTAATAATTTATTTTCATCTGGGAAGGTAATGATAGCTATTTTTTCCTCCAAGCAAAGTTTGCAGGTTTTTGATAGGTTGTTGTAGGCTGATGATTTTTTCCTTATTTTCCAAGATATTTTTGGTGTGGTGTGTGTTTTGTTTTTTATTTCCCAGATATACTTAGAAAGCATTGTGCTGTTCGCATATTTACTATTTGTGAAAGACATTTTGTGTACATAATTTCTTTGTTTCCATGGTCCTTCGGTTACTCCTATATATACTTTTTCTTCATTATCTGCTGATTTTGTCGTGGCTTGGTAGATTACGTTGTTTTGTAAACAATTACCGTTTAAGGGACATAAATAGCCGAGAAAAATAACAGCACTAGTCGCCTGACGATTGCACTAGCATGAAACAGACTGTCGCCTCTAAGTGCTGACTTCCATGTCCACTTTTATATATATATATATATATATATATATATATATATATATATATATATTGTGTGTCTGTATTTAGGCAGCATTTTTTCGTTCATACATGTTTCATTAAATAATATAGACAAGTGTTGTCTATTTTATGTAAATTCTTTTCATATCGTCTGAGAAGCTGCTTAATAACATTATCATTAAACGAAGAAAGAAAATCACAATATTGATACATATTTTTTAATCCAATCTAAGCTTTCGGCTTACATAAGCCATTACCAAAGATGGCAATTTCATTACAATATATTAAGCAATACACGGACAAGAAAGTGATGATAGTCTGTTTCTGTTTACATAGAAGATTTCCAAACAACGACAAACTCGTGCATATAAGACGCTGGAAGCGAAAATCGCACCGCAGCTTATGACGTCAAACATGACCACGCGAAAGTGTAAACGAGAAGTATTAAGTATGGGGAGCCGTTGGTATAAACCAATGGCTTCTGTTACCAATTATAGGCATTTAAGTATATCTGTGGAGATTTCATAGTTTATTTTGTTCAGGTTAGATCTCAACTGTTTTATGTATAAAGCTTCAAGAATTTTTAGTTTTTGTTTATTGTTTTCATGTTTAAATTTAATCACCACAGGGATCCTTCCCTGCTTCCTATTAGAATATCTGAAGCCGAACTACTCGAGAGCTCCTCTCTGCGGCTGCTCGGTCTCACGCTGTCCGCTGAGCTGAGATGGAGCAAATAAATTGAGTCAATTGCTTCATCCACCGCAAGGAAAGTTGGCTCCCTCTGCCGGGCCAGGAAATTTTTCTCCTCGGAATCGATCCTTCAAATATACAAATCAGCCATTCACCCTTGCATGGAGTATTGCTGCCATATATGATCTGGAGCCCCTTCTGTTTACCTCAGGGTTCTTGATAAGATCCAGAAACGGGTATGCAACGTAATTGGCCCTGACCTGTCACCTCGTCTGCAGTCGCTCTCTCACAGACGCGCCGTCGCCTCGCTCTGTCTTTTTTATAAATACTTTCACGGTAATTGCTCCGATGAGCTGCTTTCGCTGGTTCCCAGGCTTCATGAATTCAAGCGTCCTACGAGGCTGGCATCCCGCTCTCACCCTTTCACCGTTGAAACTGTTAAATGTAGCCGTCTCTTCTACTCCAATAGCTTCATGTCTCGAACCTCTCGCCTGTGAAACTCCCTTCCCTATTCCTGTTTCACTGACAACTATAACCTCCAACTATTCAAATGTATGGTCAATCGACATCTCCAGTTTCATTGATCTATACACTATCCTTCTCCACATTCTTCCCTCTAACACTCCTATCTGCTCTCGCTCCAAATCTTCTGTAACACCTTGCCTTGATCTATCCACTATCCTTCTCCACATTCTTCCCTCTAACACTCCTATCTGCTCTCGCTCCAAATCTTCTGTAACCCCTTGCTTTGATCTATCCACTATCCTTCTCCACATCGTTTCCTCTAACACTCCTATCTGCTCTCACTCCAAATCTTCTGTAACCCCTTGCGTGCTAGTGCATTCCAGCATTGCTTGGGGTGAAAACCTTTTAAAAAATAGTATATTTGTGTTTTCAACAAGGATTTTCCGGAATCGTGTATGTTGTTTTAAATGCCTAAAAAATTTAGTTATCATTCAAATGTAGTGTCAGTCGTCGTGAAAGCGAGTTTGTGGTGTGACACTTGAATTTGTAAACTATGTGCTTTTTTTTTGCAAATCGCTAACCGGGGGAGAAGAATCATATGTTCTTTTTATAGATACAATTATTTAAGTAAGTGCTTTTACCAATTGAGCCACAGAGGAGAGTTTCGGTTAGCAAGGGCGATTTTACTGTTTATACATACATACATACATATATATATATATATATATATATATATATATACATGTATTCAATAAGTGAATATTGAAGTCAACACTCAGAGGCGACAATCTCTTTCATGCTAAGAGCAATCATCAGGCCTGATGATTGCTTTTAGCAAGAAATAATCTGTCGCCTCTCAGTGTTAACTTCAATAGCAGTCAGCCATTGAAGCCTTCAATAATTCCCCCTGAGTAATTGTGTTAAGATAATAATGTTGGTATTGTTATTTGAAGTCTCGTTGTCTCGTTTTGGACGTGATTGTGACCAGTTTTGTTTATTTTTCAGAAATCGAGAGGAAATTTTCAGCTGAAATATTCCTTTTTGAAACCCATTAAGAACTTTTGAAACCGAATTCCTTTATTTAAGTTGATTTTGCTACTATTTTTTCGTCATTCTTTTTTGTTGAATTGATTTTTTTTACTATTTATTTTCTTTTTGTCCTTTTTTTGTTTTTCTTTCAGTTTTTTATTTTTCTGCTTTTCGGCTTTAAGTCGCCATATTTAATTTTATTTTTCTGATGAAACAAAGTTCAACCAGTTCACTGGTTATTGTTTTATGTTTTTACTACTTGATTTATATTTTATTTTTGTTTTTAGTTAAAAACTAAAAGGCCTCTATTTGGACTAAAATTCGTTTATTTTCTTTCGACTTTTTAATTTTTCCTTGTCAGCCGTTTTATTTATCCCCTCCCCACTTAAGCTTTTTCATTTCTATTTTCCCCTAGCCTACTGATTTTGTTTCATTGCGTTACTATATTTTTTAACTTTTATCATTTTCCGTCTTTGGGTGAATTTTATTTTTATTTAAACCCTTCAGTGTATTTCATAGTACTACTCACCTAACTTTATTTCTGTTTACGAAATTCGATTTTAATTTAAGCTTATTTTTTCCTGGTCAAACCAGTTTCGTTTTAGAGTTTGTATTTTTTGTATTATTTCTTTAATTATTTAAACCTTTCTGGGTTAATTCTTGGTAATTTCACCAAATATAATCTCAACTTTCATTTCCTGGTCGAGTCAGATTCGTGATTATATTTTTATTGTTTGGATTTTGTATTGCTTTATATATATATATATATATATATATATATTATTTTCTTTCGCTGGAACTTCATTCTTCTTTTTACCAATTTAAAAAAAAATTATTTTCAAATTGAAACAGCTTATTGTTTTCCTGGTTAAACCAGTTTTCTTATTGATTTGGATTTTTGTATTGTTATTTTTTTACACTTTATTTTAATTTATATTTCCGACTAGCTTTTTCTTTTCCCACCTCCCCTTATTTCTATATAATTTACCACGAGCTAAAGATCCTGCTTGCCTTACCCATTTAAAGATCATTATGGCAACATAAGTTGGTCGATCCGAAAAAATTTGTTCGGATCAACCTTCAGAAAATGGCACTGTAGAGTACCCGGAACAGGGCGGTTCCTTCAATAATCGCAAAATTTGACCAAAAATGTACGGACGCCAATAATGGCCAAAATTTAGCCCCCAAAATACGGAGGCCAATAATAGCCAAAAATGACCAAGAAAAGTATGGAGGCTATGTATCCAATGAAAGTATAGAAAACCATTCAGACAAAAGGGAAGATGCTGAGAGCGGAGAATCGACCTGTTATTGGATGTCCCCCCCTCCTAAATATATTATCAATATTGTGGAGTTTTGGGAGTGAGTCAAGTGTTACGCTAATATTGTGTTAGAAGAGGGACTCTTGGAAGGCCCCCAAGACCTTAAGAAAATTGAAAAAACAAAAGTGTCATTCTTCGTGGCGGACAAGCGTGCGCGCAAAATTTGTCGTTCCACGAAAGACAGTGATAAAATCACACGCTTCCACGCCAGAAGATTGGGTGAAATCCACGAGTAGGTAGCTGACCTTGAAAGTTCAAATCTGACGGAGTATGAAGTCATGCGTAGGACCCTGTAGTAATATTCGAGATTCCTCTTCAAGTTATTGGGGAGCATCTTGCTGCGTTCCTTTTGCAGAATGGCGAGATACTGGGTGACACTTGTTGTTTTGAGATCATGTTAAACCGAAAATTTTTCCTCTCCATCCTCAAAGAAGGAGTCCTGAAGTTGCCGATCATTGAACCCTGTCGCAAACCAATTTGCTGAAAGTATTGAGATACTGATCACTTTTCTTCCTGCCCAGAGAAGAAGGCTTCTCGAAGTCAGGCCCCGTTCAACCAAGATCACTCTCTGTTCGCGTCTTTTAATTCCACCACGCCTGGTTTGATCTCTCGGCTCCCACTCCCCGAAAAGCCTACACCCGCTGTTAGTTCAGTTGGGGAGAGAGGAGTGGAGGAATAGCTTGTTGCTGGTAAGATCAGAGCGAAGCGCTAGACAGCGGAGCCTCAGTCCACTGAAGAACCCACTTCCTCTACCAGCGTTATGGGTGACGCCCCGGCCTCATAAAACTACATCTTCAAAGGATATGCCAAAAAATATGATTCTGGATATGAAAGGGCTGAAAAGATAAAGCTTCTCAAAGCTAATCTAGAAGATGATTCATAACATTCACCAGCAAAAAGGCAGCACACTCCTCGACCACTGCCCCGTCGTCCCCTGCATCACAGAAGCATTCTTCCTCTCACCAATCTCCTGCCAAGAAAATCCCTCTCAGAGTGATCCCAGCCCATTCAGACAATGCTCCTCTTACACTCCGTCATACTCCGAATCTCCGCCCCCAGGAAACATATTGAAACGCTCCCGCCTAAGAAAAGAAAGAAATGCTCTTCAATAAAGAGAAAAGATAAATGCCCAACAAATTTCCATGCGATATAGGGGGACATGCCTGTCGTATTACCCCGGCTCGGGCTGAAAGAGCCAGAATTTATTAAAATCGCCCCAAAGAAATGAATTTTCTATTGTCTATCAAACAGTACAGGGAAAAAGATGTTGAAATCCCGCAAAACTTCCCAGAAGCCCAGAGTGCTTACGGTCATCTGAACTGGGTCGGGAAGGCGGCAGACATGAGGTATGGTCGAGAAGGCCCTTAATTCTCTTAAAATGTCACCTCATTTGCCATCGTCGAAAATTAACAGATGAACAAAGGGAAGCAGTTTTGCCCAGAGAGGGTCCCAGTTTTAGTTCACCCCTCCCTCTATAGGGATTTAAATCTCACTTATCTCTGGGATAGTGGAGGTCATTTCCATGACGAAGCCATCAAGGCTGAGATGGGCCAAGAGTCAGTGGGAGAGTCTGTTGGTATCCTTACCCCGACCGTGTTCAAACCAGTTTCCCAACCCTATTCGAACTGATGATGGCTCTCTGGTTACCAAGTTCGAATGCCCAGGGCCTGAGGTCGGAGTCACGCAGAGCGAGGCTCGGTTGTGATCTTCGGTGTCTCGGTTCGATGTATGTTGTTTGCAGGAGACCCGGTTTTCAACTACCGACCATGGAAACATTCTGTATAAGAAGTTTCTCTTCTATTTAAGCATGTTTTGATGGACGCTCGTGAGGTGTTTCTTGGCTAGTGAGCTAGTCTGTGAATGCAGCGTGTGCTCTTGTCCTCGCGGATCCGGCGGGCAGGTTTTGCGTGCGGGATATTACCATAAGGTAGGGGTTGGCAACCCTTTATGTAATTAATTTGTGGTGCAAGTGGAAGAAACATATCAATTGAAGTTAATCAACTTACAATGAGACGAATTTTTAAAATCAAAATATTATTGCAAATATACTGCTGCCTTGTACAAGAAATATGTATTGCCAAGCGGAAATATGAAAGTCTATTGAAGGGTATCATTATTTGGAAGAGCATATGCTTGTGAATAACTTTTTCGAAAATGAAATATACTAAAATCGTTTTTCGAACAAGGTTGGCTGATGACGACCTGGATGATGTTTTGCTCTTGTTGCCGACAAATATTTAACCTGATGTGGAGAAGTTATTGAACTATAAGCAGAAACAAGTCTCTCATTAAATATTTTGCCATTTCTAACTTTGTAGTTAGGAATTTGCATTTTTTGTTGATTGTGTTGGTTTTGTCCTGTTATACCCGCAGTTAAATAAGGAAACTTGTTTAAATAATATAACATTAACTAAATTGTTTTTATTTCTTTAAACCTCCAGACCAAGGCAGTCTGCTGGTCGTAGCGGCCAGGGGTCAACGTTAACAAGAAACTATTTTAAATTAGAAAAATTGTACTTGGATTAAACGAAAATTATACCTTTCTTTCTCTTCCTTTTGACTTTTTCCTCTTAATTTTTCTCTTTCATTGTTTCTTCCTGTTTTTTTAACTTTTCTTCTGCACTAGAGAAAATTTTAGGAAGAAAATTTGCCCTGACGCTCTCTCTCTCTCTCTCACTCTCTCTCTCTCTCTCACTCTCTCTCTCTCTCTCACTCTCTCTCTCTCTGTAGCCATGTGATCAAAGCATGCCAGATCAGAGGGTGCTTTCACCTAGAAGAGGGCTCGAATCCTGCTGGAGGGCACATTTTGAGTACACAGTAGAAGAGCAGAAGGAATAAAGTGTTTAACCAGGGCGCTTTAGCTTTGGATGGTAACCAGTCTCGGAGAATGGCGGCTCATCAGCTCAAAAACCGGAAGAGGTTGATTTTGAGAAATGTAACAGGCCATGTGAATAATTCCTCAATATTCGTATTTTTGCCCGAGATGAGTGAATGTTTGTGGATAAATCTTCACTATTATAATTAAATCATGTCAGGCAGGCGGCACGACTAAACAAATTCAAGGTAATTTTTTTCTGGAATTTATGTTAACATTTTGTTTTGTTTTTTTCACTACGGGAGACGATACGCGTAAACATCTGCCTTAGAAATGTAGAAAAGTTGATTTTTTTAAAATATTTCTTTGTTGAAAAGTTTCTTCTAGAATTTAAAAAAAAAATGAAGTCTTCGTAGAATAACATCACAGATGACAATGTGATTAACACACACCGCTGTGTGTGATTTGTTTCATATTTGGTCGTTTCAATATATTAAAATATATATATATATATATATATTGTTTTGAAAAAAAATGAGATATGTTTTTTTTTTGTTTTTTTTTTTTTGTAGAGAAAACAATCATTATGAACGTTTCCTATTTCCCAAAGCAAAATATGTTTGTCTGGAGCGATCTTGATTCCCAATAGACGTGTTTCAAGTAACGAAAAGAGTTGAGAGTACAACTGTACTCTTAGTGATGCTGTTCATTGAGACTGGAAAATATTCACTGTCTTCTAGGTGATGTTCAAACAGTAACACCTCGATTTTTGAGGTACTGAATTTGACAAGTCAGATTTTTTTTTTCACCCATTGAACTGTTCCAGCTATGCCTGAGGATAGACCAGCTGTCACCCCCCACCACCACCACCTGGGATTCTAAACTTCTTTTGCTGGGTACTGATAAACAGTGTTATCGTATGAATGCCTATACTAACAAATGATTTTAAAGAGGCACTTTCTTTTATGGACGGAAAATGTAGGCCCAGGAAGAGTCCTTTTGATTAGACTCAAAGATATTTATGATTTTCTACCGTTAATTTTTATTCCCCTCTGGAAAATGCTGGATTTATTGAACGTTTCCATAGTGGCTGTCCTAACAGAGCTGGTGTTTCCTGTCAGGTTTTATTTAGGCGATTCTTAAGAATACCCCACAGCCCGTACGTTGCCAGACTTTCCCTACCACATAGCTCGGGCTGGTGCATAATTATCAGGCGTTTTCTAAAACAATATGATCAAAAAATAAACATAACAATTCAACAATAACATTTTAAAATGATTATTCCGGAGCGTATGATTATCGACACGCATTTTTCTAACCTAAAATTAAAATATTTTTATTAAAATGTAAACAAAACAGCAATTTTTATTAAGAAATAACTCGCCTACAAAAACGCCTGATAATTATGCACCAACCCAATATATAGATTATTATTATTACCGGTGTACCTGTGCCGTTAAAATTGAAGGAATGTATTATAGGTAATATGTATTATATTGTAAGTAATTTTCGTTCGATCCAAGTACAATTTTGTACTTTAAAACAGTTCGTTAACGTTAATAATGGAAAGATATCCGTATATTATCTTCCTAAATGTTACATATTTATTAGGTTGGTGCAAAAATAATGTCGTTTTTTGACGTTCAACTTCACTCAAAAAACGACATTATCTTTGCACCAACCTAATACAACGAATATGTTCGTTTACTGCAAAAGTTCCCAGGGTAAATTTTTTTTTGTGTAAACTTTGGAAGGTTTGAGTAATACTTGAGAGTCCGTAGATTCAAACTGTAATTTCAGAGTCTGCTTATTTATATATTAGGTTAGTGTACAACTATTATTAAACAATATTTATTATAAAAAATATTGTTTATAGTTACGTTGTTCTAGAATTGACATCATAGGTCGACTGAACTTGCTTTGTTTCAATGACTTTTGTTTTGTTATTATTAGTTACTTTGTTCAATAAAGACGATAATTTTATTAAATTCAAAAAAGTATTATTTTTAAAAATAAGATTTTAAAAGATTTCATTAAAATCCGACAATTATTTTTATTTTTGAAAGATTTTTCCAAATTAATGTCTGTCAATAAAAAAAATTATGAAAAAATAAAGATAACAGTTCAACAATATAATTTTTAAATGATTATTCCAGAGCGTATGATTATCGACATGAATTTTTATAACCTGAAAATAAAATGACATTTTTATTAAAAAAGGTAAACAAAACAGCAATTTTTATTAACAAGTAACTCGACGACAAAAACGCCTGATAATTATGCACCAACCCAATATATAGATTATTATTATTACTGGTGTAACCGTGCCGTTAAAAATGACAAGAAGGAATATATTATAAGTAATATGTAACATATTATAAGTAATTTTTGTTTAATCCAATTACAATTTAGTAATTTAAAATAGTCCGGTGTTAACGTTAATAATCGAACAATGTACAATTTATAAACACCGAAGGAAAGATATCCGGATATTATCCTAATAAATGTTACAGATTTGCAACCCAAAATTTTTCACTGCAAAATTTTCCAAGGCACAATATTTTTTTGTGTAAACTTTTGGAAGGTCTGAATAATTCTTGGCAGTCCGTAAATTCAATCTGCTTATTTTATTTATTTTTTCACATATGTCTTAATAAGAAGATTTTATAAATTTCATCTGAAAATGAAACTAGCTGCACAGTCGTTGAATGCTGTTTCCTTATAAGGAAACGGTTGACGTTACCATTATACGAAGGTCATTCAATAAATAAGGTGAATTTTTCGGTATAAGGCCTTCTAATAGAGATAGAAGCTTACTCTTTTTTATTTTATTTTTTGTTTTACTTCTTTTTCCCATGGATTTAATTTCTTTTGCAGATTAAAAGAAAAACTTTGAGAGTTTTGGCGATTAACAAAGATGGCCGACCAAGAAGCATGCTCCAGGATTGAACAGCGGTCAGTTAACAAGTTTTTGGTTGCTGAAGGGTGCAAACCAGTTGAAATTCATAGGAGAATGTCAACTGTGTATGGTGCCACATGTTTCAGCCAAACAAATGTCTACAAGTGGGCTAAATTGTTTAAAGAAGGGCGGAGCAGTGTTGAGGATGAAGACAGGCCTGGGAGGCCTACAGAAGTGAAGTCTCCTGAGGTGATCGAATCAGTCATTGACCTCATTCAGTCAGAGAGAAGGGTGACAGTGGATGACATTGCAAGGACTTTGAGCTTATCTGTTGGGGCAAACGCAGGGGTCATCAGTCAGAAGGAGTCATCTTGCATCATGACAACGCAAGGCCTCACACAGCAGCCCAAACGGTGCAGACCATCAATGAGCTGAGCTGGGAACTGCTCCCTCATCCCCCTTACAGCCCAGGCCTTGCCCCTTCAGACTTTCACCTTTTTGGTCCCTTGAAAGCGTTCACGAGAGGCACGAAGTTTAAAAGTGACAATTAAGTCAAAAGTGTTGTGAGCGACTGGCAGAGACATCAGTCCAAAGATTTTTACGCTGAGGGAATACGGAAGCTTGTGCACAGATGGGAAAAGTGTGTGACAGTGCTGGGAGACTACGTTGAAAAATGAAAAAAAGTAAGCTTCTATCTGTATTAGAAGTCCTTATACCGAAAAAAAAAATGTAAACAAAATTGCAATTTTTACTAACGAGTGGGCGCCTACGCGGGCGACACTACTATTTCATCCTGCCCCAGTAGTAAATGTGGTATCGTTGAGAAAACTAACCTGTATGCTGATCTCGAAAAGGCCCTCCAATCTGTGGATGGCTGGGGCAGGAAATGGCTTGTACACTTTAGTGCCTCCAAAAGGATCTGCTCTCCTTTACCCAGCACAGAGAACCCTTCCTGCCTCCCATCAGGATGACTGATTCCCAACTCCTTGAGATCGCCTCGTTACGCCTGCTTCGTCTGACGCTGTCCACTGACGTGAGATGGAATAAATACGTTGAATCAATAGCTTCATCTACTGCAAGGAAAGTTGGC
>OZ038479.1:130926938-130956938 GCA_964036315.1 Acanthosepion esculentum
GGGGTAGACTGTTCTAGTTCCACGAGCCATGTTTGATGTATGTCAGTTATCAGTTATCTCCTGCTAATTTTCCCTCTGAAAGTTCTCCACTGCCTTAACCGGGTATTGAACTCACACTCCTTGGGTCTGTCACTGGATCTAACCATCGCCTTTATCCACTGTGCCATGTGTCCTTGAGGACATCTGGGTATGAATTTCTGGGTATTATAAACCTAATGTTTTTCAGCAATCATTTTTTACCAGTATTCATATTGCAATTTTGCTGTTATCATGTTTTTACCAGATCTCATATTGCAACTTTTTGTTGTTATTGCTTTTCTCTGGCACTCCATATTACTGGTTCCCATATTGTATTTATTTCTATGCTTGGTCGACTCAGGAGATTTTTATGGCCTAGCATATGTGCTGATTCGAAATAGAGGGTTCAGTTCGAAATTCCAACCACCTGAAGAAGGCCGGAGCGTACAACGGCCGAAACGTTGTGACAAATATGGCGACAAAGATGAGGACAATAGTCCGACTAATGTAAATACTGTACATAATACCTCATCTCAGAAATATAGACAGGTATTTATCTCAAATTCACTTTTGCCATAACCCGTTAGCATACCTCGCAACTGGGTGTGCGGGTGGTGTAATGGATAGTGGCTCGGAATTCTTAACCGAAAATTCGAGTTCCTATTCTAGTTGGGTTCGTTACATTCACTTACGCTCAAAATTGCACCTTTTGAGTCAAATAATCTTGGAAAGATGTGGATGACATTCTGACTTGGGTTGAAAATGGTGCATTGGACAGAAAAAGTTTTGGGACCCCACGACTGTTTGACCAATAATAATCCGCCAGAGATTCTTTAAAAATGATGAAATCTCATGATAACAGTGAATCCTTTTAATATACCGCCCTGGGTATGACGATAAACTAAATCCGCGTCCAGGGTAAGACGATAAACTACGTCCAGCAGCAAGGCCTCTAATCAGGAGGCTTTGAAGAGCGTGGAACTTCCTCTTAATTGCTGGTGTTCCCAGGCCCACCCTGACCCAGGCTGGTAGCACCTGTTATGGTCCCAGCTATGGGCAAAGATTTAACCTCGAAAATGAGGTAAAAATCATTATGAATGTGTAAAAATAGGTTTTCGTAACCTGAAATACTTTGTAAAAAATTATTAGCGGAATAAATTTTTGAAGAAAAAAAATATTACCAGCAATACGTTTTTGAAAAAATAATATTACCAGCTATACATTTTTGAGGAAATAAAATATTAACAGAAATAGATTTTTGACAAAACCAAAATATTACCAGAAAAAAAAAGTTGTCACCATTAAATGACAAACCAAACCAAACTAAACTTTTTAACATATCCAGGATTTTTTTATACCATTAAGCGTATTTGTGGTTAGAGAGAAAGAAACCCTACCAAGAAATATATTTTTCTCTAAAGAAAGGCAAATATTTCATAAAATATTTAGGTCAATCAAATCTAACTCGCAAATTATACAACTAGCATAGTACCCATAAAAATGACAGAATTATATATGTATACATTAGCACTTCTCTCGAGGATCACCATCACTCTGTGTAACCTCCTGAGGAACAAAATGCTGCTTTCTACGCCAGGTCAAAAAGTGGTATGTTTGCACCGTGAAAAGTATCCCCCCACACACACATTTATATATATATAGACCCTGACGATATATTTATATATATATATATATATATATATTTATATATAAAAGTGAACATAGAAGTCAACACTTAGAGGCGACAGTCTGTTTCATGCTAGATGCAATCGTCAAGCCACGAGTGCTGTTATTTTTTTCCGGCTATATATATATATATACACGGGTCAGTGGTGCATTGTGGGTAGTTTATTTTGGGGGTTAATTTAGCGGAAGTCGTTTATTTGTTTATTTATTTATTTGGGTTAAATTATTTTGCTTGTTTTTATTTATTTTTATTTTTTATTTTTATTTTTATTTCTTAACTTATATATTTATTTATTTTTTTATTATTATTTTATTTTTATTCTCATCGGTGTTTTTATTGACGTAGTAAAAATTTGTTTATATAGCTTATTTAATAGTTTTGTTTTCCTTTGGGAAGATAATTAAAGCTATTTGTTCAATTTAGGGGTTGATTGTTGGAGTTTCTTCTAACTATTATTTTGGCGGGAACAGTTTTTAATTCGTTTATTACTTCATGTATTTATTTGGATTGATTATCTTTATTTGTTTTTTTCTAAACGGCTAGTTTATCGGTATCGGTTGTTAGTTTATTTATATATTTGGATGTATTTAGATCAATTTATTTTACTTGTTGTTATTTATTTGTTACACCGTATATTTTCTCTTTTTCGTTTTCGATTTTCAAGTAACGTAGTATATTGTTTTTTTTGTTTTCATTTTTTTTTATCATTATATAACAGTTATAGCTATTTTTTTCGAGTGATTTTTTATTTTTATTTTTATAGTCTAACTAATATTTTGGTCATAATAGTTTTCTTATTTTTTTATTATTTACTTTATTTATTGATTTTGTTTCTTATTTTTATTCTATTTCGTCTATTCTAACAGGTGTGATTTGGTAATTTGCTTGGATTAATTTATTTTGCTTATTTTATTGTCATTGTGTTTATTTATGTATTTATTTATTTTTTCAGTTTACGATTTTGAAGTTACGTAGTAAAAATTTGTTTTCATGTCTGCATTTTGAGATGAGTTCGGATCTTTTATTTAATAATTTATTTTGGTCTGGGAAGGTAATGATAGCTATTTTTTCTTCCAAGCAAAGTTTGCAAGTTTTTGATTGGTTGTTGTAGGCTGATGATCTTTTCCTTATTTTCCAAGATATTTTTGCTGTGGTGTGCGTTTTGTTTTTAATTTCCCAGATATACTTAGAAATCATTGTGCTGTTTGCATATTTACTATTTGTGAAAGATGTTTTGTGTACATAATTTCTTTGTTTCCAGCATCCTTCAGTTACGCCTATGTATAGTTTTTCTTCATTATCTGATGATTTTATCGTGGCTTGATATATTACGTTGTTTTGTAAATTCTTTATATATATATATATATATATATATATATATATATATATGAAATCGTGAGATGAGCGTAGTGCTTTGTTTGGTCAGAATCAAGTTTTTGGTGGTGAAACTGGAGTGACCTGAGCGATTGTGTATGGCGGTCACGCGCTGGCCAGATTACATATGTCCAACTCTCAACCGTATCGACATATCCAAACGAATACTAGGCATTAAACTTGGTGCCAGCTTTGAACACAAGTGTTGCCAGAAAGTTGTCAGTGTCGACAGCCAACATTCTTCGGTGTTCAGTTCAGGTTTTCTGTTTGGATTTACGTCCATACCATTTTCAAGCCAGCGAAGGTTTAGAATTTAATGATTTAAAAGCTCCATCTACCCGATCAGCTGGCTATGAGGCGCCTGTTGTCCGCCTTCGCCAAGTCTCCGACTCAAATATTAGTAGAGAGATTCTCATCCAAAGGGATATATTTCAAGGAATGTCTTTTACTTTTACTTGTCTTTTATTTACAGAATGGTGCTTATTGAATTCCAATCCTCTGATATTTCTTTTGATTTTTTGTTCATTGAACTATGTTTTAGATTATGTATTTAATAAATACTTATGAATTAAGACTCATTACTTTATCCGAGTATCCGAGGTGAAAGATCCATCGGCATTTTCTATAGCTAATAAATTTGGACTTCCTTTCTCCAAGAATAAATCCATGTAAATGTATTTTCTCAAATATATGACCGTTCTGGGTATGACGATAAACTATATCCGGCAGCAAGGCCTTTGTTCAGAAGCTTCTGATGAGTGTGGAACCACTTCTTTATTACTGGTTTGTCTCAGGTCCACTCTAACTCGGTGTGGTAGCACCTGTCATGGTTCCAGCTATGAGCAAAAAACTAACCCCACAAAAAGGGATCGAAACATTATGAAAGTATAAAAATAGGATTTAATACCAGCGATATTTTTTTTTAAATTTTTACCAGAAATACATTTCTGAAAAAAAAAATATGAACAGCAAAACATTTTTGAAAAAAAAAATATTACCATCGATATATTTTAGAAAAAAAACATTACCCGCAAAACATTTAAAAAAAAACAAAAAAGAAAACATTACCAGCAAAACATTTTTGAAAAAAAAATTACTAGCAATATATTTTAAAATATATATATATAGTACCAGCAAAACATTTTTGGAAAAAAAAATATTACCAGCAATACATTTTGGAAAAAAAACTACCAGCAAAACATTTTTGAAAGAAAAGATTTTTACCAGCAATACATTGTTGGAAAAAAATATTACCAGCAATACATTTTTGAAAAAAATATTACCAGCAATACATTTTGGAAAAAAAACTACCAGCAAAACATTTTTGAAAGAAAAGATTTTTACCAGGAATACATTGTTAGAAAAAAAATTACCAGCAATACATTTTTGAAAAAAAAAATTGCCAGCGATACATTTTTGTGAGAAAGAAATATTACCAGCAATAAATTTTGGAAGAAAATTTTTTTACCAGCAATACATTTTTGGAAAAAAATATTACCAGCAATAAAAATCTTGTTGGCATTAAATAACTCATTGAGGTTGATATGCTGTAAAACAAACCCAACCAAACCAAACCAAATATATGAATAGATTGAAGATTTTCAATAACAAATGCATATTATTTGGTATGAATCTATTGAGTGTGGCAATCTTGGAAAAGGGAATGATATTCTGATATAGGGTGAAAAGGTTACATTGAGCAAAAAATGTTGAGAAGTACTGGGTTGGAAGGGGAAAAGTAATTTTTTCTGGACAATAAATCTGACTGTTGATATCTTTACATGACAATAGCTGGTGACGCAATGAATGATATGGCCACATAGACGAGAATGGTTTGCGATTTTACCTCAGTCTTCGTTTATGATCAGAGATAAAGTCTGTGATATATAGTCACAGAATCAATCATCCAATTCACCGAAAAGAAATAAATAAATGAAAACGTTTGGGGTTAAGTGACAACAAAACCGAACATTGAGCATTTCCGAGTTCAGTCATTTAAGTGCTATATGTGATGCACGCTTCGGCGATCGCGTATCTTTCGATACATGACTAACGAGGCAATTTTTTTTCATTTTTTAGGAGCTATCCAGAACTGCTCACGAGCTATAACCGCTAATATGGACCTCTGACTCGGACATGTGCGTTGTGGTACAATGGATATCGAGTTTGCGTTGTGGTCGCCATTTCTTTCTGCGGTAGGCTGATTGCTAACCAAGCTTAAAGAACGCGGTCTGTCTTGCTATTCAAGCCATAGCTGAGGGTGAAAGATGGATTCATATATTTCCTAAGGGTATTTGTGTGTAAGCGAATCTAACGAACTCGACTGGAATTCGACCTCGACTCACTAAATTCTCATTCTGAGCAGATATACAGTACACGACAACGGATAATGCTGAGAATATGCAAAGACTTAATGAATGTATTTATATAGTGGTTACATAAGTTCGAATGTAATATCCTATAATATATATATATATATATATATATATATGTGTGTGTGTGTGTGTGTGTGTGTGTGTGTGTGTGTGTGCTTGAGAATGTCAGTGTGTCACGGGTCACACTCTTTCAACTTTACTCCTAGAGGCCGTAGCCCAACATATCAGACCATTTTGGAATCAGGCTGACTCCGTGAGCAAATTAAAAAACATCCCGGGTCGGATCCGGACCTGCAATCCTGAAATTTTGGGGTTCCCAAGTTTTCATTACTGCCATTGTTTTCGGCGATTTTTTTACGCGATTTTTTGCGACAAATTTTTTTGTACGATAACAATTTTTATAATTTGGAAATAAATTTGGGAATAATCGGTTATCCAGCGAATGTCACCCATGAAATAAAATTAACTGATTGTACGGAAAGTAAGGACCTACGTACATCAAACTGTCTTTGAATTAAGTGGCGACAGAAGAATTATCGTTGGACTTTTTAAAGGAAAGCTTAAATATTAATGCAATATTTAAATGCGGCGATTAATTTTGAGTTCTTCTGCAGTTTATTGTTGCCTATCGCATACGGCAGCAGTGTGCCTCGCAAAAAGAAATCTCCGCCAACTGCGGACCAGATTGCAATCAAAAGAGCCAAGGCTGCAGCGAGGGAAAGTCCCGTGCAAATGAAAACTCAGATCAAACTGCAGTCAGGAGAGATACCAAGAATATGCAAAGACTTAGGGGCTCACAAACTCCTGAACAAGCCGAGCAAGTTTAAATGCTGTAATTACATAGCTACATCAGATATATTTAAACATTATAAAATAACTATAAAAGCGCTTTCGCACGTATTTTTAAAATCATTATGAGAACGGAATGCGAATTTTATCGCATTTGCGAAATGGTCGTCTGAAGATGATCATAGAAAAGGTCGAAAGTACGAAAACGACGGCACCCTCTTTGATAAATTTCATATTAACATCAAGAACCTGATTAGAGAACTGGAAAGGATCAGTATAAAAATAAGTAGACACAATAAGTCTATATTGTTCAATGAAACATGTTTGAATAAAGATAATCTGCCTGAACATACACACACACACACACACACACACACACACACACACACACACACACACACATATATATATATATATGCATATATATATATTATGTATGAATTTAATTAACGAAAATCTTGGTAATCCGTATGGATAATCCCAAGGAGGATTAAATCCTGAGAGCTCAATGTTAATTCAGAGTGAATAATTTAATTTAAAGAAAAACAAACCACTTTAAGGCTCCATTTGTAATAATTTATTTCACCAGAGACTTTTATTTTTCCCTGGATCTTCAGACATCACTTTCAAAAGGTGAAACGAAAAATGAATTTAAATTTACACTTTTGACTGGCAGTATTAAGCTTATATAAGTTGACATAGAATGTGGTGAGGAATAGTATGAGAGACATGGTCGAGTTTAGAGAGGGAAAGGAGAGTTTTAAAATTTATTTTTACATTACTTAATATTGAGGAAGGAGGAAGTAAGGATCAGACATTGACCTATTTAATCGGTCAAATAATATGGGGAAAGGAAAAGGAGAAAAAAAGGAAAAATAAATATATATATGGCACGACCCTGTGACTATGTATGTGACACCCACTTTAAAATGAAAAGGTGCGTGATTTTATTCGCGTCTCAAGTCTTTCTTGTTTTATGACAAGCTATAAAGCCTGTGAGATAAGGTCTTCGAAGAGGTTGCCTACTTAACAGAAAATAAATTAAAAAATAAATAATTAATTAATTAAATTAAAGTTTGTGGGTATGTGACAAAAATCCGGAGGTTGTAGATTTCCGGTTGTGGGTCTATATTAGCATCTTTCATATTGGGTGTAGTACAGTTAATAAACCCGTATGAAGAAGTAACGTTATGGTTTGTTATATGTCTGGTCGATGTATATTCACATAACCCCACCTACACTTAAAATACACCGTGAAAAGCTAACTTGGAATTACGATAGGAAGGTTGTATCCTCTCCATCCGTGAAATAGAGATCATTTCTTTTTTTCATTTAAATCCATTAATTTTCTTTTAAAAAAAAACACTTTTTATCTACACAGTGATATAATTATAAGATTAATTATGAGATTAATAAGGTAATTAATTAATACGATCATGAGATATAATTACACGATAAATTATATATATTTATTATAATGTCTATATTTCTAAGATGAGGTATTGTAATTATTTACATTATTTACATTGTTCGCATTGTTGTCCTCATCTTCCTTGCCATATTAACGACATTTCGACCATTGTATGTTCCGTCCTTCTTCGGGATCTCTCTATATCTCTGAGATGAGGGATTGTTATTATTTACACTACATTGTTTAGTCTGTTGTCCTCATCTTCATTGTCATACTCACGAATTTGCGACCGTTGTACGCTCCGGTCTTCTTCATGATCTGTCTATATTTCTAAGATTAGGTATCGTATGTATTTACACCATTTACATTGTTCGGATTTTTGTCCCCATCTTTATTGTCATATTCACAACGTTTCGACCATTCTATGCTCCGGCCTTCTGCTGGCTGTCTCTATATTTTGGGGATGAGGTATTGTATGTACACTATTTAAACATCTTTCATTGAAAACGGCCGATAAGGAAGATTTAATTCATTTTTTATTGAGTTTTTCCAGCAATCTAACAATTTTCCGTCTTTACTGAATTAAAGTATATAAGAATTGTCCCTTGGTAATGGCTAATTCTGGATGTGGCTTCAAACTTCCCATACATACATACATACATACATATATATATATATATATATATATATATATATATATATATATATATATATATGAAGAATTCTACAAACTTCAAAACCGATAAAATGAGAAGATATTATGTAGAGAATATAAATGCCTGAACTTAAAAAAATACTGCAAGCACGAAACTGAAAAAAGGGGAACTTCCTTGATATAACATTAGATTTAATTAATACTGTATATATACCTTATAAAAAATAATACTAATCCTTTGTACATACACCCTAAATCAAATCACCCCCATCTATAATTAAGCATACACCTTTATCTATCGAAGCACAAATTCAGCAAACGAGATTTTCTATGAACATATTAATTTCTATAATAAAGCTCTAAAAGATAGTGGCTACAAAAGCCCAAAACTAACTTACATAAAAAATGAAAATGGAAAGAAAAAACAAAAGTAGAAAAATAATTTTGGTATACACCCCCATACAACCAAATGGTAAAGAATAAATTAAGACAAAAATTCCTTGCATTAATCGTTAAACATTTTCCTAAAGATAGTAATCTCAGTACTATTTTTAATAAAAATACACTAAAATTAAGTTACAGTTGTACTGAAAACTTAGAAAAAATTATTAAGAAACATAATGCTAATAGCTTGAATAAACACTTAGACCAAAATCAAAGAAATTTAGACAATATAAAAATAAAAATAAGAGATGAAGATAAACAATATATGATGTAACTGCAGAAATCCTCATAACTGTCCTCTTTATAATAAATGTCGCACTGAATTATTGGTGTACCAATACAATATCTCATCTATTGTGGATCGAGGCTACGTAAAAGTCTATATTGGATGCACAAGACATTAGTTCAAGAAACGGTTCAAACAACATCAAAGTTCTTTTAGGATAAATAAATACCAAAATCAGACATCCCTATCAAAATATTTCTGGTACTTAATAAGAAACCAATAAAACACCTATTGCGAAATGGAAATTAATAAGAAGAGCTAGAATATGTAGGTCATTAAATGGGCCATGTCCTTGGTGCATACAGGAGACACTATATATTAGTAGGTTTATAAAAAGTAAAAAATTACTTAATCAAAGAAATTAAATAGCTATTCTTGGCCGATATTGTCAAAGTTTTTTCTTAATGTTAAAAAAAGTTGAAAAATGTACGAGGGACATTCAATAAATAAGGTGAAATTTTCGGTATAAGGAATTCTAATACAGATAGAAGATTACTCTTTTTTATTTTTATTTTTTGTTTTACTTCTTTTTCACGTGGATTTAATTTCTTTTGCAGATAAAAAAAAAAAACTTTGAGAGTTTTGGCGATTAACAAAGATGGCCGACCAAGAAGCATGCTCCAGGATTGAACAGCAGTCAGTTATCAAGTGTTTGGTTGCTGAAGGGTGCAAACCAGTTGAAATTCATAGGAGAATGTCAACTGTGTATAGTGCCACATGTTTCAGCCAAACAAATGTCTACAAGTGGGCTAAACTGTTTAAAGAAGGACGGAGCAGTGTTGAGCATGAAGGCAGGCCTGGGAGGCCTACAGAAGTGAGGTCTCCTCAGGTGATCGAATCAGTCGATGACATCATGTAGTCTAACAGAAGGGTGAAAGTGGATCACATTGCAAGGACTATGAGTTTATCTGTTGGGACAAACGCAGGGTTCATCAGTCAGAAGGAGTCATCTTGCATCATGACAACGCAAGGCCTCACACAGCAGCCCAAACGGTGCAGACCATCAACGAGCTGGGCTGGGAACTGCTCCCTCATCCCCCTAACAGTCCAGATCTTGCCCCTTCAGACTTTCACCTGTTTGGTCCCTTGAAAGCGTTAACGAGAGGCAGGAAGTTTAAAAGTGACGATGAAGTCAAAAGTGTTGTGAGCGAAAGATTTTTATGCTGAGGGAATACGGAAGCTTGCGCGCAGATGGGAAAAGTGTGTGACAGTGCTGGGAGACTACGTTGAAAAAAAAACAGTAAGCTTCTATCTGTATTTGAAGTCATAACGACTTCTAATACAGATAGAAGCTTACTTCACCTTATTTATTGAATGACCCTCGTATATATATATATTTATATTTGATATTTAATAATAATCTTTAAATAATTTAAGTAATTCTATTAGATTTATTTGTTTTAAAAGGAGTATAGCATATTAGTAATTAAAATTAATAATAGTATTTTAAAATTGTTGTTAAATCTGACGTATTCATATGCAAACAACCCTTTAAGAAAAAATCTTTATATATAAAAGTACAAATTTAACGGCGAAACAAAAGTGCCGAAAAATTTGTTGTTGTTGATAAAGACCAGACGACATGCGTTGAACAGATGTTATCATTCGTTGAAAAAGGTACCCCTACCCTACCTTAACTTAGCCTCTTTTCGAAAGTAACTCATAATTTGATACAATAGTTGTCAGTGAAAATGAATACCCTACCAACCCTTGTTAAAATGATTGGATTTCCCCATATCCATAGAAACTAATATTATGAATGTATGTGCTTATAAAACTGAGTAAATTTCAAATAAGTTATTCCAAAACTCGTTTGAAAATGAAACATGAGTGTCATTGAATTTGAAGTTTTTAGTTTCTGCTTTTGAAACACGGTAATTCCTGTGTACCGATGGAACCATATTTTTAAATTAGTGAATTTATGATATATATATATATATATATATATATATATATATATATATATGTGTGTGTGTGTGTGTGTGTGTGTGTGTTTTGTTTGTGTGTGTGTTTTCTAAAGAAGTGATGGAGTTTTATTTGATAATCCGACAGATTTTATTGAAGTAAAAAACTATTTTACGAAAAAAATGTGCGCACCCCGGCAGCATTACAAACTTGCGTCATCCTGATGAAGTATCGGAAATCAATCGAAACAATTATAACGATGAACAATTCTTACATTCTTTACCCCCGAAACACGGAAAAATTATAGATTGCTGTAAAAAAAACTCAAAAAATGATTAATTAAATCTTCCTTGTCGGGCGTTTTCAATGAAAGATGCATATATATATATATATATATATATATATATATATATATATATATATATATATATATGAATAAATATACTCTTAAGGTGTGCTATATTTATAGGATAAAGTACTCACTATCAGAGATAGAGCGTGTGTAAATATAAAAGTGAACATTGAAGTCAACACTTGGAAAATCGTCAGGCCACGCGTGTTGTTTTTTTTTAGCCGAGTAAAAACAAACAACACTCGTGGCCTGACGATTGCGTCTAGCATGAAACACCCTATCGCCTCTAAGTGTTAACTTCAATGTTCACTTTTATATATATATATATATGTATAAAAGGGTCAAACACTAATGTTCCATGGTTATAATTTATTACATTGGAATCGTAATCACGATCCAATTCATCAGACCTACAAATTCAAAAATTATTTGAATAGATCTAATGAATTAGATCGTGATTACGATTCCAATGTAATAAATAATAATCTTGGAATATTAGTGTTTGAGCCCCTTATTTTATATTCTTACTCTGTCCTGGACACTGAGTTCTACCTGGATCCTATCCTCTTGGGAATTTATATATATATATATATATATATTGACCTCTAATATTATCTCTCTCTCTCTTTCTCTCTCTCTCTCTCTCTATGTATATATATATATATATATATATATATATATATGAGAAATTTCTCAGAGTTAATCTGTAGAAAAAGACAATATGTATAAAGATAAATGAAAATAGGAAAACTGTATTATTAGCCAACGTGTTTCGTCCAATGTAGACTTTTTCAAGGCAAAAACGAAATCAATTTATTGAAAACAAAGTAACCATTAACAACAAAGCAAAATGTTCTTAGCAACTGGAAGAATTTAGAAAACGCTATTGTATTCATATTGTCAACTGAAAATTACATTAATCACTATCACGCGTAAGCTATTGTTTTTATTGTTGGGTTGACGGATTCAACCACTCCCCGGTATTAGCCTTCGATGAACTTGACAGAAGAGTGAAAAAAAAATGTAAAGAGCTCTTGAAGTCATTGAAAAAAGAATAGAATCAATTATGAAACTAATACTTTGTGAAACTTTTGCAACGCATGCGGAAAATTTGTGCTACGATAATGAAGGGTATTTTGACGGGAGAAAAATTTAATCATAATTTTTTTTTTCCTTTTTTGCCATAATAAAATTTCTAATGAAAAAACCTTTCTCACTTTTTTAACCGTGTATAATAATTTTCTCTTATTTAAAGTACAAAACTACTTTTGAAGCCAATTTAAAAAAAAATTACCAGAGGTTTCCTCAAACTTGAACTGAAATGTATATATCATTAATATAAATAAAAGGTTTTTTTTTCACTTAGCTGATTTCTTTTACCTTAAGCCTCCCGACTCCAGAGTTTCCTCTCCTAGAATCAAACCGTCCAATCATCCGGGATTATCAGCAATTGATTGCTTATGCTGATTAATTATTCCACATAAGGCATTTTTATGAACGTGCCCGATTACACACCATCTCTGGATTCATTAGAATTCAAGATCCTCGTTTCTGTTTAGGAAATGTTTATCATGCTTTTTCGAACACATTATAGAAGTGGCTGAGTTCGTCGGGATCATTTTTATCCCTACTGTAACAATGCAACGAATTTATATAAATAAATCAATTTGTCATAAAATGCTGGCAAAAAACTGACGCTTGTTTGTTTTGTTTTTGAAATATCTGTCCGTACATTCATCGATGACCATCCATCAATCAATCGATTCCTCCACTAGGTCTCGTGCCTTAAGCGACGCGACTGCAAGAGTCTTGCCTTGCGGCTTCGTGACGTGTTTATTTAACTCCGTTCAAAGTAGACGCTCGCCGAGAAGCGTCTATTCATGATTTTGAGAAAAGACATAAACGAGAGAGAAACGACAATGAGGAGGTTGGGCGGGGATCTCCAGCAGAGAAGCCCGACTAATGAACTCGCTTTAACTTTTAACCTTTGTTAGGTGCAGATTATCTCGATTAGCGTCCAAAAGTTTGTGAATAGCTCAAAATCATTTTGGGAGCAAGGTGGAGGTGGTATCTAGGTGTATAGCACATTAAGAGCGCACAAATATTGAGTTGTAATCTATCTATCTATCTATCTATCTATCTATCTATCTATCTATCTATCTATCTATCCCCTCTTCATATCTATCTATCTATCTATCTATCTATCTATCTATCTATCTATCTATCTATCTATCTATCTCCTCTTCATATCTATCTATCTATCTATCTATCTATCTATCTATCTATCTATCACCTTCTCTTCATAACAGTTTATCGCCTCCTCTTCATGTCTATCTATCTATCTATCTATCTATCTATCTATCTATCTATCTATCTATCCCCTCTTCATATCTATCTATCTATCTATCTATCTATCTATCTATCTATCTATCTATCTCCTTCTTTTCCCTTTATATTTATTTTATTATTGGGTGTTTCCTTCCTAACCTTTTGCTTGAAACAATGTGGAACGTCAACATCTTTATTCTGACATTTTTTTTCTCTTTGAATGACATTTTCTTTCCAATAATTCTTATTTTACCAAGTGCTTTCAATCTCATCTGGGGCCATCTTCAGTGCTGGGGTTAAATTGTCTATGTATGTTTATTCGCATTTCTCTAAATTCAAACCAATTTTTACTGATCGATTCACTGCGTTTTTTTTTTATCGTTCTATATCAATTTCAAATTCACAGGTTTTTTCCCTTGCAAGGGAGGCAACTTTTTATATCTTAATTTTTCTTGTTTCTATTCAGATAACACACTATACATATTTTAAATTTGTAGAAATATAGTGTCGATTAAACTACATGAAAGAGCTATAATACAAACTATAGGAATTAAAAAGGATGATACCTTTCAGCTGAAAAATATATCAGAAACAGATGGAAATAGTGCTTTCTAATGATTTTGTTTACCTAACGTATTCTATATTAAAAAAAAAACGTTATTTTTTGAGCTTCTAAAAAGCGTAATATATGTAATGTTTATTTACTTAAAATATGCAGGCTGGTCCAAAAGTAGTTGGACAGTAAATAATTACATTTATTTTGAGATTACATATACATACAATTATATTGACTAACACAATTATTACATTGACAATTAAATTTTAATGTGGACAATAATACAAAAGCCATTAAATTTGATTGTGGACAATAATACAAAAGCCCTTAAATTTTATTGTGAACAATAATACAAAAGGCCTTAAATTTGATTGTGGACAATAATACAAAAGCCCTTAAATTTGATTGTGGACAATAATACAAAAGCCCTTAAATTTTATTGTGAACAATAATACAAAAGCCCTTAAATTTGATTGTGGACAATAATACAAAAGCCATTAAATTTTATTTTGAACAATAATACAAAAGCCCTTAAATTTAATTGTAAACAATAATACAAAAGCCCTTAAATTGTATTGTAAACAATAATACAAGAGCCCTTAAATTTTATTGTGTACAATAATACAAAAGCCATTAAATTTGATTGTGAACAATAATACAAAAGCCCTTAAATTTTATTGTGAACAATAATACAAAAGCCCTTAAATTTGATTGTGGACAATAATACAAAAGCCCTTAAATTTTATTGTTAGCAATAATACAAAAGCCCTTAAATTGTATTGTAAACAATAATACAAAAGCCCTTAAATTTTATTGTGTACAATAATACAAAAGCCATTAAATTTGATTGTGAACAATAATACAAAAGCCCTTCAATTTTATTGTGTACAATAATACAAATGCCCTTAAATTTTATTGTGAACAATAATACAAAAGCCCTTAAATTTTATCAACGCAAGTGCTCAAACTGTTTTCCATCACAATTTACACAGCTTTGAAGTCTACTTCTAACGCTTCGACAAACTTTTTTGCACATGTCTTTTTTGGGTATTAATTTCTTGAAATGCCTCTCTTATGTAATTTTTCAAATCACCGACACTTCTTGGATTTCGACTATAAACTTTGTCCTTAAGTACTCCCCAAAATAAAGAAATGCATTGGGGTCAATCTGGTGAACGTGCCGGCCAATCAAGTGGACCTCTTCGGCCAATCCATTTCTCAGGAAATGTTTCATGAAGATACTCCATTGTAATAATATAACCGATACATAAACCTATTCGAACTACAGATCACCTACTTTTGGACCACCCTGCATATGTCCCTAAGGTTTTCATATCCGGAGGTGATAGTGCGGACAAACTGTCAGTGTCTATAAATTAAGTAAGTTTAACATATGTAAAAAAATATATATACTTTTACCAAGATCTTCTAAAAAAAAATTTCAAAAATAATTTCATTCATTTGTGAATAAGTCCTGAAAGTTTCATTAAAATCTGACAATTATTTAAATTTTTGCAAGAATTTACAAATCAATGTTTGTTTTGTTTTCACTGGTGAGAAGGCGTTAATAGACTAATCGTAAATATTACGTCGACCGCTAAAGTAAAAAAAAAAACAATTAACCAAATTTCGAACATGATAGAAAGGATTAAAAAAAATAATAAAAACATGCTTTGCTCTTTCCTCTTAATAATAACATAAACATTTTGATGATAAAACCTTTTTAAAATTAAGTTTGGATCCATCTTCATCATACTTTCATATTTTTTTAGAGAATTAATAGAGGTACCTAGTTTTAACTGTCCGACAGAATATACGGCACCGAAATCCGAAGGCGCATTGCAATAAGAAAAAAGTCTTTCAAAAGCTAAACAAAGTATTAAGAAACAGGAAAAAAAATTATGTTCTTTTATATGACGTACATTACGTAGCAGTTGTCATAAAGGTTGTCATCGCAGGGTTTGGTATTGTGTCCAAGCTAACACACCAGTTTCACCATGAAAGGCCTGGATGTTGACTAAACAGGCTGCTGCCTTTTTCTCACAAGATAAACGGATGCCTTTAGTGATAGGGAGTGATTGGAAACTAATTTTCTCAAAGGTTGTCATAGCAGGGTTTGGTATTGTGTCCAAGCTACCATTGTCTATAAAATGCTTCAGTTGTATGAGTCTCCAATAGGCTGTGACAACTATGTCCAATTCCAAGCCAGAGAATGGGCGAAGGCGGAAAACTGGTGCCTCAAGACCACCACCTTCGGGTAGATGGAGCTCGATATCCCAGGAAGGCAGTCCATCTAGGGGAAGAAAAACACATGCTTTTTAAACCCCTGCGGTTATATCCAGAACATGGAAACTGCGGCTCAAAGGAATTTGGTTGTCAACACTGACAAATGTCCGGCAACTCCTACCGCCAAGTCGTCCTCTGACGTAATGCTGCTCTGTGGTGGAAAGGCCATGTAGTGAGGGCAGCACGCTGCATCCATATACCATCGCCCAGGTCTCTCTCTCTCTTTCTCTCTCTAAATCTCTCTCTCTCTCTATCTATCTATCTATCTATATATATATATATATATATATATATATATATATATATATATATGTGTGTGTGTGTGTGTGTGTGTGTGTGTGTGTATAAACCACAGAGAGATTGTTTCGCTGTATAACAGCTCATCAAGGTGGCTAGACATCCGATTGCTTCTAGCCGGAATCGAAACTCGACCGATTTGACATCAATCAGAGGCTATCGACGCACGACAGAGAAAGGGAATTTTTAACGCATTATATATGGGATATATAAACGTCATACCGGCCGCCATAGCCATAGCCCTCAATTCTTAAAAAGAGTGGAGCATTTAAAGCAGAAAAATCCCTTTTTCCCATATAGCTCAATCGGCGAACGAGAAAATCTCTGTTTATAATAAAAATATTAACATTTAGCGGCTTGAATGTCCGAGAAATCCCGTAGAAAATATGTGTCCCTCGATGGGAATTGAACCTGTATCCTACGCAGAATCGTCATATAGCTTGACGTGCTATACCGTTTAGCTAGCAGACGAAGCGTCTGGTTAGCACGTCATGCTATATGACGGTGCCGTTTTGAATACAAGTTCGATTCCTGTAGGAGGACACATATTTTGTCTGAGATTTCTCGGACATTCAAGTCGGTATATATGTATATATATATATATATATATATATATATATATATATATATATATATATATATATATATATATACACACACACACACACACACACACATATATATATATATATATATATATTTATATAAAAGGAAGAGGTTACAGTAGTTCTAATAAGAGAAATGTGTGTATATTAAAAAGAAGAGAGAAACCGCCGCAAACGTTTTAGCTCGTAATGTGGATTTTAAAAGAATATATTATGCTTTATTTTCCATAATTTTGCTACACGTGTTTCCGCTTTGCGACCGTCATCAGGTAAAAGGTGGAGATTTCCACATATTATTAAAAAAAAATTATTTGTATTTTTCGATGTTAAATATTCTCGATATGAGACATTCTCCTTTTTGTGTTAGTGGTCCAAACGTCTTTCTTGAAATGGCAGTGAAGGGTTATAAAACAATTAAGATTGGTCCGAGAAATGATGGAGTATTTATCGGCATGCTTATCTTTTAATGACCCCTGTGTGTTCTTAGATCTGTTTCCATTTTCGTGTACTTTTGTCAGCATGCGTGTATATAGGTGTATATCCACTCTCTATACATACACACTGGCTCACTACGGAGAATCGGTGAACACATCTGTACACCCATACACTCATACATACACAAACCCAAACACACACACAAATACCGACCCATTACAAGGAATCTGTACACACACACATATACACATACGTACATACACATACTTCACAAGTTACAAGGAATCAGTATACATACACACACACATACTTCTTAAGGTTTGTGGGGTTTTTATATATATAATGTCCGCTCAACATATTTGCAGTATGTTGTCTGTGGGGGTTGAATAAACACAAATGTACCTGACCAGGCGTCTGCAACGGGGATTAGCTAGCCATCCCAGTAGACGGGCATTCTCGGATACGATTGGCCAGCTACACTATTTATGTGTGTGTATGTGATTCTGTTCATGTATATATATACAGAGACTTAAAAGTGTGGAAAGGGAGTACTCTGAACTATCTTATTGTTGTGGTAGGATCCACCTAATTTGCATAGCGGAGTACCGACGATATAAATATGGTTGGTACCGGAAGACAGTGAGGTGAATCAAGAGATTCGCTAGAGACTCTGCTCGACGGCGACGTAGTCAACACATTCTCCAGGAACAGTCTTCCCAGAAATAAACAAAAGACTATATGTAAATATTGTGTACACATTATTGTGTCAATACATTTATTCTAAGTACATTTTGTGTTTGCATTATTATTCCATGCATTAGTCAAGTTTCAACACTTATATAAATAGATTTTTAAGACATTTTTATGTTTAACATTCTTTTTTATAAATACAAATATTTAAGTAAATGCTCTATTTTATAATAAACAGTATTAAAATAACATTTACCGGCCTGAATGTCCGAGAAATTTTCATAGAAAGTATTCGTCCTCCGACAGGATTCGAACCTGTATCCTATACGGAACCGTCATATAGCCTGACGTGCCTTAACCGATTCGGCCACTGAGGATCGTTCGGTTGGCAAGGTCGAATTTACTGCTTATAAACTTCAATCTTCCATGAATCTCTCACGTACATTCATAACTGCTCATGGCGTATCAAATGTAAACAAATGACGTCACACATTATGAAATGAACAAAGTCCGACAATTATTTGAAGACATTTTTATGTTTAACGTTCTTTTTATAGATACAAGTATTTAAGCAAATGCTCTGTTTTATAATAAACAGTATTAAATAACATTTACCGGCCTGAATGTCCGAGAAATTTTCATAGAAAATATTCGTCCTCCGACAGGATGCGAACCTGAAAAGATTTATATATATGAACAGGCTGATATACATAGATAGATAGACAGAGAGATAGATAGATATATAAATAGATATGAGCAGAATGAGATAGATAGATATGAACAGATTGAAATATATATATATATATATATATATATATATATATATATATATATATATATATATATAGTTAAATCTAGAAAGTCAGAGAAATCTACCAAGGTTTCACCTAAGCGGATCGTCAGGTAAGGCTGGCTAAAGAGAGGTAAAAAAAAAAAGGGACGGTATACTTATAATCAATAAACAAAAGACCAAAACCACGTGACCAAAGACAAAAAAAAAACAACAACGGGGAGGGTTGGGGACGAATATTTATTCGAAAAATGGCTTAAAAGGGAAGGGGTGATTTAGAGACAAACACGGACAACAGGGGTTTAAACAACTATTTATTCCGGGGAGACGAGGCCTAATCCAATAACCAACATTTTCAATGTCTGCATTTGCTTAGAATTTCCATTTTAGAATTTAATAAATCTTTATATAAAGCTATGGCTAATTTTTCCTCTATACGTAGTTTACAGAATATAAAGCAGGTAAAAAATTCTGTAAACTATGTATAGAAAAAAAATTAGCCATTTTCTTTTGTTTATTGACTATAAGTATACGGTTCCTTTTTTTTACCTCTTTAGACAGCCTTCCCTGACGATCCGCTTAGGTAAAAATTTGGTAGGATTGTCTGGCTCTCTAGGTTTAACTAGGTCTGTTCTACCTATTGTATTGAGCACTTTATTTAGTTAGTTGCGTACTAGTATCGTTTTTTTTTCTTTGGGCTTTGGACTTGCATGCTGAACGATTGTTTTCGACAGGCGTTCATGTTCTCGTCTCTTTCTATTTTTTAATACCTTTTTTCCTTCGATATTGATTTGATTTTTTGCAAATCAAGAAAGCGAAGGTTTTCCGAAACGAGTGTAGTTACATATACTAAAAAGATTTGTAGGATTAATTATCCTTGTAGTAGGATTTGCCTCGAAATCTGGTTTGTGGTCCTTTAAGGTTATGTAACATTCTTTTTCGAAAATCACCTTTTGGAAATGATAAACAACATAAATTTCCGGGAGAAAAAAATGACACTTCCAGAAACACCTAGATAAAATAGTGAAAGAAATTAACACTTCTGATAAAATTTTAGTAAAGTCAGACAAAACTGGAAACTTTTATAAGGCAACCACTAAAGACTACAACGATCTATTAAATAAGGACTTACATAAGAACTACAAAAAAGCGAATAACAGTAACCTAAAGATGGTCCAGAATATCAATAATAGCAGTAAAAAAATCACTGATAAACTGAAGATCAGTGACAGAGTATGTCAATTATATGAAAAAGAATGCTACATAACCTTAAAGGACCACAAACCAGATTTCGAGGCAAATCCTACTACAAGGATAATTAATCCTACAAATCTTTTTAGTATATGTAACTACACTCGTTACAATGGAAAAATACAAACAACAACTAATGAGGGTAAACAAAAATTATGTAATTGTAGAAACCCTCAAAACTGTCCGGTACAAAATAAATGTTGCATGGAATCATTAGTATACCAATGCAATATATCTTCGATTGCAAACCCTGAAAACATAAAAATATATATAGGTTGCACTAGCAATGAGTTCAAAAAAAGGTTCAACCAACATCAAAGTTCGTTTAGAATAAATAAATATAAAAATCAAACATCTCTCTCGAAGTACTTCTGGAACCTAAAAGAATCCAATAAAACACCTACAGTAAAATGGAAGTTAATAAGAAAGGCTAGAATATGTAGGTCATTAAATGACCCATGTCCTTTATGCATACATGAGAAACTATATATTACTAAGTTTATAAAAAAATAAAAATTTACTGAATCAGAGAAATGAAATAGCTATATTATGCCGTCATTGTCAAAAATTTTCTTTAAATAATATTTAAAAAAAAAAAATAATTTACCTAATAATATCCATACTCATATTTGATGGGAATAAATAATTTTAAATAATGTAAGTAATTCTATTACATTTAATTGTTTTCTAAAAAATATAGCCGATTAAATTTAAAAGCTAAATTTAAAAATAGAATTTTTAAAAATTGTAATTAAATAAACGGATTCTAACCTAAACATCTTTTAAAATTGTAATTAAATAAAACGCACTCTAACCTTAACACCTCTATCAAAGCAATTCAAACACTTAAAAGAATCCAATAGAACACCTAAAGTCAAATGAAATTAATAAGTTAGAATATATTGGACATTAAATGATCCATGTCCTTTGTACATACATGGGAAAATTTATATTGCTAAATTTATAAAAAATAAAAGTTTACTGAATTAGTGAAATAATTTAGCCACCTTTGCCGTCATTGTCATAAAGTTTACAATAAGAAAAATTTTTGAAAAATTA
The DNA here is from genome assembly GCA_964036315.1 of Acanthosepion esculentum. NCBI lineage: Eukaryota > Metazoa > Mollusca > Cephalopoda > Sepiida > Sepiidae > Acanthosepion > Acanthosepion esculentum. Next base: position 130,948,532 of record OZ038479.1, read on the forward strand.
ATTTAATTTGGCAATATACACATTTATTTATACTCGATAAGAAAAAATAATTTCACATACTGTAAGTAATACTAATACATTTACTTGTTTTTAAAAAAGAAATATAGTATATTAAATATTAAAAATAATTTTTTTTAGAAATGTGGTTAAAACATACTCTAGCCTAAACAGCCCCTCAAAATCTTTAAATATACAAATAGAAAAAGTACCGTAAGAATTTTTACCGTTAAAAAAAAAACAAAAACAAACCCCAGACGACCTGAATTTAGCGGATGTCAGAGTTTGTTGAAAGATACATCCCTACCCGGATCCCCAAACATAACCCCGCTTTCGAATGTAACTATTAACTGATACAACGAAAATTAAAATTTGAACCCCCTACCACCCCTTGTCTATATGAATGGATTTATCGGTATCCTTGGAAACCCTCAATTATGAATCTTTGCCGTGCCTTTAACAACCGTAAATTTTTTTAAAATAAGTTACTCCAAAATTCGCTTGACGAAGAAATGGAACTAATGTCTTTAGTTTAATAACAAAATTAAATTCAGGGGCTTTAGCTTCCATTTCTGAAACATGGTATCACTGTGTAGCGAAAAAACATATTTTAAATCAATTAATATATATATATATATATATATATAAAAGTGAACATAGAAGTGAACACTTAGAGGCGACAGTCTGTTTCATGCTAGATGCAATCATCGGTGCTAGATGCAGTCATTGGCCCGATGATTGCATCTAGCATGAAACAGACTGTCGCCTCTGAGTGTTGACTTCTATGTTCACTTTTATATTTACACACGTTCTATCTCTGATATTCAGCACTTTATCCCATAAATATAGCACACTTTAAGACTATATTTCTTCATATATATATATATATATATATATATATATATATATATATATATATATATATATATATATATATGTGTGTGTGTGTGTGTGTGTGTGTGTGTGGGGGAGGCTGGTTGCTGAGTGCTTAGAAATTATGCTTTCTGACACTGAGAACCATGTTCGATTTGTCAGGAAGGTACCTTGTTGAAGACATTGGCCTGATGCGATCCTAGCGGTCGGCTCCATTGGAAATTCCTGAAAACCAAAACAAATCTTGACACAAGTCTTGTGAATTAAATTGGGTAAAAAAAAAAAAAAACTGGAAGCCGTCGATGTTTGTACTAGCATAAAGTTTCAAGTCATCGTGACTGTGTGTTTGAGCGTGATGGCGTTTTCAAAACTGGTGATTACGATTATTTTGCTCTCTCAACCAGAAAGTATCACTAGGATCCGTTCAGCCTAGTTACAGTATAAAACAAAGGTGAGCTCAGCGGCTGTTGAACAAAGACAAACACAAATGTGACTGAGCAGATGTCTGCAACGAGGATTGTCTACCGGCCCTAGTAGACGTGCGGTCTCGGAAAACGCATGTAGCTAGCTATTAAATATTTTTAAACGTTTGGGTTTTATTCCGCGAAACTATTTCGTTTTCGGTCTCAATTTTTGTCCTTGAGCTCACACAAATAGATCAGCACAATTGAAAATCTGTAGATATTAAAGCTGATAAGTATGGAAGAGATGAAACAACCTCCCATCCTTAAGATCATGTATTTGTTTTTTGTATTCCCAGGGTTTGTTTTGTAGGATGTGGCCTTGCATTCTTACTGAGCATATCACCTTTACTTTCTGTTTTCTAAGCCAGGATATTTTCAATCAAATCCATTGCAATAAAGACCTACAACAAAGGTCCTTCCACGCTGCATTGGCTCGTAATGAGCTATACGTTTCATATTCAAACAGACCCAAAGCAAAATCTACTGAGTTCTGACATCTTTGTCCTTACTGGTTTCTCATTATAGGATGACATATTTTTCTTCATCTTCTATTGACTTGCAAAACTCATTTTTCATCACTTGGAACTATTTGTTACAAAAATGAAATATTGACATGCCTGGTTATAAAGACTGTCACAAATGGTGAAACACTGAGATTTGTTCGCAGGCGAAATTTAATAAATAACTCAACTAATACCTTTCCAGCAATTTTTCCCAATTGGCTTGAGAATTTCGTAGAGAATAATTTGAGCCAAAGATTTGTTACTTTAACAAAGATCCAATTCGATAATTTATTTCCCATAATCTTCATTTAGAATGGTTAATATTCCAGAATAGTTCAATTTAACAATAATACTACTGTATAGTACGCATTCGTTAGCATATGCAGTGTATTTCCGCTTGGTCAAGTAATCGCAATTGTAGTACTTAAAGGTGTCGAATATTGCCGAACAAATACAGGAGCCCGCCAACAGCTGAAACAGCCGGAATTTCCTACTGCAATAAGGTGAGGTTTCAGTCGTATTTGACACTCTAACTTCTCCGCTAATTATTACATCTATATAATAAATGCCAATGTCAGTGTGTCACACTTTTTCAGTTAAAGGGACATAACTCTCATTAGCTCTTTTCTTTCTCGATAATAAATTCCAAAATTGGTGTGTCACTGTGTCACACATTTTTCAATTAAATGTACACAACTATCGATAGTTCATCTTCTTCGTTGAACTTTTAAAAGTTAAGCTTAACTATTAATTCAATTCTTAAATGCAGCGATTAGTTTTGAGTTCTTCTGTAATTTATTGTTGCCTATCCCGTCTATGCCTCCCTATCTGTTGTGATGAAGGCCTAATATTAATTTGGAACGCCACAAGTTATATTTACAGGTACTCCATTCAGAATGGATCATTTTATCAATAATACTACGGTATAGAACGCATCAAACATTAACGAACAAATACAGTGGCCCGCCAACAGCTGAAGCGGCCATGTTTTCCGCTTGCAATAAGGTGAGGTTTCAGTCGTATTTGGCACCCTAACTTCTGTTCTAATTATTACATCTATATAATGCCAATGTCCGTGTGTCACGCTTTTCAATTAAAAGGAGACAGCTGTCAATGGCTCATCTAATACGGTAGATAGCATGCAATAATCACTCAGAAGTTGGAATACACAAGATTTACGATTATATGAATGGGAGAAGAATCCTGGCCAGCATCAAAGCCCAAACCTGCTATACGCGGGGTATGCTTAGCGTATATGCACCCACGATTTTAGAACCTGTGGGAATATTATTGTATGTATTGTGTTATGTACTGTGATATATATCTATATGAGAGGTATATTCAACATCTGTAAATTGAAACAGGTGTCTAGGGCTTTGCAATGCATTTTGTTTATATCTGTTCATTCTTTTTACAAAATCGGAACGCCACAAATTATTCTAAATAATATCAAGATTTGTTACTTCTAGGTTTGGGATGAATTTGTCAAAGGTACGTCAGGTTTCAGGTTGAAATATTCTATTCAGTGGCTAAAATTGGGGATAGTGTGGAGAGCTATGAAATACAAGAGACAAACTTTTATTACAATTTCTTTCATCAAACTATGAGGCAGAAGAGGGCGTCAAATGCATCGGGGCGACTTATAAACAGGGAAATACGGTAGATAGCGACACTCGCTGTTTTGGAAAGTCATCAGGGTCCTTATCAATCGTTTACGAAATGATTAGCAAGCGACACGCCGTGAAATAAACATGTTCTAAAAGACATTCCTAAAGCTTTCCGGTCCGGAACGATCGCTGAGTTAACCTCCAATTCCTGCTGGGTTAGCTTGCAAGAAGCATGCAATAATCCATCTGATATGGCCAAGTTCCTTGTACCACGGTGGTGGTCCAAGGTAGAACCAATGAAGAATAACTCGAACACAGGTATGGAATAACACAGATATATTACAAACAGAATATGTACAAAAGAAGTAGAAGTGTTAGTAATAACAATCAGGTTAGGTTAGAGAGAACTATGTTGTCTCGGAGTATCACTATTCCAATGTCTTACAGTAATCGTCTGACGCGACTCTGTCTCGGACTGACTATGCCTGTGACTGACTGGCCGACGGCCTGACTCACACGATGTTCAGCAACAGGCCAACATGTGTCGAATGTGGCACAAGGCCGGTTTAATGTGGGCTCACCGTGCCCGTAGGCTCGGCCAAAAAATGTCCGGAGAATCCGTATAAATGGGATCGGGTTGGTCAACCTCCTCGTCCGGGTTCCTCTCTGACCAGAGGCAGAGAGTTCGACCGTCTAGCCGAGTCGTCCAAAAAGGACTGAACTCACACTATGTTCATTAACACGCCCACGTGTGTCAAATGTGGCACAAGGCCGGTTTAATGTGGGCTTTCCGAGCCAGTAGGCTCGGGCAAAAATTGCCCGTAGAACACGTATAAACGGGATGGGGTTGGTCAACCTCCCCGAACGAGATTCTGTCCTTCGGTGGAGCCTAGTCCGGGTTCCACCCTGCCCAGAGGCAGAGAGTTCCCCTCTGCCTCAGAGGCAGAGAGTTCGACCGAATAGCTGAGACGTCCAAAAAGGACTGAATCTCACACTGCCTGATTCAACTTGAGGCGCAGTATTTATGAGGTACGGAATAGTCCATTCTTATTATGGGTAATATAGTTGGTATAGCGTTTGCCTAATATCCTAACTGTCCGGGTTGTTTATTCTCCGTAGTAGCTGCGCACTGCTGATGGGTCCCAAATATAGGACGGAACAGCCGTCCAGTGCCCTCTGCATTCTGTTGAGGATTCTTCTATACTCGATGAACTACTTAATTATATATATATATATATATATATATATATATATATATATATATATATATATATATATATATATAGATATTGAAACCAACACGCAGAGGCCAGAGTCTGTTTCATGTTATGCATAATCATCAGGCCATGTATATAAAGAAAAGATGGGTTTATGGGTATTATTATTAATATACACCTTTAAGTGCCGAATCTAGGTGCGTCGTCAGTTTTGTCGCTCCCATATCACTAGACGTTTCGGGTCGAAATAAACAGCAGACTTCTTCGATGGGCGACCCGACCGAATATGATCAGTATTCGGCCGGCACCCAGAATAAAATTGCCACTAGCTTTAGGACGTGCATTATATAAGTCGCCCCAGTAAACAGCAACCAATCAAGTCTTCACTGGGTCTATTCGACGTTATAGATCGGGTATGCTTGGTTGTACTCATCTTCCTACATGCGACCAAGACGGGGAGATTTTTGGAAGAAGAGAAGAAAACAAGCCAATAAATATACATATATATATATATACATGCATATACATACACATACATATATATATACATATACATATATACACACACGCACACACGCACACACACACATATATATATATATAAAACAACTAAAAAATTGTAAATTAAAAAAGATATGTTTTTTATGAAAGTATTTACATATATATATATATATATATATATATATATATGTAAAACGACTAAAATGTTGTAAATTAAAAAAAAAAATGTTTTTTATGAAAGTATTTATATATATATATATATTTATATATATATATATATATAAATACTTTCATAAAAAAACATTATATTTTTTTAATTTACAACTTTGTAAATTGTAAATTAAAAAAATTTAATGTTTTTTTATGAAAGTATTTATATATATATATATTTATATATATATATATAAATACTTTCATAAAAAACATTATATTTTTTTAATTTACAACTTATTAGTCGTTTTATATATATATATATATATATATATATATATATATATATATATATATATATACAAAAAAACAATTTATTATATTGGCTTGTCTTATGACTTACTTTTCTTTCTGTTCCTCCCTTTTAACTTCTGTAAAAATAACTTATTTGTTTGGTCTTTTTTTTAACTTTCCTTTTTATTCTTATTTTTCTTTCTTTCTTCTTCTTCCCTAAACTACCCTTAAAATGTTTACAACAGAGTGATTAAAATAACTGACTATTTACAATTTTTAAATGCTACGAGAAAAACATCAACTAAAATCGCTTAAAAATAAATTAATCAAGCTATTTATATGTTAAATACTAGTTAAAAAATTAAAAAAAACATAACGTGTAAATTTTAGATAAAATAGGTTACTCGGCGCCCCCGACCCACCAAAAAAAATTATCCTTACCGGAAGGAATTCGTTAAAAAACTAAGATAAATAATATAACTAAAATTGCTTAAAATAAATTAATGAAAATATTTACATATTGAATAATAGTTAAAAGAAAAAAAAGCGTGTAAATTTAGTTAAAATAAGTTACTCCTTAAAAGATCTCTATCTATAAAGGGCTGGATGTGTGTGTGTGTGTGTGTGTGTGTGTGTGTGTGTGTGTGTGTGTGTGTGTGTGTGTGTGTGTTTGAAACGAATGCAGGGCCGCAATTTTCGACGGATTTGCACCAAAATTTTCATGTACATGCTACAAGTTAGTTGCATGTCCAAGAATAACATTGCATTTCCCAACTCCCATCGATAGTGGAAATAATCGATTTTTCATGCTTCTACGGCAGTTTTCATGCAGATTGCGCCCATTTTCTACTGGCCAGAGTGAGAGCCTATAGCTGGCTGCCACGAATAGGCAGGGAGATTCTATCGGCCAGCGTGAGAGCCAACAGCTGACTGACACGAATGTTAACTAGCATGCTAGCATGTAAAAAAAATCGATAGCTGCATTCGTCACAAGTGGGAAAAAATTAAATCTGCATGGTACTTTACTCCAATTGGCTCATTCGCTTGATTAAACTCAACGTTGATTCTGATTCCGCAGAACTGGGTTGGGTGTGAAAATGGATTTGTTGCTAACATTCTTTTTTCATTCGGTTTTCCCAGTTACGAGTCGTTTTTTAAAGCTGATCGTTTTGTGTTCATTTTGTTTAGTTCTTTTTTCGTAGCAGATTTAATGTTTAGTATAGAGATTAGAAAAAATTCGCAGTGTGAGATAGGCAAGAAGTAAGGCATGTAGCAACATCAGCACGGCAAAGGGCACTCCTTTAAAATCAAGGAAGGGCAAAAATATTTAAAGTCAAGTGATAGCGATTGCTGTGTGAGTTCGTACGATTTTTGAATCAAGCACGGAAAACGCCGGGCCATGCTGTTAGTATATATATATATATATATATATATATATATATATATATATATATATATATATATTATGAAATTTTATAATAAACAGTATTAACAATATTTACCGGTCTGATTGTCCGAGAAATTATAAACAGAGATTTACTTAAATATTTGTATCAATAAAAAGAATGCATAAACCTAAAAATGTGTTTAAATAATTGTTGGACTTTGTCCATTTCATAATATATATATATATATATATATATATATATATATATATATATATATATATATATATATATATATAACAGTCTGTTCGTATCTATGGATCGCAATGGCTATTGTCTGTTTATATATAAACATCTTCAATATATTTATGCCTGTTCGTTTCGTTTCTCTCTATCTATGGACACACGCGAAGAAAAAATAATCTTAAGATACTGTTCTACAAAATTTAAATAAACGTTATCATTCAGAATTTGTTTTCTTTCGTGTTGAAAGAAAAAGAATCACAAAGATCCTCGGGAAACAAAGTCTCACAAAAATATTTTTGTTTTTGTTATTTATATCACGAGAGAATTAGTATGCTAGCGGAAAGAAAATGTTTCTACATATGGAGACTCTCATGTATTTTCGTTGCTTTATGAATAAGTGTATTTTTCTAGTAGTCAGCATGTCAGAAGCTATGCTATAACTATTACTAACATATTGTTTACATAACTCCGTTCGGATATTCCAAATCTGCTTAATTTACTTTGGAATTCACGACGTCATTCTAAGGTCACTCGATAAAATATGCGGAATGTTCAGAAATTTAATTGTACGAAAGCTGTGACAAGTCAGTTGTGTACAAAACAAATAACCCAGGACAAAAGTCATGCCGAAAAACTGAAAACTGAATAAGGAATATTGACTGAAAGTAGATAGGCTCGATAAAACTAAAAATTAGATATACAACACTCAGAAGTTTATTGGCTCATATAAATTTTCCACAATTTTCAAATATCTTTTTTTAGGAGGGAAAATATTGCTAATCATTTACAAGAGTGAGCTTTCAAATTTCGTAGCAGACAACATATAAGGTTGTCTGAAATTTCAAAGGTCGTCAGCGCGTTTGAAATAACGTCGTTGGTTGGCTAATGAATGCAAATGTGGAAATTCAAATCGGAGCCTATGTTTTGCACAAAAGTTAATTTCGTTTTTAAGTGATATTGCTTCAATCTATCGAACTTTTGTGTAATTTTTAACGGGATTCCACACACACACACACACACACACACACACACACACACACACACACACACGCGCATATGCATATATAGATATAAACGAACAGATATCGATAGATATGAAACGATGGGAGACATCCGTATATATATATATATATATATATATATATATATATATATATATATATATATATA
>OZ038479.1:130959438-130964438 GCA_964036315.1 Acanthosepion esculentum
CATCTGGCGATGAGATATTTGTGTGCATATGTTAAGTAAAAGATAAAATTTCACTAACTACTATTTACTATACTAGGTCAATACTATGTAGTTACTTTTATTTATTTTTTTAAGTCATTCCTCTTATTATTAAAAGTTCAAATTTGGATTCGTCTGACAACACTATACAATGATGTTCGATAAAAGTGACTCACCCGATTTTTTTTATTAAAAATTTTTTTTCGCCTATTGTTTTTGGGGTCAAGCTAATTTTTAATCTTACTAATATAAAGACCCCTTCCCGACCACATAGCAAAAAAGTTTACTCACCCTAAGGTATTCTATTGATAATTATAATTTTGAATATAAATGAGATTTATGGAAAAACTCTGCAAAAAAAAGTGACTCACTTATTTCCTGCAACTAGTAATCAATGGAAACATAACCGAACAGCTTTAAATAAAGAATAATAGAGGTATAATTTATTTATAATAGGTAATATAGTTCGAAATATTTAATAATCTATGGGTCCTCCTTTATTTTGAATAACCTTTTCAACACTTTTTGGCATTGACTTGATTAGGTTCTGGCAAATCTCATCTCCAAGCATTGAATTCAATTCGGATATGAAATTCACAATCAAATCCTCTTTGTTGATCAACTGCTTTCTCGAGAGCATGTACTTTATAATGCTCCATAAGTTTTCTATGGGGTTGAGGTCAGGAGATTGGGGCAGCCATGTCATAACACTCACCTGCTTCTCATCAAAGTATTCCTTCATCAATTTTGATTTGTGACAGGGAGCATTATCCTGCATAAAAATGAGCTTGGTGGGGTCGATTTGCACCCTTTCAGCAGAAGGGAGCAGACAAGACTCTAAAATTCCCTTGTACTGCTCGCTCCTGAGGGTCTTTTCAATAGGTTTTAAGAAACCAGTTCCATGAAAAGAAAAGCATCCCCAGAACATTATACTGAACGGATGCTTGACAGTACTTACTGCTAAATTCAAAGAGCTTCGGATTTTAGATCGCTTATCCTTTGAATTTAGTTCAACTTTCGTTTCATCGGAGAAGAGAACATTTAGTAAAAGAAAATCAGGTGAGTCACTTTTATCGAACAGCCCTGTAATACCGACGTTTAGTTTTAATATTAGAGAGATATGAACAGATTGCGACAGAAAGATGGAAACAACCTCATATCGCACCATAGATAGTAATATTTATTTATTTAATCAAGTCGCCCCAAGCAAGGTATTAAGACCACTATGGATCAATAGTTCACTGGGTGTGGACAGATAACAAAAACAGAAATATTATTAAGGAGAGGGCATGGCACATAACACAGTTATGTGCCATGCGCGATACACGCTTAGGCGATCATGTATCTTTCGATACATGACAGGCGAAGCAGAGTTTTTTGTTGTTAATGATGACGGTAGTCTTTGAGTATATAATCCAGAGGTTGGCAGTGAATATTTCGAAGACAGTAGGAAAGCGTAGTTCAGCTTAGCAGTGGATATCCTGATAAAGTAGCAGAGCGTAGTTCAGTAGTTTTTCCTTCTGTTCATTCGCTTGACAGGTTGGCATTGGACATTCGGAGAGAGTAAACAAAATGGCCGCCTTTATACACGACGGATTGAATATTTTACGTCTCCTGATTGGTTAACCTTCTATTGGGGAACTATAAAGTGAGTCAAGTCATTTGGGTTGGCTCACTAGTTACATAAGGGTACACAAAAATTGTAACATTTTTTCCCCGCAGTAGGTTGCCATTTCTTTCTGCAGTAGACAAATTGCCACCCAAGGCTACAGAACACGGTCTGTCTTGTTATTTGCCCATAACTGGAAGGGAGAAGAAGAGGATTCATACCTTTCGCAAGGGTCAGTCAATCAGTTATGTGACATGCGTGATACACGCCTAGAAGACCATGTATCTTTCGATACATGACTGACGAAGAAAATTCTTTTCCCGCAGTAGGTTGCCATTTTTTTCTGCGGTAGACCAGTTGCCATCCAAGACTATAGAACCCGGTCTGTCGTGCTATTTACCCATAGATGGGGGGAAAAGTGGATTCATACCTTTCCCAAGGGTATTAACACGTAATGAAATGTAATAGATTTGACTGGAATTCCAACTCGGCTCTCCGAAGAAGAATAAATAGAATCAGCCTAACTGCATTAGAAACATTTTCCCTAGTTAATCTGTTATTTTTTCTTTTTATCATTTCACCCCATGTATGGAGGTAAAGCCACTAAAACACAATACTTTACAGGGTGTGAAAGAATTAGAAAACAGAAACATAGATAAGCAGCGAGAAAATAGTAGAGTCACCAGGTAGATACAGATTGACATCTTATATATAAAGTACAGTGTGTGTGTGTGTGTGTGTGTGTGTGTGTGTGTGTGTGTGTGTGTGTGTGTGTCCAAGCAACTCCTTATCTCCCACTGGTCCAATTTCAATGATTCATAACTCATACAAAAGCTCTAGAAGATTTAGGAGAAGGGAACGATTTTTCGTTGAGCCCAGTTTCAGGGTTGCCAGATTATGCGAGTTTAGAAATATCTATTAATATATTATACTATCCATTATCCTAGCTTCCATGATTCAAGGAGAGTAACTCTTATTTTACTTTTGTATCCAAAATTGCAGCTAATTTAAATTTTTAAGCTAGCTGAGATTTGAATCTAGCTTAAAAACCACCCAATCGGGCGGCATTTAAGCTAGCTCATGTGAAAGACTCGGTTTGGCTATCACCAAAATAGCTAGGAAGGAGTAGATACGATAGTCATCAATAAACTACAGAAGAACAAAAAATTGATCGCTGCATTTAAGTATTAAATTAATTTTTATGGTCATCTTTGCCAGATTATGCGAGGTTAAAATATATATATTAATACATTATACTAGCCATTATCGTTGCTCTCATGGTTCAAGGGGAGTAACTTTTATTTTCCTTTTGTATTCAAAATTGCAGCTATCTTAAAATTTTAAGCAAGGTAAAATTTTAAGCTATCTTAAAAGCCGCCCTATTGGGCGTCATTTAAGTTACCTACTCTGGAGGACACTTGGTTCGGCTATCATCACAATAGCAAGGAAAGACTAGCTTCGATAGACATTATTAAACTACAGAAGAACTCAAAAGTGATCGCTGCATTTAAGTATTGAATTAATATGTAATCTTACCTTTTAAAAGTTCAACGATAATTCTTCTGCTGCTACTTAATTTAAAGGCGATTTGATGTACGTAGGTCCTTCTTTTCCATACAAAAAATATTTTTATTTCATGGCTGAGAGAAGAGGGGGAATTTATAAGATTAAATTAATATAGTGTAAAGATGGGAAAATAGAAATTAGTTATACTTTCAACATTTGAAGAGTTAGAGAAACATAATAGCGAATTAGGTAAAACCTATATTAAGGAATCTTTATGAATAAATGCAAAATTGTAGCTGAATTCTTCCACGAATTTTGTGATTAAAACCCCCCAGCTCTACTTTATAGAAGTTTCATGGCTAAGAAAAAGTATCCGATCCCCCGCAACCGTCGATTGCGCTGGCCTCGGTGCGTGCACCGATCCTTCTCTCTAGTGCAATGAGAAGGTGTGGCCTCGGGTAGCTTTTCCCCAGGGCCGGCACCTCTCAGTATAATTTTCCTCAGTTGCGACTCAGTTCTTTGACGGAGTCGCCCCCGAGTGCACAAAAGGACAGAGACGCAACTGAGAGGTAATAAGTAGACGTATACCTACCCAAAAAGAATAATTTACAGACGAAAAGCACAATATTTGTATTATATGTCATCTATTTCTAGGTAATATCACGCTTAAGTTTTAACTAATTTGCATATTGATTTAAAAAAATGTTTATTTCATTAATTAAACGTCCTTCATTACTGTTCTTTTAATCGAGGATTGTTTTGATTTTCATATCAAAAATAGTTCTGTTTAGGAATATCATCTTATATAGTGCAGAAAATGTGTGGAATCTGAATTTTGTCTTCAACAAGTTGGCATCTATTTGTAAAACTTCCCTTAACTATAAGAAGCCAATTTATGAATGAAAAGTTAAAATTTTTTTTTAAAATTTCAGTATTGAATTAATGTTTAAGCGTACATTTTTAAAGTTTCTACGATAATTCTTTTGCTGCCACTTAATTTAAAGACGATTTGATGTACGTAGGTTCTTTCTTTCCCGTACAAACAATTATTTTCATTTTATGGCTGACAGAACAGGGCATAATTTATAAGATAAAACTAATATAGTGTGAAGACAGGAAAACAGAAATTAAAACTAGTTATACATTATACATTTGAAAAGTTAAAGAAAAATAATAGCTAATTAAGTAAAATCTATATTATGGAATCCGTTTGAATGAAAACGAAATTGGAATTCTGAGAGTAAAAGCGACAGTTCTCCTTTACAGTAACTTACACGGTATTTACTTGACCACCCACTGAGTCAGGCTGTGACATAAGGTCAGTTTTTAACGTGGGGACCCGAGTGTTTTCACTTTGGCCGCTGGTCTAAATTTGTCCAAACTGGTCAGAGGCGGTCCAAGCTAGTCATAGCCGAGATACCACCAGTACAGGGACAGAGGCCTGTGACCAGTAAGTATCTAAATGCGTACACCCCTGCAAGGAGGAATTTACACTTTACAGTAACTTACACAGTGTGAGCTCAATATCTGTATTATATATTATCTACTTCTAGGCAATATCACTCTTCAGGTTTAACTAATTTGCATATTGATTTTTTTAAAATTATTTCATTAACTAACTGTCCATCATTACATTTCTTTTATTCGAGGATTGTCTTGATTTTCGTATCGAAAATAGTTCTGTTTAGGAATATCGTCTTATATAGTGCAGAAAACTGTTTAAAATAGGCATTTTACTTGGCCTTCAACAAGTTGGCATCTATTTGTAAGACTTTCCTTAACTATAAAAAGCCAATTCATGAATGAAATGTTCATTTAAAATTTTTGTTTCAAATATTTCAAGTAGCAAATTTATCTTTGCGAAGTG
>OZ038479.1:130969438-130986938 GCA_964036315.1 Acanthosepion esculentum
AAATCGCATGCGCAGATGTTTCGCTGTCGGTTCTTAGGAATTCAGTTGCTTGACCCTCATGCGTCGTAAAAACCTTTAAATCGGGATTAAATACAGATCAAATCTTGATCGCAATCCCATAGAAGGATAGGAAGCGTCTATCAATCTAATGTGTTCCATAAATATTTAACCAAATATAACCACACGTCAAAACACTATATGACATCACCGACCTTTACTAAATCCATTCTTAAAGTATCTAACGTAGTCTTATCTACTGTGACGAGTGTGAAAACGTCCCAAAATTAACGTACGGTCAACCACAAGACATATGATGTCTACTAGACGCATACATACACACATACATACACACAAGAGTTATTATATCATTATAGAATTATTATATATATTATATTATTCATTCGAATTCATTCATAATATATAGACGCTGCTTGACAAGTCAAATGCACGTGAAGCCTGCTTAAACCAATGAAAATCAAACAACCCCTATATATATATATATATATATATATATATATATATATATATATATATCTTACTCAGAAGGAAAATCCTCGGGAGTGCCGCCAATGAATATTATCCAAATATTAATCTAGGCCCGGATTTTTTTTTACCCTATTTCACCTTTCCTAACAGAATGACTACACAGTTGTATGAAGAAAGCAAAAAGAAAATAGTTGAATCCGTCAATGCTACAATAAAAGCAATATGTCGACACGTGACAGTAATTGACGTAATTTTCAGTTGAAAATGTGAATATAATAGCGTTTTCTAAATTCTTCCAGTTGCTAAGGACATTTTGTTTTGGTTTGTTATTAATAGTTACTTTGTTTTAATAAATTCATTTCGTCCTTGCCTTAAAAAAGTCCACATTGGACGAAATGCGTCGGCTAATATTACAGTTACATATATATATATATATATATATATATATATATATATATATATATAAAAGTGAACATAGAAGTCAACACTTAGAGGCGACAGTCTGTTTCATGCTAGATGCAATCCTCGGGCCATGATTCTCGTGACCCGATGATTGCATCTAGCATGAAACAGACTGTGGCCTCTAAGTGTTGACTTCTATGTTCATTTTTATATTTACACACGCTCTATCTCTGATATTGAGCACTTTATCCTATAAATATAGCACACTTTAAGACTATATTTCTTCATATATATATATATATATATATATATATATATATATATATATATATATATATATATATATATACCACCGACTTGGGCATTTTATCTGACTGGGGCGTCGATTCAGGTAGATTCGGTATCAAATTCTCAACTGCAGTCTTAGTTAAATTCTAAATCTCTGATTCAGATGCGAACACAGTGCATCCACCAGGGTTGAATAAGACCAACGTACTTTAAGTTGGATGAAATAGATCTATACCCGAATGCGGTAATTTTTTTGTTGTGTAATTTATATTCTCTGTTAAAAATAAATACATTTAGCTCTTTTTGTGGATCAGTTTTAATATCTGATATTATTAGGACCAACCTGGATCTATTACCTGTATTATAAATATATATATATAGTAGGTGTTTTATTCTTTTCTTTTTGACTCCAAAAATACTTGAATAATGAAGTCTTGTACTTATAATTACTGCTATTAAAAAATTGCATATGCCCCCGCCAACGTTCCTTGAATTAATTCATGGTGCTACCAATGTAACATTTTTTGATATTTGTGTTTTCTAGTGTAGAGATTGTACTAAGATAAACTATGGAACTAGTCAAATAATTATTCTGTAGGGGACAATTATTTGGATTCCTACAATTGCCCAAGTTGTTATTCATGTCATTATACTTAGTAGTGCTGCTAGCAACCTGGTGAGTAGTCAAGTTTTTTGAGTCCCTATACTTGTTAAAGACTCTGTTGTTATGTTTCTTAATTATCTTCTCTAGGTTATCCGCACAACTATAGCTTAATTTAAGGTTATTAGGATTAAATATTTTACTAAGTGGGTTAGTTTCTGGGTTGGAGAAATGTTTCTTGATGAGGTTTAGAAATATATGTCCTATTTTAGTTTTAGCCATTATATTGAAAGGGGGAGTAAACCAAATGAGCTTTCTAGATCTTTTTTTCTGGTAATAGTTGTAATTAACAGGGTTTCTATATTGAATAATGCTACCCTTGTATCCACTATTTTTAAGGACTGAATTGTAAAAATCACGATGTTTATTAAAAACCTCTTTGTCAGAAGAGTTAGTACTAATCCTAAATCCAATAGAGGAGGGTATGTGCATGATAACCGAAGGGGGTGGTTGGGATTGGGATGCACATATACTGCGTTGGAATTAACCTTCACATAACGTTGGAAAGTGTTGCTAGTAAGGTCTAGGGTTACATCCAGAAAATCTACTTGTTTAATGTTAGTTGTAACTATAGTCCTAAGACATAAATCCTTAAATTCTCTATGAATCATTTTCCTAATACAGTCTACCTTAATTTTAGTAAAGTTTTTAACAACTAATAAGCCATCATCTCTATATAATCCTACACTATCAGAATCTAGATATTCAAAGGCACTTAAATTATATAAAAGAAATAATCCAACAAAGTCAGAGGCTTCTACAATGTGCCTTTCATTGTATGTATATATTGTCGTTTTTTAAGGGTCGTGGACACCTATTTCCTGCCTCGTCATTTTTTGCTTGTTTATATATCTAAATATGTGTACCTGTTTGTGTATTCTAATCTGAGTGTGTATGTATTGTCTGTTGCAAGATTTCACCCCTTGATCATATCTTCACTTCATATGTATCTAAGTTGTAACGAAGTTCAGAGCAACATTAGATTTTAACGTTTATTCCAACTTAATTTTGACCTTTCAATAAAAACAAAATAAGTAACAAAACATATGTAGTTTTTCTTCAGATTCTTCTTTAAATAATTTTATAATGTTTTAAACTTAATACTGATTAAATTAAAAATTAAAAATTGGTAATTTTGAATTTTGATTTTAGAGTAAAATTTAATATTAATTAGCTAGAATGAATTCTATTTTAATCTAACCCTAACATTAAAGCATTAATTAATTATTATAACCAAAGTTCGTTGTAAAGTTTTTTAAATTCACATATACTTGTATTTTGATTGGTCAATCCAGCTTATGTAACAACGTTTTCCCTGACGAGGGGGGTTTGATTGATTTGAACCTTTTAAAACCCTTTATTCTATATCCAACACCATCACTTGGTAAGACACCAGCAGTGTTGAAACAAAATGGCTATTTTTGTAGTGATTTTGTAACATATTTATGTTATAATTTTCGCATAAATAATCATATATATATATATATATATATATATATATATATATATATATATATATATATTGAATTGGACAGAGTCCGACAATTTATTTAGAGACATTTATGATATATTTAACGTTCTTTTAAAAGATTTGCTTAAATACTTGTATCTATTAAATGAACGTTAAACATATCATAAATGTCTACATATATATATAATTTAAGTAAAAACAGACCACTTTCAGGTTCCATGTAATAAATTATTTCACCACAGCCCTTTTAAAGGACCGCGGATCATTAGACTTTACTTCCAAACGTTGAAACGAAAAATCTCCATATATATAAATTTGTGTGTGTTTGTGTTTCTGGGAGTGTTGGTTGTGGTCGATATATTCTGCCATAAGACTTACATATATATCCATATTGTTGTGTATTCCACACCTCGACCAAAATAAAGATATATGTTTATATAATCTTTCATATTTACTAGATAAATACATTGGCTTTTAAGTTTACTCCGAAATTTCGATCTCTTTATCTATGTTTTTTTATTCATCATTTTAAGTATTTCTCCATCTCTGGCACAAATAGCTTTTCAAAAAGGCAAACATTAAATTTCTCTATCAACCGTCAACCCTTTCTCAATTTACGATGCGACTCAATCGTCATACCCACTGAACCAACATGGGTCTTAACAAGACTCGATATAGCGTCGCTCTTCACAAATGCCGCCGTGTAAATCATCCACGTTTACTTAGTCCAACGGATTGTGAGCCCCGCGAGTACGTCTTGTATCCCCAAGCCGTTCCATCCAGAACAATAAAAGCCGGTTCAAGCAAGGATATAAAAATGATAGAAATTATATTAGAGGGATTTGAATAATCATAATTAATTCACCTGAATGTATACATATATATATATATCCAAGTATATATATATATATATATATATATATATATATATATATATATATATATATATATATATATATATATATATATAAAAGTGAACATAGAAGTCAACACTTAGAGGCGACAGTCTGTTTCATGCTAGATGCAATCGTCAGGCAACTAGCATGAAACAGACTGTCGCCTCTAAGTGTTGACTTCTATGTTCACTTTTATATTTACACACGCTCTATTTCTGATATTGAGAACTTCATCCCATAAATATAGCACACTTTAAGACCATATTACTTCATATATATATATATATATATATATATATATATATATATATATATATATATATATATATATATATATACTACATAAATACATTGGCTTATAAGTTTCCTCCGAAATTTAGATCTCTTTATGTATCTGTGTTTTTTTGGGGGGTTTTTTTATTCATATTTTATGTATTTCTCCATCTCTGGCTCCAAACAAAGAGCTTTTCAAAAAGCAAACATTAATTTTCTCTAGCTACCTACAACCCTTTCTCAATTTACCGTAATTGGAACGGTTCTCTCAGTTCCAGCTTGTTCAAATTTTTCCTTTCATCGATCTGTTCGTTCTTTGATTCAAATCTTACATTTTATCGCGTTTTTTTTCTTCTTTTTTTGCCCTTTTTCTGGCGCATTTTATTACTTTTTTTAAAAACTGATGTTCAACAACGACTGGCTTTGTTAACTCCTCGATTACAGACAAATCTGTTTGCATAAGTTTTCTTTTTCAAATTGCAAATGTTCTTTTACTAGACGGCTTATAAAATTCAAGAAAAAAAAAGCCCAAAGACATAAGAAAATTACTGTGTTCTTCCGACGCTTATTATTTGCTAACATTGTGTGTTTTCACCGCCCCCACAAGATTTCTTCAGTTCAAATTAGTCGACGTTATATTCGCTTTATATGAATACTGAAAACACCGTTTATTTTAAGGCAGTTCCGAGTAGAATTAAAAACTGCTTACCTTTATCTGTCGCAAATAATTATAATAGAAACATCTACCCTACATTATTTACATTATTCGGACTAATGTCCTCATCTTTGTCGCCATATTTATTAGAACGTTTCGGCCCTTCAGTATCTGTCTATATTTCTGAGATTAGGTATTATGTACACTATTTACACTATTCTGACTATTGTCCTCATCTTTGTCGCCATATTTATTACAACGTTTCGGCCTTTCAGTATCTGTCTATATTTCTGAGATGAGGTATTATGTACACTATTTACATTATTTGGACTATTGTCCTCATCTTTGCCGCCAAATTTATTATAACGTTTCGGCCTTTCAGTATCTGTCTATATTTCTGAGATGAGGTATTATGTACGCTATTTACATTATTCGGACTATTGACCTCATCTTTGTCGCCATATTTATTACAACGTTTCGGCCTTTCAGTATCTGTCTATATTTATGAGATGAGGTATTATGTACACTATTTACACTATTCTGACTATTGTCCTCATTATTGTCGCCATATTTATTACAACGTTTCGCCCCTTCAGTATCTGTCTATATTTCTGAGATTAGGTATTATGTACACTATTTACATTATTTGGACTATTGTCCTCATCTTTGCCGCCAAATTTATTATAACGTTTCGGCCGAAGTAAGCTTCAGCCTTCTTCAGGTGGTTGGAATGTCGAACTGAACCCTTTATTTCCCTCACTGAGGTAGTCTTTTCTAGTTCCACGTGCCAAGTTTTTAATGGATACCAGTTATCAGTTATATCCTGTTAATTTCCCTCTGAATGTTCTCCACTGCCTTAACCGGGTATTGAACTCACACTCTTTGGGTATTGTCTCTGGATCTAACCAACGCCTTTATCCACTGTGCCTTGAAGACATCTGTGTATTAATTTGTGGGTATTATAAACCTAATGACTTCGGCGATCATTTTTACCAGTGCTCATATTGAAATTTTTGCTGTTATCCATTATGTTTTTACCAGAGCTCATATTGCAACTTTGTTGTTATTATCGCTTTTCTCTGGCACTCCTTATTACTGGTTCCCATATTGTATTCATTTCTATGCTTGGTCGGCAAAGAAGATTAGCATATGTGCTGATTCCTTAAGTTTACGAATCTTCCAATGGTGTTCCTTGTCTATGATGTCAACCTGATCCCGCAGAGGGCTGTAATCTCCCTTCTCTCTCCATATGTGGTCAGCCACGCCTGATTTTTCCACTTCCCCTCGTGTTACACCTTTCTGGTGTTCTTGAAGCCTTACTTTAAGGGGTCGGCCTTTATATTTCATTCCACAGAAACGTTGTAATAAATGTGGCGACAAAGATAAGGACAACAGTCCGAATAATGTAAATAATGTACATAATACCTCATCTCAGAAATATAGACAGATACATCTACCCCAGTTAATCACAATTTTTTTTTTATTTCACCCCAAGCAAAGCAATAAACCCACTAAGACACAGGGGTTATTGAGTGTGACAGAATAAGAAAAACGAGAAACTTTATTAAGGAGCGAGAATACTAAAGAGAGGTAGAAAACGATAGACATTAATGGTATGTCCCCATTCGCATAAATACAGTAGTAAATACTGTATGTTGGTCTACAGTCGGAGATTCGTCTCCAGCTGTTCTGGTCAAACTCTCTGCCTCCGGGCAGAGAGGATCCCCAGACGAGACTATGTCGAAGGGCAGATTCTCGTCTCGAGAAACAGCTACCCAATCCCGTTTTATACGGGATCAACGGGAATTCTTGACCTAGGCTACGGGCTCGGATACCCCACTAAATTCGACTTTGTGTCACATCTGATCGAGTGAGGCGGTTCGTAGATATTCTACAGTTGGAGATTCATCTCCAGCTGTGCCGGTCAAACTCTCTGCCTCCGGGCAGAGAGTATCCCAAGACGAGACTATGTTGAAGGGCAGAGTCTCGTCTCGAGAAACAGCTACTCGACACCGTTTTATAGGGGTCAATGGGGAATCATGGGCCGAGCCTACGGGCTCGGATACCCCACATTAAATTTGGCTTTGTGCCACATCTGACAGCATGGGGCGGTTGGTTGATGTCCTGCAGCTGGAGATTCATTGTGAAATTCACTTGATTCCCTTCTAGCAGTTGACTACTACTTCCTCGCGCCGATAGCGAATCTTATATGTGTTGTTCGTGTCCTAAGTATTATCGTTCATTATCAATCTTCGGTTGATTATTCCATTCAATAACCTTCCCTTGGTTACAACACACTGCATTTAAATTTTTAAAGATCAAAGTTGGCTGGAGGAGCTGGAGGAGATTTCCACAAGCCAGAAGTACGAGAAAAGAAACTGTTAGCATAGAACTTACGGTTACATTTAACCGATTCAACTGTAAATTGTTGAGTCCCTGTTGCCCGTCTAGTACTGCGCTTATTCATGATCTAGGTGTCATCGCGGAAAGTAATATTTATTTTGTTTTAATACAAAAATGTGAAACAAGGCCAAAGGGGAACATAGGGGAAGGTTGGTCCTCAATCTGTCTTATCTTAAACTTAGCTAACCACGATTACTGACCCAAACATACCACAGTATTTCTTACACCAAAACAACACATTCTTACTTACCATTCTTACTACAGTCACCATAATACCTCAGGTCTCTATGTAGTCCTAACTAATCATCATATGTACAATTGTATCATAAATGAAACTAATATTTATTTTCTAAATAAAAAATGTGGCACAAGGCCAAAAGGGGGATTGTGGAAGGCTGGTCTTCAATCTTTCTTATCTTAAACTTTGCTAGGCACGATTACTGACCCAATCACACCACTGTATTCCTTACATCAAAACAACACATTCTTACTTACCATTCTTACTACAGTCACCGTAATACCTCGAGTCTCTATGTACTCCTAACTAGTTCCCATCTGTATAGTTTGTTTCGGTGGGGGATAAAAATAACAACATTTTAATAAAAGTAACCCAGTGATATTCAGAATGAATGTAATTCATATACAAGAAACTAAACAAAATAGTGATAGTAATAAACCCACTCACAGTCTTTAAATGCGGCAAGAAAATCAGTTAAAAGGACGAAATTAATGCGCGGCAATGTAGGTAATAACAAAAACAAATACGAAATAGACGCTCGAAAGGACAAAAAGCGCCCCGCATCTACCAGAGAACTGACATCTCTATTACTTTATTGGGGTGGAAAAGGGAATTAAACAAAAGACAGTGCGAACAGTAAAAAAAAGAAGCCAATGAGCACATATCGCGCTACGTTCATCAGAGCAATTACAATGAAATTATTAATTAGAAAAGGCACAGGGAAGTCGCTAAAACACAAAGGTTTACAGGACGTGGAAGAATTAGAAAGCAGAAACATTATTCAGGAGAGGGAACAAAAGAGGAGTAATTAGAAATAACCTGCTTTTAATTGGCGCAACTAAATGTAATAGAAACATCTTCCCTAATTACCGTAATTTCTCGTTATTTAATACGCATTTTTTACTAAAAAATAACAGGTAAAATTAAGGATGCGTATTATGCACAGCTACAAAAAATGTTTAAAAAATTGCCGTTTGATAGATCGATTTCAGTTGCGAAACGACTACTCACCATAAATATACGGCAATTTGACATTAACATTCGGCAATTGCGACCCCATAAGGATGTCAAATACAATCATATGTACCTAATAATACTTTCAAATTTAAAATAAAATAAGAATTATCATAAAAACTAAATTAAAATAATATTATTCTATGTTTAAAACCATTTTTTTAAATAAGAGTAGGAAACGCTGGCCGTAATGAAACTGGAGAGGTACAATTTATTGGGTTTGATTACTGTTATGGGTCCTTACCTATAACTACAGAATGAACTCTTCCTAACACTATGTATACTACGCCTATCAAGAGAGAGGGACGAATCGAGTCCACTGTTATCGTCCAGGTTAGGACCAAGGAAGAACAACACGAACACAAGAGTAGAAATAACGAAGATATATTACACGGAATAATAATACAAGATGTGGACGGTGTTAGTATGACTGTCAGTCTGGTGTGGAATGAACTACTATCGGCTCGACTCGATTCGTCCCTCTCTCTTGCGAGGCGTAGTATACATAGTGTTAGGAAGAGTTCATTCTGTAGTTATAGGTAAGGACCCATAACAATTACCAAACAGTGTGTGCGTATTATGCGTGAGCACAAGCATTTTACCACACTTTCAGCAGAATTTTAGTGGTGCAAATGATGGATGAAGGCGTATTATAAAATACGTATATACAATATATATTGAAGATATTGTTTTTATTGTCCAAATATTAATAATCTTACCCCAATATTAATCTACGCCCAGGCTTTTTCCCTATTTTACCTTTCTTAACAGAATTACTTCTCTCCCAAACACTCGTACAGAACAGTATCAAGAAATCAAAAGAAAATAGTTGAATCCGTCAACACAACAATAAAAACACGTGACAGTAATTGACGTAATTTCGGTTAACAGTGTGAAAATATCATTCTCTAAATTCTTCCAGTTGCTAAGGACATTTTGTTTTGTTATTATTAGTTACTTTATTTAAATAAATGCATTTCGTTTTTTGCCTTAAGAAAGTCCATATTGGACGAAACGCGTCGGCAACTATTACAGTTTTCCTATTGTCTTTTACATTTATACATCAATATATATATATATATATATTGCTCAATATATATATATATATATATATATATATATATATATATATATATATATATATATATATATATATAATGTATGTATAAGCAGAGTTCCAAGTATTTGCGCAAATAAATACTTGGGCTTATACATTAACACCACCCTCACATCCAAGTTTAGTGCCCCTGGTGCGTAATTTATAAAATCTTCTTATTCAAATAAATCTACGGAGAATTGCCTTAATTAAAAGGGAATACGAAAAGACTGAAATTTGCTCAACGGATTGTTTAAACAATTCTCAGAGAATCAGAAGTCCTAACCGGATTCATTATCGGCGAGCATCCATTTTAATCCCCCCTCCTCCGTAGTGTTCATGTCAGACTTGGAAAGAAAACTGAAAAGAAAAGGAAACAAGTTAGGAGCGGAAAGCAAGAAGAAAAGTCTAATCATTAACTTTTAATAAAAAAAACTGAATGCATATCCGTCCTGAGTCTGACGATAAACTGCATCCGGCAGCAAGGCATGTTATCGGGAGATTGCAGCTTCTGAGGATCGTGGAAGCATATCTTCAACCAGACCCGGATGGTAACACCTGTTAGGTCTCCCAGCTATGGGGAAATAGTAACCTCCTCGACCACCACCCCAAAAAATCAGTAGTTTATTTCTATAATAAAATTACCATATAATGTCCTACCTTAAAGGAATAGGTTTATACTAAAATATATAACACTTACAATACACCATCTACAAACTATATATCTATAAAATATACGTTTACTCTGAAAGTATAAAATTATGTACAAAAATACCTGTAGTTGAAGGCATAAAATTACGTTCGAAATATTTAGATTTCGGGATTAAATAACTCATACAGAACCACTTAATTGCTGATGTTCCCAGGTCCGCCATGACCCGGGGTGGTAGCACCTGTTAGGGTCCCAGCTATGGGAAAATAGTTAACCCCGAAACTGAGACTACATCCGCGTCATGGGTATGACCATAAACTACATCCGCGTCCAGGGTAAGACGATACACTACGCCCAACAGCAAGGCCTCTGATCAGAAGGCTTTGAGGAACCTCCTTTTAATTGCTGGTGTTCCCAGATGGTAGCACCTGTTAATTTCCCAACCATGGGCTATTAGTTAACTCCGAAACTGAGGTAAAAATCATTATAAAAGGGTAACAATAGGATTTTATACCAGAAATTCTTTGTAAAAAATTATTACCGGAAATAAATTTTTGAAGAAAAAAATATTACCAGCAAAACGTTTTTGGAAAAATATTACCAGCTATACGTTTTTGAAAAAATAATATTACCAGCTATACGTTTTTGGAAAAATAATATTACCAGCTGTACGTTTTTGAAAAAATGATATTACCAGATATACATTTTTGAGGAAGAGAAATATTAGCAGAAATAGATTTTTGACAAAAAAATATTACCAGAAAAAAGATTTTCGGCTTCAAATGACCCATTGAGGTGGATATGCCGTAAACCAAAACAAACCAAACTTAAAATACTACAAGGAAAACATAAGAAAACAATTGAGAGTAAAAATACCAACGATACATATTTAAAGCAAAATGACCAACAATACATTTTATACACTATTTACATTATTCGGACTATTGTCCTCATCTTTGTCGCCATATTTATTACAGACGTTTCGGCCGTTGTACGCCCCGGCCTTCTTCAGTTGGTTGGAATGTCGAACTGAACCCTTTATTTCGCTTACTGGGGTAGAATGTCAAATGGATGTCAGTTATCAGTTATCTCCTGTTAATTCCCCTCTCCAAGTTCTCCACTCTTTGGGTCCTATCTCTTGATCTAACCAACACCTTTATCCACTGTGCCATGTGTCCTTTGTAACTGTGCATAATGCGCATCTATTATTATTTGTTAGAAAAAATGCGTATTATACATGGGGAATTACGGTAATTTTATTCAAAATGTTCAGCCTTCCGCATGAAATAACCCATAGAGGTGTTGATATGTCGCTAAATAAAATCAATCAACCAAAAATACCTCCGTATAATAAAATGACCAACAATGCATTTTATCTGTAGTTGAAGGCATACAATTGTGTTCAGAATGTCTCGACTTCCGCATTAAATAACCCACAGAGGTGTTGATATGCCGCTAAACAAAATCAAGCAACCGAATGCATGATAGCCAGCAAAAGGGTCGAACGATAGTGTTAGCAGCTACACAAATTTGGCAATTTGAGCATATTTCCGATAAAAGATAGTGCCAGGTGTCAGAAGACCCGCAAGAATGGCGAAAGATGTTTCCAGATATTAAGTAAAGTTTGGAAATACAAGGAAACACGTTTAGAAATAAATAGCCGAGTGGATTAAAACACTCGATTAAATGTGAGTTCAATCCCTGTGTCTGGCGGTGTGTACGTGGACGTTATGGGAACGGGCCATCACTACCTGGAAAATGAAATAAAAAAATACGAACTAGACCAGGGGTCGGCAAACTTTTAGAGTGAGAAGGTAAGCAATCTATGTAGTGTCTTGTAACAGGGCCATGATATCAGAGTTACTATAATATTAGGTTGGTGCAAAAATAATGTCGTTTTCTCACATGAAGTTGAACGTCAAAAAACGACATTATTTTTGCACTAACCTAATAATTTGTCTTGACCCCTGACCGCTACGTCCAGAAGACTGCCTTGGCCTAGAGGTCTGAAAAGGAAAAAAAATGGGGAAGTTAATGTTATATTATTTAAACAAGTTTCCTTATTTTACTGCAGGAATAGCAGAATAACAACTAACACAAACAACAAAAACTGCAAATTCGTTACTGCAAATAAAATGCAGTTCAAAATGGAAAATTATTTAATGAGACACTTGTTTCTGCTTACAGTTCGATAACTTCTCCACATCAGGTTAAATCTTTGTCGATGACAGGAGCAAAACATCATCCAGGTGGTCATCACCCAACCTTGTTCGAAAAACGATCTTAGTTTATTTCATTTTCGAAAATGTTATTCACAAACATATGTACTTCCATATAATGATACCATTCAATAGGCTTTTATATTTTCCGCTTGGCAATATATATATATATATATATATATATATATATATATATATATATATATATATATATGAAATTGAACATAGAAGTCAACACTTAGAGGCGACAGTCTGTTTCATGCTAGATGCAATCGTCATGTAACTAGTGCTGTTATTTTTCAGCAAAATAAGTGTTGACTTCTACGTTCACTTTTATATTTACACACGCTCTATCTCTGATATTGAGCACTTTAATACCATAAATATAGCACACTTTAAGACTATATTTCTTAATATATATATACATATATATATTCATACATGTTTCATTAAATAATATAGATAAGTGTTGTCTATATATTTTATGTAATTCTGTTCATATCGTCTGATAAGCTTAATGACATTATCATTAAACGAAGAAAGAAAATCACAATATTGATACATATTTTTTAATCCAATCTAAGCTTTCGGCTTACATAAGCCATTATCGAAGATGACAATTACATAAAATATATAGACAACACTTATCTATATTATTTAATGAAACATGTATGAATGAAAAAATGCTGCCTCAATACACACAATTTAAATATATATATATATATATATATATATATATATATATATATATATATATATATATATATATATATATATATATTTGTGTAATTAGACAGCAATTCTTCTTTCATATACATTTAATTAAAAACGACTGACAAGGTGCTTTTATTTAGTTTTTTTATACAATACCTCATGCGATCTAATAATGTTTTTCTTTTCGGATGATAAATTATATAAAAACTGTCCGAATGTTCTTTTTATCCGAGCGCTTTATATATATATATATATATATATATATATATATATATATATATATATATATATATATATATATATATATATTATTCCATAATCATTTTTCCAACTTATTCAATCTTCTCACCTTCTGCCCTCGAGTGACAAGTTGTCTCACTGCTTTCACGTACGATTTAATTTTCAAGTGTTTGTTAACTGCTATTTGAACTGTCATATCTGAAACTCCTCTCTCACGTGCCAAACGACTTATGGATTGTGGTGGATCTTTTCTAATTGATCTCTTTGCCGCTAAGTTGAAATGATGATCCTTCTTGCTGTCGTGAATTCGTCACCCAGATTCCCTCCCTACTGTTCCCGCTGTTTTATACGTTCTCTTGATACTTCTTCAATGGATTTTGAAGATGGAAGCTTGTGTATGAATGTTGGTACCATTTCTGAAGGCCAGAATGATCTTTTTCCTCTTACCATTGCTCAGTTGGAAAGACAGTGAGTCTGACACAAAACGATTTTACCCTGTCTTCTTTCTAGATGAATAACTCAAAATGTTTTTTCAGTGATTCTTACCGCAAATTGTGTCAAGATGGTTAAAGATCTTATCTGAAAACCTGGGAAAAAGAAACTCAGTTAGTTTAGTGAGTTTTTTTTTTAGATATTAAACATTTTGTGGGATGGACAATTATGCTGTTACGCTGTACCCGTTATATGTGAATGTGGAAGTAGTAATTGCATTTTAATAAATGAATAAAGTTTTTTCAGACTATTATTTTCACTCTTCTTCGATTATGTTATTTGTCACAACTTTGTAAGGTGGTCTGTAAACACGAAGAAGTTTACTCTAGTGATTTATGTCTCCAGAAGCAATACTCCTGTCTATTACTCACGCATAAACAATATGGCCGACACGGCACTTCCGTATCTGTCGGAAATCTGGTGTTTGCGTTACCTTAGTTCCCAGTTACATTATTTTAAATATTTTGTTTTAATATTCATCTATATGAATAAATGCGAAATTGAAGCTCAATTCGCCCACGAATTCTGGGGTTAAAAGGATCCAGCTCTACTTTATAGTAATTTGGTATTTACTCGAACCCACCTTCCCAAAGAGTCGCATTGTGATGCAAGGACGGTTTAATGTGGGGAGCCCGCGCACGTACAGCCAGATTAGGAAGAAAAATTCCCCGAGTCCCCGCAACCGTCGGGCAGCTGTTCGTCAGGGCTGGGCACCTCTCGGTATAATTTTCATCAGTTGCGACTCTGGACTTTGACGGAGTAACCCCTCAGAGCACCCTGCCCCAAAACAGAGACGCAGCTGAGAGAAGATAAATAAACGTGTTACAAACTACTTTATAGTAATTTGCTATTTATTTGATCCCCACTCCCACAAAGTCGCGTTGTGACACAAGATCTGTTTAATATGGGGCGCCTGAATGCATACACCCGGGATAGGAACAAAAATTCCCCGAACGCCCGCAACCATCGGTTGCGCTGGACTCGCTTCGAGCACCAAACCGTCTCTCTGGTGCAATGAGAGAACACGGCCTCGGGCAGCTGTTCTTCAGGGCTGGGCACCTCTCAGTATAATTTTCCTCAGTTGCGACTCTGGACTTTGACGTAGCCACCCCTGAGCGTACTCTGCCCAAAGACAGAGACGCAACTAAGAGATGATAAATAAACGTGTTACTTACTATTTTATAGTAATTTCACTACTTGAAATCTTTGAAACAAAAATTTTAAATGAGCATTTCATTAATAAATTGTTTGTAAACATGAAAGAAAACATTTGTATCTTACTTTGCAAAGATACAACGAGCCGGCGAAGCCTGCTAGTATTTAAGAAAATCTTTTTTATTAATTTAATTTAAAAAGTTTTTTATTTATTCCATTTTTTTAAATTTAACTTTTTAGAATATAGCTTTATTTGAGTAAATAAATATTAACTTTTTTTCATATAATTGTATCAATTGTTTAATTCAAAATTTATGGTTTTATTTCATATCATTTAAATGTTTACTTTGAAAAATTTTGCTAAGTGTGCCGTGATATTTTCATTTGCCCCGATGTGTGCCGTTGCTTAAAAAGTTTGAGAAATTACTGGTCTATTGTAATAGTTTTTTTTTTCGTTCAGTTCTCCCATACCAAACTCTCTTCCGGTTTTTTGCTTAACTGCCTCCTACGATCTTCAAAATTGAAAATCTAAAGTCAATCGCCATATTATGTCTGTCTGAAACCTGTTTTTTTATTTTATTTTCTCCTCACTAAAGTTTTGTCATTCTCTTTCACTGCCAGGAAACCTCTTACGTCTTAGTGGCATTATCGCCTTTCTTGCAATGAAATGATTTAAGAAAACAAAATAAGATGGACGGATTCTTCTTTTAAGTTTTAGAGAATTGATATCGGATTTTACGGTCGGCATTCATAGTTTAAAAAGCTCACTGATATTTGGAGATTTTATCGTATGTGCGTGGAGACATTTACTTAAGAATAATTGAGAAACTCCCTTAGATTATCGCGCGAAATTATGCTGAAACAATTTAGATGAAGAGGAGGAAATGGAAATCGATGAAGGAAAAGAAGTCGGAACTTCGGGTGAGGGGAATGAAAGGAGAAAGGATTTAACATGAAATAAATGCAATAAAGGCTAGAGTAAGAAAGAAAGAAAGAAAGAAAGAAAGAAAGAAAGAAAGAAAGATAATAAAAAAAGGGAAAAAGGAAAGAAAGACAAAGAAAGAAGAAATACTGGATAAAGTGGGGGGCATAAATGAAAAGAAACTATGAATAGAAGAAGAAGAAGAAGAAGAAGAAGAAGAAGAAGAAGAATAAGAAGAAGAAGAAGAAGAAGAAGAGGAAGAAGAAGAAGAAGAAGAAGAAGAAGATGAAGAGAAAGAAGCATGAGAAGAAGAAGAAAGAAGAAGGCGAAGAAGCAAGAGAATAAGAAGAAAAGAAGAAGGGGAAGAATCAAGAGAAGAAAAGGAAGAAGAAGAAGAAAAAGAACAAGAAGGAAAGAAGAAGAGGAAGAAGCAAGAGAAGAAGAAGAAAAGAAGAATGGGAGGAAGCAAGAGAAAAAGAAGAAAAGAAGACGAAGAAGCACGAGAAGAAGAAGAAGAAGAAGAAGAAGAGGAAGAAGAAGAAAGAGAAGAAAAGAAAAAAGAAGAAGAAGGAGAGGTGGCAGCAACTGTCTAGAGAGAGAGAGAGTAGGAAAAGAATTATGCTAGGAATAAAAGAATGACTTCAGATACTGAAAAAGGAAGAAAGAAGAAGAAGAAGAAGAAGAAGAAGAAGAAGAAGAAGAAGAAGAAGAAGAAGAAGAAGAAGAAGAAGAAACGGTTGTCTATATAGAGACATTGTGGGAAGAAGAATTAGATATTGCATAGAGAAAGATAAGAGAAAAGAAATGTACTTTAATGGCGGATTCGATGAATGAGAGAAAGAGATCAGAAAATGAAAAAAAAAGGAAGTGA
This sequence comes from Acanthosepion esculentum, assembly GCA_964036315.1. Lineage (NCBI taxonomy): Eukaryota > Metazoa > Mollusca > Cephalopoda > Sepiida > Sepiidae > Acanthosepion > Acanthosepion esculentum. The sequence continues at coordinate 130,986,587 of OZ038479.1, forward strand.
AGAAGGAGAAGGATACATTGGAGGTGGGGGTTGTAATAAATAATATTCCTTCTTTGTTTACGTCTCGTAAACAGATAAAGGTTGCGTTCCCAGAAGACTAACAAAATTAGTGTTGATATTATCGCAGGAACACGTAAAGTGCCCGGAGTCGATACGTAACAATTTAAGATTAAAAGTGGGAAAAAGAAAACAAACTACCCCAGTTGGCGGGGAGGTTACTGGCATTCTCAAATCATCCAGATTAATCCAAAAGAGATTTATTGGCTTCTGATGTTTGTTTTGTTTTTTGTTGTTTTTTTTTTTGGTATTTGTCTAACTTCTTTTAAACATATATATATATATATATATATAT
>OZ038479.1:130991938-131016938 GCA_964036315.1 Acanthosepion esculentum
GCATGGCACTTTACTCCAATTCGCTCATTCGCTTGATTACACTCAACGTTGATTCTGATTCCGCAGAACTGGTTTGGGTGTGAAAAAGTAATTTGTTGTTAATATTCTTTTTTCATTCGGTTTTTCCAGTTACGCGTCCTTTTTTAAAGCTGATCGTTTTGTGTTCATTTTGTTTAGTTCTTTTTTCGTAACAGATTTAATGTTTAGTATAGAGCTTAGAAAAAATTCGCAGTGTGAGATAGGCAAGAAGTAAGGCATGTAGCAACATCAGCACGGCAAAGGACACTCCTTTAAAGGCAAGGAAGGGCAAAAATATTTTAAGTCAAGTGATAGCGATTGCTGTAGGAGTCGTACGATTTTTTAATCAAGCACGGGCAACGCCGGGCCATGCTGCTAGTGTCTATATATATATTTAAGATCTATAATATTTTGTTATATGTAGATATTATTTTTTTATTATTTTCTTTCGTATTATGAGACGATGATTATGTTATATGATGATGATGATGATGCTGTTTAAACATACAGCATTTTAACCGCGACCTTTGTGACCTTTATTTGACACATTATTATAAGGCTATTTTAAATGTAACCTTTCTATGTCTTCATCTTACCTTACCCGTTATAAGAAGTCTTTTTTTCTCTCCCCTCTCTTCATAATGTAAGCCCCCAAAGAAAAATTTTCTGTGTCAATTTATGTTTGCTATTGTTTCTTTTTGTATCTTTTTTATTTTTCTATATCTTAATTTTTTTTATCTTTCTCTATCTCTAGAATGTATCGATTCCATTTCATAAAATGTAGCCGGATTGGAGAGATGAATAGAAAGAAATTCATTTTAATAAATTTATTACTGACTATGGGTTTGTAAGGTTTTTTCCTAATTATTATAATATTGGTAATGCTCTATATTGTAAAAATGTCTATCTATATTTAAGATTTATAATATTTTGTTATAAGTATATAATACTTTTTGATTATTATCATTCGTATTATGAGATGATATTATGCGATGATGATGAGATCTATTTTGCTTATTATTATGTTCATTAAGGGATGTATTTTTTTAAAATAATATCTGTCTAAACTGTGATAAGATATATATATATATAATTATATATTATTGTCATTTTATACCAATTTGTCTTGTCCACAGAATTGATCTAAGAATTTAACTGTATTGTCGACATTATTATGTGATGATGATGAGGTCTATTTTTGCTTATTATTATGTTCATTAAGTGATGTATTTTTTTTTAATAATATCTGTCTAAACTGTGATAATATATATATATATATATATATATATATATATATATATATATTTAATTAGATATTATTGTCATTTTATACCAATCTGTCTTGTCCACAGAATTGATCTACGAATTTAACTGTATTGTCGACATGGAAAACAAATCTCTTACTATAAAGGTAATTTACAAGCATTAACCAGAAAAAAGGCTTGGACAGAAGCGTCTAACTTTTTAAATATGGATTTTTAATGTAACTATAACAACAGAGATATTTCGATTTCATTTTGCCTTGAAAAAGTCGGAAGACGAAACGCGTCGGCAAAATCTAAGATTTTTCCAGTTGTCATTTTATACCAATCTGTCTTGCCCATAGATTTGATCTGGGAATTTAACTACACACACACACACACACGCACACACACACACACATACATACATATATATATATATATATATATATATATATATATATATATAATCACAAAATGGTATAATGTGTATTATGATGAGCCGTTCTATAACCAGTGAAAGTAACTCGTCAGAGCTGTTGCCATGGAAATATTTGTAGAAAAGAAAGAGGGAAGACACATCACATCGTTGAGAAGCTGACTGGAGTCGAGTGACAAACACTATTTAGAAAAATATGACAAGGTGGAAAGGTTTTGTTTCTGGCTCGTTTCATCCGATTAAATCCTAACGGATAAAGCACGTCACAAAAAAAAATACTTTTAAACTTCTCTATATATATATATATATAGAATTATTTATTCGAAAATTCTAACATTAACATATAAAATCACTGCAAAAATAGCCATTTTGTTTCCACACTTCTGGCGTCTTCTCAAGTGATGGTGTTGAATGTAGAATAAAGGGTTTTACAAGGTTCAAATCAATCAAACGTCCCTCGCTAGGGGGAAACGCTGTTACATAAGCTGGGATGACGAATTAAAATACAAGTATACGAGAATTCAAAAAACTTGACAACGAACTTTGGTTATAATACTTAATTAATGCTTTAATGTTAGGGTTAGACTAAATAGAATTCATTCTAACTAATAAATATTGAATTATACTATAAAACTCAAAGTTAACGATTTTTAATTTTAAATTTAATCTATATTAAGTTTAAAATTATTTAAAGAAACGGAGGAAAAATACATACGTTTTTCTATTTATTTATTTTATTTTATTTTTTATTTTTATATTTGGTCTACTCTGTATTGAGCACTCTTTTAAGAATAGTATTTGTTGGTTACTGGAATTTATTCCGTATGCACCAATCCTATACTTGTATATATATATATATATATATATATATATATATATATATATATATATATATATATATATATATGTTACTGTTTTTTGTGTAGCTATTAACTAGTGAGCAAACCAAAACGAGCTGACTCATTTTATAGTCCACCCACAAAAGGTTAACCAATCAGAAGACTTGAAATTTTGAATCCGATGTGTATAAAGGCGGCCATTTTGTTTTGTGTTTCTTGTCGGAATATCCACTGCTAACCTGCTAGATGAAAAGACCTGAACAACTACGTTTTCCTACTCTCTCCGAATATCCACTGCCAACCTCTGATATGGAAGTCCTTAAGAATTCCTGAATAGCTGCTACTAGATATTGGTGCTGTTTCATTGAACAAATTAATTACTACGTCGGATTTCTACATTCAAACTACATTAAACATGTATTAGAACACACACATCAGGAGAAAAATTAATACATCTCGAAAAGACGGTTATAAATACCTTGTCTCATTAGACTGAAAATATAAATCATATTGCTCTGTATTCTATACATTGAGCTCTCTTCATGGATCTATCTTTTTAACAACTTATATTAAAAAGAACCACTTGGATTATCCTTTCCACTTAAGGATTTGACATTATCTATCTATGTATCTATCTATCTATCTATCTAGACACACACACACGTATATATATATATATATATATATATATATATATATATATATATATATATATATATACGCGAACATACATATATATACGAACACACACACACACACACACATATATATATATATATATATATATGTATATATATGAAGAAATATAGTCTTAAAGTGTGCTATATTTATGGGATAAAGTGCTCAATATCAGAGATAGAGCGTGTGTAAATATAAAAGTGAACATAGAAGTCAACACTTAGAGGCGACAGTGTGTTTCATGTTAGTGCAATTGTCAGGCAACTAGTGCTGTTATTTTTCTCGGCTATTTATATATTAGGGTCAGTGGCGCATTGTGGGTAGTCTATTTTGGCAGTTAATTTTACCAGAAGTCGCTTATTTGTTTATTTATTTATTTATGTCAAATTATTTTGCTTGTTTTTTTAAATTTTATTTTAATTTTTTATCTTATATATTTATTTATTTAGTTTTTATTTTGATCGGTGTTTTTATTAACGTAGTAAAAATTTGTTTATATAGCTTAATGTTGGTAGTCTATTATGGCGGTCATTTACCGGAAGTCGTTTATTTGCTTATTTATTTGGGTCAAATTGTTTTGCTTGTTTTTATTTATTTTCATTTTTATTTTTTATGTGATATATTTGTTTATTTGTTGTTGATTAAAGGAAAGCTATGTATATATATAAAGATTGATAATATTTTTGGGAACATATATATATATATATATATATATATATATATACCGAGAGGATAGAATCCAGGTAGAACTCAGTGACCAGGATAGAGTAAATAAATAAGTTTCTCAAACACTAATATAATCCAGGGTTATTATTTATTACATTTATCACGCCTTTTGAAATAAATTATAACTATGGAATATTAGTGTTTGAGTCTTATATATATATATATATATATATATATATATATATATATATATATATATATATATATATATATATATATATATATATATATTTTAAATAAAAACAGACCACTTTAAGGTTCCATATAATAAATTATTTCACCACAGCCCTTCAAAAGGACAGTGGATCATCAGATTTATTTCCAAATGTTGAAATGAAAAAATGAAAATATATTTACACATTTATGACGGGCAACAATAAGGAAACTCACGAAGTGGGGGCAGTGTAGGGAGGTAGAGAGACAGCGTTGAGTTAGATGTAACATTTCTATTGTTTCAAATTTAAATATTCGCTGAAATCTAGACATTGACACTTTAAATCTGTTAACGGAAGTTATATCTTGATTAGGAAGGGGTCATGCTAGTGCAATCGTCAGGCGACGATTGCACTAGCATGAAACAGACTGTCGCCTCTAAGTGCTGACTTCCATGTCCACTTTTAGATTTACACACGCTCTATCTCTGATATTGAGCACTTTACCCCATAAATATAGCACACTTTAAGACTATATTTCTGCATATATATATATATATATATATATATATATATATATATATATATATATATATATATACTTAGTTGGATATTTATATACTTTGTTGCATATTTATATATATATATATATATATATACTTAGTTGCATTTTATATATATATATATATATATATATATATATATATATATATACATATATATATATATATATATATATATAAATATAAATATATATTCAACAAAAACATAACAGAGTACCAATGTGCATTATGTCAGATCACGATCTTTTCTAAACTCCGTATATTTGTCCAATATTTCGATATTTTTTATTAAGCTGTTCCTTGATCTAAAATTTCGGCTCACCTTGAGCCATCTTCAGAGTAAGAACGTTTAATATTCCCTTTATCTCTGCCGTGCGACGACAGCTTGGAGGTAGAATCTCTGACTGATGCAAAATCATTTTGCTTTCGATCCCGGCTTGAAGCAATCGTATGTCTAGCCACGCTGGTGAGCTCTGGTACAAAAAGCACAAACCCCTTTCAAATTCCGTGAGAGCTGGTTTTGTTCAAAAGATGATTTTCCGGCGGCTATACTTAAATCTAAATAATTTCTGACAATTCTTTAACGGGGTTATATACAATATATATATATATATATATATACATATATATTTCATTGAATACGCCAGATAAGGTGCTTTTATTTAGTTTCTTATACAATTCCTCATTCTATCTAATACTCAATTTTTCTTTTCGGATGATAAATTATATAACAACTGTCCGAATGTTCTTTTTATCCGAACGCTTTCGGCTATACATTTAGCCATTTTCAAGGATGAAATATTTTAACTTATTTTATAAAATTTCTAAAAATTTATTTATTTTTTTATAAAATGTTTTCATTTTTCAAAACATGGTCAAAATATCATGTCCTTGTTCAAAATTAATATCATTAAGTTTTTTTTTGTTTTTATTAATAAGGCTTCCATTATTTTAACCATTTTGCATGTAGATGATGCGATTATATTATTTATTATATATTAAAAATGAAAGCATTTTATAAAACATACATACAACAAACTATTTCTTATTTAACATTTAAAATATTTAATCCTTGAAAATGGCTAAATGTATAGCCGAAAGCGCTCGGATAAAAAGAACATTCGGACAGTTTTTATATAATTTATCATCCAAAAAGAAAAATAAATTATTAGATCGCATGAGAAATTGTATAAAAAACTAAATAAAAGCACCTTGTCTGTCCTATTTAATGAAATGTGCATGAATGAAGGATTGCTGCCTAAATACACAAATATATATATATATATATATATATATATATATATATATATATATATATATATATATATATTTAGTTTACGAAAAACTACGTAATCCGTATGGGTCGACCCAAGGAGGATAAAATCCAGAGAGCTCAATGTAAATCAGAGCTAATAATTTAAATAAAAATAAAAACATACCACTTTAAGGTTCCATGCAATAAATTATTTCACCACAGCCCTTTTAAAGGACCGCGGATCATTAGACTTTACTTCCAAAGGTTCGCAGTCCTTTAAAAGGGCTGTGGTGAAATAATTTATTGCATGGAACCTTAAAGTGGTATGTTTTTATTTTTATGTAAATTATATATGATCGACTCTCCCGTCGAATTCGACGTATGAGGGTTAGGCAGATCACCTCCTAGAAACTGAAAGCCAGACACCGACACATGAGATTTGATTATAGTGGTGAAGGCTTTTTGCAGGGCCATCTACACTTTTTGGAGGGACGAATATATATATATATATATATATATATATATATATATATATATATATATATATATATTCTCGATCAATCATATCTGCTGTGGAATTGTAATCTAACGTAAATAATGACAAAATATTATATGAAATTGATTAAATCCATCAAATATTTTAATATATTTTCTATTTGTACGTTTTTTGTGGATACGTTTATTTGAGTAAATGCTACGTTTGTTTCAATTAAACATTCGTAATTATATTTTGTTTTTTCGTAGAAAATATGCGTGCTTGACAGAACAATCGGTGAGAGTGTGTTATTATAAGCAGTAATTCGAACTTTGTTAAACCGGAAGATTTAGTTTTGAAATGTAATATTTTTGAGTGTGGGTAGCTTTGTCTTAATGCAAATGGCCTCCAATATCTGAAGGTTCTTTTTACAAAATAGTCACAACACATTGCAATGCATCTAGATATATGGTTCTGTTGTTAATATCTAAAAAAATGAATGATTTCACACCAGAAAAATACCCCTTAGCCAACATATATTGGAATACGGAGGACATTGGCAAATTTTAGTGTCTTCCCATTCTACCAGTGCGACTACAGAACCACTGAACAAAGGCGGATTAATAAGGAAACCGTTTTCATCAAATTTTCAAATCCATACTTAATTCACTGCATAAATAGATTTTACCAAATTCCCTTTACCATAAACGACATATATAGCCAGTTATGCCCCTTGATTTTCAAGGTACAAAGCATAAGCATCAACACGTGGAGATAGAAACAGTTAAAAACTCTGAAAATGTTAAGCCAAACGGGTTAAAGGAAAAATGGTTTAAAAAAGCAAAACAAATTATTTTTCGCAGACAAAATCACTGAAAATACAGTTTTAAGTAACAACGTTTTAATTCTTCCTTGTGAAAATTCAAACATTATGAATAAATATCACTATATTAATTATTAGGTGCCTTTTTTCCAATCCTCAATTCGTCACTCTTTCTCTCTCTCATATATATATATATATATATATATATATATATATATATATATATATATATATATATATCAAATATGTGGAGCAGTTCAATTTATATTACAATGAATCATTCATACAAAAAGTAGATTAGTAAAGTTAATGATATAAAATGGCAAAAACACTTCGCAAACAAAATGTTTAAAGTTGCATTAACCTACGAACCACTCGATGAATGTTATGATCCTTGTTTTTAAAAATTAAAAGCTGTATAAGGTCTTTCTAAAATACGCAAGTACTTGCAACTGTACATTCAGTCATCTTCCGGCATGGAAATTTTTTTTTTTGCTCAAATCCAGTTAGCATCTTATACTAAAGTATATATATAACCTACGAACCTCTCGATGAATGTTATGATCCTTGTTTTTAATAACTGCAAGCTGTATAAGGTCTTTTTTAATCTGCTAGTACTTTCAACTGTACACGCAGTCATCCTCAGGCATGGAAATTTTGTTTACGAAGAGTTTTCGCTATTTTATATTATTAACTATACTAATCTACTTTTTGCATGAATGATTCATTGTAATATACATACATACATATATATATATATATATATATATATATATATATATATATATATATATATATATATATATATATAGACTCTCATCATTCTCACTTCAAGATTAATTATATTGCGCTCCCCCCGAATCAGGTTTATCTTGGTCCGCCGACATGTTTTCAGCATCAATGTCGCCTCTACATGAGACGTACCCTTTCTTCACGCGCTGTTTTTGCCACGTCACGTTCTTCCATTTCTAACCTAACAAACTCTCACAATTTTCTCTTCTACCATTACCCACTAATCTCAATCTCTCTCTTAATCTCCCTCTCTCTCTCTCTCCCACTCTCTCTCCCTCTCTAATTTTCCCTCTGCACACTTTGGTCACAAGAACAAAATGCCATTCCTCGGCGGCACCAATGTGTCGGCAATTTCTTGGCCCATCGACCTGGAGTAGCTTTCATAATAACAGGTGTGCTTGATGCACGCCCGCCCAGTTCTAACTAAACGTGCGTGGGACGGGAGACTAATTGGATTTCGTAACCTGTTCAGTTGTCACGCACCTTTCAGACGGTTATCATTCGGCTCTACCTTCCCTTGATCTGGCTAATGCTCACAGTGAACCTGTCTCCTGTCTCTCTGTCTCTCTGTTGGTAGCACACTGTTAGAGTATAGGTACAATTATACGTGGCACTTATTGCATGCCTAACCTAGAAAGGCAGATATCTGAAATAGTTTGTAAATTGTTCTAACGCGTATTTAAGCGCCAATTGCAGAGTAAAATATATATATATATATATATATATATATATATATATATATATATATATATATATATATATATATATGTATATATATGTGTATATATATATATATATATAATAAAAATATATAAAAAAATCAGGTGAGTCACTTTTATCGAACATCATTATATATATATATATATATATATATATAGTGATGTTCGATAAAAGTGACTCACCTGATTTTTTTTTTACGAAATGTTCTTTTCTCCTATGAAACGAAAGTTGAGCTAAATTCAAAGGATAAGCGATCCAAAATCCGAAGAAGAAGCTTTGAAAGCTCTTTGAATTTAGCAGTAAGTACTGTCAAGCATCCGTTCAGTATAATGTTCTGGGGATGCCTTTTCTTTTCATGGAACTGGTTCCTTAAAACCTATTGAAAAGACCCTCAGCAGCGAGCAGTTAAAGAGAATTTTAGAGTCTTGTCTGCTCCCCACCAAGCTCATTTTTATGCAGGATAATGCTCCCTGTCACAAATCAAAATTGATGAAGGAATACTTTAATGAGAACCAGGTGAGTGTTATGTCATGGCCTCCCCAATCTCCTGACCTCAACCCCATGGAACATTTAAGGAGCATTATGATGTAAAGTCTCTCGAGAAAGTGTTGAGCAACAAAGAGGATTTGATTGTGAATTTCATATCCGAATGGAATTCAATGCTTGGAGATGAGATTTGCCAGAACCTAATCAAGTCAATGCCAAAAAGGGTTGAAAAGGTTATTCAAAATAAAGGAGGACCCATAGATTATTAAATATTTCGAACTATATTACCTATTATAAATAAATTATACCACTATTATTCTTTATTTAAAGATGTTCGGTTATGTTTCTATTGATTACTAGTTGCAGGAAATAAGTGAGTCACTTTTTTTGCACAGATTTTTTTCCCTAAATCTCATTTATATCCAAAGTTATTATTATTATCAATAAAATACCTTAGGGTGAGTAAACTTTTTTTTTTACTAGGTGGTCGGGAAGGGGTCTTTATATTAGTAAGATTAAAAATTAGTTTGACCCGAAAAACAATAGGTGAAAGATTTTTCAAGTAAAAACAAATTATGTTTTATCGAACAGCACTGTATATATATATATATATATGGAAGGCAGAATGAGAAAAAAAACGTTAGTTAATTGTTGAAACCTCCTGAAAAGTGGATTGAACATTAAAAATATCTAATCGAAATAAGAGATTTATAACATCAATCATTTAAGTGACAAATCGTATATGTATTAATCCTGATATATATAATATATTAAATGCTTAATATATATATATATATATATATATATATATATATATATATATATATATATATATATATATATATAAAAGTGGACGTGGAAGTCAGCACTTAGAGGCGACTAGGTAAAATAAGTAAAACAATACTAGAAAGAATTAATTCTGAACTTAGGAACCTAGTTCGCTTTTGGCTGGGTTTATATTCTGAACTTAGGAAGAAGTTAGGAGTAAACCAGTGGAAAAACACAAAAACAACCATTGACTGGTTCAACAGCATAAATAACAAACAAAATTGCCACTTTCTACAATTAGACATAAAAGAATTTTACCCATCCATAACAGAACGTACACTAGATAAGGCCATCAACTTAGCTCAGGAACAAATAATAATAAAACCAAACGAAATCGACATCATTAAGCACTCCCGTAAATCATTATTATTTCACCATGAAGAAGCATGGATAAAGAAAGATGGGATATTTGACACTACAATGGGAAGCTTTGACGGTGCAGAGACATGCGAAATCGTAGGTATTTACTTACTACACGAAATAAGCAAAATAATAGATAGAAATGACACAGGGCTCTACAGAGATGACGGTCTCATAATCTTAAGAAACTGCAACAAACAAAAGACAGATAAAACTAGAAAAGCAATAATTAAAATTTTCAAAAATAACGGATTCGAGATAGATATAAAAACTAACCTAAACGAAGTAGATTTTCTAGATGTCACCTTCAACCTATGAAAAGGCACACACAAACCATACAGAAAACCGAATGATAAACCACAGTACATACATATATACTCCAACCACCCGCCTTCTATAATCAAACAGATACCTAAATCGATTAACCGCAGGCTTTCCGACAATTCTTCCGATGAATCTATTTTTAACAAAGCCAAGAAAGACTACGAAACAGCCATAAAAGATAGCGGATTCCCAGCAACACTCACATACTCACCACAGAATACAAAAAAGACCAACAGAAAAAGAAATATCATATGGTTCAACCCACCGTACAGCAAAAACGTAAAAACAAACATAGGAAAAATATTCTTCAAGCTTTTACACAAACACTTCCCGGAATCAAGCACCCTACACAAAATATTCAACAAAAACACAGTAAAAATCAGCTACAGTTGCACCGAGAACATGGCACAAATAATAAAAAAGCACAACAGAAAAATTATTAACAAACTACACGAACAAATTAAACCCACGTGCAACTGCAGAATAAAAAACGAATGTCCCTTAAACGGTAATTGTTTACAAAACAACGTAATCTACCAAGCCACGACAAAATCAGCAGATAATGAAGAAAAAGTATACATAGGAGTAACCGAAGGACCATGGAAACAAAGAAATTATGTACACAAAATGTCTTTCACAAATAGTAAATATGCGAACAGCACAATGCTTTCTAAGTATATCTGGGAAATAAAAAACAAAACACACACCACACCAAAAATATCTTGGAAAATAAGGAAAAAATCATCAGCCTACAACAACCTATCAAAAACTTGCAAACTTTGCTTGGAGGAAAAAATAGCTATCATTACCTTCCCAGATCAAAATAAATTATTAAATAAAAGATCCGAGCTAATCTCAAAATGTAGACATGAAAACAAATTTTTACTACGTAACTTAAAATAGAAAAATAAATAAATATATAAACAAACAACAATAAAATAAGCAAAATAAACTACTCCAAACAAATCACAAAACCACACCTGTTAGAATACGCGAAATAAAATCAAAACAAAAGAACGGACGAAAGTTATAACTGTTATACAAATAAAAATAATAATAATAATAATAAAAAAAAAAAACATTAATAAAAGATAATATACTACGTTACTTAAAAACCGAAAGCCAAAAATATATAGTGTGATAAATAACAACAACTATAATAAATCGATCTAAATACATCCAAATATATAAACAAACTAACAACCAATTACGATAAAGTAGCCGTTTAAAAAAAAAACAACAAAAAAAACAACAAAAAAAAACAAATAAAGATAACCAACCTAAATAGATAAATTAAAAACTGTTCCCACCTAAATAATAGTCAGAAAAAACCACAACCTCACACCCCAAAATTCAACAAACAGATTTAATCAATGACAAATAAACAAATATATAAGATAAAAAATAAAAATGAAAACAAATAAAAACAAGCAAAACAATTTGACCCAAATAAATAAGCGAACAAGCGATTTCCGGTAAATGACGGCCATTATAGACTACCAACAATAAGCTATATAAACAAATTTTTACCACGTTAACCAAAAACACCGATCAAAATAAAAGAATAAATAAATAAATATATAAGATAAAAAATAAAAATAAAAATAAAAAAACAAACAAAAAACAAGCAAAATAATTTGACATAAATAAATAAACAAATAAGCGACTTCCGGTAAAAGTAACCGCCAAAATATACTACCCATAATGCACCACTGACCCTTATATAAACAGCCGAGAAAAATAACAGCACTAGTCGCCTGACGATTGCACTAGCATGAAACAGACTGTCGCCTCTAAGTGCTGACTTCCATGTCCACTTTTATATTTACAAACGCTCTATCTCTGATATTGAGCACTTTACCCCATAAATATAGCACACTTTAAGACTATATTTCTGCATATATATATATATATATAGTTTAAGAAAAACTAGGTAATCCGTATGGGTAGACCCAAGCAGGATAACTATTTCATATTAAATCCCCAAAATTTTTGTAATAAAGTTTAAAAAAAAAAAACTTTAACAAACATATAATTAAATCCCTTAGACTGTTTAAACATTCAAACTTATATCAAACATTATAATATTTATGAACTCTCAAAGTAAAGCAAAACAACAGCGCCTAATTCGGGCCTTTCATTCCAAAGAAAGTTAATGACACTTTCTCTCATAACTTCTTTCTCTCTTTTTTTCTTTATGCCTTTTTCTCCTCTCCCCCTTCCATATCAATATATAACTTCCGTTAAGTTAACCGATTTAATGTGTCAATGTCTGGATTTCCTCAAACAATTTAAATTTGAAAGAATAGAAATGTTACATCTAACTCAATCATGCCTCCCTCCCCACTCACTTCGTTAATTTACATATACTTAGTACTGCCCGTCAAAAATGTGAAAATTTCTTTTCATTTTTCGTTTCAACCTTTGGAAGTAAAATCTGATGATCCGCGGTCCTTCAAAAGGGCTGTGGTGAAATAATTTATTATATGGAACCTTGCCAGATACTAGACCCGGCTTCTTCAATATTTCCCCTTCTCTGGCAAGATTAATGCTGGACAAACGTACTTATAAACTTTAGTTTCAAGTAAAATTCTTTCTTTTATGATAAACTCTATTTTTAGGAATACGTTTTCACAAAATCGCCCACGTGACGCCGACGTGATCGCATTGCAAAACGGAACGCCGATCTTAAAATTCAGTTATTTTGTTTTGATTATTCTTATGTCTATCGTCTTTTTATGTTGACTTGAATATCGTTTACTTATGTTTGTATAACTATGTCCTGAAGAAGGTCTACTAGACCGAAACGTCTGACGTCGACATTGAAACATTAAAACAGTAAACTTGCATATTCGGATTTTGTTTTTTTCATATTTTTCCTCATATATATATATATATATATATATATATATATATATATATATATATGTATATATAAAGAGACATATTATGTCTATTTATTTTTATATTAATCCTTTCTAATTCTCTAATCCGTTTTTTGATGCTAAGATGAAGGCGCCGTCGTTTTTCCCTACCCAAGTACTTTCCATCTCCTCCAAGATCATCCTCTGGAGTGAATTACAAAGACAAACTTATTGTACCTGTGAGCTTTGTGATGGTGATTTTTTTAAAAAGACGCATGAACGCGCTCTGTTATAATTATTTTCAAATTTTAAATTTATTCGATGCAGCTATGGAATTTTTCGAAAAAACATGCGTCTTGTTTATTATTTTCATGACGTAGTATATTTCTATATATTATATAGTATTTTCCTGTATTTGTGAAGGTGGACAAGAAGGTGTGTTTAAATGTTGTGCAGTAGAACTTGTATCCGACAAATGAAGTGTAAGACGTCTTGATAATGTTGTGGTAGTCAAACATATAATGTTGTGGTAGTCAACATATTTTAATATGGCGTAGATTACTGTGGAAATTCCTGTTCTCAGTTGTAACAACCGTTCCGAACTGAAATAGATCCATGGTGCATTAAAATGTTAGTTTGGATCCTCAATTTGCTATTGTTTTTTGTTTGTTTGGAAACTTAGTAATGTTACATTGTCACCCCCAGGGTTCCCATGGACCCCGGTTGAGAACTACTGCTATAAACGTCCCAAAGATTCTATTTTTTTTTAATTCCTATTTTCATTGTGATTTAATTTCGGACATTATAAAGATGCATTTCTGCTTTTGACAATGCTTTTTGTTTTATATTTTCAAACTTTTTCTCTCCCATTTTTTTTTTCTTTTCTTTTGTTAAATCGTTGAATTCGACGGCTCGTAAGAATTGGGAGTAAGTCTTTTACATACCCGAACACTCACCTCTTTTAAATGCAGCGTCAATCACCATCTTCTGTTGCTTTGAATTTTAATATGGCGTAGATTACTGTAGACATTCCAATTCTCAGTTGTAACAATCGTTCCGAACTGCATTGCTCTAGGGACCACTAAAATGTTAGTGTGAATCCTCAATTTGCTATTTTTTTTGGTTTTCTTTGGAAACCTAGTAATATCACATTGTCACCCCCAGGATCCCCATGGACCCCGGTTGAGAACCCCTGCCATAAACGGCCTAAGGTTTCTTTTTTTTGGGCTATTTCTTTTTTTTGTTTGGAACCTCAGAGATGTTATATGCCAAGCCACCCTGGTCCACATGCCCCCCGGTTGAGAACTACTATCATAAACGGTCCAAAGTTTCTTTTTTTCTTGCTTTTTCTTTTTTTTGTTTGGAACCTCAGAGATGTTATATGCCAACACCCCCCGGGGCCATATGCCCCCTCTCCGGTTGAGAACTACTATCATAAACGGTCCAAAGTTTCTTTTTTTTTCTTGCTATGTCTTTTTTCTGTTTGGAACCTCAGAGATGTTATATGCCAACCCACCCTGGGTCCACATGCCCCCCGGTTGAGAACTACTATCATAAACGGTCCAAAGTTTCTTTTTTTTCTTGCTATTTCTTTTTTTTGTTTGGAACCTCAGAGATGTTAGATGACAACCCACCCTGGCTCCACATGCCCCCGGGTTGAGAACGACTATCATAAACGGTCCAAAGTTTCTTTTTTTTCTTGCTATTTCTTTTTTTTGTTTGGAACCTCAGAGATGTTAGATGACAACCCACCCTGGCTCCACATGCCCCCGGGTTGAGAACGACTATCATAAACGGTCCAAAGTTTCTTTTTTTTCTTGCTATGTCTTTTTTCTGTTTAGAAGCTCAGAAATGTTATATGCCAACCCACCCTGGGTCCACATGCCCCCCGGTTGAGAACTACTATCATAAACGGTCCAAAGTTTCTTTTATTTCTTGCTATTTCTTGTTTTTGTTTGGAACCTCAGAGATGTTAGATGCCAACCCACACTGGGTCCACATGCCCCCCGGTTGGGAACGACTATAGATAACGGTCCAAAGTTTCTTTTTTTTTCTTGCTATGTCTTTTTTCTGTTTGGAACCTCAGAGATGTTATATACCAACCCACCCCGGGTCCACATGGCTCCCGGTTGAGAACGACTATCATAAACGGTTCAAAGTTTCTTTTTTATTCTTGCTATTTCTTTTTTTTGTTTGGAACCTCAGAGATGTTAAATGCCAACACACTCCGGGTCCACATGCACCCCCCGCCCCGGTTGGGAACGACTATCATAAACGGTCCAAAGTGTCTAATATAAATGCATTTCTGTGTTTGATAATGCTTTTAGTTTTATATTTTCAAGCTGTTGCTCTCCCAAACATTATTTTTTTTTTCTTTTTTCGACGGCTCGTAAGAATTGGGAGTGAGTCTCCTCCACACCCGAACACCCTGAGATCTTTTCTTTTTTTCATATAATTCCTCCACTTCCTTTTTAATTAAAACCGACACCATTATTACTATTAGTTTTCTTCGTCGGCGATGTAATAATATTATTAACATTTCTCGTGCTAACTTCGTTATTCTACGGTTGGCAACAGTTAAAACACTCTTTGTCTTCATCCGAGACAACCTTTGTCGAGCAAAGGTAATCAAATTTTAGAGTAGGAACTTTCTAGCCAGAGGCGAGATAGCTGGGTGGTCACCTTGAATCTAGTAGTTAAATAAAGGTCACAAAGTCTGCTTCGAAAAAGGCGGCAATTCTATAAAAGACAAAACTTAGTGCCGACTAACAGACACATTCAATAAGCAAACAATTGCGGCAGAGGTTTCTCTCGATATATAAAGAATTCTACTCATAGAATATAAAACAATTTCTCGTAAAATAATGAGAGCTAATAAAACTGTTTTGTCTAGAGAAAAACCGCACAGACATGGGCAATATTAATTTTGGTACCAATTGAACCGTAGCGATGACAACCACATCGTGCTCAGATAAAAATATAGAAATGCTGCAGCAAACATTCATTAAAACCATACCGAAAACAATAATCAATATGCATCCAATCCCAGTGCCCGTTGTTCTGTAGTGTACAAAACGTACCAGGCCTTGTTTTAGCATTTCTTACTCATATGTTAATAAAACCATACTGATTCACAGCATATATAAGCTTTTAGCGTATATATAATTATATACATATATTAATATGTTTATATATATGTATATATATATATATATATATATATATATATATATATATATATATATATATATATATATATATATATATATATATATATACACAGGGTGTCTATAAAGTTCTTGTGCATTTTAAAAAAATTATAACTTTATTTGTATTTACGATAGAAATAATCTGTAAAAATGTTATAAAGTTTAATGTACCTAGTTTTAAGTATAGCTAAAATAACTAATGTGATTTCAGGCATTACTGTAGATCAGTTGGCAAATGTTTTCCGTGAACTGCAAAATCGTATTACCCTTTGTATTGCTAATGATGGAGGACATGTGGAAACTTAAATAAAATTTCAATAAAACCTTAAAAACTACAGATTTACTATTGAACATAAAAGTCAACACTTACAGTCGTTTATTTATTTGTGTCAAATTATTTTGCTTGTTTTTATTTTAAATTAATTAAATAAAAAAAAGCAAATTAATTAAATAAAAACAAGCAAAATAATTAGACACAAATAAATAAACAAATAAACGAATTCCGGTAAAATATCTGCCAAAATAGACTACGCACAATGCACCACTGACCCGTATATATAAATAGCCGAGAAAAATAACAGCACTTGTGGCCTGACGATTGCATCTAGCATGAAACAGACTGTCGCCTCTAAGTGTTGACTTCTATGGACACTTTTATATTTACACACGCTCTATCTCTGATATTGAGCACTTTACCCCATAAATATAGCACATTTTAAGACTATATTTCTTCATATATATATATATATATATATATATATATATATATATATATATATATACACACGTTTTTAGTGCAACTTAAAGTTTCATGGCCTTCCCGTGTCGTCAAGCACGGACAGGTGAACCGTAATGAGTATGATGAAAAAACTCCGTCAAACAGCAAGGCTTCCGATGAAGAGGTTTCGAGGTGCGTGGAACTACCACTTAATTGCTGGTGTTCCCAGGTCCGCCGTGACCTGGGTTGGTCACACCTGTTAGGGTCCCAACTATGGGCAAATAGTTAACCCGTAAACTGGGGTTGAAGGAATATGAAAGTGTAAATATAGGTTTTAATACAAGCAATAAATTTTTGAATGAAAAATTATTGACAGCAATAAATTTTAGAAGAAAATAAATATTACCAGAAACAAATTTTTGGATAAAATATTAGCAGTAATAAAAATCTTGTCGGTATCAAATAATCCATTAAGGTTGATATGCCGTAAAACAAAACAATTCAGTTCAAAGGAAATGGTGAGTGAAACAGATATTACAGTTGAATTTTTCAAATACTTGTCTCATGGGAGGAACGCTAAAGTAAACTCTGATTCAAAGCTCAAAGTTAATATAATATTGGGGTGTAAATTCAAAATGTACAGTGTATGTAGGGGGATAATTGAAAAAATTACTTGGTTTATATCAACGCTTATCTCTCTCTCTCTCTCTCTCTCTCTCTCTCTCTCTCTCTATATATATATATATATATATATATATATATATATATATATATATATAGATAGATAGAGAGAGAGAGAGAGAGAGAGAGAGAGAGAGAGCAGACTGAGATAGATAGATAGATAGATAGATAGATAGATAAGGACAGATAAAGATCCATAGATAAATGGCTGCATAGAGAGAGAGAGAGAGATATGAACAGATGGGAACAGACTGAAATAGATAGATAGATAGATAGATAGATAGATAGGAAAAGACTGAGATAGATAGATAGATAGATAAGGACAGATTACGATCCAGAGATAAATAACTAGATAGAGAGATAGATATGAACAGATGAGAACAGACTGAGATAGATAGATAGATAGATAGATAGATAGATAGATAGATAGATAGATAGATAGGAAACGACTGAGATAGATAGATAGATAGATAGATAGATAAGGACAGATTACGATCCAGAGATAAATAACTAGATAGAGAGATAGATATGAACAGATGAGAACAGACTGAGATAGATAGATAGATAGATAGATAGATAGATAGATAGATAGATAGGAAACGACTGAGATAGATAGATAGATAGATAGATAGATAGATAGATAAGGACAGATTACGATCCAGAGATAAATAACTAGATAGAGAGATAGATATGAACAGATGGGAACAGACTGAGATAGATAGATAGATAGATAAGGACAGATTACGATCCAGAGATAAATAACTAGATAGAGAGATAGATATGAACAGATGAGAACAGACTGAGATAGATAGATAGATAGATAGATAGATAGATAGATAGATAGATAGATAGATAGATAGGAAACGACTGAGATAGATAGATAGATAGATAGATAAGGACAGATTACGATCCAGAGATAAATAACTAGATAGAGAGATAGATATGAACAGATGGGAACAGACTGAGATAGATAGATAGATAGATAGATAGATAGATAGATAGATAGATAGATAGATAGATAGATAGATAGATAGATAGATAGGAAACGACTGAGATAGATATATAGATAGATAAGGACAGATTACGATCCAGAGATAAATAACTAGATAGAGAGATAGATATGAACAGATGAGAACAGACTGAGATAGATAGATAGATAGATAGATAGATAGATAGATAGATAGGAAAAGACTGAGATAGATAGATAGATAGATAAGGACAGATTACGATCAAGAGATAAATAACTAGATAGAGAGATAGATATGAACAGATGAGAACAGACTGAGATAGATAGATAGATAGATAGATAGATAGATAGATAGATAGATAGATAGATAGATAGATAGATAGGAAACGACTGAGATAGATAGATAGATAGATAGATAGATAGATAAGGACAGATTACGATCCAGAGATAAATAACTAGATAGAGAGATAGATATGAACAGGTGAGAACAGACTGAGATAGATAGATAGATAGATAGATAGATAGATAGATAGATAGATAGATAGGAAACGACTGAGATAGATAGATAGATAGATAGATAGATAGATAAGGACAGATTACGATCCAGAGATAAATAACTAGATAGAGAGATAGATATGAACAGATGGGAACAGACTGAGATAGATAGATAGATAGATAAGGACAGATTACGATCCAGAGATAAATAACTAGATAGAGAGATAGATATGAACAGATGAGAACAGACTGAGATAGATAGATAGATAGATAGATAGATAGATAGGAAACGACTGAGATAGATAGATAGATAAGGACAGATTACGATCCAGAGATAAATAACTAGATAGAGAGATAGATATGAACAGATGGGAACAGACTGAGATAGATAGATAGATAGATAGATAGATAGATAGATAGATAGATAGATAGATAGATAGATAGGAAACGACTGAGATAGATATATAGATAGATAAGGACAGATTACGATCCAGAGATAAATAACTAGATAGAGAGATAGATATGAACAGATGAGAACAGACTGAGATAGATAGATAGATAGATAGATAGATAGATAGATAGATAGGAAAAGACTGAGATAGATAGATAGATAGATAGATAAGGACAGATTACGATCAAGAGATAAATAACTAGATAGAGAGATAGATATGAACAGATGAGAACAGACTGAGATAGATAGATAGATAGATAGATAGATAGATAGATAGATAGATAGATAGATAGATAGATAGATATCCCTGGAACGAGAACGGTGGAGCCGCCAAGACATGATAAATGGTTCATTTCGGCATTCGCTACAGGCTGCACGGATCGGCATACACCTGTTGAAGGCCGGAGGGTACAACGGCCGAATCGTTGTGATAATTACAAGATGTTAGACCGCCTGTAAATAGTGTAAACATGGGTTCTTTTTGACCGCATTAATAGGTCGTCACTGATCTCATGCTTCCTCAGCGTAATTTTGTAGAATTCTCTCCCAAGTCTTCTCTTCAACTTTGAGAAAATTGTCCAGCACGCAAAGCTCTGCAGAATGATTGATATTACATAGCAGTTCAGCATTCTTGTTTTATGGAGCTTTTTTTGGTGTGGGAAGAGGTGCTAATGAAAATTTTCCTTCTTCTTAATACTTTGCTTAGCTTCTGGAAGGCATTTTTTCCCCTTTCCATTTTCCGACGAGTCAAATAACATTACCCAGATTACTCAGTTTCGGTAACTGTTTTTTTGTTGTTGTTTTTGATGTTTTTTCTCGTATCATCGATTGTCTCTTATACTGAAATTCATACATTCCGCCGTCGTACATTTGATAGATAGTCCTTTCTTCTTGCACTCCTTTATTTCTTTACTCGGTTTTCCTTGAGATTTCCTTCTGTTTGACGTCAACACGGCATTATCTGCGTATCATGTATCGTCGCAGTTATGTCCATCGCCTAATAATTGTCCTTTCCTTCGTTAGTTGGCACGACCGTTACGTCCTGCCAGTACCTCATAAGTACTTCTTTCATGAATTCAGCTTCACGATATTTTAGGATAATGAAACCGTGATGACCCACTGGATTCTACGAGCCGAGTTCAAATTCCGAGACCTGTCCGATACATTCGACTTCGCACCTGTATCATACAGCGCTTATGCACCGCTCTACGTGACCAGAGATTGGTAGCTGATCTCTATTCTGATCTAGCTCTAACAGCTCTCATTCAATGCCCCGAATATCAAACTAGTGACGCCCCACCTGCAGACGCTGAATTCTCGCCTATCTTGATGAACGGATGTTCCCCCAGCGAAGTATTCCTGGCCTGTGCGCAATTTGAAATTTAAACAAGGCCTCAAGTGAAACTAGTCAACATGATCCGTAGCTAAAGATGCTGGATAAAGATTTTATGTGCCATTCCAGCAAGTACCTGACTCCTGTTATCCCCTACATTTACAAGAACGAATGGAGCGCCCTGGATATGACAATAAACTACATCCGCATTCTGGGTAAGACGATAAACTACATCCGCGTCCTGGGTAAGACGATAAACTACATACGCGTTCTGGGTTTTAGACGATAAACTTCATCCGCGTCCTGGGTATGACGACAAACTACATACGCGTCCTGGGTATGACGATAAAGTACATCCGCGTCCTGGGTATGACGATGAACAATATCCGCATCTTGGATAAGACGATAAACTACATACGCGTCCTGAATAAGAAGATAAACGACATCCGAGTCAAGTGTAAGACAATAAACTACATCCGCGTCCTGGGTAAGAGGATAAACTACATCCGTGTCTTAGGTAAGACGATAAGCTACATGCTAGTAAGACGGTAAACTACATCCGTGTCCTGGGTAAGACGATAAACTACATCCGCGTCCTGGGTAAGAAGATAAACTACATCCGCATTCTGGGTAAGACGCTAAACTACATCCGCATCCGTGGTTAGACGATAATCTACATCCGCATCCTGGGTAAGACGATAAACTACATCCGCATCCTAGCTAAGACGGTAAACTACATCCGCGTCCTGGGTAAGACGATAATCTACATCCGCGTCCTGAGTAAGACGATAAACTACATCTGCGTTTGGGTTAGACGATAAACTACATCCGTATCCTAGGCAAGGCGATAAACTACATCCGCGTCCTGGGTATGACGATAAACTACACCTGCGTCCTGGGTAAGACGATAAACTATATCCGCGTCAAGGGGAAGACGATAAACTACATCCAACAGCAAGGCCTCTGATCAGGAGTTTCTTTAGGAGCGTGAAACCAGGTCTTAATTGCTGGTGTACCCAGGTCCACCCCGACCCGGGGTGGTAGTCCTTGTTAGGGTCCCAGCTATGGGCAAATACTTAACACCCAGAAACTGGGGTGAAAACACTTTGAAAATGTAAAAATACTTTTTAATAGCAGCAATACATTTTTAAAAAAAATATTTACGAGCAATAAAAATCTTGTCGACATTAAATAACCCATTTAGGTTGATATGCCGTAAAACAAACCAAACCAAACCGAAAATCGAATATTACAGCCATATATGTTCAGGAGATGCCCTTCACTTTCCAAACTTGATAGAGTCCTTGAGGGTGATTAATTATTTTCACCCTACCACCTCTCTCCCACAGACGAAACATCGCAAGTCTCTCGTTCTTCGATGACTACTTCCTTTTTTTATGTGTAAAAAACATGCAATGATAACAGTAAAACTTGCTATATGAGCACTGGTAAAAAACATGCAATGATAACAGTAAAAAATGCTACATGAGCTCTGGTAAAAAACATAAATGATAACAACAATAACTGCAATATGAGCTATGGTAAAAAAATGTTGAAGACATTAGGTTTATAATACCCAGAAATTCAAAATGATTGAGTCAGTACATGTGGCTAGATAAGTTTAGTTATGAAACAGAATAAAAGCATCTGTCTATATTTCTGAGATGAGGTATTATGTACACTATTTACATTATTCGGACTATTTTCCTCATCTTTGTCGCCAAGGACACATGGCACAGTGGTAGAGTTAGATCCGGTGACAAGACCCAAAGAGTGTGAGTTCAATACCCGGCTAAGACGGCGGAGAACTTGGAGACGGGAATTAACAGGAGATAACCGATAACTATTATCTATTAGACATGGCACGTGAAACTAGAACAGTCTACCCCAGTGAGCGAAATAATGGGTTCAGTTTGACATTCGAACGACCTGAAGAAGGCCGGAGCGTACAACAGCCGAAACGTTGTGATAAATATGAAAACAAAGACAAGGACGATAGTCCGAATAATGTAAATGGTGTACATAATACCTCATCTCAGAAATATAGACAGATAATGTAATGTTTCTAACATGATATATTTAGATTTATCAAAATATATTGTGGACAGAACGTGGGGAAAGAGTTAAAAATAAAAGTAACTGCATAGTATTGACCTAGTATAGTAAATAGTAGTTAGTGAAATTTTATCTTTTACTTAACAAATGCACACAAATATGTCATCGCCAGATGATTTTTTAAACAATGCAAGATGGCCAACGCTGTTTACTCACTTTTATTTTATAGTCTTTCTCCATGTTTCCCGTAGGTCTCTGGGCGGGACCGGGAAAGAAATGAGTACACGCCAGATATCAAAGGAAATAATAATAATAATAATAATAATAATAATAATAATAATAACAAACACAACAACAACAGCAACAACAAGACGACGACGACACAGGCTTTTTCAGTGAACATAAAATACAACTTCTCCAGACGACGGACTCACATCCATTTCTACATTCTCTCTCTCTCTCTCGCCCACACACACACACACAGCACACACTCACATGCACACACACCCACTCTCCCTCTCCCTCTCTCTTTCTCTCTCTCTCTCTCTCTCACACACACACACACACACACACACAGGAAATCATTTTTGGATGCTTTTTAGAGCAGAGCTCTTTCGTTTCGAAGGGCCCGTTTTTGTTTCTCTTGCCTCTATCTTTATCTGTCAGTAAAATAAGCTTCCTTTTAGCTGTCGAAAAGACAAGGTTTAATAAGAGCTACAAGAGGCAGGAAATTGTGGAGAGCCGTGAAATCAACACATAACCGTGAGTAAATGGACTGTGGAATAAAGTTTAGGAGATATAACAAAAAGACAGAAATTATTATGAGGTACAAAGTTCAGGGATTTGTGGAGAGCCATGATCGTCAACGTCCTGAAGGGACGCGGCATATAGAATAATAATAATAATAATAATAATAATAATAATAATAATAATAATGAGAAGAAGAAGAAGAAGAAGAAGAAGAAGAAGAAGAAGAAGAAGAAGAAGAAGAAGAAGAAGAAGAAGACACATTTTTCTGGCTACAGGCTTTTTGGGTGAGCATAAAATACAACTTCTCCAGACGACTGTCTCACATCCATTTCTACAATCTCTCTCTCTCTCTCTCGCCCACAGACATGTACACACACACACACACACGCACACACACACACACACACACACACACACACACACACACACACACACACACAGGGTATCATTTTTTGTGCCTTTTGGAGCAGAGGTCTTTCTTTTCCAATGACCTGTCTTTATATTTCTCTTTGATTCTCTCAGATTTATCTGTCCGTAAAATAACCTTCCTTTAGGTGTAAAAAAGACAAAAACACAACATTTAATGAGAGCTACAAAAGGCAAGGAATTGTGGAGAGCCATGATCGCCAACATCCTGTAGAGACACGGTACATAGAAGAAGAAGTGGAAGAAGAAGAAGAAGAAGAAGAAGAAGAAGAAGAAGAAGAAGAAGAAGAAGAAGAAGAACCAGTGAAAATTTCACGGTCTTCCTATTTATA
>OZ038479.1:131026938-131099438 GCA_964036315.1 Acanthosepion esculentum
GTGTTTCATTAAGACGGATCAAAGTCAGGAATAAATAAACAAGTGGTATTACTGATAATTTATTTATTTATTTCTTGGATCATATTATTTCAGTTATGTGTAATTATGTGTAAAAAAATAATATCGCCCAAATGTCCCGTAAATTTGAAAGAAAAAGAAAAAAATCGTTACACGCTTAAACTTAATTCACATTAAAATCGGTCCAATTTATTGGAACACCGTTATAAAGACCAGGATGCAAGTTACATAGAAAATGGCGCTTGGCATCGCATTTAAATTTTTGAAGCTTGTAGTTGAAAAAGAGAGCTAAAGATACTATGAATCGAATGTTAGAGCAACGCCGAGGTTTTGGAGTGAATGGAAACAAAGTATATTTAACATCAGGAACGTAACGAGGAAAGAGTGCTTGGAAAATCTAATAATCACAAGGCGGATAGTGAGGGGGGAAATAGGGACAGGGAAAAATAACGCGTGACATACTTAAGGAGCTGAGGCAAATGGATGACGGAACAGGGTCTGGAAGAAGTAACAAAGACAAAACTTATTAAGAGCTACAAGTGACAGGAAAATGTGGAGGTCCAAGATCTCCTGAAGGGACACAGCACATCAAAAGAAGAAGTTGAAAGGCAGACAAAAAGCCAGGAGAGATTTTCGCAAGCAATAAGTGCGAGAAAAATGAATATAATTAAAATTATACCTACGCTTTCAACTGCAATATATTTTTGAAATAAAAAAAATATTATCAGCAATACATTTCTGAAGAAAAAATATTACCTGCTATACATTTTTGTAAATAATTATTACCAACAATACATTATTGTTCCGTTCTGTGTCATCTCTACGTCCTCACGCAACTACATAAAACGGTATTAACGAAAATGACGATTTCTTTTTCTTATTCGTCTTTACTAGAAGAATGGGGGTCAGACGTGGCAGCTTGGATTCTAAGAAGCAGCGGGAGGAATCACGTCACGGGAAAGCATGTCACTCGTTGGCTGAGCGTCTCTCTGCGTGTGGTCTTACCTTCGTCTCCCGAACCTGGGTGTGGGAAGCCTATCGACGCTTCAAATTTCTTGCGGTCCTCTGTTTTCCAAATTCGCGCCGTTTTTGTTTTTTTTTCCAAACCCCAGACAAAGACAATCCACCACTGTCGGAATACCGCGGCCACAAGGCATCCGGGCCAATCGCCGACTTTTCTGGTTGTGGCCTTCGCGTTCTGTAACATAATTACCTCCTCCGCTGAAATTCATGAAGTCGGGGTAACAAAGCGGAAATCTCACCGGAACAATTGTCATGAAAATATTTCAAGAAAAGGCAGAGGAAAGCTACGTTAGGGTGGTTGGAAAGTGTCTGAAACCGAGATGCCAGTGCAAGACGAATAACATTGCAGATTCTTCTTTGGGATTTTGCTAACAATCTCCAGGTATATAGCAGAATTTGCAGCAGTATTTAATGCACAAACGAATGGTAGCCTAACGAAGTTTTAAGATAGATTCTGGCGAGAAAGATTGTCTAGGACGTCACAATGCAGACTTGGCAATTGATTCTATATAATCAAGGAGGCGCAATGTGTTACTCTGTTGCAGGTTAGCAATAACAATGGAAACTAAAAATAATTAATACATACCAAATACTTCAAACACCTCGGAGCATGGATCAAATATAATAAATCTTGTATAAGAGAAAAGAAAACCGAACATAGAATAGGCTGTGCTAGAAGTTGTTCGGCTCAAACAACTGATGTAAATATTTGACGGGTGATCTAATTTTTACTCCTAAATAGGAAAGATATTTTTGATGAAAAAGAAAACGATTATTTAAAGCCTGAACATATTTTTAGAATAGAAGATCTAAGTGTAGTGGTTAAAGGTTTTTTGGCTACTTTTTTTTATCCCGTGACACATAGGGTCATAGAGGCACTATGTGTACTGCAGCCACAGTAGAAGAGATATTTCTTGAGCAAGATAGCCTGACAGAGCCCAATACTCTCCAGGCCGATTTTGAATTCTGAGTTTTTCTTTCTCCTAGACCGGTTGCCACCCAAGGTTATAGTACAAAGTCTGTCCTGCTATTTGCCCATAGTTGGTGGCGAAGAGGATTCATTCCTTTCCCATAGTATTAGCACGTAAGTGAATGCAATGGATCTGACTGGAATTCAAACTCTGCTCTACGATTCCTCAATCCGAGCCGCTATCGATTACTTCAGGGTTTCTCCCTAACTTTTGAAGTATGGTGTAATAAAGTGAAATAGCGAACTGAGGTACAATCTTCGATCTGTTGAAATTGTACTACAATATTGTTTTCATTTGATAAAGAAATTGTTTATTGAAATGAGTGAGACAAAGTAAATCTTTAAAGCCCAGGCTTGTTTTGATTAGTGATATAGCACATCATATTATGCTCCTGGGCGCTTTTCTTCCTCAACTACGATGCGTATGAAACCTTTGATCAAGTATTGTAGCTGGCTAACCAATCAGGGCAATGTATTTGGGAATTTCACCCACACAAAAAGAGAAGCCAGAAGAGTAGAAGTGAAACGAGTGACACAGAGTAAATATTTAAAGGCCAGGTTTCTTTAGATCAGGGATATGACACTTTGTCCAGGATGGCGCCTTTGATAATCAGGTAAAATGCCGGTCATATTCGGGAACATGAACAATTTTCCACTGAAGGTGCATATGTGCGATACATGGCCACGACTTTGAATGGCTCGTCAATGAGAGAAAATCTGGCGTGGATCTTCTAGTCTCTCCTTCCGATACGTACGAGAGAAGACCACCAATCATGTTGGGCTCCTAGGTGCTTTCCTTCCTCCCCTAAGATGCATATGAAACAATACCATTGGTCAAGTGTTGTAACTGGCTAACCAATCAGGGCAATACAGTTTGGGATTTCACCCACATAAAAGGAGATGCCAAAAGAGCAGAAATGAAATCGAACTGGTCTCGCCGCTACAAGACCAACACCCTCCTTGCCGGATGATTGTGGTACCTCAGTCAACTAAAGTCTTCTTCTCTACGTCCCTTTGTTATGGTAATTTACCCACGAATGTATTATACTCGCCCAGCTATAAATAGAATCAGCTACTGTCAGTTGGAGAGGAAAGTTTCCAGCAGTCAGTTCTGTCAGTCGGACTGAACATTCTTGCTGTAACACTCTCGTTTGTATATGATTGTATTACTGTTTCTGTTAATATATTTGTTTAACTCAATTCTTCTTTTTGTGTCGTTATTTCTGGCCCTAACAAGGCCACAACACTGTCGATGTCTGTTCAGTATCTGTCTCTTTACATTTTCTATCTATCTATCTATCTATCTATCTATCTATCTATCTATCTATCTATCTATCTATCTATCTATCTTCATTATCTACATATCTGTCTCTGTTATAATCTATCCCCCTATCTAACTACTGCAGTTTATCTATATCTATCTGTCTCATTATGCTCATCTATCTATCTCTCTATCAATCTATCATGGTAATTTACCCACGCACGCATGGATTCTACCGGCTATAAATAGGAGCAGGTACTGCCTTTAGGAGAGAGAAATTTCAAGCAGTCAGCTCTGACAGTCGGTGCGAACATTCTTGCTGTAACACTCTCGTTTGTATATGTTTGTATTACTGTTTCTGTTAATATATTTAACTCATTTCCTTTGTGTCTTTGTTTCTGGCCTCAACTAGGCCACAACACCCTTTATCAACTCCCTCGATCACTTGACTACATTTGAACCGTTGAACAATTGTGGCCCGTTTAGCCGTAACTGAATCCACCAGTCAACCCAGCAGCTCAAGAATTTCCTCCACGGGAAACTTTCTTCAAATGCCCTTTGTTTAGGTAGACCTGAGGTTAATCAATCATACTACAATAAATAAAAGTTAGTTTTACACTTGTTAATGAGTGCTGTTTAAGTTAATTAAGTTTACTGGTGACACCGGTGAATTTAGTCTTTTACAGGCATTGCCAGGAGAGAGGAGAATCAAGCCTGATCTTCGACAGTTCTTCACCGATATTCCTGTGGGTAGTGAAACAGAACGTGCGGTGCAGGATTGTTACAGGGTGGACTCGCCGGAAATATACCAAAGTAGGACGGGCATTCAGCGAAGCGCACAGTAACAGGGTTACACTCGCAATCTGCTTCAAAACGACTTAATTTGACTTAAAATATATTAAAGCACTGCCATTTGTTATGGCATTGAAAGCATGTCCTGTGTGCAGTCTTGGGCAGAATGTTTTTGGATCTGATTAGTCTTATTTCTAATTATATATATATATATTTATAAAGAAGGAACAGTAAGATATATAATCCGGTGTTCTTATAGATATTTTTATTTTTACACAATAGTGCTCAATGTAAATTTACAGAGCATTAATATTATAAATTAACTGATTTAAAATATGGTTTTTTCGCTACACAGTTCGCTTGACGAGGAAATGGAACTAATGTCTTTAATTTTATAACAAAATTAAATTCGAAGCTTTTAGCTTCCATTTTTGAAACATGGTTATTACTGTGTAGCGAAAAAACATTTTAAGTCAGTTAATTTATAATAAATACATATATATATTTTTTTTTTGTCATCCAGAAACAGACAGTTTCGCTGTTTCACAGCTCATCAGTGTGGCTATACGTCCGGTTGCCTCAAGCTAGGATCGAAACCCAACTGAATTTGCGTCAGTCCGAACTTCTCCCACTAAGCCGTCAGCGTACGGTACGGGATGAAGGTGAATTTTAGCGTGTTTATTTTTAGATTCAGATAAACACACAGTGACTGACAGTGACTGACAGTGACTCAATTCTGTCGAAGAGTCGTGCAGTATTAGCTTAAATAGTCACTGTTTACAAATTCACACCTCAAACCAGAGGGCTCAACCGAAATTAATTTTTCAGGAGCTAATATATATATATATATGTGTGTGTGTGTGTGTGTGAGTGTGTGTAGATATTAAAGTTAACACCCAGAAGCGACATGCTAAACTCTGGGTGTCGACTTCAATGTGCACTTTTATATTTACATTCACTCTGTCTCTGATATTGAGAATTTAACATATTCAAAATTTCATATATATATATATATATATATATATATATATATATATATATATATATATATATAAAGGGAGTTTATATAATGTGAATTAAGTTTAAGCGTCTAATGCTATATTTTTTTCTTTCAGATGTTTACAAAAATGGACGTTCAAACAGAAATGACTTTCGCGACCTTTTTTGGTCAACATCATCGACCAACCAAGCGTGCAATACAAAATTGTTGTGGTGAGGTTCAATTTCCGCGCGAGATCACGAATATAGGGGCCTGGATTTTCGGCCCCATTCTCGTGCACTGCAGCAATATTTACAACTGAACGGCGTAAACGAGCACGCAATGGTGTTTTCCCATCTGCCACCGACCCAGTTTGTTTGAATTTATGAACAATTTTTCCAAATGCATTCTTGAAACTTTAACACGTTGTTTGAGTGTTAATCTTTCCATGGTTGAAATTGCTAAAGACTTCAGTTGTTAACTCATTGGACGCTTAAAGTTAATTCACATTTAAATCGGTCCGGGTTATTGGAACACCCTTTTATATATATATATATATATATATATATATATATATATATATATATATATATATATATATATATATATATATATATATATATATACTTAATAGTTATGTTGTTTATTACATCATCGAGAATATATAATATTGAACATGATTGGTTGAATAATAATTTTTTCTCTATCAGTTTTTTTTCAAATCCTTGAAAACAAATGTAGCAACATCCGAAATTACTCGCAAATAAAGAATGTAAAATCATAAAGAATATGAACTTCGGTAAATTTACTGATTACATCAATCTACTAATTTTGAAATTTGAAAAAGTATATATATATATATATATATATATATATATATATATATATATATATCATAAAGTACCAATTATATAAAACTTAATTAGTAATGTTAAAATGAGGAAATCATTTCGCTAACAAGTGTTAATGAGACATTAACTTACTATCAATTTCTTGAATAATGAAATCATTATATTTGCATTGTTGTTAGATGGAATTGATGATCCTTGACCGAGTACTTTCGACAATTTCAAATTGTCATCTTCAGGGCGTGATATTTCTATTTACCGGTAAACAACAAGGCGAAATCAATGTAGTGTAGACCGAGAGATGTTTTTGTTTTAAATATTTAAATGTTTAAATGATTCAAGTAAGAATTTTGTTTGAATTTAGTGATGTGATAAATCTACTAATTATTTGTTGTTGTATGTGTTTTTCACTTACCATGACATGGACTAAAGTATAGTCCAATTAATAGAGTAAAATGTCTTAGTAGATTTTTTTATTCCAGAATTTGTATATATATATATATATATATATATATATATATATATATATATATATATATATATATATATATATCATAAAGAAGTAATAATACAAATATTCAATTAGCAATGTTAATGTGATTAATGGCGAAATCACTTAACTAACCAGACTTAATGAGAGATTAACTTACTATCAATTTCTTGAATAATAAGATCCTCATAATTCTCACTTAAATCTATTTTGAAATTCCAATCAACTGAAGAAGTACGGGGCGTACAACGACCGAAACGTTGTGAATATGCCAATGGAGATGAGGATGACAGTCCGGATAATATAAATAATGTAAATAAAAAAAATATTACGATATTGTATGCTCTTATGGAATCCTCCATATATGTCTGTCACCCCTACGGGAAGATGCACTCTTCTCCAAATTAACCTTCAACCAATCATCACTTCATTTTTCCAAACTCTGCTACCTATTGGTTAAAAAAAACACAAAAATGTAGCAAGTTGTGACAAATCCTTTTTTCCGCGCAGTTATCTGGAGCCTACTTGAAAACCCGAAAATCTATAAAATAGGATCGCTCGACTTAATTCAAATCAGTCAGGAATCGAGTTTCGAGAGATGCCAGCAGGTGCCAACACACTGACTCAACAACCACTACCAGCTTCTCATCAACTCAACACAACTCACACAACGATCTGCCGCGTGAAAAAACTTAACTTACAATTTACTAAAAAAAAAATATGACATTATCAGCAACGGAGATGAGGATAACAGTGAGGATAATGTAAATAATGTAAATAAAAAAAGAATATTACGATACTGTATTCTCTCTTATTGTACACATGATAGAAATTAATTTCTAAAAAATAAAACTATAGAAATTAAATCCGCCTTGAAAATAAATCAGTCCAATTTTATTCAACTAAATATTTCAATTTTATAAAAACAAAATTGTCCTTTAATGACTGAAATTATTTAGTAAGAAGTTATTTGTTCTTTCCTGAAAACTAATACTAAGAAAAAACAAATAATTAAATTAAGAAAATGAGAGCAATGAAAGAAAGACGAGTGTATCAGGAGATCAAATTTTTGTTTCTTTTTTTTTTAAATGTCTGTCTGCATTTTATTTTTATTTATTCAAAGTTAAAGTCGTTAACAATTGTAAAATAAAATACACAGAAATATCTCCGTTTCTCGGAAATTGGATGAAATTAATATTTATAGCAGAAGTTTCGTCAATTCGTCTTTCTAATCATTTGAAATTTTCGAAAATTAAATTACGTTATCTGTGATTTAAATGGAATCTGAGGCATTGGTGTCATTCATTCACAAAGAAAGGTCATGAAACGAAGCCAATGTAAATGGTTTCATTCATGCTAGCAGTAACCGCGAAGATTTCACAGTTCTCCTGTTTGAACTTGGTTTTATGTCTTTCTTTCTTTTTCTCGACGATATTAGGCAGCATCTCTGATATGTCTATTCTGTTTTTACCCGCGTTCAAAACGAAACAGTCACTTATGAGGCATCGGTAGACCGTTTATTCCTGTTTCTCATTTTCGCACGGAGACTAAGTAGCGTCTCTGATATGTCTTTTCCGTCTTTACCTGCGCTCAAAACGAAACAGTCCGTTATTTATGAGGCATCGGTAGGCCGTTTCTTTCTTTCATTTTTGCACCGAGACCAAGTAGCGTCTCTATATCTTTTCCGTCTTTACCCGCGTTCAAAATGAAACAGTCCCTTATTTAAGAGGCATAGCGAGGGAGTTTATTCTTTCTTTCTTTCTTTCTTTCATTTTCGCACCGAGACCAAGTAGCGTCTCTGATATGTCTTTTAACATGTGTATTGAGCACTTTTTAACACCACTATTTCCTGGTTTGATTCAACTCTGACCATTAATCTTTTATGTATTATATATATATATATATATATATATATATGTATATATATATATGTATATATATATATATATATATATATATATATATATATATATATATATATATATATTTGTGTATTTAGGTAGCAATCCTTCTTTCAAGCACATTTCATTAATATATTACATATATATATATATATGTATGTATTATATATATATATATCTATCTATATATATATCTATCTATATATCTATCTATCTCTCTCTCTCTCTCTCTCTCTATATATATATATATATATATATATGTGTGTGTGTGTGTGTTTGTGGGTGTGTGTGTGTGTGTGTGTTTACATAATCATTTCACCACTAAGACTCGAGGGTTTTCTGAGTGTGAAAGAATAAGAAAAATGTTTGTGTTCCAACTCAATACGATTTTTGCAGTAAATTTAAATACTTATAGATACAGCGAGGCAATTCTGAGAGAATTGGAAATCCTACCTGTATTCAGCATTGGCGGCCACAATCTTAAAAACTCAAGATACGGATATGACACAGTACTGATAGCAAATACGGGAAAGAAATTACAAAACCTCCTACAGAAGGTGGCGAAGTAGAACGAGAAGATGTGACTAAACATAAACTATGAGAAGACAGAATGCATGGTCATCAGTAAAAGGCTGAGCCCGAAATGCGATTTGCAGGTCAGGGACACTAAAATCAATCAGGTGTGGAAGTTTAAATATCTAGGAAGTCTTTTGGCAGAGGACGGTAAGTGCGACACTGAGATCGGTAGATGTATTGGGATGGCCAAGGATGCATTCTAACTGCTAGGCGGGATATTACCGAGACAGGAGGGTTTTTTGGTAATAAAGAAAAGAGTATAGAGTTGCTACGTGGCATCTGTCCTCCTTTACGGCAGCGAATGTTGGACGGTCTCCTCAAAGATGATGAAGAGACTGGAGACTACGGAGATGTTGTTCTACAGAAGGATGCTGAGGATATCATGGACGGAGCGTGTGAGCAACGATGAGGTCTTAGAGAGGAAGAAAACAAAGGAAGAGGTTTATACTTAACATCAGAAAGGGGCAGCTAAAGTTTTTCTGGGACACGTAATGAGAAAGGAGGGCTTGGAGAATCTGATACTCACAGGTCGAATAGACGGAAAGAGAGACAAGGGAAAGCAAAGCATGTCATACCTGGTGGATTTAAGCAAGTGGATGACACAACGTAATCTGAGCGAGGCGGCAGAGGTACAAAACCTATTGAGAGATACAAGGGATAGGGGGAAGTGGAGAGCCATGATCGCCTACGTCCTGAAAGGACACGGCACATAAAAAATTGAATTACGGTTCAAATCCACGTTTTTACAGTCACAAAGTTTATTTGTTTTTTTATTTTGTTTTTTTTTTCTATTGTTCTTTCCTGTTGTCTTTATTTTTGGAGACTTTTTAAATCATTTCACCCCATACAAGGCAGCAAAGCGACCAAGTCACAAGGGCTTACTAAGTGTGAAAGAAAAGGGAAGCAAAAAGAGAAATAATATTGAGTAGCGAGAACAATAAAAGAAGAAACATCAGGAAGAGATCACATGACGATTGACATTGTATTTAATTTTCTCAAGATCAAAGTTGGCTGGAAATCGTCGAACCGGAAGGGAGTCCCACAAGCGAGAAGTGCAAGAGAAGAAACTGCTAGCATAGAACTTGCGGTTACATCTAGCCATTTCAACTTTAATTTGATGAAATCTCGCCGAGTAAAAAGAAGAAACATCAGAAAGAGATTACATGACGATTGACATTGTATTTAATTTTCTTACGATCAAAGTTGGCTAGAAATCGTCGAACCGGAAGGGAGTCCCACAAGCGAGAAGTGCGAGAGAAGAAACTGCTAGCATAGAACTTGCGGTTACATCTCGCCATTTCAACTTTAATTTGATGAGATCTCGCCGAGAATCTAGTACTGCGCTTAAATTCATAAAGTCTAGTTACGGTTCATAGGAAATGTTACCATGAAAAGTATTTATAGAAATGATACAGGGAAGCTAAATAATGGCGGTTTGTTAGCGACTGAAGCTGAATCGCTAGGTTTCAATTTATCATATAGTTCTGATGAAGTCCAATGTCTGAAACGTTGTGGCAAATTAATGTATAAAAATCATTTATTGCAAATATTCCGCTCATTCTATCCGATGTTAACGTGTCTGCCACAGAAATAAAAAAGGAGATATTTAGGAAGATATAAAATCTATTTTAACCATATTTTGTCGTCATTATGAACAAACTTTCTGATTTGTTGCCGTTTTGTGTCTTGAAAATGCTTTTAGGTTTATCGATTTTGTTCGTAAATGTTTGTATCCTTACTGAAAAAAAAGACTTGTTTCTTTCGTGCTGTGAAGAGGGAAAGTTTACAAAATCCACAAAAAAATATCACATATAACTTTAAATAAATTTGGCACGTAAATCAACATCTCTGCTCAAAAACGACTTAAACTGAAAAGATTTTATCTAACCTTAATATATTTATTCTAAATACTTAAAAAATAATTTTAAAAGAGATTGAATTAAGAATCATTATTAACAGATTTAAACACTGAAGCGGAAATTTACAAAAGAGTCTGCCAAAAAAATTCATAAGAAACTACATGGCTGAAACATCGACGAATTTAAATAAAAGATTATCATAATTTTCATAACCGAAGGTGCACCCTTATTTACTTTTATTCTTTTTAACTCATGTCATCACAAACAAGGCAATAATGCCACTACGACACAAAGTGTTACTGAATATTAATTAAAGAAGTCAATAAACGAACGTATATTAAGGATACAGCAGATGACGTTGACATAGTATTTAAATTTTTGAAGATTAAAGATGACTGAAAAGCATGAAGCCGGCAGAGTTTTCCACAAGCAAGAAGTGCGAGGGAAGGAACTGTTCGCATAGGACTTACGGTTATATATAGCAATTTCAACTGTAAAATAACGAGTCTCAGCTGTCAAGCTAGTAAGGCAGTTAAATTCGTTAAGTCGAGGAACAACAGAGGAAAGCAATATTTATTTTGAAAATACAAAAATGTGGCACAAGGCCAAGGGGGGAGTATGGAAAGCGGATCCTCAATCTGTCTTATCTTAAACTTAGCTAGCCATGATTACTGACCCAAAAATATTAGAGTATTCCTTACACCAAAACAGCACATTCTTACTTACCGTTCTTACTACAGCCACCATAATACCTCAAGGTCTCTATGAAGTCCTAACTCTTTCCCAGGAGGAAACTAATACTTGTGGCACAGGGATAAAATTGGGGATAGGATAAAAGCTGCTTTTATTGTATTTACATTATTCGGACTATTGTCCTCATCTTTGTCGCCATATTTATTACAACGTTTCGGCCGTTGTACGCTCCGGCCTTCCTTCCGGTTTGAATGTCGAACTGAACCCTTTATTTCGATCACTGGGGTAGACTCTTCTAGTTCCACATGCCATGTTTTAATGGATGTCAGTTATCAGTTATCTCCTGTTAATTCCACTCTCCAAGATATCCACTGCCTTAACCGGGTATTGAACTCACACTCTTTGGGTCCTGTCACTGGATCTAACTAACGCCTTTACCACTGTGCCATGTGTCCTTGGCGACAAAAATGACGACAATAGTCCGAATAATGTAAATAGTGTACATAATACCTCATCTCAGAAATATAGACAGATGCTTTTATTCTGTTTCATAACTAAACTTATCTAGCCACATTAACTGACTCAATCATACCACAGTATTTCATACACCAAAATAAACATTCTGACTTAGCATATTTAATACAGTCACTATAATACCTCAAATCTCTATGAAGTCCTAACTAGTTCCCATATGAACAATTTGTACCATAGAGGAAACTAATATTAATTTTTTTTTAATTCAAAAATGTGGTATTGGGTTAAAAGGGGGATAGGGGAAAAGCTGGTTTTATTCTATCTTAAACTTAGCTAACCACGATTACTGATCCAAAGCATTTCTTACATAAAAACAACACATTCTTATATACATTCTTACTACAGTCACCATAATACCTTCAAGTCTCTATGCAGTCCTAACTAGTTATCATATGTACAACTGTACCATAGATGAGACTAATATTTATTTTGTAATTACAAAAATGTGGCACAAGGCCAAAAGGGGCGATTGTGGAAGACTGGTCTTCAATCTGTCTTATCTTAAACTTAGCTAGGCACAATTACTGATTCAAACATACCGCAGTTTTCCTTACAACATATTCTTACTGCAGTCACCATAATATCTCAAGTCTCTATGGAGTCCTAAATAGTTCTCATCAGTATAATTTGTTTGGGTGGAGGATAAAAATAACAACATTTAAAAGAGAAACCCAATGAATATTTAGAATGAATAAAATTTATATAAAGGAAACTAAGCAAAATAGTGTTAGTAATAAACCCACCCACAGCCCTTAAATGTGGCGGAAAAATCAGCTAACAGGACAAAATTAATACAGGACTATGTAATTAAGAACAATCATTTGACCAAACAATCAAGGAAACGCACACATATCCAGACATAAAAGCAAATACAAAATACACACTCGAATAAATGAAAGCGCCCTGCATCTACCAGAGAACTAACATCTCTGTCGCCTAACGTGGAAGAGGAAAGGGAATTAAACTAAAGAAAGTGCTGACAAAAAGAAAAGACGTCAATGATCAAACATCCCCGAGCTAAGTTAACTTCAAGAAAGAAACTAAAGGATAAAACTGAAGAGGAAAGCTCATCAGACCAAATACTATTAAAATTATTTACCGTAATTCCCCATGTATAATACGCATTCCCCTATAACACGCACCCCAAAATTCTGCTGAAAGTTTGGGAAATGCTTGTACTGACGCATAATACGCACCCTTTGTTTGGTAATCAAACCCTATAAATTTTACCTTACCAATTACATTACTGCCAGCGTTTACTACTCCTATTTAAAAAATCGTTTTAAACATAGAATAATGTTATTTTAATTTGATTTTATGATAATTCTTATTTTATTTTACTTTTTTAAGTATTTTTAGGTTCATATGATTGTATTTGACATCCTTATGGGGTCACAATCGTCGAATGTTAGTGTCAAATTGTCGTATGTTTGTGGTCAGTAGACATTTTGCAACGGAAATCGAACGATGAAACGGCAAATTCTTAAACATTGTTTGTAGCTGCGCATAATACGCACCCCTAATTTTGCTATTATATTTAAGAAAGAAATGCGTATTATACGTGGGGAATTACGATATGCCATAACACACGCACGTCAATTTATAGCTGTCAGGAAATGATTAAAGCCGAGATGTCAGGCTAGAACCCGTAACGTTGCACATTGTTAGGTTATCACATATGAAATGACGCATTTTTTGGTTGGTTTCTGATCCGGTTATCTAACCTCCTTAGTATATAAAAAAAACTTGACTTATTCATGACTCTTTTTCTTGCCAGATAATTTTTCTTCCAATATATTATTACTCATAAGCCCAAGGAATAGGTTACAAAGAAACTATTTTGAGTACAAACTGGGTCATTCTGCCTCTGAAGAATTTCGGAATATCAAGGCGGCCTTTGGTAATTTTGTTGTTGAAATCAGAACTGTACAGAGACGGTTCCAGTAGTTTTGATCAGGAGATTGTAGTCTTGAAAATGAATCACGATTGGTTATCAGATATGAATGCTTTGGTTGATCAAAATCCGAGAACTACAGTCCGAAATATTGCATAAGATCTCAGAATATTTCACACAACTGTTTCTCGGCACATGAAAGTAACTGGAAAATTAAATAAAACTGGATAGCTTTCTTCCGCATGAACTGAATGAGACTCAAAATATTCGTCGCTTTGAGGTTTGCTTTCTATTGCTTTCCCGACTAGAAAAAGAACCAATTTTGCATCGAATCATTATATGCGATAAGAAATGGATACTCTTTGACAAGAGTAAGAGAGTAAGCCAGTGGTTATATGCACCAAAACAATATGAAAACCCCCATTGCACCTTAAAACGTTCATGGTTACTGTATGGTGGTATTTCAAAGGAGTTATTCATTATTCATTCTTGTTTCAGGAGAAAACAATAAGAGGATCTTCGTGTTATAGAGAAATTGAATGTGTGCACGAAGAAACTGAAAAAGAAATATCCTAGAAGTGTGAATATTGATGTCTCGGTTTTGCTGTACGACAACGCACGGCCGCACGCTCCTCAATAAACTGTCCAAAAGCTGCATAGCCTGAATTATAAAATTTTACCTCACCCTCAATATTCACCTGGTATCTCTCCTACTGATTATCACTTATTCAAGCTTTTTGAGCTTTTCATACGCAATAAAATATTCTCCAATAAGGAAGAGGTAATCGAAGCATTTGAATTATTTATCACAACAAAGAATGAGAACTTTTTTTAATGAGATCAAGAATATAGTAGTACGCTGAAAAACAGTCATTCATCAAAATTGTACCTATCTCAACGAAATAAATTAGTTATTTAACCTTGCAGATGCGTTTCATTCATTTCCTATGAAATGTCTCATTTCTTGCTTGACAACCTATTAAATTAATTATTTAACATTTCAGAAGTGTTTCATTCATTTCCTATTAAATGCCTCATTTTATGTGTGAGGACCTATTAAATCAGTTATTTAACATTTCAGAAGCGTTTATATTAATTTACTATAAAGTGCGTCATTTTATGTGTGACAACCTATTAAATTAGTTATTTAACCTTGCAGAAGCGTTTCATTTATTCCCTATGAAATGCGTCATTTTATTTGTGACAACCTATTAAATTAGTTATTTAACCTTGCAGAAGCGTTTCATTTATTCCCTATGAAGTGCGTCATTTTATTTGTGACAATCTATTAAATTAATTATTTAACATTTCAGAAGTGTTTCACTCATTACCTATGAAATACATCATTTCATTTGTGACAACCTGTTAAATTAGTTATTTAACATTTCAGAAGTATTTAATTCATTTCCTATGAAATGCATCATTTCATGTGTGACAACCTATTAAATTAGTTAACATTTCAGAAGCGTTTAATAATAATTTCCTATAAAGTGCGTCATTTTATGTGTGAGAACCTATTAAATTAATGATTTAACATTTCAGAAGTTTTTCATTCATTTCCTATGAAATGTCTCATTTCCTACTTGACAATCTATTAAATTAATTATTTAACATTTCAGAAGTGTTTTATTCATTTCCTATAAAATGCCACATTTCATGTGTGACAACATATTAAATTAGTTATTTAACATTTCAGATGCGTTTAATTCATTTCCTATAAAGTGCGTCATTTCATGTGTGACAACTTAGTACACACGGCTTTCACAGCAGCCCAATGTGACAGCAATACACAATGCCGTGACGAACGGTAGATTATGGCGATATGAATTTATTTTAACCTGGCACAGTGAACGAAATTTCCAAGCTATTCTAAAGAGAGAGTTTTTTTTAAGAAAAAGTGAAAGTCGTATTTGAATGAATTTTATTGAACAAAATCTAAAAACACAATTCCATGTTCTTTGAAACTTTTCTAAAATTTTCTTATTCCTCGAACATTTTTTTCGTGACTGCCTGTGTTTTAGAAGACATCCTTTAAAAAAAATTGTGAATTCCGCGTACGCATTCGTGCGACTTAGTAAACAAAATGTTTTCTACGGATGGATTCAAATCTGTCCATACTATTCCTTGTAGAGCAAAATTATTCTAAAAAAAGAGTTCAAAACATCCAACTATTTCGCATACCAGGCCTAAACTCCGGCACTTTTTTTTTTGTTTTGAGAAAGTGGTAAATATTATCTGTATTTTAAACGGTCATTGTATGACTGACAA
The DNA here is from genome assembly GCA_964036315.1 of Acanthosepion esculentum. Classification (NCBI taxonomy): domain Eukaryota; kingdom Metazoa; phylum Mollusca; class Cephalopoda; order Sepiida; family Sepiidae; genus Acanthosepion; species Acanthosepion esculentum. The sequence goes on from OZ038479.1 coordinate 131,043,045, forward strand.
TATTGTATACCGAGCTGGCATACATCCCGGTAATGAAATCAAATATTATTTTGATCCATTGAAAATCCTTGGAAATTTTGTTTCTACCATCATCGAATGACATTAGGTAATATAAAATGCATGAAAAGCACTGCTCTATCTAAATATTTCTGGCAATTAAAGAATAGTGGTTATAGAGCTATTATCACGTGGGGTATTGCATCAAGAGTCAAATCTTAAAAAGAGGAAAGGTGATAGGTGTAAATTATGCCTTGCTGAAAAATAAGTTATCTTAAAATACTTAAGCCTTATAGCTTTATAACGAGATAAATGAATTGATGCTTATATGTAGGCTTAAAAATGAATATGCCTACTCAAAACGTTGATCGAGATTAAATTTTAATGTAAATTATGGCATTTTTAAAAGAACCAGCAATCTCCCATTATGCATAATAAAAATAAATAAATTAATATATATATATATATATATATATATATATATATATATATATGTATGTGTGTGTGTGTGTGTGTGTGTGTGTGTGTGTATGGATCCTTTTATTTTAAATGCCAAATACATTTTTGAAAAAAAAAATCTGTAATCCCCATAGCCAACATGATGGTAACCAGATATTTTTATTAGAATTTAAAATTGCGTATCAGTAACTGAAGATTGCGCTGTGCATGAAACTTCGAGTCCTGCTACAGGTGAGTGGTAATTTATTAATATATACTTAATAGCTATGTTATTTATTACATCGAGCATGTGTATACACACATTAGTGGTGAATATACACATACATATGCAATTATATATACACATACATATATGTATAAAAATAATTCCAAGAGGATATGATCCAGGTAGAAGTCGATGTCCAGGACAGAGTAAGGATATAATAAAAAGACTCAAACACTAATATTCCATGTTTAAGTCTTTTTATTATATATATATATATATATATATATATATATATATATATATATATATATATATATATATATATATATGAGCGCACGCGCGTGTGTGTGTGTTTGATAAATAAAATATAAAATTTGTCAGTTAGCTGAATGATGACATTTTAGCATTCTGACTCCAGAGATTCGTAGACGGACCCTCCAGCAATCGCTTCGTAAACTCATCCAGTAAGACCAACAATTGACTTGACTTCTTATTGTCTCATATATATATATATATATATATATATATATATATATATATATATATATATATATTTGGAACTGTTTTAACATTTCCTCCTAAGCAAGGTGATAATGCCACTAAGACGCAGTGAAAGAGAATGAGAAGACTTTATTAAAGGAAAATAAATGACCAGGGTTCAAGAATACAGAAGATGGCGATTGACTCTGTATATAGATTTTTAAAGATTGTAGGTAACAATGAAGCAAGCAACCAGGAAATTGTTCAACAAGCAAGAAGTGCGAGGAAATAAATTATTGCAAAAGAACAATTTATATTTAACTAATCCAACAGTAAAGCTAGTGATTTAATTAAACATTTGTTTAGCAATGGGCATTGGTCGGAATTTCTACATTTACATTGGCCAATATCATTAATAATATTTAACTTGGAACGTGTATTACGATGCAGATTATTAAATTCATTTAAAATTTTATTATTGTCAAACTTTATATTCTTCTCAAGATTATTGGTGCAGCTATAACTCACTAATAATTTACTAATAAGGTTACTTTTAGGAAAATGTTTATGAATCAAATGGAGATCAACATGTATAAACAAATGTTTAACTTAATCTCTTATTTAGCTTAGTACTATCTTTACAATAGAGAATCCGACGATTCAAAATTCTATATTGGTAGCGCTAAGAATTCTTTTAAGACTAGGTAGTATCAACATATCTTGTTCTTCACTAATACTACTTACAGAAATAAAACATCACTTTCGAAATATTTTTCGAGTATACAAGTTGATTATAAGATGCCTAATGTGAAATGCAAAATTTAAAAAAAAGGCAAAGGCATTTAGCTCCTTATATGAACCCTGTTTTCTGTGTTTACATGAAAAACACAAAATCATCAGATTTTTTTGAAAAAAATTCATTATTAAATCAAAGAAGTGAATAAACTGTAAATTGTAAGCATAGTTTGGCTTTTACCATACAATTTAGTTAACATTTGTAATGCTTTTTTCTTATATTTTAGATGTACTTCGTTGCACTACATAAAAACATTTGCTAAATTCTCCCTCTCCCCTATTTTATTTGTTAGGAAACTGCATTAACAACTTTGTATATTTTATGCAACCATATGTATCCGATTTGAGTTAATGTTTGGCTGCTGTTAGCTGCCAATCTACCCATTTATATAAAATATAATTTTTGCTTTTTCGCTGAGTTTAAAATTAATGACGGTCATATTTCTTTGGTTGATCAGAGTAAAGCCATCAAAACTTATAACCGCCTTTTTTCGTAAAAAGTGGTTGTATTTTGCTTTTGAATGTAAATAAATCGTTCAATCGCTAGTAACTTACAATCGCCTGATGAGATTTACATCTCTTCAGAGTCATATCCAAACATATATATATATATATATATATATATATATATATATATATATATATATATATATATATATATATATATATATATAGCTAAATGGCTACAGAATACACTGAAATAGATTGATAGATATAAAAAGATTATGATAGATAGATATATTGATAGATATGAAATGACCGAGATAGATATGTAGATAGACAGATATTAAGAGAGTGAGTTCGATCGATAACTAGCTAGTTAACTAGATAGATAGATAGATAGATAGAGAGGTATGAAGATGCCGAGATAGATAGATAGATAGATAGATAGATAGATAGATAGATAGATAGATAGATAGATAGATAATGGAGGAACCGAGACCGATAGATAAATAAATAGATATAAAGTGACCGTGACAGATAGATAGATAGATAGATAGATAGATACTGAAGTGACGAGACAGATAGATAGATAAATAGTTATAAAGTGACCGTGACAGATAGATAGATAGATAGATAGATAGATAGATAGATAGATAGATAGATAGATAGATAGATAATGGAGTAACCGAGACAGATAGATAGTTAAATAGATATAAAGTGACCGTGACAGATAGATAGATAGATAGATAGATAGATAGATAGATAGATAGATAATGAAGTGGCCCAGACAGATAGATAGATAAATAGTTATAAAGTGACCGTGACAGATAGATAGATAGATAGATAATGAAGTGACCGAGACAGATAGATAGATAAATAGATATAAAGTGACCGTGACAGACAGACAGATAGATAGAAAGTTAGATAGATAGATATGATTGACCGAGACAGATATTTAGATAGATATGAAATGACTGAGATAGATACATAGATAGATAGATATGAAGAGAGTGAAATCTATCACTAGCTTGCTAGATAGATATGAAGAGACTAAGATAGATAGATACATAGATAGAAAGACCGAAGAGACATCTCTTATTCTTTCGTGTTATTCCTCCCCACTTTTCCCTTACTCATCTTCAGCTGTTACCCCACCCTCTCCTCTTACTCTCCCTCTTTCTCTAACGACTCCCCCTATTCTCTCCGCTTCATTCCCTTCAACTCTTACTTACCTCCTCTTCCATTCGGGTTGAGCTTCTGTTCTTTCGTTAGAATAAACAACAAAAAAATCCCAATGATTCCTCTGTAGTGATGACACGTGTGAAACAGGCTTCTTTTCTCCTTCAAGGCCACTGAATGTCGTCTTAATATTTTCAGCTTTTTTTTTAAATCCCTATATGTACATTTCTTTTTGCACCGCTTTTCAGACGCACGTCAAATCTACAAACACGTGTCTTCTTCCGAAGCAATCCTTTGCATGTGCCAAAGGGATTTTTCTCTCTTTGTTTTGTAGACCACACAAATTCTTAAGTCAGCAAAATCGACATTTTCTATAAAAGAGCAAAATTAGCAGATAATCAAAAGAAAAAGAAAACATCTAGATGAAAATGTAAAAGCTAATGATAGATAAATACATAATATATTGACAAGGATAAAAGATATGTATCAGCATTAACTGCCAGAAAAAAATGAACCATAATTACCCATCCGAAAAAAAATGAAGAAACCATTAGACACCAGGAAAAAAATGAACCACCAATATACAGCTGAGAAAAAATGAATCACCATTAGCCATATGAAAAAAGATGAAACACCATTACATACCTGAAGAAATAATGAACCACCATTACTAACCTTAGAAAAAAATGAACCACCATTACCCACCTGAGAAAAAATGAACGACCACTACCCAGCATGAGAAAAATATGAACCACCATTAGCCACCTGAGAAAAATGATCCACAATTACCCACCTGAGAAAAGATGAAACACCATTACCCACATGAGAAATAAATGAACGACCATCACTCACCAGAAAAAGATGAACCATCATTACCCATCCGAAAAAAATGAACAACATTTAGACACCAGGAAAAAAATGAACCACCACTACCTACCTGAGAAAAATGAACCATTACTCACGAGAAAAAGATGAACCATTAGTACCCATCCAGAAAAAATTACCCACCGGAGAAAAAAATGAACCACCATTACTCCCCTGAAAAAATGAACCACCATTACCCACTTGAGAAAAAAATGAACCACCATTACCAACTTGAAAAAAAAAATGAACCACCATTACCCACTTGAGAAAAAAATGAACGACCATCACTCACCAGAAAAAGATGAACCACCATTACCCACCTGACAAAAAAAAACATGAGCCATCATTACCCATCGGAAAAAAATGAACTAGCGTTACGCACCTTAGAAAAACATATATATATATATACCATCATTACTCATCAGTTTATTTTGTCTGGGTTGAAGTTGGGCGAGACACCAACAAAACCACTCATCACAATAAAGATGAACTGAAGGCAAGGATTCCTTCAGCATACATCAACTTAAACAACTTGAACGTCCAGACGAGTTGCAGGAGATTTCGAAGTCGTCTGGAGGCTGTGGTTGAAGGCAATGATAATTTCATTGAATAAATTTACTCTTTAGTATTTCAAGATATTTTTGTGTTAAATGAGATGCCAGTGCCTTGAGGAGGTAGTGCTGTCCTGGGTCAAGTGGGTGGCTGCTGGAAGACCCCATTGTCTGGCAACAAGACTCTGCACCATGCCACGTAAGCAGAGGAAAACAGTCATGGCTGTCAAACTATTTCTTAGACGACATCACTCCTGACATGTATACGAGTGTTATTTTCATTTCTGCGTCATTTAGACGACAATTTATCAATCGCACACTGTATTCCTAATTCCAGTTCTTTTATTGTCCTCTCTTGTTAAAATTATCTTCAAATTTAGGTCTTGAAAAAAAAGTTTCTTCATATTTATTTCTTTATAAGAGTATAACAGCAAAATTGTCTAGATTAAGCTTTGAATCGTTGTATCATAGAAATGATTAAAGATACCTAACTGAAATGCTCTGGGTTTTTTTTTATAACCCTACTGGACTCTACGTTCAGCAATAAGAATGTATAATTTCTCTCCAAGCTTAACAGAAGAAACATGATGAAATCGATAATAAACGAAACTGACATGTTCATCATTAATTAATCATAGCTAAGGATCGGAAGCTTATGAAGGACTGTAATAGAGTTCAAATATATATATATATTATTCCTGGATAATTTTCCAATTTATTCAAGATGGTCTTCGCCCTCTCTAACCTTCTAACTTTCTGTTCTGGTATAAAAAGGAGCCTCACGGCTTTCACGCATTATTTCATTTTCAAGTCTTTTTTCACTGAATTTTGGACTGTCCGAGCTGAAACTTTTCTTTCACGTGTCAAATGTTTTATGGATTGAGTTGGATCTTTTCTAATTGATCTCTTTATCTCCAAGTTGAAATTATCGCCCCTTTACCTGCTGTGGCCTCCTGATCCTGTTTTCCTCTCTACTTTTCCCTCGTCTTTTAAACTTTATTCGTCGTTCATTTGGTGGTTCTTGAATGGATTTTGAAGACGCAAACCAGAGTATGAATGTTGGTACCATTACTGAAGGATTGAATGATCTTTTTCCTCTCTCCATTGCTCATTTTGGGAAGTGTGGCTGAAACAAAACGATTTTAGCATGTTCTCATTTTTAGCTGAATAACACAAAGGGTTCTTCAGTGATTCTTATGAAAAATGGTGCCAAGATGGCGAAACGTCTTATCTGAAAACCTGGAAGAACGAAACACAATTAGTTTAGTAGTTTTACAGATATTAATCATTTTGTGGGGTGGTCAATTATGCTGTTACACGATTTGGACAATTTTACTGTTACACCCGATACAATGGTAAATAATGGTTTGGTTTGGTTTTATTTTACGGAATATAAAATCTGAATGGGTTATTTAATGCCCACAAGATTTTATTGCTGATAATATTTTTCCTGCCAAAATGTATTGCTAGTAATATTTTTTTCCTTTAAGAATGTATTACTGGTAATATTTATTTTCTTAAAAAATGTATTGCTGGTAATAGTTTTCCTCAAAAAAATTATTACTGATATTAAAGCCTATTTTTACACTTTCATAGTGTTTTAACCCCAGTTTAAGGGTTAAATATTTGCCCATATTTGGGACCCTAACAGGCGCTACCACCCCGGGTCAGGGTAGATCTGGAAAGATCAGCATTTAAGAGGTGGTTCCCCGCTCCTTGCAGAGGCCTTGCTGTCGGATGTTGTTTATCGTCTTACCCAGGACGCGGATGTAGTTTATCGTCATACCCAGGACGCGGATGTAGTTTATCGTCATACCCAGGACGCGGATGTAGTTTATCGTCATACCCAGGACGCGGGTGTAGTTTATCGTCATACCCAGGACGCGGATGTAGTTTATCGTCATACCCAGGACGCGGGTGTAGTTTATCGTCTTACCCAGGACGCGGATGTAGTTTATCGTCATACCCAGGACGCGGATGTAGTTTATCGTCTTACCCAGGACGCGGATGTAGTTTATCGTCATACCCAGGACGCAGGTGTAGTTTATCGTCTTACCCAGGACGCGGATGTAGTTTATCGTCATACCCAGGACGCGGTTGTAGTTTATCGTCATACCCAGGACGCGGATGTAGTTTATCGTCTTACCCAGGACGCGGATGTAGTTTATCGTCATACCCAGGACGCGGATGTAGTTTATCGTCATACCCAGGACGCGGGTGTAGTTTATCGTCATACCCTGGACGCGGGTGTAGTTTATCGTCTTACCCAGGAAGCAGATGTAGTTTATCGTCTTACCCAGGAAGCGGATGTAGTTTATCGTCATACCCAAGACGCGGATGTAGTTTATCGTCATACCCAGGATGCGGATGTAGTTTATCGTCATACCCGTGACGCGGATGTAGAATCTCATTACATTATTGTTATACATTGTGTCCATAAAGTTCGTGTGCACTTTAAAAAAATGTATAACTTTATTTGTATTGGCGATAGAAATAATCTGTAAAAAAATGTTATAAATTTTAATGTACCTAGTTTTAAGTATAGCTAAAATAACTAATGTGATTTCAGGCCTTACTGTAAATCAGTTGGCAAATGTTTTCCGTGAACTGCAAAATCGTATTACCGTTTGTATTGCTAATGATTGAGGACATGTGGAAACTTAAATAAAATTTCAATAAAACCTTAAAAAATATAGATTTACTTCTTTCTAATCCTTTTTACAAATTATTTCTATCGCCAATACAAATAAAGTTATAAATGTTTTAAAGTGTACACGAACTTTAGGGACACCCTGTATAATTGATTGTTAAGGTTTTTTGTTAAAAGAATTTTAATTTTGGTCGTATATTAATTTAAAATATTTCTTTTTACAGGCTTTATTCTTGAAATGGAATAAGATCATTCTAAATTTCAGAATTTTGCTGTTGCCCATCAAAATGACTGGAAGAAAGCAATATGCAAATAACAATGAAAAAGATAGTTAACAAAGCATAAACGAAATAGCTCCAGTTTCTTCAACTTCGGAAAGTTCGCATTGCAGCTAATTATTCTAAAATTCAGCCAATGAGAAAGGAGAAAATGAAAAATACCTAACAACAAATCGAATATATTATTTTTATTTATTTGTTATGTAACTCAATACATAATTGTCAACAATGTTTCCGTAAAACTTGATATTTCCTGTAATAAATTCTTAATAAATATTGCTATTGTCATTATTTTACTTAAGTTTAAGGTAGTCCTACATTTAAAATTCCTTATGGCTAACCATGAAAAGAAATGTTGAACAAAATTGCCTAAGACATTGCCGCAAAATTATCAAATGTTGAAGCCGTCCCTTCTCATCGAACGCGCCATATGATTTAAAAGAATGATGTCGTATAGTCAACTAAACATATTGAAAATATTTTAATGGTTAAATAATGACGCTTTTAATTTATTACAATCATTTGTGGAAAAATTTAACTGTATGCCGTATAAAGATTTAAAAGGAAGATATGTTTTGGCTATTGAAATAGTGGGAAGAATTAACGCTTGATACGTAGACTTTTAATAAATTACAATCATTTGTGTAAAAACTGAATCGTTTGCTTTCTCCATATAATAATTTAAAAGGAATTTATTCTATGATCATAGAAAATTATGTCCGAACAATGAAGCCATAAATTTTTAAGAAAGAAAGAATTGGTTACAAGAAATAATAGCTAGTTTATTTTTCCCCCTCATCTGTAAATGATTTTAAAAAATAATGACGATTAATCATTCAAATATTGGAAAAAATGCTGTTTGAATAATGGTGGTTTTAATTTCTTACCGGCATTTGTCACAATAAAAAAATAGATGGAGCCGTTTGCATTAGACGTATAAAATAATAAAAAAGCAAGAGAAATTTATTACTATCCGTATATATTTTTAAAAAAAGATGAATAGTCATTTGAAGATCGTGAAATATTTTGATCTTTAAATAATGATTCTTTTAATTTATTACAAGAATTTATTCTAATAAAAAATGGAACTGATTGCTTTACACATATAAAAATTAAAACACAATGTTTGATTACATATATCTAGAGGGTGCGATCGATAAATTGTCTAAATGACGCAAAAATGAAAATAACACTGACATCTCACTATTTACATTATTCGGACTATTGTCCTCATCTTTGTCGCCATATTTATTTCAACGTTTCGGCTGTTGTACGCTTCGGCCTTCTTTAGGTCTTTGGAATGTCGAACTGAACCCTTTATTGCGCTCACTGTTCTAGTTCCACGTTTAATTGATGTCAGTTGTCAGTTATCGCCTGTTAATTGCCTCTCCAAGTTCTCTACCGCCTTAACCAGGTATTGAACTCACACTCTTTGAGTCCTGTGATTGGATCTAACTAACAGCTTTATCCATCTGTGCATGACTTTCTGGGTATTATAAACCTAATGTATTCAGCAACCAGTCTACCCCAGTGAGCGAAACGGCCGAAACGTTGTAATAAATATGGCGACAAAGATGAGGACAATAGTTTCACACATAATAATCAAGGAGGTTCAGTCTGGATAGTTATTGGTCAGATGTAAGGGGTGAAGTGGTCGCTAAAATTATCTGACAGCCATGACTGGGGTCTCCTGCTTGTGTGGCATGGAGAAGAGTTCTGTTGCCAGACATAGGATCTTCCAGCAGCCACCCTCTTAAGCCAGAGAGCCCTACCTGCTCAAGGCACTGGATGTAGGCCTAAGTGTCGAGTCTGAGGCCCTTGCCAATAAATTCGAAAGTTGTTTTCTTATCAAAACGATCAGGGTGAGTTTATTTTTTTCCGAGCTGCCGTTTCTTCGTAATCACCATGAGACTCGTCCAGCTCTTTCTGAATCCTCTGCACATTCCCCAGATTGAAACCCAAATACTCTGATCTTCAGGCGCGAATGCCAAGCAGGGTGTCATTCCGTTTCTCAGTTTCTGGTGGTGTGAATTGCGTCATGGCGCTCTTTTTCTCACAGACGGTGTCCAACTGATCCTCATATAGTGTGCTGTCGACAAAATGAAAACAAACAATGCGCATGCGCGAAATTAAAAATATAACATGGCAACAATTTACCCATCGCGAACTGTATATCTGAACAATGATGCTACTGTTTTTTTTTTGTTTTTTTTAAGAAAGAATAAATTTCTCAAAATAAAAAAATTGGTAACTTTTGCATCCACATAATATAGGCTGACCCCAAAAAACGGGAATTTTTGAAGTGCGTATTGCCAGACATGAGCAAGTGGCAACACTGCGAGACAGTGACCTTTAGCAAGTAAATATTTCGCCATTTTAGTAACGAGAATGAAATTCACAGTATCCCAGCTGAGATGTTGCAGCAGTCAATGAGGAATCTCAACAGCAGACTTCAAGAATGCATTCGTACAGGAGGACGCCATCTACAGGACGTAATTTAAAAAAAATGAAAATTCCATCATTGTTTCTTAAATGGCATGTTTTAAGATTTCAATTACTATGAATTAAATATTTTTGTTTCATCACTCTTGGTTTTATTGGATTGTTAAAAAGTTCCCGTTTTTGGGGGGGTCACCCTGTATAAGGCGGTGTGGACAGTTGAACATATTGTAAAGATTAACAAGCCTGTCTCGCGATATCGGTTACTACTGAGTAGTGAATTTGTTCCTTACTGGGTAGCTCATAATTTCGGGATTCGTTTGGAAAATCTTTTAGGCAATTCGTCGTGGTGTAATGATTAAGAAGACTGTCTCGTTAGATCAATTACGACTGAATAATGATTTCGGTCCCCCACTGGGTTCCCCATGCTTTCGTTACGAATCCCACCCCTTTGATTGAGAGGTGTGAACGTTTTTTTTGGGTTTTTTTTTCAGGAAATATCTTTAGTTCCGGGAACATTTGTTCCGCAGACAATACTTGTTGGACTCATGTGAGTTCGGGCAAAAATGAGAAACACAAAACAGGGAATTTAAAACAATTGACAATTAATTCGTGTTATTAACGAAAGGAAGTACATGCGTACTAAATGGAAAACAAAGGAAAAGACCTTCTAACGAGCTATACGATGTCTGTCTGAAAAGTAACTCTGGTTGGTGTCACAAACAATTTACTTCAATTCCAACAACAAACTGCATGCTCTCCCCTTCAAAGTATTCCTTCCTCGAGTCTAATACACTTTTCCTTCCTTCTCTGTCACGCTTCTATGGACTGCTGGAAGAATTCTTCCTAGACATGACTCAGATTCGTCGTTACTGTCCGCTTGCTGGTCCCCACGCCTTCAATACGGGTCCCGTTAATAACCCCCGTGATCTTGGGGTAAAGAAGAAAGTCACATGGCGCAAGATCAGATGAATAGGGTAGTTGTTCCAGTACGGCGATGTCATTATCGGCCAGAAACTGACGTATGCTCAGGTTTGGTTTGTTTTGTCTTATTTTACGACATCAAATTCAAAGGGTTATTTAATGCCGACAAGGTTTTATTGCTGGTAATATTTTTTTTTTTCAAAAAATGTATTGTTGGTAATATTTTTTCTAAAAAGTATTGCTGGTATTAAAACCTATTTTTATACTTTCATAGTATTTTGACTCGTTTTTTTAGTGGGGGTGTCAGCTTTTTGCCCATAGCTGCGACCCTAACAGGTACACTACCACCCCTTGTCAGAGTGAACCTGGGAACACCAGCAATTAAGAGGTAGTTCCACGCTCCTCAAAACCTCCCGATCAGAGGCTTTGCTGTCGGATGGAGTTTATCGTCTTACCCAGGACACGAATGTAGTTTATCGTCATGCCCAGGACGACGGATGCTCAGGGCATTGTGATTAGATGCATCACCGCGGTGAAATAGCCACGATTTGTTCTGCAACGACTCTCGCAAATGCAATGCTTATAGTAAGCTAAGATTACAGTTATATACTCCAAAGATATCATGACAGATGATAACGTTATTCGCGTATGCCTCTTTCGCCCAGAGCTCACCCAGCACGCAAAGTCCCATTACGTTTCAGACTCTCTCTTCAGGCTGTCCGTCATTGTTGACGACAATGCTGTCCATCCATCTCCGTCCGTCTTCTGTGGACTGCCAAAAAAAGATAGCACCCCGATCCGCGAACGACATCTGCCAATTCTGCACCGGGCCCGTTTCAAACAGACCTCGTAAGAATGTGCCTGTGTGTGTGTGTGTGTGTGTGTGTGTGTGTGTGTGTGTGTGTGTGAGAGAGAGAGAGAGAGAGAGAGAGAGAGAGAGATTGGAAAAGAGTTTGGGATACTGATGTAATGAATATGAATACACCACGGGTCCCCCTCACAGTAATAGGATTGGCTGGTGTCAGTCATAAATACAGACTGACGTAGAGGAACATAGAGGACGCTATTGTACTATGCCATTGGCCATCCCATTGACGAAGCCCATTGGCCTACGCCTATTGCCCACGACGAGTACCAGTCGATTACGGCTACCTGCTAGATTGTACTACTCGGCTACGGTAGCCAAAACCACTTCGCTACTTCGAACAAATATATCCCTTTCCGGGACATATCAGATACGCGTCTTTGTATGCTCGTGTGTGTGAGAGTCCAGTCGTCAGTGGACAAAAAAAGCGAATGTGCCCCGTCGGCACCGCTATTTTATGTACGTTCGACTACAACCGGAAGTAAGAGGAAAGAAGATAAAGACAAGGAAATGCTTGGCTTTTTATAGACTTAAATAGCGTCGACTAAGGGGCGTTTTGAGCCAGTTCAAGCGTTGGTAGCCGAAAAATTTCGGCCTTGTGCCACATCTAAACTACGCTTTGAAAATCACCATAATAATACAAGGAACTGTTTTGCTTTGGTCAATTATTGATTTCAGTCTTTCATTTCCAGGATTATTTATTTCATTCCCGGTTTTTCTGTTAGTCTCTTCGGCAAAAGTTTCTAATATATCTTCACGATCTCTTTCTGATTTTTTACTTTCAAATAACTGCGGGCTCAATGGCTGGAGAATTCCCACGTCTATCATCAATCGATTGACTGCCTGACCTCTTCGTTCACGCATGCGTACTGAGCAGTTTCAGCTTGTTCGGCATTTAGCATCGTCGGCGCGAAACGCTGTTAGTTTCGTTGAAGGGAGATTTGCTAAATTATAAAATTACTTTTGACAGTTTCTTTCGGTGGTTGGGTGTGTGTGGGGGGAGTTCGCTAAGTGGGGGGAAAGGGGGGATGAGAAAATTGTTTTAGTTTTATGCGTTGCGAGAAAAATGCTATGTTAAAGTTTGATTCCAGTTTCAGGGCTTCGGAATTGCTCTGAGCTTTGTGGGCGTTTAATTGGAGTTGCCCAAATTGAGCTCTCCGGGGGGAGGGAGGGAGAGAGAGAGAGAGAGACAGAGCGATAGAAAGAGACAGAGAGAGAGAGAGACAGAGCGATAGAAAGAGACAGAGAGATAGCTAGAAAGAGAGAGAGCGAGAGAGAAAGAGAAAGAGAGAGATAGCTAGAAAGAGAGAGAGCGAGAGAGAAAGAGAGAGCCAGAGAGAGCGAGAGAGAGAAAGAGAGAGAGCGAGAGAGAAAGAGAGGGAAAGAGAGAGCGTGTGTATCTGTGTGTGTTTGTATATGCGTGTCTGCGTGTGTTTTGTACGTGTATGAGTTTTTTTTGTGCATTCGTATGTGTCGACTTGCATGTGTGTGTGTTTGTATTTGCTTTAGTGCGTGTCATTTGTGTGTTCATTTGCGTGAGTTTACTTACGTGTGTGTGCTTGTGTGTTTGTATTTGCATGTGTTTTGTGTGTGTGTGTGTGCGTGTGTGTGTGTGTGTGTTTGTGCACATTTTTTGTGTGTGTCGATTTGCGGGTATGTGCGTTTGTATTTGCGCGTGTGCGCGTTTTTTTTGTGCGTACGCATTTGTGTGTGTCTATTTACATGTGTGTGTTTATGTATAGCTGTTTGCGTGTGTGTGCGTATACGTGTGTGCGTCTTAATTACTTGTCTCCGTGCGTGCTTGTGTATGTTGGCATATGTGCGTATGTGTGTCTACGCATGTGTGCGTGTTTGTTCGCAAGTTGCTGATTTTTGTGTGATTGTAGTGTTTGTGCTTGTGTGTATGTCTTTGTATGTGCGTAGGAGTATGTGTGCGCATGGATGTGTGTATGTATGCGTATAAGTTTGTATACGTATTTTTGTGCATGTGTTTGCATGTGCGCCTGTCTGCTTCTGTGGGTACCATTTTGTATGTAGGTGTACCTGTACAAGTGTATGCGTATGTGTTTGACTGTGCGCGCGTATTTGTGTATGTGTGCTATCTGTCTGAGTACAATTTTGTGTAAGTGGGCGTGTGTGTGTGTGCATGTATTTGTTCGCGTGTCCGTGTAATTGCATATGTCTGTGTGTGCGTAAATATGTGTATGTAAGCGTGAGTGTGTGTGTATGCATTTGTTTCCGTATTTGTCTATGTGTGTTCTTGTGCTAGTTATGTTTGCGTACGGACGTGTGGGGGCGTGTTGATGTGTGTGCTATGTGTGTACTCATGTCTGAGTGGCGTCCTGGGTAAGACGATAAACTACGTCCAGCAGCAAGGCCTCGGATCTGGAGGTTTTGAGGAGTGTGGGACCACCTCTTAATTGGTGATGTTCCCAGGTCTACCCTGACCACGGGTGGTATCACCTGTAAGGGTCCCAGCTATGGGCAAATAGTTAACCACGAAACTGGTGTAAAAACACTATGAAAGTGTAAAATAGGTTTTAATATCAGAAATACTTTGTAAAACATTATAACCAGCAATAAATTTTTGAAAAAAAAAACTTACAAGCAATACATTTTTTTAAAAATTACCAACAATGTTTTTAAAAAATAAATTTTACTAGCAATACATTTTTAAACAAAAAATATTACCAGCAATACTTTTTTGAAAAAAATTATTACCAGCAATACATTTTTTAAGGAAAAATATTACCAGAAATAGATTTTTGACAAATCTATCCTAAAAATTTTGTCGGCATTAAATAACCCATTGAGGTTGATATGCCGTAAAACAAAATAAACCAAACCAATCTAAATCAAAAATATATATTCTATTCATACGAATCTATCGTAAAAATGTTGTCTGCATTAAATAACCCATTGAGGTTGATATGCCGTAAAATAAAATGTCTGCGTGTGCGTGAGCTAGTTGGTGCGTGCGTGTGTTTCTGTATATGTGTAAGATATGCGGGCGCGTGATTTGCTGCACGGGGTCGCGTGGACGCATGTCTGCGTAATTGTGGGCGCATCCTATACTGTTTTTTGCGCATACGTGTGTAGCCTTTTGTTTGTTTGTGCGTGTATGCCTGTGTTTGTGCATGTGTGTGGACCCGTTTGTATGCCTGCCTGAGTGTGTGCATGCGTGTATGTGTATGTGAGCTTGTGTGTATCCCTGTGAGTTCGTGTCTGGTCGTCTGCGAGTTTTTCATTTTCATTTTTTTATCTTTCATTTTTTTTTTTTTTTTGCCTGAGATTTAAAAAAATAACAAAACGTTTTCACAATATTTGACCTTTTGACATTTTTCATTCTTTCACCAGTTCAGTCCTTTATGTTACGATATCTACCAACCGTATCACGCGCTCAGATGTGGCACAAGTCTGAATTTAATGTGGGGTATCCGATCCCATAGGATCGGTCAAAAATTCCCCGTAGACCCCGTATAAAATGGGGTCGGGTAGCTGTTTCTCGAGACAAGACTCTGCCCTTCGACATAGCCTCGTCTAAGGATGCTCTCTACCCGGAGCCAGAGAGTTTGACTAGCACAGCGAGAAAAGATCCCAGCTAGAATATTTGCCAACCGCCCCACGCGGTCGGATGTGACAAAAGGCCGAATTTAACGTGGGTTATCCGAGCCCGTTGGCTCGGGTAAAAATTTCCCGTAGACCCCGTAAAAAAACGGGGTCGTTCGGTCTACCACCCCAGACGAGATTCTGTCCTAAAGCAGAAAGTTCAACTGTATAGCTGAAAAGATTTCAGCTAGTGTATTTAGCAAATGCCCCACGCAGTCACATGTGGTAAAAAGCCGAATTTAACGTGCGGTATTCGAGCCCGTAGTCTCGGGTAAAAATTCCCCGTAGACCCCGTAAAAAACTTAACTGTCTACCACCCCAGATGAGACTCTTTCCTTCGGCATAGCCTCGTCTGGGTTCCTCTCTGCTCAGAGGCAGAGAGTTCGACCAGTCAGCTGAAAAGATTTCAGCTAGTATATTTAGCCACCGCCCACGAGGGTTGCATGTGGCACAAGGCCGGGTTTAACGTGTGTTCTCCGAGCCAGTAGGCTCGGCCAAAAATATCTCTTTTCGAATCCGTATAAACGGGTTCAGGGTTAGTCTACCTCCCCGAACGTGACTCTGCCCTTCGGCGGAGCCTCGTCCGGGTTCCTCTCTGCCCGAAGGCAGAGAGTTCAACTCTAGCCGAAAAAGATTTCGGCTAGGATATCTAGCTACCCACCACGAGGGTTGCATGTGGCACAATGCTGATTTTAACATGGGTTTTCAGAGTCCGTAAGCTCGGCCAAAAAATGCCCGTAGAACACAAATAACGGGATCGGGTTGGTCAACCTCCCCGAACGAGACTCTGCCCTTAGGCTGAGCCTCGTCCGGGTTCCTCTCTACTCAGAGGCAGAGAATTCGACCATCAAGCCGGAAAGATTTCGGCTAGTTTCCGTAGTCCGCTGACTTACAGATACTTATAGGAAGTTACTACATATAGTGTAGTCACTCATGGGGGTGACAGGTTATTCCATTACATCAGTTCCTAACTTGAAAAAAAATAAAGGAAGAAATAGAATAAGAAAATCATCTTCACGGTAAACACCCTCCCAGAGCCAGGGAACTTAATGTAAATGTAGTATCTACCAATCAGTAGTCGGCAGACGCTGTTCAAAAACTAGAAGCTAAAAGATTCATAATTGTTGTCCAGGAGGAGTAAGTTCTAACCAGAACCTGCCAATGTAATATTGTGAATCCGCTGTAACGTAGGGAAGGTTACTGAATAGAATAATCACATGAAGGTTGGTAATTGACGATAATACTTAGGACAAGAACGCCACATATAAGATTCGCCAGCGGAGCGTAGAAATAGTCAACTGCTAGAAGTGAGTCAAGTGAACTCCACAATGAATCTCCAACTGCAGGATATCTACGAACTACCCCACGCGGTCAGATGATTCACAAGGCTAAATTTAATGTAGGGTATCCGAGCCCCCAAGATCGACCAAAAATTCCCCGTAGACCCCGTATAAAAAGGGGTAAGGAGCAGGAGACGAATCTCCAACTGCAGACCAACATACAGTATATACTACTGTATTTATGTGAATGGGGATATACCCGTTATCGTCCATAGGTATGCTACAACAGAATCTTAACAACAGTTCCTCTTACAGCGTATGACCAACATGCCGCACTTACAACCTCCCTCGCAGTGGATCGACGGGAACAAAAGCCACCAAAAGAAATACGATCGCAGAAGTTAAACAACATCGAGCCTATTTGATACCTCAGTGGGTGACCACTTGAGAATGTCAGGTGCTATAAGCTTGGTTATGTTGCAATAGATAACAGATCCCAGGAAATCGATATTTACCAACCACCTCAAAAGGCCGAGTTTACTGTGGGGTAATCCGAACCCGTAGGCTCGGCCAAAAGTTCTCCGCAGACCCCGTATAAAACGGGGTCGGGTAGCTGTTTCTCGAGACGAGACTCTGCCCTTTGACATAGCTTCATCTGAGGATACTCTCTGTCCCCAGGCAAAGAGTTTGAGCAGCACAGCTGGAGACCAATCCCCAACTGCAGGTTATCTACCAATCGCACCACGCGGTCAGATGATTCACAAGGCTAAATTTAATGTATGGTATCCGAGCCCCTAAGCTCGGCCAAAAATCCCATCGTAGACCCCGTATAAAACTGGGTCGGGCAGCTGTTTCCCGAGACGTGACTCTGCTCTTCCACATAGCCTCGTCTGAGGATCCTCTCGGCCCGGAGGCGGAAAGTTTGACCAACAGAGCTGGAGACGGATCCCCCAACTGCAGACCTTGATGTTAACATTCACCAAGCTACATCCACAGAACCGAATCACCCTTATTGACTTCGTGTTCTAAATTCAAGAAAGAAGTTACACTCTGGTAACTATCTCCTCTAGAATTCTCTTGTCGTGAAACAAACCTTTTCATTTTCGCATCCGGAACGTTTAAACAAAGTTATTTTTTTAGGAATTAATGTATTTTCATAATTTTAACCCGAGTGTTTTTCTTATTACTTTAAGCGTTTTTTTTAAGTGGAAACACGTATTTGAAAAATGCTCTGTACGTCTTTTTGCAAATTTACCGGCCTCTGAATTTCAGAGAAAGCTTGTTGAAAAAGGTTCATCGTGTTTTTTTTTAACATCAAGAAAAATAATCACATATGAAAAGCAAAACATTTTATTTTATAACTGAACTTTGCAGCACAAAATATTCTTCAAAATGATAGATTAACTTGTTTAAATTTATGGTATATTTCTTTCCAAGACATGCAGAGAAAAATGTTATGGAATTATCCAATATCGAGGAAAAAGTTATGGAATTCATAGACCAAAAAAATAAATTTAATTCCTTGCTGCTCCTGCAAGAACTTTTATGACAGACTTAATTCTTACAGGCACGGATTTCTCTAATTTAAATAAATATTCTTTAGCAAAATGTTTCCAATAACTCACTTTCTACTAAACGTTTTGCATGATTTGTTTTTCCTTTGTTTTTGTTTTTAATCGAGTTTACCCCATACAAGGCAATAAAGCCACTGAGACACAAGGGACATTGCTAAAGAACGAGAACAAAAGAAGAATAACCAGGAGGACAGTAGATAGCGATTGATATTCCGCTAGAAAGCATGGGGTTGGAAGGGAGATCCACAAGCGAGAAGTGCGAAAAAAGAAACTGTTAGCATAGAACTTACGGTTACATCTAGATAGCTAAACAGTAAATTGGTGAGACCTCGTCGCAAATCTAGTACTGCGCTTAAATTCAAAGAGTTTTGCTAGTATAACGAAGAGTTCATACTAACAAATACCATGAAAGTATTTATAGAAAAGTCACAGGGAGGACATCTTACGGCAGTGGCAATGTGACTGAAGCCGAGACGCCAGTTCAGGACCAATAATAAATGTATATGTCTGCATCTAGCAGCATAAAAGGGATCAACTTTGAGACAACCCTTTGAACTTGTTCGTAATACACAGGTACAAAAGAAGTTATGTGCAGTGAACGTTTTTCGTTGAGATGAGATTCAAGGTTGCCAGATTATGCGAGGTTAAAATATATGAAAAGCTCCTGTGGAGGACTCTTAGTTTGGCCATCATCACAATAGCTGGGGAAGAGTAGATGCGATAGGCATCAATAAACTACAGAAGAACCCAAAATTGATCGCTGTAGTTAAGAATTGAATTAATGTTTAAGCTTGCCTTTTAAACGTTCAACGATAATTCTTCCGCTGCCACTTAATTTAAAGACGATTTGATGCACGTAGGTCCTTATTTTCCGTACTAACAATTATTTTTATTTCATGGGTAACAGAACAGGGGACAATTTATCAGATAAAATTAATATAGTGTAAAGATGGGTAAATAGAAATTAGAATTAGTTATACATTCAACATTTGAAGAGTTATAGAAACATAATAGCTAATTAAGTAAAACCTATATTATGGAATCTATATGAATAAATACGAAATTGTAGGTCAGTTCTCCCACAAATTCTGAAATTAAAACTCCCCAGATATACTGTATAGTAATTTGTATTTACGAGGTCAGGTTGTGACACAAGGTTTAATATGGGGAGGTCGATCACGTACACCCGAGCTAGGAAAATATTTCCCGAGCCTCCGCATCCGTCGCTTGCACTGTCATCGGTGCGAGCATAGACCCCTCTCTCTCTGGTGTAATGAGAAGCCACGGCCTCGGGAAGCTGTTATCCAGGGCTGGGCACCTCTCAGTATAATTTTCCACGGTTACGCCACTCTTTTGACGGAGCCGCCCCTGACGCAACTGAGAGATTATAAATAAAAGTGTCGGGCGGCATTTAAGCTAGCTCCTGCGGAGGACTTTTGGTTTGGCCATCATCACAATAGCTAGGGAGGAGTAGATGCGATAGGCAAAAATAAACTACAGAAGAACCCAAAATTGATCGCTGTAGTTAAGAATTGAATTAATGTTTAAGCTTACCTTTTAAAAGTTCAACGATAATTCTTCTGCTGCCACGTAATTTAACGACGATTTGATGTACGTAGGTCCTTATTTTCCATACAAATAATTATTTTTCTTTCATGGATGACAGAATAGGGAACGATTTATAAGATAAAATTAATAGACAGTGAATATGGGAAAATAGAAATTAGAATTACTGATACGTTCAACATTTGAATAGTTAGATAAACAAAATATCTAATTAAGTAAAAACTATATTATGGAATCTATATGAATAAATGCGAAATTGGATCTCAATTCTCCCACGAAATCTGATATTAAAAAGCCCCAACTCTAGTTTATACTAAATTACACACTAAAAGCTCAATAAGATATTTATTTGCAAATTTATATATGCGCATCATCGCATGCATGTATAAATGCTTGTGTGTATATATATATATATATATATATATATATATATATATATATATATATATATATATATATATATAAGTGAACATAGAAGTCAACACTTAGAGGCGACAGTCTGTTTCATGCTAGATGCAATCATCGTGGCCCGATGATTGCATCTAGCATGAAACAGACTGTCGCCTCTAAGTGTTGACTTCTATGTTCACTTTTATATTTACACACGCTCTATCACTGATATTGAGCACTTTATTCCATAAATATAGCACACTTTAAGACTATATTTCTTCATATATATATATATATATATATATATATATATATATATATATATATATATATATATAAAACAACTAAAAAGTTGTAAATTAAAAAAATATATAATATTTTTTTATGAAAGTATTTATTTATATTTTCTTATATATGTGATTTGGTATTTCAGATCGACCTCGATCTTTCATCAGAAATAACTGGTTTTCGAGGTTTGTTTACAAGTAGCGTCCGTCCCGAGACGCGGACGTCACGTGATATGGAATGCATCTGTGTTCGAATAATTTTTAACGTAAATCTAAGTGTAATAATATTTTTAGATGTTGTGTAAAAAAAATTTTTAACTATATTTTTAAAAAATGTTTAAGTATTGAAATATTTATAAAGATTTAAATTACCCAAGTCTTTATTTAACCCTAGTTTATATGTATTTAATTTTAAAATCCATTATTTTTCTTTTTTTCTGTGTGTGTATTTGGAACTGAAATCAGAATCTATCAATAAACATTTACAGTTGTCTAATGAGTGTCCTGATTGATTAAAGTGTTCAGCTATGGGGAAATAAGTATTGTTTTGACGTATCGTTTGTTTATGATTGTTGAAGCGAAATCTAAAATTATTTCCAGATTCACCAATATATCCACTATTGAGACATATTGTGCAAAATAAATATATGTATATATTTATGACGTTTACAGAAAGACCACAAACAAAAATTATATGATCAGTTTCTACTCAAACCACTCTTCAAAAAATAAATCTGGAATTATTATAGGTTTCTATCTAAGAGCATTAAGAATCTGTATTCCCCAATATTTACTTAAAGAAGAAACATACATAGAAAATACATTCAAAAACCTACAATACCCATATCATTTCATCCACAACGCAAGAAGAAAGGCATACAAAATATACAATCGAAACAAAACTAATAACATAATCCGCAATAGTTAATTACATGAAAACAGATACATAATACTACCGACCAACTCTGTCACGTCTACTATCCAGAATAACCTATCCCAACTAAATATTCTTAAAATAGTCACAAACACTTCCAAAACTATTATGGATATACTAAGACCTTCAAACAACAATAGCAATAACATTTCTGAAGCAGGTATATATAAAAAAATTGCCAAAACTGTCCCTCCCAATATATTGGAGAAACAAGTAGAAAATTTAAAAACGTATCTATGAACACAAAAGAGAGCTTACATTAAACAACTTAGCTAATGCACTAGTAATACACAGGAATAAATTCAACCATAATTTTTATTTTGGAAATGCTATACTTATAAAGAAAGAAAATAACTCACTCAGAAAGAAAATTCTAGAGAGTGCCGCCATAGAACATTACCCAAATATTAATCTACGCCCAGGATTTTTCCCTATTTCACCTTTCTTAACAAAATTACTGCCCACACAAACAAACGTACACAACAATATCGTAAAATCTAAAGAAAATGGTTAAATCCGCCAACACAAATAATATTCTTCACGCGTGACATTAACTGACGTTATTTACAGTTAACAATATGAATTCCAGTTGCTAAGAACACTCTGTATTTTTTTTTTATTTCCTTGTTTAATTCAATTCATTTCGTTTTTTGCTTTGAGAAAGTCCACACTGGACGAAACGCGTCAGCAATTAGTAGTGTTTTCCTATTGTCATTAATATATATATATATATATATATATATATATATATATATATATATATATGTGTGTGTGTGTGTGTGTTAGATTAATAAACCTTTCTTTTTTTTAAAAGTTTTTCACCCAAAGCAAGGTAGGAGGGCCACAAGCACGCACGGGGTTACAGAGGATTGAGAGCAAGATTAAGTAGGCGTGTTTGACGAAAGGATAAAGAGAAGGGCGGGGAACAAGATCAACGCATCAGAAGATGTCGATTGACAATAAATTTGAATATTTGAAGATTATACCTATCAGGGAAGCAAGTAAGAGGAAGGGAGTTCCACTGTTAGGAAGTGCGAGATAAGAAGCTGTTGGAGTAGAAGAGACGGTTACATTTAACCGTTTCGACAGTGAAAGGGTGGGACCGAAATGCCAACCTAGTAGCACGATTAAATTCATGGTGTTTAGGAACAAGCGAAAGTAGCTAGTTGCCGTGAAAATACTTGCAGAAAAAAAAAGAGGGAAGCCACAGCACGTCAGTGAGAAAGTGACTGTAGACGAGATGCCAGATCAGGACCTATCACATTGCATATCTGTCTCGGGATTTTTCTTTCGAGAAGCTCGAGATGAACAGTTGGG
Source organism: Acanthosepion esculentum (assembly GCA_964036315.1). Taxonomy (NCBI): domain Eukaryota; kingdom Metazoa; phylum Mollusca; class Cephalopoda; order Sepiida; family Sepiidae; genus Acanthosepion; species Acanthosepion esculentum. Next base: position 131,066,132 of record OZ038479.1, read on the forward strand.
GTAGCAGACCATATATGGCAACAGTATTCAGCGCAAGGACGAATGGTAGATTTGTAGATTTGAAGGATGGACTCAGGCGAGAAAAACTTTCTGGCGCAACTTTCCACTGTTCTTTATCTCATCATTCTGTCCGACGTCGACGCATGTTTCATCTGTTTTGGGTCCCAATTCATTTTTAACTGTTGATTAATTTGCGTATTTAGGCTTCAGCTGGTATTTTTTAAAGAAATATAAATTTCAAGATCATTTCATATTTTCCTCTGCTACGTTTTTAAGGAATATCTTATGACGGCAGATTATACAAACATTAAATAAAAAATGTTTAGCATCATGTAAGTGACTAGTTTATCTACTGCTAAAAGAGAAACTAATTGAACGTCATCTAAGTTTGTTAATTGCATTTGCCAGTGGTAGTATTTTCATATAAGAAAAAAAAATACAATATATTATAGCTTGCCACTCGTATTCGAGGCTACCCGTCTACTAGGGCGGCTAGCCAATCCCTATTGCAGACGCTCGCTCAGGCGCATTTGTGTTTATTCAACACACACTGAGCCCACCTGTGGTTTATACTGAAACTATGCCGAGCGGACCTTAGTTACAGTTTCGGGAAAAGAGCATCTTATCTATTTGGACAAGGCGAGCACCTCGGCCACGATGACTTGTGACTTCATGGTACCACAGCTATCGACGGCCCCCAGGGGTTCCGTCTACCCAATTTCACTCAAAAGGCTTGGGTTAACCCGTGGTATGGTTTTCAGGCACTTTCCAAAGGTGTCACATAAAATTGTCTCCTTCCTGACAAATAGAACATGGTGAGATTCAAACCCGGGTCTCATGGTCAGAATTCGAACGTTGTAACTACTCGACCACGTGCCCATAAGTATAACATGTAATAATGCAATAAAAAGAGAAAATCAACTAATAAAAAAACCCACCATTTCCGTGATTTTTCTATCGAAAAAGGAAAAAAATCACTGCTCGCTTTCTTGGAGCGATGAAAATGATGTCCATTCAATGCGACAGCCAGCGATTCAGTTATTAAAATTTATTCTAAATAGTTTTTAAAACATTTACAAAACTTTCTGAGCAACTAGACAGACGGCTCTAGTGAAGGAAATCGCTGACCATGGCTGACCGGAAAATACTCTTGGCCGTCCTGGCTATGATGATAAACTACATCCACGTCCTGGGTAAGACGATAAACTACAACCAATAGCAAGGCCTCTGATCAGGAGGTTTTCAAGATCGTGGAACCACCCCTTAATTGCTTGACAAAAAGAAAACGAAATAGGCAACAAAAACAAAAGTTGTATATGCAGATACCCGACAGTTTAACAACTAACTAACATTTTTCTGTCTACCCTTTTCCAGGATGGAATATGAGTGCAGAGCAGCGGTAGTAGCTTCTTTTCGCGTCGGGAAGAAGCCTGCGGGCGTGATGGCCTGGTTTGGGTTCAAGAGGACCATGGTCATGGACATTTGGAAGAAGTGGAAGGCGTGTGTGAACAAGGACAAGATTGCTGTCAAACAAAAGGCCCACAACATTCGTTCTTCGGCCGTTAGGACCGACGAGTTCGTCACCGCCGTCAAGGAGACAGTCGACAATGATGGAAGCCAGAGCTACCCCAAGGTCGCCGCTGACTTGCGCTGTCACAAGTCGACGATCTGCCGAACGATCAAGAAGGACATTGGTTACTCCTCCTACCGCAAGTCTCACCGCATGCTCATCACGAATGCTTCCAAGGAGTCGAGGAAGGTCAAGGCGGCGTCTTTGCTGAACGAGCCCAAGCACGGGTCCGCCGGGATGCTGAGGCTCTGATGAAAAGAATTTCATTCAGGACCAGACGAGCAACAGGCAGAACGACAGATGGATCTGAAATGACATTGACGAGGTTCCCGTTGTGAAGCATACGAAGTTTCCCTCCTCAGTCATGGTCCTTGGCGTCATCTCCAGCGAGGGGGGACGTCTGCCTCCGTTCTTCTTTCAAAAGGGCGTGCAATTCACCGCTGAGATTTCCCACGAAATGCTGAGGAGCGTGGTGAAGCCCTGGATGGACGAGATCGCCGCCGGACACCACTACGTCTTCCAGCAGTTCCGCTCCTGCACACAAGATCAAGACGACCCAGGCGTGGCTGCTCAACAGTGTTCCTCAGCACTGGTCGCCGGACTTGTGGCCGCCCTCCTCACCCGACTGCAACCCCCTTGACTATTTCTTCTGGGGCGTGATCGAGGCCAAGATCAACAAGTACGCGCACAGCACGGTCGACTCTCTGAAGGCTGCCATCGTGGAGGCGTTCGCCGCTATGGACAAGGACATGGTCGCCAAAGCGTGTGTCTCCTTTCGCGCCCGCCTTCAAATGGTCGTCGACGCCGCCGGCGGTTACACTGAAAAATAATGTAGTATGTAACTCTAACTGTTGCTAAATAAACTGTCGGGTATCTGAATGTACAACTGCGACTCCCACGGGGATGGTTCCCTGAAAACTACGCTTTTACTCTTTTCAAATCAAGGATGGTACCTTGTGTATCGTTCGATTTTTATAACATCGAATTCCTATCACCTTTTCATTCGATCATAACAAACACACCTTAACCAGCATAACCATATCCCTCTACCTTGATTGCTTCTCGAGCCTCGTATTAGTTGAATTTAAATCTAGAAATATCCATTGAATTTCTTGATCGGTGAGTAGAAAATCAGAAAGAGACAGTTGAAATTCATAGGGCACCCAGATAAGGAAAAAAGGCTTAGAGAATATGACATACATACACACATATATATATATATATATATATATATATATATATATATATATATATATATATATATATATATATATATATATGATATATTGAAGTCAAGCGGTACCGGGAGGAACAGCGTGTAATATTCTTAACACGATTGTATAGATGTATGGCACATTGATAGGCCTCCGCCGGCCATCAATGTATATGAAGTTGATCCCATCTATCTGTAAGGTATGACCAAGTCTGGGCAGGATGGTATGGAAGACAAGATGCATGCTCGCCCTTACCACGACGCTGGTGGATCCAAAGGAACAGCAAGGCCATTAATGTTTAGCGCCATCGCAGGATCTGCCAGAATGAGGCCGAAATCAGCGACGAACTGTGTTAGGGGTTTCAGCTCTGAATTGTATTTACAGAATGTGCTAAACCAGCGCTACTGTTACAGAATTTATCTTTCTACAAAATTCAAACTTACGGAAACGAATGCGGTTCACTTAAACGAAAAAAAAAATGGACTTTCTACTAAGGATGAGCCCTAAATGCGATTTGAAGGTCGGGGACACTAGAATCAAGCAGACACAGAAGTTTAAATATCTGAGAAGTGTTTCGAGAGAGGACTGTAAATGCGACACTGAGGTCCGTAGACGTATTGGGATGGCCAAGGACGCATTCCATTATTGCTGGGCAGAGTTATTGCGAAACAGGAGGATTTCTTTGATAGCAAAGAAAAGAATATTGTTACGTGACATCTGTCCATCTTTACGTCAGCGAATGGTGGACGGTCTCCTCAAAGATTTATAAACGTGCAAGATAGCAGATGACGCAGTACTGATAGCAGACACTGAAAAGAAATTACAAAACCTCCAATAGAAGGTAGCGAAGGAGAGCGAGAAAAAGGGACTAATCACAAGACAGAATGCATGGTCATCAGTAAAAGGATGAGTCCGAAATGCAATTTGAAGGTCGGGAACACTAGAATCAAGCAAACGGGGAAGTTTAAATATCTGGGAAGCGACACTGAGATCCGTTGACGTACTTGTATGGTCAAAGACACATTCCAGAAGCTGGGCAGAGTATTGCGAAACAGGAAGCTTTCTTTGGTAACAAAGGAAAAGAGCTGTTACGTGACATCTGTCCTCCATTACGGCAGCAAATGTTAGACGATTTCCTCAAAGATGAAGAAGAGACTCGAGGCGACGGAGATGTGGTTCTGCAGAAAGATGTTGAGGATATCATGGGCCGAACGTGTCAGCAAAAACGAGGTCTTAGCGACGTTGCAAACAAGGAGGAGATTTATACTTAACATCAAGAAGGGGCAGCTGAAGTTTCTGGGACACGTAATGAGAAAGGAGGGCCTGGAGAATCTGATACTCACAGGTCGAATAGAAGGGAAAGAGAGACAAGGGAAAGCAACGCATGACCTACTTGGCTGGCTTAAGCAAGTGGATGACAGAACATGGTCTGGGGAGGTGACAGAGGGACGAAACTTATTAAGAGCTACAAAGGATAGGGAGAAGTGGAGAGCCATGATCACCTACGTCATGAAATGACACAGCACATAAAAAGAAAGAAAAAGATCTACAAGCATAAAAGGGATTCAGTTTTACAATCCTTTTAACACGAACGTAATCCACTGGAACAAAACTGGAAATAAAATTAATTTTACAAATGCCACCGAAATTAAATTTAAGTCGAAAATCACATCGAGGGATTACTAATAAATAATTTACCATCTATAAACATACGTCAAATACATTATATGACCTCACTAATCTTTATGGTTTGGTTTGGTTTGTTTTGTTTTACGGTATACCAACCTCAATGAGCTATTTAATGCCGACGAGATTTTAATTGCAGGTAATATTAACAGATTAACCATGAAACAACGTGTAAAATGTATCGAAGCCTATTACGAAAATGGACGTTCAAACAGAACTGCATTTCGCGCGCTTCGCGATATTTTTGGTCAACATAATCGACCAACCCTGAGTGCAATTGGAGACTATGTAACGTTGTTGAGTAGAGGTTCAATTGCTGCGCGCGATCAAAAATAGAGGGGTCTGGATTTTCGGCCACATTCTCGTGCACTGCAGCAATGTTTACAGCTGAACGGCGTAAACGAGCACGCAATGGCGTTTTCACATCTGCCACGGACCCAGTTTGTTTCAATTTACGAACAATTTTTTCAAAATGCACTCTTGAAACATTAACACGTTGTTTGATTGTTAATCTTTCCATGGTTGAAATTGCCAAAGACTTAAGTTGTTAAATCTCAAAGAAAAAGAAAAAAAAATCGTTAGATGCTTAAACTTAATTCACATGTAAAAATCGGTCCAAGTAATTTGGAACACCATATATATATATATATATATATATATATATATATATATATATATATATATATATATATATATATATATATATATATATGTATATGTATATATATATATATATATATGTATATGTATATATATATATATGTATATGTATATATATATATATATATATATATACATATATATATACATATATATATATATGTATATGTATATATATATATATGTATATGTATATATATATATATATATATATATATATATATATATATATATATATTGCTAAGAAGAACTATACATAATAAGGTTTCAAAAAGTTTTTTTATTTTTATTTTGGAACAGTTTTAGATTTTTCACAACAATTAAATTTGTTTAAAGTTATTTTCTTTGGGTCGATGGTGAAAAATGTTAAAAGCGTGTTAAAGTTTTAAGAGTGTAAATGGAAAAATTGCTCGTAAATTCAAACAAACTGGGTCGGTGGCAGATGTGAAGACACCATTGCGTGCTCGTTTAAGCCGTTCACCTGAAAACATTGCTGCAGTGCACGAGAATGTAGCCGAAATTCCAGACCCCTCTATTCGTCATCGCAACCTCTACACAACAACGTTACATAGACTCCAATTGGACTCTCGTTTGGTCGATTATGTTGACCAAGAAAATCGCGAAGCGCGCGAAAGATATTTTTGATTGAACGTCCATTTTCGTAATAGGCTTCGATAACTTTAACACGTTGTTTTTATTGTTAATCTTTCCATGGTTGAAATTGCCAAAGACTTAAGTTATTAATTCTGAACGAAAAAGAAAAAAAATTATTAGACTTTTAAACTTAATTCACAGTTAAAATTGGTCCAAGTTATTTCGACCACCATTTAAATTTGTCTGTGGAAGGTAGGAATAAAAATAACAACTTTAAAAAATGAATCTCCAATGAGTATTTTCAATGATTACAGTTTTATATACAAAGAGGAAAGCAATATTTATTTTGAATAATACAATAATGTGGCAGAAGGCTAAAAATGTGGGCGATAGGGGAAGGCAATCTGCCTTAAACTTAATAAGAATAATAACATTTAATAAAAGAAAAGGAAGGCTAGGTAGAACAATTACAATGAAAGTATCAGGTCATCCCATAAGTTTTGAATAAAGAAAACAAGTGACCAAATGTTACATTTAATTACAGATTCAATCAACAATGTATTTTCCCTGATTATCTATGACTTCCTTCCAACTATTAACAAGCTTACGAATTCCATTACTGTAAAATTATTTTGGCTTTCATTCGAAGAACTCACAAATGTCAGTTTTAACCTCTCCCTGTGTTAAAAAAGCTGTTTCTTCCAAATGCTTCTGTAAGCTACGAAACAAATGGTAGTCTGAAGGAGCAAGGTCGGGAGAATAAGGTGGATGAGGAATTTTCCCACAACCAAGTTCTTCGATCTTTTGTGACGAAATTCTTGCTGTGTGTGGTCGTTCATTGTCCTGATGAAACATCACCCGTTTTCGATTCACTACAGCAGGTCTTTTTTCCTCAAAGCTTGGTTCAAACGCTCTAATTGCTGACGGTATATTTGAGCATTAAGTGTTGCATTAGTTGGTAAGAATTCAAAGTGGATTATTCCTTGGCAAGATCCAGATTGAAAGAAGAACCTTTTGCCCATGAAGTTCCCTTCTCGGCTGTGGCTGGGATTCTTCCCCTTTACCAAGCCACCGTCTACGACGCTTAACATTTTGATAAAAGATCCATTTTTCACAAGTCTATCCAAAAAAGGTGAAAAATGTTGGCGAGAATGGAGAGAAGAGCAGATGTCAACTCGGGATTTTAGGTGGTTTTCAGACAATTCATGAGGCACCCATTTTCCAAGTTTAGGAACATTTCCAAGTTGTTGAAGATGACGATGAACAGTTGTATGGTTTGAACTGAGAACCACTGCCAATTCCTCATCTGATAAAGCAGGATTTTCTTCAAGGGCTGCTTCAAGAAGCTTTTCATCAAACTCAACTGGACGTCCGGTTCGATCTTCATCTTCAAGGGTGAAATCTCCACCTATTGAATTTTGCAAACCATCTTCTGCAAGTTCTTTCATTCACACATTCCTCCCCATAAACTGAGTGAATGTTTCTAGCCGCTTCGGCTGCTGAGTTTCCTTTCTTGAACTCATAAAGCATTATGTGCCTCAAATGATTCTTGGGTACTTCCATGTTAGCAGGCTTTTAATCAAACAAAATTTAATTTTATTGTTCTCTGAAATAAAATTTGATCAGTTTAAATGCATCTAAACATAGAAATAATGTTCAGCTCCATTAGACATTATAAAATACTCTTTAAATTTCGTTCGTTTTAACAAAAAGTTAAAATTCGGACAGAACTTATGGGATGACCTAATATTTATAGAAACAGCAGTGGGAAGTTACATAGCGGCCATGGGAAAGTGACTGAAGCCGAGATACCAGGTCAGGACCAGTAATATTGCAGACTCTTCTTTTCAATGTTCTTGGTCCTGTTTCAATGTCCATTTTCGTAATAGGCTTCGATAACTTTAACGTGTTTGATTGGAAATTGATGTGCACCACAGAATTTCCTTTTTATAACCACAAAAATAACATCTACATACAATGCTATGGTGTCTCTATGGGTTCCATCCTTGGGCCAACATTCAGCAATTTTTTACATGACTAATTTAGAAAATAATGTATTTAATAGAACAAAGAAAACTCCATTTATCTATGATATGTAGATAACATTCTCATGTTAGTCAAAGACATAGACGAATTACACGAACTACAAAAAAACTTTCAATAAAACTCTGTACTTAAGTTCACATATGAACTTAACAAGGACCCAAAATCCCGCTCTTCGATGTATTGATAGGCAGTAAGAATAATAATACATTTACTACCTCTCCTTATAAAAGAAAACATCTAGTATAAATACATGTACTGTCAAATATAAAAGTGAATGTCCTATGACAAAATAGCTATTAGACGAAACTTAATAAGCCGTGTAAAATCAAATTCCTCAACAAATATCATTTTCTACACTGAATAAAAAATTAAACAAACTCTCCTTAATAATGAGTTCCCTAATTAAATTGTTGAGGAACAAATTAGGGAGCTAAAACCGGGGTAGGTGGGTACAAGATGAGGAGGAGGGCAACAACACTCAGAAAACAGTCTGCCTGCCTGATGTGAAGGGGTTATCAGAGAAAATACAAAGGATCTGTGGTCCATATAACATCAGGACAACCTTCAAAGGCTTGACGACACTTCGCAGATATCTCTCCCGAGTAAGACCTCCCATAGAGGAGAATATGACTAAAGACAGTGTGTACGCTATCCTGTGCAGCTGCGGAAGAAATATAAAGGAGAGACAGGCCGCTCCCTTATGGTGAGGCTTCAAGAACACCAGAAAGCTGTAACACGAGGGCAAGTGGAAAATCAGGCGTGGTTGGCAACATATGGAGAGAGAAGGGAGATCACCGCCCTCTGTGGAATAAGGTTGCGGTCATAGACAAGGAACATATTGGAAAATTCGTAAACTTAAGTAATCAGCACATATGCAAGGCCACAAAAATTTCCTGAGCCGTCCAAGCATAGAAATTAATACAATATGGCAACCAGTAATAAGGAGTGCCAGAGAAAAGCGATAATAACAACGTTGCAATATAAGCTGTGGTAAAAACATATATGGATAACAGCAAAAAATTGGAATATGAGCACTGGTAAAAATGCTTGCTGAAGACATTAGGTTTATAATACCCAGAAATTAATACACTGAGGATACATAGCACAGTGGATAAAGGTGTTGGTTAGATCCAGTGACAGGACCCAAAGAGTGTGAGTTCAATACCCGGTTAAGGCAGTGGAGAAATTGGAGAGGGGAATTAACAGAAGATAACTGATATCCATTAAACATGGTAGAACAGTCTACCCCAGTGAGCGAAATAAAGGGTTCAGTTCGACATTCCAAAGCCGAAACGTTGTAATAAACATGGCGACAAAGATGAGGACAATAGTCCGAATAATGTAAATTAGACAAGCTATTAACATAAATAAGAATGAATAGAGTATATAATCAAATTGCTATATCGTAAAGAAATGCATTCAGAGTATAAACAGGAGGAAAATTTCTTTAAAAAACTCATAAACACTAATAAAGAGTGTTCCAATACTTAGACCGATTTTAAATGTGAATTACGTGTCTAATGATTTTTTTTTCTTTTTCTTTCAGATTTAACAACTTAAGTCTTTGGCAATTTTTTTTAATATTATCACAAATCTGTAATAGACGGAGACAGAGATTGTTGTAGATGTTGTTTAGGATTATATCTATTGTGTCCCTGGTTGGTAAATAAGCTTTCAACATCGGGTGAAGCTAAAGCTTTATTATCGAGGTTTTATATATATATATATATATATATATATATATATATATATATATATATATATATATATATATATATATATATATATATATATATATATATATATATGGATAAAATAACTGAAAGAAAATTGGGTGTTTTTTTTTTGCGAAAGTATTTATTTATATGTTTTTATATATATTTAATATTTCAGACCACCTCGGTCCTTCTTCAGAAATTAATTGAATTACTGTATTACTGTATTTGGGAGTTTGTTTACACTTTACAGCGTCCGTCGTTAGACGCAGACGTCACATGATGTGGAATGCAACTATGTTTGAAATTTTTAACGTAAATCTAACGATAGTATTTTAGATGTTGTTTAAAAACGTTTTTTAACTATATCTAAAGCAATCTTTTAACTATTGAAATATTTATACAGATTTAAAATACGCAAGTCTTTGTTTAACCCTAGTTTTTGTTTAACCCTAGTTTATACGTGGCTTCTCATTATGCTATATATATATATATATATATATATATATATATATATATATATATATATATATATATTTCATTAAAAACGACTGACAAGGTGCTTTTATTTAGTTTTTTATATAATTTCTCGTGCGATCTAATAAAGTTTTTTCTTTTCAGAGGATAAATTATATAAAAATTGTCCGAATGTTCTTTTTATCCGAGCGCTTTCGGCTATACATTTAGCCATTATCAAGGATTATATTTCAGCTGTTAGAATTAGAAATAGTTTGTTATGTGTATGTTTTTATAAAGTGATTCATTTTTTTGTTTCAAAACACGGTCACGATATTTCCACATTAGGCGTTTCTTGTCCAAAGTAACTAATAGCAACGGCGAGAATAGAAACATAAACAATAATATTAATATTTTTTATAAAAATCAGATGAACGAAAATTATAAACAGGATGAATGCAGAATGAATAACATTATAAAAAAATGCATAGCACCAGTTGATAATAGCAAAAAAAATTAGATTAATTATTTATTATAAAAAATTTAAAACTTGTAACCTTATAGTTAAAAATAATAATTCACCTCCTAGAACAAAATTAAATAGAGCAAACATTATTTACGAATTCAAATGTCCATTAAGGAATTGTATTCCTCAAGAATCAACTTTCGTAAATAATTATATAGGCCACACTACAAATCGTTTAACACGCAGATTAACTCTACACCTTTCTGACAATAGCTCAATTAGATCTCATTTAATTATTCATGGACACCTACCGGACACTATTCGGAATATACTTGTTGACAACACTAATATAATAGCATCATCCACTTGCAAAAAAAGGCTAAAAATAATGGAAGCCTTACTAATAAAAATAAACAAACCAACACTTAATAATATTAACTTTGAACATGGACATAATATCTTGATAAGACACTAGAAGTGTTGAAACAAAATGGCTACTTTTGTCGTGATTTTATAACATATTTATGTTGTAATATTCAAATAAATAATTATATATATATATATATATATATATATATATATATGTATTCTCGGGTGTTATAAAAATAGATTCATATGACTGCACACCACGGCAAATGGCCTGATCTTAGGAAAAATAGAAATCGATTACAACCTGTCACTCTAAAACTGACCCTATGGTGAAAGAAATTAAACTAAATCATTTATTTCGATTAATTTGCACAATATGTATGTCTTGAGAAGACAAGGCATTAAAAAATAAAATCATTTGAAAATGAGTTAATATATACGATATAGATATCTCCAATATCAGGTTCATTTTATACCGTAATGCGCAAGTTTACCAATAGAATAGCAGGGTAGATTGGTCTCTGTAGGCTTGAGTGGTAGTCAGTCTAGCAGATGGACGGCTATGAAGTGAAAAGCATGGGCAAAGCAATGAGAAATCCTTCCGCTATCTTTCCCATGGCAACTCACAAAACCACCAAAGAAAAGAATATGGGTAGCGCCATGACCCTGAATTGCAAAAATAAATAAGGACACTGTAAGTAGCAAAGTTTCCACTTCGTTCCAAATAGGATCATTTCAGTACAGCAGCTTGTTAATTTGACTAGAGCTTTGGGAAATGAGCCAGGAAAAAGAATTATTTGCACGATAGGGACAAAGGTGTTCTTCTTTTCCCGTCTTTTGAAACCAGATTAGACGATGTTATGCGGCTCGCAAGAATTGGGCGTCTTGGAAGGAAGTTCCTCAATCAGACGTCTTAGACGATTGTAAGTGTTAAAGAACGGGCTTAAAAGGTTCGAGAAGATTGAGGCTAAAAATGTCGGCCAAGATGGCGGCTGCTGCTGGGAAGTGAGTGAAAAGAGTGGAGAGACGAGAGCAAGCGTTAGAAAGAAAGATGGATGCGGTCGGTTGGTGGCGGGGAAAAAAGACTGGCGTATATCAACAAGTTGCAGAAATAAATGGAGGCGGATAGGGAAGAAGGAGGTGATTGTAAGAAATATACTGGTAAATTTATTGAAACGAACATAGAAAAGATTGAGAGATAGATAAATAATTAAGATATTGCGATAGATAGATAGATAGATAGATAGATAGATAGATAGATAGATAGATATGAAGAGAATGAGATAGATAGATATGGGCAAACCAAGATAGATAGATAGATAGATAGATAGATAGATAGATAGATAGATAGATATGAAGAGAATGAGATAGATAGATATGGGCAAACCAAGATAGATAGATAGATAGATAGATAGATAGATAGATAGATAGATAGATAGATAGATAGATATGTAGAGAATGAGATAGATAGATATGGGCAAACCAAGATAGATAGATAGATAGATAGATAGATAGATAGATAGATATGAAGAGAATGAGATAGATAGATATGGGCAAACCAAGATAGATAGATAGATAGATAGATAGATATGAAGAGAATGAGATAGATAGATATGGGCAAACCAAGATAGATAGATAGATAGATAGATATGAAGAGAATGAGATAGATAGATATGGGCAAACCAAGATAGATAGATAGATAGATAGATAGATAGATAGATAGATATGAAGAGAATGAGATAGATAGATATGGGCAAACCAAGATAGATAGATAGATAGATAGATAGATAGATAGATAGATAGATAGATAGATAGATAGATAGATAGTTATGAAGAGAATGAGATAGATAGATATGGGCAAACCAAGATAGATAGATAGATAGATAGATAGATAGATAGATAGATAGATAGATAGTTATGAAGAGAATGAGATAGATAGATATGGGCAAACCAAGATAGATAGATAGATAGATAGATAGATAGATAGATAGTTATGTAGAGAATGAGATAGATAGATATGGGCAAACGATAGATAGATAGATAGATAGATAGATAGATAGATAGATAGAAAACGTGAGAGAGATAATATATTGAAATAGATAATTAAGACATTTAGTCAGATAGATAAGATGAGATACTGCGATAGATAATTAAAATTTTTTAGATTTAAACGCATTGATCAGAGATAGATATGAACAGAGTGTCATATATATATATATATATATATATATATAGAGAGAGAGAGAGAGAGAGAGAGGAGAGAGATTGTGTGCAAAATGTATATATATATATATATATATATATATATATATATATATATATATATATATATATATACAAGTATAGTATTGTTGTATACAGAATAAATTCCAATAACCAACAAATACTATTCTTAAAAGAGTGCTCAATATAGAGTAGAGCAAATATAATCATTTATTCGAAAATTATAAAATAAATATGTTATAAAATGACTACAAAAATAGACATTTTGTTTCAACACTTCTGGTGCCTTCTCAATTGATGGTGTTGAAACGCCATCACTTGAGAAGAAATCAGAATTATTTATAAATTATATATGCGCGGTACTTATTGGAAAGCACTCAATATCAGTAATAGAGCTTGCATATTTAGTTGGATTGATGTGAGTTTCTTACTCTGATTTCCCCCTATTTGCGATCGTCAGAAAATACACAAAACAGCACTAAACTATTCACATACATATGGCATCTAAAAACAAAAATATTACACGAAGAATAAGCTGGGAAATATTGAAATCACCTTCTTACAACAACATTACAAACAAAGAAACATCTACTTTGCCTGCACGAAAAGACAGCAATAATTTCTTATACGCAACAAAAAAACTTACTAAACATATGATCAGAAATAATTTCTAAATGCTGACATGAAAACAAATACCTATTATCACAATTTATACTAAACGGAAAAATACAAACCAACACTACTACATAAACCACCATTGAACCTATGAATATGAAAAGAGAAACCACTGATACTATAAGACCATCAATTACTTTCTAGTTCAAACTAACATCATAATAATTTAATTATTGTTAGTACCATCCCAACACCATTACTATAATCACTTCTTATATTTTACAATAACTATTTGCTGCTTCAATTGTTATTATCATCACGCGCTCCCCCCACCATTACTACCGCATCTCAATTACCATTGCCGAATTAGCTTATAAATACTAACACACCGCTATTACCATTAACGTATCAGTCCACAATCATACTGCCTCCTCACCCAGCAAAATTAACACCGTCACATAGATATTAATAAGTATTATAAATTTGAATTTCTACCATTTACATATGCGCAATCGCCAAAACAAGCAAATAACCGCAAAAAAAACAATAAACAAGCAGCATTTTTTTTTAAATAAAAAAATTAAAATTTAAAATAATAACAATTTTAGCTACCATAGTCTTACACAGACTCCGTCATAAAAAAACAGACGGATAGAAGATGTGTGAACGCGCCTGCATATGTTTTATCTGTGCGTGCGAGAAAACTATTCCGCGAACCAAATAGACGAACGATCTGCGCGTTGACACTCCGACTGACGAAAGATGTTCGCCACACAATCCAACATTGAATACAGCGACCAATTGCGTACATATGGACGCAACGACACATGGGTGGACAATTGCACATATACGCCCAGTCCCACACTGTTCACATATATATATATATATATATATATATATATATATATATATATATATATATATATATATATATATATATAGATAGATAGATAGAGAGAGGGAGAGAGAGAATGAGAGAAAGAGAGGAATTTAGCAGCATATAAGGATAGTGATTAATACGAATAGTTATAGATAGACAGACAGACAGATAGACAGACTCTCATATAGATAGATTTAGACACATTGTACTGGGATAGTTAAGCAGATAGATAGATAGATAGATAGGTATGAACAGAGTGATATATATATATATATATATATATATATATATATATATATATATATATATATATATATATATGAAGAAATATAGTCTTAAAGTGTGCTATATTTATGGGATAAAGTGCTCAATATCAGAGATAGAGCGTGTGTGAATATAAAAGTGAACATAGAAGTCAACACTTAGAAACGACAGTCTGTTTCATGCTAGATGCAATCGTCAGGCTACTAGTGCTGTTATTTTTATCGGCTATTTATATATACGGGTCAGTGGGGCATTGTGGGTAGTCTATTTTGGCTGTTATTTTTTACCGGAAGTCGTTTATTTGTTTATTTATTTATTTGTGTCAAATTATTTTGCTTGTTTTTATTTAATTTATTTTTATTTTTTATCTTATATATTTATTTTTATTTTGATCGGTGTTTTTATTAACTTAGTAAAAATTTGTTTATATAGCTTATTTAATAGTTTTGTTTGTGTTTGGGAAGATAAAGCTATTTGTTCAATTTTGGGGTTGATTGTTGTAGTTTGTTCTGACTATTATTTTGGTAGGAACGGTTTTTAATATATTTTTTGGATTGATTATCTTTATTTGTTTTTTCTAAACGGCTAGTTTATCGGTATCGGTTGTTAGTTTATTTATATATTGGGATGAATTTAGATCAATTTATTATACTTGTTATTTATTTGTTACACTGTATATTTTCTGTTTTCGATTTTTAAGTAACGCAGTATATTATTTTTTGTTCATTTTTTTTATCGGTATATAACATTTATAGCTATTTTTCGTTCAATTTTTTGTTTTGATTTTTTATAATCTAATTTTTTGGTCATAATAGTTTGATAATTTGTTTATTAATTACTTTATTTATTGATTTTGTTCCTTATTTTTTATTCTATTTCGTTTATTCTTAGGTGTGATTTGGTAATTTGTTTGGATTAATTTATTTTGCTTATTTTATTGTCATATTGTTTGTTCATATATTTATATATTTTTTCCGTTTTCGATTTTTAAGTTACGTAGTAAAAATTTGTTTTCATGTCTGCATTTTGAGATTAGCTCGGATCTTTTATTTAATAATTTATTTTTGTCTGGGAAGGTAATGATAGCTATTTTTTCCTCCAAGCAAAGTTTGCAAGTTTTTGATAGGGATTTAGCAGCATATAAGGATAGTGATTAATACGAATAGTTATAGATAGACAGACAGACAGACAGACAGATAGACAGACACTCATATAGATAGATTTTTGATAGGTTGTTGTAGGCTGGTGATTTTTTCCTTATTTTCCAAGATATTTTTGGTGTGGTGTGCGTCTTGTTTTTTTATTTCCCAGATATACTTAGAAAGCATTGTGCTGTTCGCATATTTACTATTTGTGAAAGATGTTTTGTGTACATAATTTCTTTGTTTCCAGGGTCCTTCAGTTACTTCTATATATACTTTTTCTTCATTATCTGGTGATTTTATCGTGGCTTGGTATATTATGTTGTTTTGTAAACAATTACCGTTTAAGGGACATTCGTTTTTTATTCTGCAGTTGCACGTGGGTTTAATTTGTTCGTGTGGTTTGTTAATAAATTTCCTGTTGTGCTTTTTTATTATTTGTGCCATGTTCTCGGTGCAATTGTAGCTGATGTTTACTGTGTTTTTGTTGAATATTTTGTGTAGGGTGCTTGATTCCGGGAGGTGTTTGTGTAAAAGTTTGAAGATTATTTTTCCTACGTTTGTTTTTACGTTTTTGCTGTACGGTGGGTTGAATCATATGATATTTCTTTTCCTGTTGGCCTTTTTTGTGTTCTGTGGTGAGTATGTGAGTGTTGCTGGGAATCCGCTATCTTTTAGGGCTGTTTCGTAGTCTTTCTTAGCTTTGTTAGATATAGATTCATTGGCGAAATCGTTGGAAAGCCTGCGGTTAATCGATTTTGGTATCTGTTTGATTATAGAAGGCAGGTGGTTGGAAGATGTGTGTATATAGAGTGGTTTATCATTGGGTTTTCTGTATGGTTTGTATGTGGCTTTTCTTAGGTTGAAGGTAACATCTAGAAAATCTACTTCGTTTAGGTTAGTTTTTATATCTATGTTGAATCCGTTATTTTTGAAAATCTTTATTATTGCTTTTCTATTTTTATCTGTGTTTTGTTTGTTGCAGTTTCTTAAGATTATGAGACCGTCGTCCCTGTAGAGTCCTGTGTCAGTTCTATCTATTATTTTGCTTAGTTCGTGTAGTAAGTAATTACCTACGATTTCGCATGTCTCTACACCGTCAAAAATCGTTGGTCTATAGAAAATGTCTCTGGACGGGACCCGGAAAGAAATGTGTAGATACCAGAAATCGAAGGAAATAAAATAATAATAATAATAATAATAATAATAATGATAAAATTTGCAACTTTTACGGGAAGGAAACTGAAAGAAACTGGTACGAACACCACCCAGATTCGGTTATGGAGATAGGACTTGTTACAATTCTATGGGACTACACAATACACACTGACAGAACAATCAAAGCCAACCGCTCAGACATTGTTATTAAAGACCACAGACAAAATAAGTGCCACCTTATTGATATGGCAGTCCCTGCAGACTGCAATGTATCTTTGAAGATATTCGAAAAGCTGTCAAAATGCAAGCACCTTGAAATAGAAATCTCAAAAATGTGGCACATGGGAACATCAACAATCCCTGTTGTAGTTGGAGCCCTTGGACTGGTTGGATACGATTCCAGTAGACTAATTGAAGGGATCACTGCAAGTCCATGCCTCAAAGAGATACAAAAAATTGTTCTGACAAGTACAGCCCACAACTTACGAAGGGCTTTATCTATGTAATTATTTTTTTATTTTTTTCAGTGGAAAGTGTCATGATGCCATTTCTAACCTTAGGTACCTGGATTGGACCCGGAAAGAAATGTGTAAACGCCAGATATCAAAGATAATAATAATAATAATAATAATAATAATAATAATAATAATAATAATAATAATAATGCAATCGAGAAAATACGTGAAATTTACGATAATTTTACATGTACTTTTTCAGGCTAACAGAAATTATACCAAAAATCACCCAATAGATATCTAGATAATAGTAAATAAATAAAGAAAAGGTTATGAGACACCAAAACGCTCATCAGGGCCAAGCTATTAAATAGATATATCCAACATGTGGACCTGATGAACGTTCCGATGCGAATATCTTGAGTGGGATAACCAAATGTCATTGAACATTTCTTAATTGTCTGAATTGTTAGCATGGCTGATGTCCAACTGCACAAAAGAGCGTCTCTCTTCAACTACATTGAATCAATAGCTTCATCTACAGAAAGGACATTTGGATCTCTGTGTCGCGCCAGAAGGTTTTCCTCGCCTGCGTCCATCCTTCACATCTACAAATCAACCATTCGTCCTTGCATTGAATACTTCTACCATATATGGTCTGGTGCCCCCGCTGTTCATCTCGAGGTCCTAGACAAAATCCATAGACGGATATGCAATGTGCTAGGTCCTGATCAGGCATCTCGTCTACTGTCACTTTCTCACAGACTGATAGAACAATCAAAGCTAACCGCCCAAAAATTGTTATTTGAGACAGCAAACAAAAAAGTGCCTCCTTATTGATATCGCAGTCTCTGCAGATTGCAATGTATCTTTGAAGACCTTCAAAAAGCTATCAAAATACAAGGACCTTGATATCGATATCTCAAAAATGTGGCACATGGGAACATCAGCAATCCCCGTTGTAGTTGGAGCCCTCGGATTGATTGGAAAGGATTCCAGTGGAATAACTGAAGGGATTCCTGGAAGCCCATGCCGCAAAGAAATACAAAACATTGTTCTCACATGTACAGCCCACACCTTACGAAGGGCATTGTCTATGTAAATTTTTTTTCCAGTAGAAAATGTCATGATGCCGTTTCTAACCTTAGTTCTCTGGGCGGGACCCGGAACGAAATGTGTGCACACCAGAAATCAAAGGAAATAAAAAAATAAATAATAATAATAATAATAATAATAATAATAATAATAATAATAATAATAATAAAGCAATCGAGAAAATACATGAAATTCACGATAATTTTACATGTATTTTTTCAGGCTAACAGAAATTATACCAAAAAGCACTCAATAGATATCTAGATATATAATAGTCAATAAATGAAGAAAAGGCCATGGGATTTCGCTGGTTATACGACTTAAAAGTTTCGCGCCAAAACGCTCACCAGAGCCAATCTATTAAATAAATTTATTCAACGTCTGGCACTGATGAACATTTCGATGTCAAAATCTTGTGTCGGCTAACCAAATAAATCATTGAACTTTTCTTAACTGATTGAATATCTAAAACATTATAAAATTAAAATATTATAAAGAAATAACGATTAACAAACAAATAAAATTGACAGCAAACAACGGAACAAGGAAATTTTTAATATGCACATAAAAGAAACTGTAATTATAAATTTAGAATAATATCTTCGACGGACATTTTTCATTTGATCGCTCCATATAAATTCATTAAAACAGTCAATTCTTTTTTCTCAAATTAGTAGCAAAAGTGTCCACTGCTTTTTTATTACATACTAGCAGATATATTCACTGCTTGAAAAAGTTCATTTTGGTACAATGTAATTTGTCGAATATCCACACTATAATTTCTAGAAAAACAGCTAATTGTGGATTCCTAGATATATAAACTGATAAATGTTTACCTTGAAAAAAATAGCCTGGTAATATTTCTAGAGAAAATTAGTTGTTCTTCTATAGGATTAATCTTCACTATTTCTGAAATGTTGAAGGGGGTTGTGGACGTTCAATACATTTGTTCAAAGAATATCATTGTAAAGACAGAAGAAATTAAATGGTAGGCTGTAGGAGCATGCTTGTCATAGTTAAGGGAAGTTTTACAAGTAGATGCCAACTTGTTGAATGCCGAGTAAAATGCAAATTTCAAACATTTTTCTGCACTATATAAGACGATATTCCTAAACAGAATTATTTTTTATATAAAAATCAAATTCCTAGAAAAAATGACGAGTAATGAAGGATATTACAAATAAGATATAATAAGATTAAGAATAAATTTATATGCTCTGTTATAATAAATACATTGAGCTCTTTTTTGTGGATCAATTTTAATATTTTATATTATTAGCATTTACTTGAATTTATTATATATATATATATATATATATATATATATATATATATATATATATATATATATATATATATATATATATATATATATATGTAAAATTGCTTATTTAAAAATTATAACATAAATATGTTATAAAATCACTACAAAAATAGCCATTTTGTTTCAGCACCTATATATATATATATTTAAAGACATTTTTATGTTTAACATTCTTTTTATAAATACAAGTATTTAAGTAAATGCTCTGTTCATAATAAACAGTATTAAATAACTTTTACCTGCCTGAATGTCCTCAGACAGGATTCGAACCTGTATCCTATACAGAACCGTCATATAGCCTGACGGGCCTTTTAACCGATTCGGCCACTGAAGATCGTTCGGTTGGCAAGGTCCAATTTACTGCTTATAAACTTCAATCTTCCATGAATCTTTCACGTACATTCATAACTGCTCATGGCGTATCCAAATGTAAACAAATATACCAAATATATATACTATAGCTTCCACCGCTCACGATCGCTTCGCAAAGTAAGATATATTCACTACATGAAATCTTTGAAACAAAAATTTTAAATGAACATTTCACGCATAAATTGTCTTCTTATATTTAAGGTAAGTTTTACAAATAGATGCCAACTTGTTGAATGCCAATTAAACTGCAAATTTCAAACACTTTTCTACCCTATGTAAGACGATCTTCCTAAACAGAATTATTTTTTATATGAAACTCAAGACAATCCTCGAATAAAAGAACAGTAATGAAAGGCAGTTAGGTAGTGAAATATACTTTTAAAAATCAATATGCAAATTAGTTTGTTCGAGGCTCAGTTTTATTTAGCAAGTCGACACCGATGTTTATTAATTTCATTGTTAAAAATAATAGCCACTCAAATACGGGTACCCTTTTATATAACGTCTATAATACGTACCACCACAAATGAGCATACACGGTGAAAAAAAGTACCCCAAACGTAATAAAAACAAGATTTTATCGTCAAAATGGCTATGTTATTATGAAGATGCAAGATCAAAGATCTTTTTTTGGATTATTCACTATATTTTTTATCCTTTTCAGAACGTTGGAAATTTTGGATAAAATTTTTGTTTGTATTGCGTCAGTGGGGAATCAAGATTTGCATGGTAAATTTTAGCGTCTTTTTTTTCTTTCTCTTTTTTCGGTGAAAAACATTGATTTGGAAATTCTTACAAAAATCAAATCCAAAAATCAAACTTTCAGGTCTTATACACAAATGAATGAAATTACTTTAGTAATGTTTCTTTTTTTGAAAATCTTGGCAGAAAAAACAAAAACATTCCTAACGTCTGTTATCGGTCCACTTATTCAATTTATGGAATTTCCGGAAAAATTCCTTCTTTTTTTTTTACTTCTTAATATGTATGTTAGTTATACGTAGAACTATTTGGACAATTTAAATCATCAATTTTTTATTTGGCAAAACAAAACACCCAGTTACCGAAATTCTTTTATGCATCGTAAAATTAAAAAAAAGGAAATAAATCTAAAAAGATTTTCGGCAAAGAATTAATTTTTACAAGAATTGTTTTCATTCCTTCTCAAAATTATAATTTTAAATCTTTTAAAATTCTCTATCAATTTTTACCAGTTAGTTGATATTATTATTAATTAAAAACATTATTTAATTACCATGAATAGAAAAGCTTACTACAATTCAGCGAACACCAATAATTTTAAACATTTTTGATTTTTTGATTTGTGTGTGTGTGTGTGTGTGTGTGTGTGTGTGTGTGTGTGTGTGTGTGTGTGTATAAGACTGACGGTTTTTGTAAATAATGACTTCCATACAGGATTATTAATTACCATGAATAGAAAAGCTTACTACAATTCAGCAAACACCAATAATTTAAAACATTTTTGATTTTTTTGTTTGTGTGTGTGTATAAGACTGAGGGTTTTTGTAAATACTCACTTCCATACAGGATTATTTATTCACCATGAATAGAAAAGCTTACTACAATTCAGCAAACACCAATAATTTAAGACATTTTTTTTGTGTATGTATAAGAGTGACGGTTTTTGTAAATACTAATTTCCATACAGGATAACTATAGAAAATTTAAAGGTAAAGTACCTAAAGTTCAATAAAATATTAAATTACTGAGAACATTTTCCTATTTTTTTTTAAATTACAGGGCAGTTAAAATTATATCAAGAAGGCACTCACGCTATATTCCTCAAGTACTTTTACAGATATGTCCCCCGTATAAAAACATTAGATAAACTCCCAGTTGTCAGTCTGTCAACACCTCATCAAAGCACCACATCAGCGTTAAAAAATACATTTTTGTGATATTTTAAAGTGAATCTAAATAATATTTGTTTCAAATCAGATTAATTAAACTTGAAATCAACTAATATTCCCCAGATGCCGTTCCAGAAATTTAGATTTTATTTTTGAAAGATTTAGCAATATAGCAAATTAAATTGTGGTGACAGATGGTAAAAATATCGATTTAACAAAAAAAAAAATTATTCCAGTCAATTTAAATTAGTTTTGAAACCCAGCAAAATTTGTCTATTGGAAATATTAAATTTAGGTAGTTTTATATTTTCTATTTTGTTCATTCACGTTGCTTGTTTTTGATTTTGTCAACTTCACAGTATTGGGGGGGGGGGCTAATTGGGCTCCGTTTGTGAGAAAACGAGCATCATGGCGCAACTGACACCACCAGGAATTTGGAAACGGCATGATTTACTGCTTGGCATTCGCACCGGAAGCTCTAATACGAACATTTCAGAGTGTTTGGATGTAATTCTGAGGACAGTGCAGAAGATTCGAAAAGAGTTGGATGAGTCTAATGGTGATCACGAAGGTAGGACAGCTCGGATAACTCACAGTGATGAGAAAAAAAAAACTCCACAGTTTGTTGGTGAGGAACTAAGACTCAACACGAAGGCCTACATCAAGAGGGTGGCTGCTGGAAGATCCTGTATCTGGCTATAGGACTGCACCATGACACACAAGCAAGAGAACCCAGTCATGGCTGTCACACAATTTCTGCGACTACATCACCCCTTATATCTGGCCATCTACCTGCTAGACTGCAACCTCCCTTGATTATTATATGTGAGGCGCAGTTGAGCGAAAGAACCAACAAAACTCCTTGTAACACCAAAGACGACCTGAAGGCGAGGATTATGGAAGCATTCACCAAGTTAGATAAGGAGAGCGCCTAGAAGAGTTCCAGAAGATTCCGAAGTCGTCTGGAGGCAGTGTATGAAGCCGATGGCGATTTTATTGAACAAGTTTACACATTGGTATTTCCAGATAAATTTGTGCCATTTTGGTAAACGTATCTGTTTTAAATGAGATGCTAGTGTTATCTTCATTTTGGCATCAGTTAGACGACAACTTAACAAACGCACCTTTAATTACCGTATTTTCCGCACTATAGTTCGCACCTGTATATAACCCGCACTCCTATAATTCTGTACAAAACCCTTGTATAACCCGCACCGTTCTATAACCTTTAACTCTTTTTTTTATATTTCATTGTTACTGTTTCTCTGTGGCTAAATCGGTTGAAGGCACGTCAGGCTACATGACGGTTCCTCATAGGATACAGATTCGATTCCTGTCGGAGGACGAATATTTTCTACGAAAATTTATCGGATATTCAGGCCGGTAAATGTCGTTAATACTGTTTGTTATAAACAGAGCATTGTACTCAAATATTTGTACCTATAAAAAGAACGGATAAACATAAAAAAATGTCTTAAAATATTAGAATAAGTATTCATCATCTAAATAAGTAATGTACAATTGAAAATGTTTTTCGTTTTGCTTGTTTAACGGCATCCGAAGTACTTACTTAATTTCTCTTGGAGCATTGAAGTAATAAAAATATGAAATATTTTATTCTGCTTTCACAATTGAATACATGGTAGATGATACTCAGCTTCTGGGCAGACACATGTTTTGGTGGGCATGATTACTAGAGGCAGTGATATGTGTGTTTTTATGCTGTAGTTTTGTTTAAGAAATTACAGGAAAAGAATCGACATTCCTTTGCTGACAAGAGTATACGTATTTTTATACAAGTCAAAGTCAATATACCTGTTCTCCAAAATATTTTACATGTACACGTGGCTGAGTGGTTAGAACTTGCGCATTCTGGCAAAGAGACCCGGGTTCAAATCTTGTCGGGAAGGAGACTTCCTGATATTATCGAACTGGAAGGGTCGATCCCAGCGTGCGGCATCTTACATTGGCTTAAAAAATCATACCAAGATTGTGAGTGAAATTGGGTAGACGGAACCCTTGGGTGCCATCGATAGCTGTGCTAGCCTGAAGTCACAAGTCATCGTGGCCGAGGGCTTGAGCGTGCTGGCCTTGTTCAAATTGGTGATCACGCTTGATAACACGCTCTTTCCCAGAAACCGTAACTAAGGTCTGCTTAGCATATTTGCGGTATAAACCACAGGTGGGCTCTGTGGGTGGTGAATAAACACAAATGTGCCTGAGAAAGCGTCTGCAATAGGGATTGGCTAGCCGCCCTAGTAGACAGGTATCCTCGAATACAAGTGGCCAGCTATACATACATATATACAATATATACAACATTATGTAAACCGAATTAATAGAAATGAACTGATTTTAAAAGTTTAAAAAAATTTTTTTTTTATTATTAATGGGAGTCCAACGAGTGAGCAGTTTCGAAACAGCTAAATATCTTCTTTGTGTTGTAGTAGTTATTGGTTCGGACTTCGTGATGACATTTGCGACTGCGTGCCATTGGAAATTCCTTGGCGTGCCACGAATGCTACGCGTGCCGTAGGTTTAAAAAAAAAAAAGAAAAAAAAAAGAAAAAAGTCATTCCGAAGTTCCAACGGCCCTTCTCTTAGAGGAGAGCCACCAATAACCAAAATAATAAGTTTGTGTAATTGCTAGGAGAGATAGCAAAAAGACAAACATTACTAAGAACTACAAAAGGAAGGAAGCTGTGAAGAGCCACAACCGTCCACTGCTTGAAGAGACCTGGCACATGGGAGAATCATGTTGAAATATATTTTAGTATTTTAGTTTTCCTTTTACTTATAATTTAAAAAAAAAATTGCCAGTCCAGGATTCGAACACTGTTCGCCGATTCCAATTACTGGGCTGATAATTCGCCTTGTGTCATACTAATTGAACCACGCGGCAATTATTAAACAGGAATAGTATCGGGTGAACTAAGGCAGGGGTCGGCAACATTTTACTATGTGCCAAATTAGGGGTTTTAAAATCACTGCAACATATTTTTATGCAAGTCAAGGTCAATATACCTGTTCTACAATATATTTTATATAGTCATATGTAGTATATATACTTTAGTATATAGTAAAATTGAAACAGCTAAATATCTTCTTTGCGTTTTTATAGTCATTGGTTCGGACTTCGTGATGTCATTTGCGGCTGCATAACATTGGAAATTCCTTGACGTGACACGTGTGACACGGGTCCGATAGGTTGCCGACCCCTGTTAATAGGGATTAATGTTGTAAAACAGTTCTTTCATATCGGCTTCTATATCTCTGAGAAGAGGTATTATGATTACTTGCATTATTTACATTGTTCGGACTGTAATCCTCATCTTCTTTGCTATATTCACAATATTTCGGCCTCTATATCTCTGAAATGAAGTATTATGATTACTTGCATTATTTACATTGTTCGGACTGTAATCCTCATCTTCTTTGCTATATTCACAACATTTCGGCCTCTATATCTCTGAAATGAAGTATTATGATTACTTGCATTATTTACATTGTTCGGACTGTAATCCTCATCTTCTTTGCTATATTCACAACATTTCGGCCTCTATATCTCTGAAATGAAGTATTATGATTACTTGCATTATTTACATTGTTCGGACTGTAATCCTCATCTTCTTTGCTATATTCACAACATTTCGGCCTCTATATCTCTGAAATGAAGTATTATGATTACTTGCATTATTTACATTGTTCGGACTGTAATCCTCATCTTTGTTATATGCACATTTCGGAGCCGGAGCGTACAATGGCCGAAATGTTGTGAATATGGCAATGAAGATAAGGATATTTTTCATCCTTTTTTCACGTGAAAAGAGGGTGTATCTCGTTTTTAAATCTCAATAAATTGTTTACTAACCAGTTATTTATCAAAGCCTGATGAGATTTGTTAATACGCATCGAAACATGATTGCATTTGTGTAGCGTTTTTTTGCATGTTTTTATGTAATGTAAATTGAATGCTCTCGGGAAGGGCGGCTTGGTGATTGTAGTCGTGGCTCCAGGGGACACAGTCCTATGGTTAAAGAGAATCTCAGTAGAGTTCCACCACGGAATATGTGAGTGAGCGGCGCTATATTGAGTCTGATTTGCTACCTCTTTGTCATCGAGGCCCATTGGAACAGTTGGTATGGTGTTTGCTTGACAACCTCACTGTCAGGGTTTCAATTCTCGGTAGTGGATGCGCACTGCTGATGAGTCCCAAATATAGGACGAAACGGCCGTCCAGTGCTTTCTGCATTCTGTTGAGGTTTCAGACTCGATGAATCATTTAAAAAATGTATATATATATATATATATATATATTACAGGTAATAAATCCGTTGTTATGTAACCCAATTTGATACTAATAATATTAAGTAGATATATATTATTAGATAGATGTGCATGCGCATTCAAGCGTGTTTGTTTAAATGTATTATGTCTATTTTAATTTTAATTCTTTCAAGTTCACGAATTAATTTCTTGGCGACTGTAGAAAAATTGATTAAGAAAAATTGCAAAATTTTCTTTCAAATAATTTTTATTTTCGCAAGTACATGAAATAAAATTTTTGGGGAGTTTTTTTTTAAGCTAGTCGGTGTCAGTTTAATGAAGTCTTCAACCTTCGACCTCCTCTCAACTCTGATGGCCTACATGCAACATTTTTTTAACCATTTCACCCCAACCAAGGCAATAAATCCGCTAGGATGCACGGGTTTACTGACTGTTAGAGAATATGAGAAAAACATATCACTATCAAGGAGTGAGAACAATAAAAGAAGAAGAATTGAGAAAACAGAAGAATTTAAATATTTTAAGATCAGAATTGACTGGGAAGCAAGAAGCCAGACGAGAGTTCCAGGAGCGAGACATTAAACTATAACATTCATTACAAGTATTACAAATCAATATTGTAAATTATTTACCATAAAAAATGAATTTATTACAAAAGGCACAGAAAATTAATATAAAAATATATTGGAAGTTAATAAAAATGTACTGAAAAATGATTTAGAATTCTTTGCAAATGGTTTGTTCCATAAAACCGCAAAGAAAGTTGGTTCTCTGGGTCGTGCCAGAAAGTTCTTTCCCGTCTGAATCCATCCTTCAAATATATAAATCAACCATCCCTCCTTGCATGGAATTTTGCTGTCATATATGGTCTGGTGACCCCGCTGTACGTCTCGTGGTCCACGACAAAATACAGAGACGAATATGTAATATGATACGTCCTCATCTGGCATCTAGACTACAATCGCTTTCCCACAGAAGCGCCGTGGCTTCCCTCTGTCTCTTCTACAAGTATTTCCACGGCATCTGTTCCGACGAGCTACTTTCGCTGGTTCCCGGTCGGCATGAATTTAAGCGAGGTACCAGGCTGGCATCTCGGTCCCTCCCTTTTCACTGTCAAGACGGTTAAATGTAACCGTCTCTTCTACTCAAACAGCTTCTTCTCTCTCACTTCCCGTCTGTGGAACTCCCTTCCCCTTACTTGCTTCCCCGATGAGTATAATATTCAAATATTCAAGTGTAATGTCAATCGACATCTGACACCCTGAGCTCGTTCCTCCGTCCTTCTCTGTATCCTTTCCTCAAACACGCCTCTTTGCTCTTCTTCTCAGTCCTCTGTAACCCCTTGCGTGCTTAGTGGCACTCCCGCCTTTCTTGGGGTGAATTGCTTAAAAAAATGTACAGTAAATGATTTATTATAGAAATTTATTTCAGATTTATCCTTAATGTCATGGCAAGGATTTATGATGAAAAAAAAAATGCACTGCAAATGTTTGAGTTCAGAAATATGGTGCAAATACTTTATTATAGAGATTTATTTTTGAAATACACTTAAATGTTTTTTAAGTGTTGAGAAATAGAAATATTTTAATGATAATTTATAACCAAAATGTGTAGAAAGCAATTTATTCTAATCACAAACTTTCTGAAATAGTTACTCATTTTATATTTAAAAAGCATTGCATTGCTTACCACTCATGACAAAGACTGAAAATGCAATTTGCTGATCAACAATGAACTGATGCCTCCTTTTAGACACTAACAAATAAATTGAACAGATTCACTCTCATGAGAGACATAAGTCTCTTTCAAAGCAAACATTTTCATAGACAGCATGCTGTCAAAACAGCAAATATGACATTGAAAAAGTTGTATTTTATTAATTTCATAAAAGAATCAATATGGATTCCTGTTGGACAAAGATGACATAAACTGTTAGAAATAAATCCAATTCTTATAGAAAGATTCAAATCCTCTGCCCAATCTTTAGATAATCTATAAAAATTTGTCTTCAACCTTCTGTTGACATCTTAATACTTTATTCATAGAGTCCGAAATGTTTTATTTCTGAAACAAATCAATGTCTCATTGCTTATATTAACTCTTCTAAATGCCAGTGGTCAATGGTACTTATTCTTTGCCCAAGCAAGCAAAGATCTAGGAAGGAAGCTGTGCACATCTGCTTCAAGTTCGCTGGTGGCTGACCAGTACAATACAGTTCAAGCAGACCCAGTCACAATGGTTGCAGGGGAGAGTTTAGTCTTGGGTGGTAATAAATGAAAATATGTAAATTAATAAATGAAAAATCCATTCCTAAAAATTGTCTTTGTCTAAATTAGGATACAAAACTGAGCAGATATATATATTTTGAGAATGGGGCGAAAAGTCTGTGTTCAAAAGTACTATTCAGACTTTGTTTGACGAGGAGGGTCTTTGTGGCCAATAAGTCAACACACACACACACACACACACACACACACACACACATATATAGTGGCTGATCAGTTCAATACAGGTCAGGCTGGCCCAGTCACAATGGCCGAGGGGAAAGTTTAGTCTTGGGTGGTAATAAATGAAAAATCGTTTTCTAAAAATTGTCTTTGTTTTGCAATTTATTTTAATCACAAAGTTTTTCCAGAATTGATTGGGAAGCAAGAAGCCGGAAGAGAGTTCCACATGTGATGATAAGTCTGGCACTTTTGCCCCAGACCCTCAAGCTCGGGCGTCTTACTCTCTGGGTTGAGGTGTCTACTCGGTCCTAACCGAACTTAAAGGAGTGGACATAGGTCCCCCTGAGCATCCGCAGATTATTCTCACCGGTCTGCTGGTTTAATCCTGCTTCCTGCCCACGTTGTGATTTGTTTGATCCAGAAAGCAGAAGTGATGTCCGTCCATTCACGGTCGACTGAAGATGTAGACATGGCTGCGGAGTCTGCGCTAAAATATTTAGAATGCAGCAAAAAATAATAATAATATCCGCAGAAAGACGGACAAACAGCTATTCAATAGTTGAATTGTTAATGTCTTTTATATAGCAGAAAATAATAGTAGAGAAAAGAAACGGGTTACAGAAAAGAAAAGTATTTAACGTAAAAACTCATATACTGGATTCTAGACAGAGAGAAAGCGTATTGTGATTAACTTGTTAAATCGTCTCAGAATGATATATGACTCTTGCGATGGAAGGATAAAGATTTCTGTGCGGGGCTTAAAGTTATAGTAGCGTTCCTCCTCCCAACGCTTGCCCGGGCCAATTCTCTCTTCTCTCTTCAAGAATGTTCTCCAGTCTGCCTTTTTCAGCATAACTACGCATTTATATAGATAAACCTGGCTGATAATAATAACTGACCCTCGGCCCTACTACTTGGCACGCGATTATCACGGGGTTCTGGCTGCTTCAACCAAAATCATGTGAATTCCAAAGTTCCTTCTAGCTTACTCAGCTCTATTTCAATTTTTAATCGATAAAAATTATTTTGACCATTTTCCATTGTCTTCTGATGACCCAGATTCAATGGGTACAACTTCTGCCCTAGATCAGATTTCCCCATCAGTAAACAAAATGCTCTGATTTAATTTCACTATTCAAATCTACTCCAATTTCAATAAAAAATTTACGTGTGTGTGTATGTTTCTCAGACTATCTCTCTCTCTCTCTGTCTCTCTCTCTCTCACACGCACACATAACTGCGAGAGAAGAAACTGTTAGCATAGAACTTACGGTTTCATCTAGCCATTTCAAATGTACATTGATGGAACTTGTTGTCAATCTAGTACTGCACTTGTATTCATAAAGTTTAAGTGTCATACTGAAGAACACATTTGAACAATTAGCATGAAAATATTTACAGAAAAGGCACTGAAAGGCAACTTTACAGTCGTGGGGATTTCCCTCCTAATTTCAACCTTGTGACAGATGTAACCTACGTTTGGAAAATCACTATAGCTGTAGCAAAAATTGACTGCAGCCGAGATGCCAGGTCAGGACCAATAATAGTGCTGATTCTTTTTCGGATTTTATCAAGATTCTCTAAATAAATAGCAGGAACTCATACAGAATTTATAGAAAAGGCACAGGGAAGATATAATACGGCGGTGGGAAAGTGACTGAAGCCGAGACGCCAGGTCACGACCATTAATATTGCTGATGCTTATTTGGATGTTATCGCGAATCTCTAAATATATTGCAGGAGCACCTGATGATACGAGGCTTCAATATCCGAATTATGGGCGAGTGGTAGACTTATAGATATATAAGATAGATTCTTTGGAGAAGAATTGTCTAGTCCGACACAGTGGACCAATATTCTTGGCAGTAGTCTAGGTACCATAGTAGAAGTTCATCAGAACAATTACGATGAAAACATTTATAGAAAGTTTAGAGGGAAGCCACTTTATGACGGTTGGATGTGACTAAAGCGGAGATGCCGGGTGACATCGCCGAATCTTATTTGGGTTTTATCAAGAAACTCTAAATATATAGCAGTGAGAATGAAGGAGACAATGTTGAAAACTAGATTTCGTATCTTGAGTCGGTTGTTCTCAAACCTCTGTAACCCCTTGCGTGCTAGTGGCACTCCCGCCTTTCTTGGGGTGAATTGCACACTAAATAATTTATTATAGAAATTTATTTCAGTTTTATCCTTAATGTCATGGCAAGGATTTATGATGAAAAAAAAATGATTTATTTGAGAAATACCCTGAAATGCGAAATACCTTGGATCGGCATTGTTGGAGTTTTTGCGTACTAGTATACTAGTGAGCCAGCCAAAATGAGCTGACTCATTTTTTAGTTCACCAATAGAAGAGTTAACCAATCAGAAGGCTCAAAATATTCAGTGCAACGTGTATAAAGGTGGCCATTTTTTTTCTGAAATATTCACTGCCACCCTTTGATATCGAAGACTGAAGAATTACCGAAAAGATGCTGGTGGTATTGGCGATATTGTCAGATTCAGTAGAGTGTCTGACTCGTGAGTGTTAATCTTTTTTACGTAGTTTCATTGAACAGATTACGTACTGCGCTGGATTCTATATTCATAGACTATGGTGAACACGGTCAACAGGCATCTCGGCTAAAGTCCAGTGACATTATGGAATCTTCTTCGGGTTTTATCAAGAAACTCTAAATATATAGCAGTGAGAAGGAGGGAAGGAGACAACGCTGAGAACTAGATTTCGTATCTTGAGTTGCTTTCCGTTCAGCTTCGGTGTGCTTTTATTGTGTCCACGATTCCGTCTGATTTAATTTAGGATTAGGCTTATTTTCCTGGCGTCAGATTAGGATCCATAATATCGCCGATTCTTTGTCAGAGTGTATCAAGAATCTCTAAATATATAACAGGGACACCGGATCAATATTTGAAGCATGGGCGAGTGGTAGACTTATATAGATATGTAAGGACGATACAGTGGACCGACTTTCTTGGCAGCGGACCGAGCAATAGATTCAGGGGAATGTTAGCTCGAGAAGACGCAGAGAGTAAATCTCCCGGAGGTTAGCATTAGCCATGCTGACGGAAATAATTTACTATAAAAGGCATTGAAAATTATTATAAAAATACATTCGAAATTAATATAAGATGTACAGAAAATGATTCCTAATTCCTTGCAAATGGTTTGTTACATAAATACACAGTAAATGATTTCTTATAGAAATTTATTTCAGATGATTTATGATGTAAATGTATTGCAAATTGATTGTCAATGATTTATGATGTAAATGCATTGCAAATTGCTGGGTTTAGAAATATAAATCAGATACTTTATTATAGACAGTCATTGCGATTTATTTATTTGTGAAATACACTGAATTGCGAAATATACTTTTATCATGATCTCTAAATATATAACATCATATACCGGATCAATATTCGAAGCATGGGCGAGTGTTAGACTTATAGATATGTAAGATAGATTCTAGGACGACACAGTGGACCGACTTTCTTGGCAGAAGACAGAGCAATGGAATGTTAGCTCAAGAAGACGAAGCCAGTCAATCTCCCGGAGGTTAGCATTAGCCATGCTGACGGGAAGAGGTCTCCCAGATGACGAATAGAAAGGTCGGGTTGTTTTCTTCGAGTGATTTAACGTGGAGAACGAGCAGGTAAAATCCAGCCTTACGCGAATCTATAAAAGAGGATATATTTTTTAACGGCATAGTGGAGTTGACTGATTGACTGCACACAAGAAACGGTGAATAAACCAATCGTAAGATTTGCCTCGCGCCATGTTGGGGAAAAATCGTTCGCATCGATCTGGAAGATATGGAAGAATGACATGACAAAAATATTGATATTGCGAAATGCGTTATGCGCGCGCATGCGCATTTTGACACAGACCGACACGCGCCAATGGTTTGTTTTTGGAAAAGCTCGTGCCGAACGAACATGACGCGGGGAAGTTAGGACTGTGGCAGGGATGTTTGGAGAGATAGAAAAGTCGGAAAATCAAAACAACGTCGACATTGAAATCTGTCGGGAGAAATAAAAAAAAAAAATTTTCCAAGTCTTTTTATTTTTTGATTTCTCTTGTTTTGTTTCATTCGTCGACAGAAAATTAAATATAAAATCGAAAAAAATATGAAATGGGAATTAATCGCGACGGGTAGAGATCTATGATTGTTCATATCTATATATCTATCACAGTTTGTTTCTATCGTCATCTCTATCGATCGATTCAATTCTCTTCATATCTGTCTGTCTATCTATCGTAATCTATCTATCTATCTATCTATCTATCATAATCTACCATGTATCTATCTATCTATCTATCTATCTATCTATCTATCATAATCTACCATGTATCTATCTATATATCTATCTATCATAATCTCCCAGGTATCTATCT